>LWDY01000012.1:0-1200000 GCA_001624995.1 Puccinia horiana
GGCGAAACCCCACAAATCAGAGACTCAAGGATTGAAAAAGTATCAAATAACATCAAAGCCATGATTGGCTTTTTCGATCTGGATCCCAATCGCACACTAGACATAATACTCGATGTTTTTTGCTACAACGTCATTTCACATCACCCCTTTTTTTGCTCGCTTTTGAAGAAGAGTCATTGGATGCAAACCATTGATTGCAATTCGACAGTCTCTGACGAGCGAATCCTCCCCGCGGATGGTAATCTACCCTCTGAACAGGGCTCGAAGCTCATTGCATCACTACTGGGATTTAAATTTGCACACTACCAGCAGAGTGATACCGGTGATTCAACTCCCGAAGAGCTTTACTTGATGACTGCTGTTTTAATTTGGCACAGGATCGTCCAACTGCGTGACATACTTCCTCATCTTTCTCCTGATCTACAAATCATCAAAGAACACGAGTCAACCTGGCGACAAGAAGTAATGACCAAAGCGTTAAATGCTGGGCCACAAAATGCCCTCAGCATGGCCGGTGCGCTTGATAACAGTGGATTGATGGGACCTTACTCCAAGATAAATACCGGCAAGGTTTCCGAGGGTGTAACAGCTGCTTCGTCCAGCAAATCCAAATCCCTGCCTAATCAAAAGGCTGGGCTTCTTTCTGCTTTGCTCTCAATTGGCGCCATACATGAATCGATATTTATGTTCTCAATACCAAATCACCAGTATCTTGCTCATCAGGACCCCAATATTTCAGCTTTGCTGTTGAGATTGGTAGATGTAGCCCTCGATCCGGTCTATCGGAAATGCGAGTTGTCTGTTCAGAACGCTGGTAAAGCCTCCCAATCCACTCTCACACGGCCTAAAAAGAGATATGTCGGCGGCTCAACACATCTACTTGTCGACGCTGAAGTTCCCAAGTCGATTCTATCAGCCAGGGTAATTCCTCGCGCCGCCAGCTTGAGTGCGACGAGTGTCAAGACAGAGCCGGTTTTCTTCTGGCCGGCATGGAGGGATCGCATCCTTCAAGCTCACAATAATCAAGAGTTTTTGGACCACGTCTGGCCGATACTTCGATTTGTGGGTCCATTTGGTCACATGCACATGGGTGTCTTCCACAAAGTCGCTACATTGACTGCTGCCCGCGTTCAATCGCCATTTAACGAGACAGCAGGCGATACCCGATGGAATTACATCTTGAGATGGTTCTTACTTCCAGCATTATCTATGACGCAAGGATGCGTAGCCGCCTCGAACGTTATTTGGAAAGTCTTGCAATCATATTCGTACGAAGAGAGGTACATGATGTACGGGGAGTGGAAGGATCGCATTTATCAGCGGATTCCCGAGCTCAAAGTCGAACGAGTGAAAGCCGATGCCGAAACCAAGCGCGTCCTCAAAACCATGACCCTTGACAATCTCAGAGAAAAATCACGTGCCCTGGCCAAATTAGCTTCGTCTAACCCCTGTATCGTGTTCAATGCAGCGCTCAATCAAGTACAGACCTACGATAATCTTATCGCTTGCGTCATCGAATGCCTGAGATATCTCAATCTATTCGCCCTCGATGTCTTAACCTACTCGATTGTGGAGTTTCTTTCAAATCCTGACAAAGATCGGTCCAAGTCCGATGGAACGAATATTGCTGCCTGGCTGCAGAATCTAGCAAAGTTTGTTGGGAACGTGTTCAGGCGCAATTTAAGTTTGGATCCAGCAATTGTTCTACAATATATTGCCAATCAACTTGCAACTGGCAATGCCAAAGATCTGATCATTTTGCGGGACATGATTAGCAAGATGGCTGGCGTCGATGTTCTTCAAGATCTCTCGGCCTCTCAAGTAGTTGCATTAGGTGGATCAAAAACTCTGAGAGCTGAAGCCATTTCGCCAACTAACCTCACTGCCAAGAAACCGTCCTTTTCCAAAAGCTCCAACCGATTGATGAAGGCTTTGACCGATTCCGGATTGACGGTGCCCTTGCTTCTTTTAGTCACCCTGCAGCGCCAAAACGCTGTGTTGCTTGCAGATGAAGACGCGCATTTGAAGTACCTCGGTGTTTTGGCTGATAGCGTAAGATGGCCATTTAACAGCTCGCTGTAACGGCATGCACTCATTTTTTTTTTTCTTGCTCGTTAGTGTCAACAAGTCTTGTTCCAATATATCGAGTTTCTACGTATCCAGCTTACTTCTCGCAGCATATCTGATTACGAGAGGGCCTTGCCCCCCATGGAGCTTATGTGGGAGCAGTACCGAAATGATCCAGCCATTGTTTTCCAGGTTTGGAGACCTGTTCTGTCAGCTTCAGTTCGGCCAGCTTTGAAAATTGGTGCCGATGGCGAAGTAATTGTCGATAAGAACCTCCTACCTGAAGCTTTGCCGGCATCAACAGACGAGTGTCTCGAGCTTGTAACACAAGTCGAAGACCCACAGGCATCTGACATGGCTAATCAACAATGCAATAATGACCAGGTGAGTCGTAGCCTTTTGAGATGGATAGATGTTTTTACACAACTGATTAATCTTTTCTTTAGGCTCATTATCCCAGCAGTTTGCTGCCAACTGTTTCACTTGCCGAGAAAATCTTGCCCGAACAAACACGCAAGCTTGTTGGGTCAGTGGAACTTTCACAGTCAACGCAACCTGTATGCTTTGCTAACCTCAACCTTTGCATTCAAAGTCCCCATTTCTTTGTGACATTCTGGCAGCTTGAACTTTATGATATTCGAATGCCTGATGAGAGGTACATTTCCGAGACTAATCGCCTCAACGGGATGTTGAGTGATCTTGATCGTGATTATGCTACTGTCATGGTTTCTACGATGAAGGAGCTTAACCGTGCCAATCGTTCCAAGATATTGGAAATCCGCGCAACGCTTACGAAGGAGATGAAAATTCATATCAAACACTATGAGCTCACAAGGGCTCGTTTGGCATCCGAAAAGTCATTTTGGTTTCCGCGTGAGTCAGACGTTCATTAATTTCGTCTAACTTTGCTATCAACTTAGCCTCACAAATGGTCTTTTGCAGTTTCCGCTCGTAGTCCCTTTCGGGCTCAGCTCCTCGAACATATCATTCAGCATTGTTTCAATCCACGTGCTAAAATTTCGCCAGTGGATGCTGCATACTCGGCACAGTTCATCAAAACACTTCATGGCCTGGGCACAGCCTCTTTCATGACTTTGAAACTCCTCGACCGTATCTTTAGCTCGGATGTGGGCCCGTCGATATTTCCGTGCAGTGAATTCGAAGCATCGAACTATGGTCGATTTTTGAAGGATTTGTTGCTCCTCGTCAAAAGCTGGTACGACAGCGAAAGTACCTTCAAGAAGACCGGCCTTGGCAAGGACAAAAGAGGAAACTATCTACCTGGATTGAGGATGAAGTGGGTCAAGAGCGATAATGCTACCGAAGCAATCGCAGAAAGTGATATGCTATCCTATGAGAATTTACAGAAAGTTGTCAAGAAGTGGACGACGATCATGTCTACAGTGAGCCCTGCTTGGATTATTCCTTGACAAATGGACCTCGATTTGACACTTCGATATTTTCAGGTTTGCAGGGAAGCCATTCAATCCGGCGAATACATGTACATCCGCAACAGTATCGCTGTTTTGAAAGAATTGGATGGATTGGTGCCTCTCTTCGAAGATCAGGCGAACAGTCTAGAAGCATCTGTAACTGAACTTCTCAAGCACGAAAAACGTGAGGATGTTAGAGTCTTGGTTTACGGGTTAGCATTTTTTTTAGGTCTTGTTTGCATGTAGCACACACTAAGCGCCACTCTGCGCCTTTTTACAGATATCAATCAATGTTGAAGCGCGCTGCGAAGAACGTGATCAAGGTCAACCCCACCCACGTGGCTAAGCCGGATGCCGTTGCCCCACCACTCGTTAACACCGACGCGAAATCTACAGTAGATGTAAACCCAGCATCGACAGTGCTCCCGAAGGCCATTCATTCAACGAGTTCCAATCCTGTAGCCCCCTCGTTACCGCCCCCCAAACCGGTTGTTCCCGTATCTCTACCAGACTCGCGACCTGCATCATCGCCTGTGCTTACTTCTAACCGTCCCGCAGGTCTACCAGAGAGACCCCTCTCCACGACCGCAAGGCTTTTGCCATTAGTGTCACGGCACGAAGGTGACAGAAAGCTACTTAGTGCATCCTCGCGTCAAATGGATGGAAACGGTCCATATCGGAATGGGGCAGACTCTGAGCACCACGCACCGGCCGCCGATGGGCCCAAATATCAAATCCCTAGTGCCCCTCCTGTGCCCTCCGCCGAAGCAGCTGAGAGGGAGGCGCTCGCACGAGCCGCTGTTCAACGCTCTCGGAAATTTGCTGCCTCCAGCATAAACCCGTCAGGCGTTTCTTCTCCAGATCTCTCACAACCCAAATCGATGGGAACCCCGAGAGAAGAGCCGCCTCGACATCCGGGAAATAATCCAGCTAACTCGGCAGATCGTCCTCAAGTTCTAACTTCTTCTCAAAGTCGTCTAATCGAGCCTGTACCACGGGTCTCCAACTTGACACCATCTGGTCCAAAAGCCACTCGATCGGCAATCACTCCACCTGGAACCAATCGCGGTGAAGAGCTGATGCGCCCTCCAGCTTTACCTTCTGCCCCGAGGGCTGACAGCATGCGGCGAGATAACACGTTTCAGAACAATTCCGCTCAGCATTTGCCCAGCCATCCATCATCTCATGTTTCAAATTCAACTACTGCCAGTCCTCGCACCCGAGATGAGTTGGGTAAGCGCCCTAGTGATGAAAATTCATCTCTTCGGTCTCGTGATGAACGTGACTCATATGATCGCCGGGACGAACGAGACCACAGACGACTTCGCGACGAGCCACCACGTACAAGGCCACCTAGTGTCGAGTCAATTCGCTCAATCCGGAGTGGTCGTGATAAAGAAAAACGCGCGGATAGGAGCGACCGCAGTGAAAAAAGAAAACGATCCCGTTCGCCGTCTGACCGACACCGAGACCATCGTGAGCGCGATCAAGAACGTGAACGTGAACGTGACAGGGAACGCGACAAAGAAAGAGATAAAGACCGTGAACGCGATCGTGATCGTGATCGTGATCGGAAAGACCGAGAGAAAGACCGCGATCTTAGGCATCGCGAAAAAGAAAAAGATCCGGGTCGTGATGACCGGGAACGAGAGAAACGATCACATCGCAGAGATCGTGACCGGGATGACAGGCGACACGAGAAAGATCGCGATAAAGACAGAGAACGTGAGCTCAAGCAGACCAACGATGTAGTCACAGAGGATGGCGTTAAACGTCGGAAAGTTGTTTCTTCTGCGCCTTCACTAGCAGGCGAAAGGTCGAACCAACCATCCCAAGGACTTCCTGAGTCGGGTAAAGACCTTGAATCGGGACATCCTGTGAATGGGGGCGACCGCAATCCAAGAGATAGTAACACCGAGCCCAAGTCTGCAAACTTTCCTTACAATGGAACCATACCATCTGGCCCACGTGCGCTGCAGCCCATGTCTCCTCGGAATATGCGCTCCATTCCGACCGGCCCGGCGAGCTCATTCTCGCATGGGCATCCAGAGAATCCCCGCACAAAGCATTCAAGCAGTTCAGCTGACGCAACCAATACTCAAACTCCTCAAAATGGACACTCAGGTAGGAACGGTTCCGGTCAAGATCATTCGAGGAGTCACAATGATGGGAGTGAATCTATCAAACCTCGAGAAGTTGGCGACAGCGCTGATTCGACTGACAAGGTATCTCGCGAGTCGCGCTCTCGTGAAAACGCTGATTCTGGGGGCTTATCCAATAAAACATCTATGTCCTCCAATAATCGACAATCGGGAGATTCTTGGAGCCCTCATCGTCCGCTACAAGGAAGTAAGAACGGAGAACCAAAGAAGAACCTTAGCATTAGAGGTATGGCTGGTATGGCTGCAAATGCATTACAGAAAGCCAACAAGGATAACGCGAGAAAAGATCGAAGGGAAAGCATTGAGACCCCTACAACTGGGAACCGGGCTACTCCAATAGATCTTGATGCGGCGATTCCGAAAAAGCGAGATCGTGATCGTGATTCATCTTCCAAAAACATGCCTACTACACCGACCACTCTTCTTTCCCGAATGGATGACGGGAAAGTGCCGCATGAAGTGCGTTTTGAACTTCTGGGATTATAATTGTTGAAAACGTTGACTGACCATTGACGATCATGAAATTTACTCTTTTTTCATAAATCAAAAAAAGGATTCCGGAACCAAACGCAAGAAAGAAGATGATCAGGATCATGATGGGGACGCAGCTGAACGCGATGGACATGGAAGTCGGAGGACATCTATCAGGGAAAGCAGCAAGCAAGAAGAATCGCGATATTCTGGGGATCAAAAATCGAGCAATCTTTCAAATCCGGATGGTGACAACTCTTCCTGGAAAATCGATCATCAAGAACGCATCTCACGAATCGGAGCTCGAACATCGCATACTGGTGGAGGAGGAGGGAGTGAAAGAGATCGGGGTGAAAAGGGAAATGATAGTGCTGGGCGCCGTAAAGAACGAGAGCGT
The DNA here is from genome assembly GCA_001624995.1 of Puccinia horiana. Classification (NCBI taxonomy): domain Eukaryota; kingdom Fungi; phylum Basidiomycota; class Pucciniomycetes; order Pucciniales; family Pucciniaceae; genus Puccinia; species Puccinia horiana. The sequence continues at coordinate 6,531 of LWDY01000012.1, forward strand.
GGAAGTAGTCGAGAAAGACCCAAACGCCATGGACGACGTTAATTGCAGAGATAATCCCCTATAACAGACGAACCCCCACAAATTTTTATAAGATTTAACGTTTTCTTCCCTCAGAAAGTTCATTTTTTAACCTAGCTAGCATGCGCTTGGTCTGGACTTGCAAGAAGGACCACAAGCCAAAATTTTGCTGAAGCTTACTGTCATCTGTCACGTTTTCACTCATTCATCATTTTATCATCTGTTTTATTTTGCTCCATTTCAACTCATGTTTGCCAATAGTTTTCTTTTTATACATATTTTCAGAAAGCCTGGTTGAGATTGTAGTTTGGTAAGTGGTGATTACCATTTCTCCTAACTAAATCAATTGGATATAGCATAATTAAACCATCGGAAAATTGAACTAAATTTGATCAAACCCCAGTTCATGCCTTTGACTGATAGTAAATTGATCAAGATTCCAAATCAGTTTAGCAACTGAGGCAACATGCCCAAAAGAGCAAGAATCCTCTTGAAATGTCTTGAAGAGGATTAGTAATCCAATGTACAGAAGGTTGTGGAAGTTGCTTTTTTTTCTGACACTCACTGCTTTTTTTTTCCTTGTCCCCAAGTCACAACTTATGACAGGTTACTCAGGACTTTGGCTGTACATACATAATGGCTTTGGGGATCTAGGCAAGGGACAAAAAATTAAGATTCTGTAGTGTTTTGTATGTACAGCTGCTGTACAGTTACTAGAAAAAATTTTTTGGCACAGCATCTTTCATTGCAGAAGTTCAGGGCACAAAAATCAATTCATGAGATTTGGTTACAGAGGTGTAAAGTAGCCTCCCTAAAATGAATATGAAATGAAAATTAGAAAGTGAAAAAGTGTGAAAGTTATTTGATTTATTGCAAAGTTTTGAAAATATTCAATACTGTTCATACCAAGTAAAAAAGATTAGCACCAGGAAAGATTTATCATCACTTGACACCAAGTGACATCAGGGGAAGTCTGTTTTTTTATCCACCTGCTATCCAGCCTGACTTCTGATACCACAGCAGGGGTTTTTTTTTGAGCTCAGGGCGGCACAGCCCAGGACTTTTTGTAGCACAGCTGGCCTCTTCTTTCCTCATCATGTGTGAAGTAGGAATCATATAATTACAAACACTTAAAAAACCAGTAGCAGTAATAACTGAAACAAAGAAAAAACAATAAGAAAAATTTGAAACTTATAAGAAATAGAGAAATATTGAGAAATATTGAGAAAGTTGAATACCTGATAAGGTTGAGTTGATGGATTTGACAGACGTAGTTGAAGATGATAAAGTCTGAGACAGAAACTGGAAAGAAAATTAGAAACAATAACAAAAATAATGGTTAGCATTGATTTACCTTTCAAACTGGAAGTTAGCAGCAAAACCTTATACCATCTCTTTTCTTTGAGTGGAAACTGGATGATGTAAGGTGATCAAAAGCTTGCAAGGCATGGTGGGTTCTAACTTGTCAAAGTCCTGCAAGGACTTTGCCAAGGGGCTTTCAAGTCCAGAGGGACTTACCCCTTAACACCATTTTCTTGGCTGAGAGTATTGTGTTTTTCGCCACTTTTCAGCCTTTATTTTTTTCCTGCTTTCACCACACCCTCTTCAAAAATGAACCACATGGCAAGAAAGGTGTGGTTATCAGCTTTCAGCCTGTGTGATCCAATTTTCTTTTACCCACCAGAGGTATTTTTAAAAAATAAATAAAAACAAACAAAATTTGTAAAAAGCATTTTTTTTCCTGCAATAAAATGAAAAAATAGACCATGCACAGGCTTGGAGGTGTGGTGGTCTGAGGGTGTTTTCAGAAAAATGGACCTTTTCAACAAGCAATAACCACACGAAGAAGTGAGTTTGGAGGGCCACATTTTGGAGTGAATGGTGGCAAGATGCAGATCATGACCACACTGAATTTTCAAGGTTTTTGAGTGATAACTCTGCAAGGTGTGGTTAAATTAGATTTCTGCCACCAAGACTTTTCAAAAGTCTCAGGCGAGAATTCTTGTTAAGCTGCAAGTCCCCCTGGCAAGACCATCTGGGGCCCAGGGGACTTGGATAAGTTAGTGGTGGGTTTGTGGTTCCACAAAAATCAAGAAAACCAAGGAAATACTCACATAATCAACAAATATCTGCCAGAAATAGGTGGTCCTTCACCAGATACAAGCTTCCTTCTTTGATCTTGGGATAGGACAAATGAAGAGGATGAATTTGTTCTTGATAATATTAAGATCAAGCTCATTTCAAGGTATCACACAGGGGAAAAGAATCAGGTCCTCTTTATCAATACTGAGTAAGCTACAGTACAAATAATGATAACATAGCAGTACTGTAACAGATTTTGGGCCTTTATTGTTACTGTTACTGGTAACACACACAGGGCTACACTATCAGGCACGGCGGGAATGATTTTTTTTGAGGTTGTTACGATATCTGCATGGGACCAGCAGATATTGAGTAAGATAAAACAAAAAAAAGCCAATTTTGAGGCTGAATATCGTGTTATCGTATTGATATCACATTATTTTGACCGTAACAGCCTCAAAAAAAGTGGCACGTTACGGTACACCTGAGGGCACAAATACACCCATAACATTAACAGAGCTCCGCAGTAACTGGGATAGTTATGATACAAAGATACATCAAATATTGTATTGTATTGTAACTACCCAGTGTTGTCTCTATCCACTAAGCCAACATATTCAATGTTTGTAAACTTAATATGCCTCAATATGTGATAACCTGGTTCACATTGCGGTAATGAAAGATCAATGGGGTGAAATAAATAAGTTCACCATGGAGCTGGGCTTGCTCTGCTACAACCTCTGTGACTGGCTTCCAGAAGTTGTTGGATATTGATGCCTGTGGCGCAGTCCACTGCCCAACCCTGCCCAGATTCAGATTAAGAGACTTTGAAGATGGTAATGATTCCAAAACACACCCTCTTGCTCCCAAATACTCAGACTCTTGAATATTGAAGATTGGATGTAAGTCTTATAGTTGATGATATAATTATATCCCTTCCATCCTTCTTGACCAAACTCTGTTTGGTTTTATTGACCTCTCCTGTGCTGTTTAGTTCCCACAATACCATTCACATATGGTTACCCTGCTTTGTGACTTCATGAAACCCTTTCTTTTGGCTTGACTCTGGTCAACACCCCCTCAACACCTTCCATTTGCAGCCCCCCCTTATAAAGCAGCCTCTGAACCTTTTCTCCACATGCCAAGTTATGAGCTCATCTGGCCTTGCCAAACCTTGTGTCTATACCCATCACTATTTTAAGGTCAGTCTTTCTTATTGCTGCTACAATCCCCCCGGTACACTGTCTTCACCCTCTGCAATCCCTGCCCTCTCCACTCAATCTTTAGTGTGCTTCAAGAAATCTGATGACATGAAGTTCTACATGCAGGGGCTGCAGGTCCTACAGGAAGTCCCCCATTAATAAATGAGTTTCAAACTTAAGCTGGAATGAGAAAAAACGAAAACTACGAGTGAGTTATTATAAGCCGTAAGTGCTTGGTTGGATCAAACAAAAACCACTCGCCAGAAATCGGGTCCCATCTTGCGGTAGCCGAGTCTGGGACGCCCGAAACGATTCTCATGCCATTGAGGTACCTAGCTTGGGTCTTGACCCTTGGCAGGAGTGTTCTACAGAACGAGAAACTTGCAGTAAAGCCGTCAGACCTCGTTAAGATGGTTGCCCCAAGTAGTCATGTTACCCAAACCAGAATGATGTATATTTTTCAGTCTGAATAATTGCCTCGGCGAGGGCTCCGAGGCTTACGTAATCAGCTGTCCTAGCCTGGGCGGTGTCAGGCCAGGATTAAGCTTTCCCATTTCAAGACAACTTCCACCCACAACACCAACCTCGAAACCGATAACATCCATCCGAAACCATCTCAACTGAACTCAGACATCTGTCATCAATCAAACATCCCCAGAAAAACCCATCTTCTCCTACTTCTCAGGTCGATTCTGAAGTGTCTGCGTCCGGTAACCCTCATCAACAATCATCTTCATCACTCAGCCTTTTTGCTTCAACTCTACCGCTTAGTCTTATTCAGAGAGCAAGCCTCCCGAACACCTCCCAGGACGGCCGGATTGAAGTTGCCAGTATTTTAATAAAACAATCGATTCGGAATCATCAAATTCATCTAATGTCGTTCTCACACTCAAAAACCCGGTCCACACCCAAGTTTCCTTGTTCTCGAGTTCTCCTCTACTCCTTCCTGCTCACCCAACTCTGCACCTCGGTACGATCCTCATCTTGCTATTACGATAGCTTCACTGGTCGCACGGTTTGTGATGGACTCTCTTACGGTGCTCGCCTTGCAATCGCCGCTGCAGTCACCATCATTGGTGCCCTTGTTTTAACCGGACTCTCTTACATCGTCCGCAAGCGCTTTTATGGTGCAAGAACACCAACTCCTGTTTCAGCTGTTAGTCACCCATCCCTTCAATCACACTAAGGGCAAGCGGTAATTGACTTCATCATTTTTTCCTCCATAGGGTTACTACGGTCCACCTCAAACTTCTTATCCCCCCAATGTTGCCTACGCCCAACAACCTAATGTCTACCCCGGCGCACCTCCACCCGCCCCAGCCTATGCTCCACCTGCCGGCCCACCACCTCCTGGATACAATCCCGACTTTTACAAACCAGGCCCTCCACCGGTCCCCCAGCAGCACCCATGGTCTGGCGCTTGAAAAAACTTGACTGACAATCTGTAACTAGGATCCTGTGTAATTTTACATCCCCATGCCCTTCTCCCATTTTCCATATCTACACACGCAATTATCTATCCTGTGTCTCGCTTTTTTGTTCTGACTCACCTTATTGCTATCTTATGGAAATTTTCTCTATCTGTCTCTCTCTGTTCATCACTAAAATATGTTACTCTCTCCCCCCACTGCATCTAATCTTTTCTATACCACTTCAGCTGTCCTGTTGACGAGCCTTTGAAGAGTTGAGATGCCAAGAGTGACACGTGCCCTAGCAGACATTTGACATCAAATCAAAAGACAGTGGTAGCCTCTCAGTATCTGAGCGCTCCTTTGGGGAATGGTGTTGAGTTTGGAGGGCCAGTTGAGAGCTCCAACCACTTGCCAATGTGATTATGTTCCCTCAAGTTTATTTCCCTAAACTCGTTAAAGCCTTTTTGTGATAATGGCCACCACTTGATGAAGAACTGCATGGTTGAAAACATGGATGTAAAGTAGTGCTATTTGAGCATTATTATACATAATACAAACAAGTCTAACAGTAATCTCACCCAATTACTCTACACTTGATTCTTTCACAAACTTTCAATTTGGCTTCTGAAATTAAACTGTTGAAGGTGAGGTTTGAGCTTTATGTATTTATACGCAAGTTCCGATATGCCATACGCAAGCCAAGCTGGGATGGCTTTTGATGACCCACTCGAGCACTCACAATTCATGTACTAGCATCAATTTTTATATTCGTCGGTAGATTATCACAGATGTCCATCCAGCTTAATCCTACAAAGATTCTTCTCCTCAGACTAGCCATTTCGGGACTCTCTTGACTAAGTATCACTTATCTACTGGCTGGTACATTATCTTATACTGCAGCAACAAGGTAAATCCTGTGTGAAGCGCTTTGCTGAGGATGGCGGTTCACCAACCCACCAAAAGTGTGGGTGACATAGTGCGAATGATCACCCCTTTTAAGGTATAATTGTTTGTTATGCATTTCGATCGGTTTCTTATACTTGCATTTTTTTTCATCTTTTGATAGGCGATGTAGATATGTAAATGTGTTCAAGAAGAAGACTGAAGTCCAAATAGTTTCCGAGAAATATAAGGTCCCTCCTTATTATAATCAGGCTAGAAGAAGACAATTGAAGAAGACGATTCAGGGACTGATTATATAGGAAAATCGGCAATCGAAGAACAAGATCCACACGAACCTTTGACATCCAAAGTTTAGTAGAACTGGCATCGTTGAACACCAACTTGGCAACAATACAACCACCCAAGAATCCAAGATATTCAGGCTTCCCTTTGAATTCTGAAAAGTATTCGGGTACTTTCAACGGTTTGAATATTCCATCACTTTGATTACCGGTTTGTGCCAATGAATTCAATCCGGGATTTCTCGATTGGAGTTCGGCGGAAATTGCGATGCCGAGACCTGAATGAGTGAGTTCATGAGTTCGGTAGATTCTCGATTAGTCTTCAGGGGTCTTGCTTGTTGTGCTTTTTTTCATCATGGGGGGACGGCTTACTACCTGTAGCAAAATAAAAAAGTATATAAGGGCTTACCTTCGGTACGGCACATCAACCCACTTCCATCAGTCAATACAAACTGCCCAATTACATCCCTTCGCTGATCAGAACTTATGAGCGTACTGATCCCACGATGAATTGACTCAACCAATGTATCATCTTCAGCTACTAATTCTTCGGCATACCTGGCCGCGTATTTTTCTAGACCAAATCTTGAAAACACTGGGACAATCGATCTCAGGAATGCAGGTGCAAAGAATGGTTCGGCGTGTCGGTGTCTGGTCTTGGAAACTTGGATTCCCGTCTGTTCTCGAGGAAGTGAGAGAGATTCGGCGGACAGAGGGATAACCTGAGACGGTTGACAATCTAGTAGGGGACTAGGAGGCACACTGAGGTTGGCGGATAGTTGAGGGTTAGATGGATTGGAAACGATGATAGTGTCGGTCTCTTTTTGGATCTCTGCTAGGAGTTTGCCGGTTTGTGTTGGCCGACGAGAGGCTTGCGATGAATTATTTGAGATCTGCCTTCCGATAATCTTGTCCGCCTTACCACTGACAATTGCTTGAGCGACATCAGTGATTCCAGTTTCTTCTTCTTCTGAGCTGCGTAGATCTGAAGCGGTTAATGACAGAGTGTTGAGCTGGGGCTCGAAGCGAATATGACCATCAGCTTTGAGATTAGAAACGAAACCGAGTAGTGCGTGATATAGTGTTTCAGATTGGTTGGTTGGACTCCAGCCTAGTTGAGTGGGGAGTTCCGGATTTTCACTCAAGAGCAGACTGATCAGATAGTCGTCACAATCCTGTTCACCGATCGGGTAGAAATGGCAAGATTGATCGAGAACGATTGAATCACTAACAAACCCGATTAAGGTCGACCGGGCACCAATATCGATGGTGATCCCACTTGTGGAATTACAGGCTAGAATTTGAAGTAATGGTGATTCGCCTAAGAAGAGCGCTGGTGCTTGTAAATTTTCGAAGAAAAGCTGCGTGAATTTATCTCGAGTAGAGTTGGGTAGGTTGGGAGGGATCGAAAGTAGGATGTGTTGCGCGACGGGAGGCTTGGAGAGTTTGAGACGGGTAAAGAGTAAATGACGACTGGATCGAGAAAGATCGAGGAGAGCGCGTTCAGCATATAATAATATTGCAAGTCGATTAATAGGTGGCAAATGGAGGGATGAAGCAAAGAAACTAACAAAAGCGCGTCGAGTGCCTTCCAATCAGTCACGATTGGACGCGATTGAGAGAGTTGAGGGCCATGATGTGATTGGGTTGAGAAGAGCGGGACGGAGACCAGGCCAGGTTGCGGTTCGAAGGAGTAATCAGACCACTTTCTAGTCGCGTTTGGTTGAGCAAGTTCAGGTTTAATGTAGGCGATCGTTGGAAGAGTGATCGAAGGTGTCTGGATGACTTCGGGAGAAACGCCTAGTCCAACTTGAACTGAATGAGCGTGAGTGGAGAGGGAGACGATGAGCAGATTAGCGTCTCTGAATGTAGCCTAGGAAGCAGGGCAAGATAACTTTAGCACTGGGTTCGAGGTGTTTGAAGGCCAGAACTTGTGAGATTACTTACCATAGTTTGTCTAAAGCATCAATTGTTGGTAGAGCAGCTGGTTTCAATCGGTTTTCGGCTGGTTTATCGGTACCACGATTCAGAAGATAATCTGTAGAAGCAGCAACTACTCAGCGTACTTCAGATGGATATTTTGTAGGAGAAAGATGGGCTTCTTACTATGCTCCAACTGTGTGGTTCTTGGTGGTCTTCTTCCTCGCGTACCTACCGCAACCATTCGCATGCTCAAAACACCCGTCATACAATCCATCGATCAAACTGCTCATTCAACTACTTCTTGATAAACAGTAACCATCAGCACTTCCGACTGACAGACACACCAACCAATTTGGAACAGAAACTTGGAATTGAGCACCCGAACAGTGTGATTATTTTTTTCGGTCCAAAAACCAAAACACTGCCACGAAGATCCAGCTAACTTCTGACAGTTGACATGTCAAAGTAAAAAGTCCAAATCTGCCTTTGTATTTTTGCAAGTCAAATGCCAGCAGTTAACTGACTTTTTCTTGGAGTGAAAATATAACTTTTAGGCCCCATTTTGCACCCTCATAAAAATGGGTGTAATATTGAACATTTAATTCAATAAAAGCCACATGGTTGGCCAAAATATAACAAAGTTGGTATATAAATAAAGAGTACTACCTGCTTATCATTTGTGACATCAAAATGGGCATGTGAGGCTGTCATTAGCATCACAATATTGATATTACACTTGAAACAGATATAGAGGGTAATAATGCTATTATGGCACTAGAGACAGTCCAATACATGGACTCTTATGTTTTCAATAATGGAGCAGGAAGCCTTTTTTAATTATATACCAATTTTGTTACATTTGTGGCAACAGGTTGGTTTTTATTGAATTAAATGTTCAATATTACACCCATTTTTATGACGGTGCCAAATGGGGCCTTATTAAATTCATAACAACATAAAACACCATACTTGGCAGGGACCTGTCATCATACATAAAACTCAAGCTGACAGAATATAAATTGCCTAGGTTGGTGGTATCCCAGTTTAGCTAGGATGCACTCAACCAAGGTCAACTTGGGCTGCATACCATAGTTTTTACCAATTTTGAAACCAGATTTTCTGGGCTTTTCAAAAAATCACTTCGGCCCCGTTTGGGAGTGGCATCCAAATATGTTAACTTGAAGACTTTAGAAGAAGAACCCATAATGTAATCACCATTTTAAACTTCACTTTTCAGTCAGTCTACCTTCTAGCTAGTTGGGAGGGTATTGGACATGATTCTCATGCCCTGGCCAATGTTTTTAACAAAGGCTTTGCCATTCAAAAACACCAATTAATACTATCTTGCCAATCAAGGATATAAAATACAGAAGGACCGCTTACAAGCACCTTACCAAGCTGTTTGCTACCACCTGAAAGAGCAATCAGAAGCAGGAAAGCAACCTGAAAATAACCATGAGCTGTACAGATTTTTTCATGTATTGCTTTGGAATTGGAACATAGTCAAGTGGGTCTTTGGGTGTCTCTAAAAGAAATTTAAAATTCTGACTTTTATGGTCAAGCACAACATTCATTGGCAGGCTCAGCTAGTCTATGCTTGGGTGGCACTCTGTAACTTCCTCAAACAGCACAACCAGTTAGATGATGACAAAGAGCTCAATGCTGAGGAAGATCACTCAATTCTGGTGCCTCAAGAGGATACTGATTTAAGCACCAATGAACAGCTCAAGAGGGAAAAGTATGGCATGGAAGTAAGATCAGATTGTGAAACAGTTTATTTGGAAAGGCACACACTCCAACTGAAACAAGGTTGCTCAAGGATGTGAAATAAACCCTTGAGGAGGCCAAAAGTGCATTCAATGTCTTTTTGGGCTGCCTCTTAAGCCTTGGTGAAAGCTTTGGATTCAAGATCATGAGATTCATTCTGATTCTCCCAGTGTTTGTATTTATATCCCACCAACAAGATGATACCCATATTAGTAGTTGTTTTCAGTGATTTGTAATCTTGTTTGAGGTCCTGTTTCATGAATTGATTCTTAAAATAATGGTGATAAGTTGAGTATGTTCAGATCATTGAGAACCAGGCAATCCAAAGAAAGTTTGCCAAATTCTTTGGTCTTGGGTCGCCGCATGCATACTTTTCTTTCCCTTTGAACTGTCCAGCAAGAGACAGTAGACATTTTTCCATGCCCAGTGGGTAAAATCAAGGCTCACCAGGCATCCAGTAAATCCTTGCTGAGAATTCCGGTAGAGTATCTTCTTTAAGAGAATCTCCACTGCAGGGTGCAAATTGTGAATCTTTGCCCAATTTCCGGTGCACCCTGCGATCCAAAAATGGTGCCCCACCTGGGAGTGGAGATTGGGATTTAGTCCTGTCCAGTCCACTGCCAGTATGTAAAAAACATCAATGGGAGGGTTGATCTAGCTTACCTTTACATCCTGTGATTCCTCCCCCACTGTTTGAAACCCTCAATTGTAATTCAGCAGCTACTCCCTGATACCCCCACTTCTTGATGTTTCACAAGTTTTTGAATTCCTGTTTACCCCCTCCTGTGCAAGAAACACAACATTCAATCTTTGTAAATTCAATTTTGGGATGCATCACACAATTTTTGAACCTGCAAACTGCACTTGGCAATGGAGATGCTCTAAGTTGTTTACATTTGGTCCACACAAGTATTCATCCTTGTATGTGGTGCTGATTGCTTCAACACACTGGTAGAACAATCCACAAGATGTTCTTTCAGAAAGTCTTGAATAATTCTTCAGTAGAATTGTGATCTATCTCATAAGCCAACACACACAATGCCACAGTGACCTTATGCACAGGACTGAGGCCTAGCTTTCCTGTTCAATCCTAAAAGAAGAAGGAAAAACAAAAAACAGCTTGTGAAATGATAATTGAAAAAGGTGACAATAAAGACCAACAGCTTTTTGAATGAAATAAGCATTGCATTCAACAGTATCACTCCAGATACAATTGAACAACGCCTTAGTAATACAAACATGGTGCTTGAAGTTTTTTTATCAAAAACTTGGTTCTTGTCAAGATAGTCGGAGTGAAGCTTTGCATTGTCCTCAATGTGCTGAGACCACAGGTGTTGATTGGCTCCTGTATGTTGTTGTTGCTGTTGGTCAAAAAGTGGAGCGTTTTGTTGAGTGGATCTGGCTCATCCAGCATCCACTGGAGTGATGTATACCTTGTTGGTTTGCTTGGTAGTGACATTGTCTGGGGCATCAAAAACAGGATTTGAGTGGATAATCCTCCCCGCTGCCTGCTTGCCTTGTGATTGGCAGGTTTGCACAGAGCTAAAGTAATGTAACCTCCAACCAATGTGGTTGGGCCACTCAGGTTAGCTATGAGAAAAGGAATAAAATTTACAATGCCGGAGTTGATTAGCTGTCATGATGGATGTTTAAGGAAGGAGGAGCAGTTTGGTTGAACCTAGTGACAATTCCAGGGTTGATTTAGCTGTCAGGATGGATGTTTAAGGAAGGAGGAGCAGTGTGGTCAAACCTGTGGTGAAAGATAAATGAAGAAAAGAAAATTACAACAATTGGGGCAAAGACTAAAGTAACACAAGCAATTTCCCATGGGTGTCACACTCATTAAGTCTCTCTTTCTCATTAGCCATCCCCCCCCCCCCCCCCCCCCCCCCTTAACCCAGGGTCAATCTAACCCCCATTTTTCACAAACAAATGTGGATGCTCTAAACAAGAGAAGTTTTCCCTGCTTGTACCACCCGTTCTTACTACATGTTTAAGCACCCTGTCTGTGCTGTACTTCCAATTACAAATTTTTCAGAGAAGAAAATATTCATCACTCTGATTAGAAATTAATTATTAGTGTTATTTACCACTACATAAATTACTAGGAAACTTACTAGCATTATTAGGTTCTATCAGTGTCAGATATGAGCTTAACAAAGCCCCTGGGGGACAAAGTCCCCACAGGGGCTTATGAGTTAAGTCCAATATTTCACCTGAGTGAATTTCAAATAAACCACCATTTTCCTCATATTTATTTATCAAAAATCAGGCAGGCTTCCAACACCCACGTCCCTCAGAGGCAAGTAAGCCAACCATCTTCCAACTTGTTGTAGCCCCCACCAATTGTTTTTAGTAAAAATCCTTAGAAAATCAACCAACAACTTCTGTCAGCCGACGTCTCTAAAGTGACGGTCAGTTGAAGATTAATCACTCCTTTTACAGAGGAAAAGTTTACCATACCTTGACACTGATGAGTGGAGGGGCTAGCGCCTTGACTTCAAAAGTCAAGTGACAGATAATTTTTAAGAGATTATTGCCGGCTCTTTGTCTATTCGGAGACAGGGCAAGCTATTGGTCAAGATAATATCTCAGCTGAGATGATCTGAATCGAGTTATCAGTCGAGTCAGAAGTTAGAGCGGGAGATGAAGGGAAGATAAGGTTGAGAAGGATTGAGTCAGAGAATGGAGAGGGATAGAAGGGAGGAGGAGAAGGTTGTTGGAAAGATAGAGTGGTTTGGAGAGTCGAGTTGAAAAAGCCCCAGTTACCTTATAAGTATGCTTTATACTTTCAAGTGTAAGCTTATCAGGAATCAGGCTAGAATAATCACGGTGAGGGAAGACATAAGAAAGTCTCCCTCCTTTTATCCTAGTTAGTACAAAATCTAGTGATCTCAACCGGTGGGGTGAGACATTATGATTGTGAAATAGGATTTCACAATTCTTCTAGATTAGGATTTTATGAAGTAATTAAAAACAATTTACCCAATGGGCTAAATAGCCTATTGGGTAGATAGTTAAATTTTAATCATCTGGATTTGATCACACTAAGTGTGAATCATATTCAGAAAATTAATTAAGAAATAATAATAGTCAATTTAATAAAAATAATGATAAGACCAGTGATTGAACCCTTGTCTTCTAGGTCTATTGCACAGTCTAATTGGTGGGTTACCAACTAGACTAATGTGATTTTAATTTCTGCAGTCATGTGGGTTAGCTGACTGGTAACCTCAGTGGCTGACAACTTCCAACCCCTCAATTGCCTACCGGATTGGGATGTTATGGCTTTATGGGCTGTGTAGCCCATGGGATGCTTTGGCGGTCCCGAAACTTCGGAGTAGAGGTTTCTTTTCAGTATGAGGTCCAAAGAAATATTGGACTGGACCAGTGTGCAGCCAAGATGGAGGCCTTGCAGGGTCTCCATTTTGGGGGGATTTGGTATTGTGGGGAAAAAGGTACAAGTTGATTTCTTTGGTTGACATTTTTTGGTGAGGCAACTCATGCGAGTTTCTTTGCATAAATCACAAGTCCCTCTTGCGAAGCGAGAGGGACTTTGTTAAGTTCGTGTCAGATAGAGATTACTATATCCCTTCACCACCATCAGAGTTGATAACTCATAGAGTCTCATTTATCATTCAATAGCAAGAGTCAAAAACTCTCAGATCCCCCCATTTCTCATATACTCCTCATGACACACTCCTCATCTCCCTGTATCTGTAGATACACATAGTCAAGCATCAGTAAAGATCATTATCACTAAGAATCAGCTGGATCAGCCACAAATCTTCCTGATTTTTCCTAGTGTAACTCTCAAATGTAAAGGAGGGCAGCTTCATCAGCACCTGAAGCTTCAACTTACATCATCAGTAGTGTAGTTGTTTTTTGTCCCTCCAAGCCCTCTCTTACTTCAGAGTAGTTCCATAACAGACATAAAAATAAACGGTCTCACAGCAGCTCGGCCAAAACAAGCAGGCCCATGAGCTGTCATTGGCAGCTTCTCACAGTGAAAGCTTCCTGGGCTCAAACTAGAATTTCCTTTGTGCAGTACTGTGTGAGGAGGATGGCAGTCGTAGTACTGTCCGGTTGTCGGACTGAAATCTCAAAGATTTTCAGTATTGGCTGGAACATTGGAGTAAGTATTGAGGATCAGTAGAGGTTAGGGGGACTCGGGCGGGGATTCTGGCCCAAACTTAACACAAGTCCCTCGCCTTAAGCTCGATTCTGGCTGTGGTTCGGCCGAACTTGACACCAGTCCTGTTTCCCTGTTGTGCGCGGCTTGTGCTGGCGTATGAGTTACCTCAGGTTACCTCCACCACCTCACAGACCATTCGGGCTCACTTAAGAGAGGTTTTGGTGGTTTGGTGAACTCAGCAAAATCCAATGCCTCATTACTTCGCGCGTTGAAGGCCCTCCTGTGCACGCATGAGAGGCTTCTCTCTAGTTGTCTTGGGTTTCTTACGAGGTGACTAGGTTAGCGGAGCAAGCCGCATTATAATTTAGGGAGTGGCCGAACTCTCCGGTGATACGTGGTATGGAAGATTAGGCCAGTGTTGCTGCCCTCTTCCTGTTGAAGGCACCGCATTCGACGCTTGCAGCTACAAACAGCCGCCAGTGGATTGAGCGGTACGGCTGTTCTACTGCTAGCTTTGCTACGCGATGTATCGAATATGTGAAGCTGTGATCCAAGAGAATTTCTGCGCACGGAACAACCGATCTTCAAGACGCAGGGTGTACGATTAACGGCCGACTTGCATTTCCGAAGATAAGTTAAAAGTAAAACAAGGGGAGATTGGTAAATATCGATGCGTAACATGTTTGAAAGCTTTGTGTATCTGCTGCAATACTGCAAATCATGACCACCAGCCGGCAGCTACAACTTGTTTTGACAGATCCGTAGGACTCTTCGGATTTCTGTTGTACACACAATCAACGTCACAAGATGCGACATGGCATGGCCTCGAAAAGTCTCTAAAACATTGGAAGCAGTTTGGCCAAGGCTTGAACCCTTTAGAAAGTGACATATCGGTCTCGATAAGGACCGCGTACAGGAATCAGGATGTCGGGCACGGTTTTGCCCGAGTCAATCTCTTATCTGTCGAGGTGTTCAGTCATTTAGTTCTTTGGCTTGACCGTCTGCGTGTCAAACATGAATCATTAAGAAATACACCGCATTCACATCGGATCGAAAGAGAATTGTATGACTCGTTAGGCGTACATGTCCCGTTTCTTGCCTATCATTATCTTCGTTGACGCTGATAAAACGACCCATGCGAGTCCCCAGGTCAACACTAAGTCGCTCCATACCTATAACTAAGCTGGACTAAGCTGGCTAGAGCAATCTACTCCATCACCTTTCCAGCTCACCATCACACCGATCTGAACTTGTGCGCCTCTGACACTTGTCGATCACGTAAAAGGCCTTGATTCTTTGTCCAGAATTACCGCGTCATGGAGTCCGACCACAAAGCATTTCAATATCGGGGCACTTCATACACAGAATCCGAAATGAAAAAACATGCTGACAATGGATTCTACGAGACGAAGGAAGTCAACGCAGTGGCTTCAACTAACGGGGATGTTGCGATTGGCGAGAATACCGTCCACCGGGCTCTTGAGCAGAGGCACATTAGTATGATCGCAATTGGTGGAACCATCGGCGAGTCTCTTCCTCCTACCTATGAGCTCTATTCCTAATCCAAACACAAATGCCCTTAGTTTTCCAAGTCTTCCGGCAACATTTCATGCTTCTACAGTGGTTCTAACATTTATTTGAACATCCACAGGAACTGGGCTGTTCTTAGGTATGGGAGAGGCTCTCAACAAAGGCGGGCCTGCTGGCCTTGTGCTCGGTTACCTGGTGATGTGAGTAACAGGTCCGAACAAAGCCAATTATTAAAAACTATAAAACAAAATAATCAAGATAAACAAATACCCGAAACTGACTTCGATTTATTTGCCTACTGCAGGGGACTAGTTGTTTACGCCATGACTGTAGCTTTGGTTTGTGAAAGCACTCAAGTACTGGCAATCAATTCAATTTTCCGTTATTAACAATTTCCCTTTGATTCTAATTACACAGGGGGAGATGGTGACAATGTTTCCAGTTTCTGGGTCATTTACGCACTACCCGTGTCGTTTCGTAGATCCAGCTCTTGGTTTTGCTGGTACGTCCCCAGAAGCCTACGGGTTCAATTTGCAAAACTGATATAATGCCACTCCTCATCAAATTTGGCCTATGCAGTTGGGTGGAATTACTGGTATGTTATTTCTTACTTCATTGACACTCATCGGTTGAAGGCAAAGTCTTAGGGATCCTATGAAACATTTAACACAGGTATTCCATGACAATCGCCGTCCCGAGTGAGGTAATCGCATCTGCTATCGTAGTGGAGTATTGGAAAGCTCCTGTCAACAAGGCCGTTTGGGTAACCCTGGTATGCTGGGTCGAATCTCTAAACTTGCACAAGTTCTATCAGGGCAGCTGAATTGTGTTTCCGTTTTTTTGATATTCATCTCTTCAACAGTTCATCGTACTCGGCTGTGCCATCAACTTCCTTGGTGTGAGATGGTATGGAGAGGTTAGCCCATTTACCTCAAGTAATTATTGCGGGATCGTTAGACTAAAAAATCTCTCTCTCCTCACAGACGGAATTCGCGTTCGGTAAGCTTTAGCCACTGGTTGATTAGCCTTATGATAAATCGAGGGACTAATCCTCCAATCTTTTTCTACTGCTACGATCATCATTAGCCGCAATAAAAGTTGTAGCTGTAGTCATTCTGATCATCGTAGGCATAGTGATTGATTTGGGTACGCAATGTGTTCATTTCATACAACGCCTCTGATGATCGCGGCTTACTTATCTGTTTAATTCCAGGCGGGGCACCTACTCACGACAGAATCGGCTTTCGGTAAGCTTTTCCTCATTGCAAACAAGCAAGAGAAATTTCCCAACAGCCCCGATTTCGATTATCATTTGAAAATACTGCTACATCTAGTCATTTCATTGATCCCGGCCCATTTAACCAACTGCATGGCATATCAGGACCCATCGGCAGGTTCTTAGCCTTTTGGTGAGTCTATTTGACAAATTGACAAGGTGCGCGGCTCCCCCACGCTGATGCAAATCAACGTACAGGACGGTCTTCCTCCAAGCAAGCTACTCTTACATGGGTACAGAAATGGTTGCAATTACTGCTGGTGAAGCCGCCAATCCTCGAAAAACCGTGCCCAAAGCTATTGAGAGAGTATTTTACCGGTCCGCTTTTTGATCAGCTCATTTCCTTCTGAATTCTTTGCCGGTCCACTGATGTATTTTCCATCATACCTCCCATTGATTGTATGTTTAATCAGAATCTTAGTCTTTTACCTGGGAAGTACCCTTATAGTCGGCCTGTTGGTTCCCTCGACATCCCCGGAGCTTCTGGGAGGTACTGGTGACGCCAGCTCTTCGCCATTCGTAATTGCCATCAAAAGTGCGGGAATCACCGTACTTCCTGATTTGATCAATGTCGTCATTTTGGTATCCGCAATTTCTGCCGCGAGTTCCAAGCTTTGTAAGCGGATTCAGTTAGTTCTGATTAGATCAGCCGAGATACTTAGATTTCTCACCCATCTACAGATGGTGGTAGCAGAGTATTGTTTGGCCTTTCAAAGGACGGAATGGCCCCTCGAGTCTTCTCTAAGTGCAACGCTTCTGGACTCCCTATTTGGGCCTTAATTGCAACTTGTGGCGCTGCTGGTCTCTCTTACATGTGCCTCAACAACAAAGCTAGTCTTGCCTTCCAATGGTTCCAGAATCTCTCAGCTATGACTGGTATCTTGACATGGTGGGCAGTATTGGTGGTACGTATTGTTTTTACTGAATTTCCGTAAAACCCAACAGCCAATCGCTCATCTCACAACATTTTCACCGTCACTAGTCCTACTTGTTTTTTTATCAAGGCTTGAAGGTCCAGGGTTATAGCCGAGATGCATTGCATTACAAAGCTCCATTTCAACCGTATGCTTCGTGGATCGGTGTGACAATGCTAACTCTGATCATGCTGATGAGTGGCTTCGAGACCTTTCTGAAAGGTGGCTGGTTAGTTATAGGTCTAACTATTATCGAAGAACGATCAGAAGGAAAGCAAAAGCTCACGTCTTATGTCGAAACAGGTCCATTTCAGATTTTCTAGCAAACTACTTAACGCTTCCGATTTTCTTTGGCTTCTACGTATACTGGTGTGTGCACATATTCCCTTTCTGCTAGAGGACATGCTTTTGTTTTTGGGGCGCTAGTAATTGACTATATCTCTCACATTGTTCTTTTATGGAAATCTACCAGGAAAATTGTCAAACGAAGCAAATTCATCAGTCCGAAGCATATGGACTTTGTAACAGGAACGCGCGAGTTAGACGAAATGGATGCACTGGAGAGGGAAAAGGCCATCGTTCCTACGACAAAATGGGGGAAGTTCCTGGACTGGGTAAGTCCTTTTTGGTTTTTGCGCGACTACTTTTCTTTCCACTGAGCAAGTCCGGTGCTAACTCCCCTCATGATTTTTCATTTCACAGTTGATGTGAATGGTGTCCTCACTCAGATTTTCTCTGGCATTCTATCCACAATACACATGTCGGAAGTTGAGACTAGAAGATGTCAAGTTTCCGTATCATCATTCTCCTAAGGCCGTATTTACCTCTAGATGTACAAATTATTAATTTCTCTCTCCGGCATGTAAGCAATTGTATACCAGCACAAAGATAGGCAGTATATACTCGATCAATGTAATTGTAAGCAATAGATAATAGATAATATATTGATGATGCTTTCCGTGACATTGAACCAAGTTGAGCGGGACGTTAAGACGACCAATCAGGGATGATACCGGGGAGAACCTGATATCAGATGGGGTGCTTGGTGTTGATGGCTACTGTTCCCTATTCAGCTACGTATGACAATGGCCTCAACGCTTGAGACTTAGGATCAATCCCGCGTGGTGGATCATTGCTCTGGGTTGGTTGCCTGATTGCGTCAGGCCGGCTGATCTAACAGTCAGTTTGGAAATGGACTACAGTTATTCTGTTTGGCATATGCCCAGCACTGGGAAACTGCTTAACAGTAACATTACTCGTGAGGTTGAGAGCTTGACCGGGCTCAAAGCCCTAGTATACAGTCAGGTGCATGAGCAGACATGCGCAATGGAAACCTCAGCTTTAACTGGTTAAGACTTGAGATGTGAAGAGGGGGAGGAGTTTATAAGGGACGACTTCTCAAGGGCTTATTCCCTTCAACCGACCATCCACTTGTTCCATTGACTTTACTTTACCGACTTCGACCGTTACTTCACCGACTTTGACCTTTACTTTACCGACTTTGACGCAATCCTCGTCAAGACATCATCTCTGCTCTCGTGCGCTCACAGATCAACTATTTTTCCTGCTTCTACTCAGGCCAGAGCGTAGGTTTAATTCGTACTTGCAGACTTCTTCCGTCGCTTTAAGTTTGCTTGTGCACTCACATTTGATATCTGTCGCCAGATTTAACCCCGTTCCCTAGCGTCCAACCGCATTCGATTCACTTGAATTGCCTCCAACTTACCAAGAGGCTGCATTTTCTATCCAGATTCCTCACCAACCCTAGTTTAGATCGATTTGGTTTTTTGCCTACTGCGCTTTTCTATCATGCACGGCTTACCCAACTACCCTTCTTCTTCGGCTGGCGCGAAGTCGCGTGGCGCTGATCAGGAGTCAGTCCCACCAGTCCTCCTCTTCCGTGTTCGGGAAGCATCGTTATCTGAAACGCCTGGTACCTCATCGGAGTCTAATAAACGTCCACCCATGGAGGAAAGGACACCTGAACTAGTCTCATCTGCCCTTCCTGGCAGCTCGTTTGGATCAAAAAGGTTGCACAAAAATCCTAATCTTAACATTTCCATCCCACCACTGGCAGCCGTCAAGCCCTCTCTCGGACTTTCGCCCTCAGGTATCAATCAAGACCCCATGACCCCTGTCTTTCAAATAGTTCACACTCCTACCACTGCTCCCGGTGCTCCCGGACCGGGCGATCCTGCAGAAATTCGACGATTAGAGGAGAGCTGGGCCGCCAACATGGCTGACTATGACCAGATTTCACCCGCCTTTCCAAATTTCCGTCCACCAACTTTCAACGAATTTGCGGCCAAGCATAACTGTGACACCTCGTTCAAGCGTGGCCCACTGGATCACCCTGACTCCAAGAACAATGACGATTCTTTGGCCCTCAGAGAAATGTTTGCTCTGACAGCTTCAGCCAAAACCCCGACCTTTCCACCACCCTCTCTTGCCTTGGATTTCGGAAAATCTGAAAACCTTAAGATGGATGAAAATTAGCTGTCTGCCGATTTTCATCTTTTATTACGCGTCTGCATTTCACCCAATTCATGTATCCCATCATCGTTCCTATTTAACGACTGTAACTTTCTTCCGATGTGAACATTTGTGATCAAAGTGGCAGTTTTGTTTTGGTTGCCTCTTGATTTGTATTTTAGTTTAAGTTTAGCAAACGGACCATGTCCAAATTCACTCTTTTTCACTTGGTAATCAACACCTAGGCAAGTGGTGGTCGTCAGAATTGGACACACTTTTACTACATCATGTTTGTAGATCCTCAGATAGGTGCTTATCAGCAGATGAAAATTAATTTATTGGCTCGCCACTCGTCTGTACAACTTCTCCAAAGCAATATGGCAGTGATCTGAGAAGATTTAAATGGCTTTTGAGGGGTGTTTGCGGCTGTTGGTTTCTCAATTTGAAGTTCAATATTGTTCTCGGGTTTCTCTGGTGGCAGGTTGCAGTTGGTTGCCATTGTTGATGAGGTATGTGTAGATGAAGATAGGGGATATCAGGGGAGAAGGGTTTTAGGGTGGAGTTTCACAGAGAGAAATACTGAGGTGTTTTGTGAAACTTGACTTGTTAGGAGTCTGTATCCATTCTCCAGATGTAGGGATTGGATACAGATCCAATCAAAAATCTGTAAAATAAAGACTTCAATGGTGACTGCGGTGGGAGACCTTTTTTGGGTCCGGGTTGCTAAGTGTGGAAAAGTGAACCAATTTAGAGCATCTCCACCGCGGTTGCTAAATTCGAGGTGCTATAAGCTCCATTTAGCAACCGAGGTGAGAGGGTAGCCCTCGAGTCCCCAGCAACTAGCCAGCGCTAGTTGCTAAATGGGGAGCTATTTTTGTGTAACACCTCTCCCCCGCTTGGTCCGAGAGGTTTGGGTGATGATCTTCGGGGGTGGGTGACCGGATTTCACACACGAGTTTCACATTTTTTGGGTTGCTGTAGGGGTGCCAGATGTGGCACCACTAGCAACTTTGGAGAATTTTTTCGATATGGCACTCGAGGTAGCACCTCGGGTGGGTGGCAGTTTGGGCATCTGGGTTGCTAAATTGGGTTTAGCAACCCAATTTAGCAACTCCGGTGGAGATTCTCTTACCATCCCCAGTGGAGTTGCTCTAAGTTGCCAATTTTGAGGTGACTTATTGTTCCTGGTGATCTAACAAATTAGGATAGGTTTTTGTGTCATCAACCTATACCTTCCTCAGGTTCCTTTGAGGAGGAAGCTTAGAGTCTCTTGCTCCACTTATTACCTTTAACTGGCCTGGAATTTGAATTTCTAGATCATATAACTCTTCGATTAACCTTTTATTTGAAATTCCTATTCCTCACCGGAATGACTTATTACATCCTTGTATTCCTTGTGTCCTGCTGTTACTCTAGAAACACAGGCTCACAATTGGAGTGTTTGCAGTTAACCCCGTCAAACTGGGATACATTCAGTCAATTCAAACTTTCAGGTTGGATCCCAACCAATGAAAAATGAACCCAAGGTTACTTGGATTAAATTTTCATTGGTTGAGATGCAGCCAATTTTAACTTGGGATAAACTCAACATAAGCAGTTTTGCTTGCAGTGTGAGATCTGTAGAGACTGTGAAAAGTAAGGCCCTGTTTGGCACCATCATAATAATGGGTGTAATATTGAACATTTAGTTCAATAAAAGCCACATGGTTGGCACAAATTTAACAAAGTTGGTATAAAAATAAAGAGTACTACCTTCTTCATCATTTTTGGCATCAAAATGGGCATGTGAGGCTGTCATTAGCATCACAATATTAATATTACACTTGAAACAGATATAAAGGGTAATAATGCTATTATGGCACTAGAGACAGTCCAATACATGGACTCTTATGTTTTCAATAATGGAGCAGGAAGCCTTTTTTCATGATAAACCAATTTTGCTACATTTGTGGCAACAGTCAGGTTTTTATTGAATTAAATGTTCAATATCACACTCATTTTTATGACGGTGCCAAACGGGGCCTAAGATGTGTCTGGTGCAACCCAAAACCCACAACCTCAGCAATTCTGAGACACATACTGGAGTACTGCCTTTACCAGCTAGGCTACAGAGGCTTGTGGATGCCAGGATAGTTGTGTGGTACAGTTGCGTGCAGCATATTACTGTATGTGTTTGCCTGCAAAACTTGAATTAGTCTGCGGGCTGACACAAGACCCTGACAGGGTCCAACACACTCAAGGACCACATTTTTGGAGTCATTGGGGTGGTGGTTCTTCAAATCTATTGTGGCTAAGCAATTGGCCCATCAAAAAAGAAAACCCCTTTTTTTATCATGTATTTGAACATGTGGGTGTATGGCACCCCAATAGTGCATAAGTATGGGTTTATGCAGCTTTTGAACCCTTTTTCTATGGGTTTAGGGTGTGCAAGAAGCCTATAAACTTCCCTCTCTAAGACTAAATTATGGGCCTTGGAGAGCTCATTTTGCTGATTTTTTTTGACATTTTTTGTCCAGACCATCCTGACACCCCCCAAATAACATACAGTAATTTGCTGTGTGCAAATGTATTGGATATGGTTCAACTCAGAATTTGGAGTGATGCATCATGATAGCACACTAACAGACACCTCAACAAGATCTGGCACTTACTTGAGTGTATGACATATCTCCTAATTGGAAACACCATTTTTTCTTTCTGTGGGAAGTCAAGGAATTATTTGAAGAATAAATTGCATATAACTGCATACTATGTTTTTAAAAAAAGCTTGGACTGTACAAGCTGCTTATTTTTTTATTCAAATCATCATAGAGCTTTCTAATTTTGTGTGTGGGTTATAATAACTAAGAGTTCTCATTTACTTAGGAACCATATTTAACTATCCCCTTCTTGATGGCCATTTTGGAGTGGAATCAATAAAATTTTGAGCTTGGATTCAAAACTATGTGGACCCTTATATGGATTTACAACCTGTTGTTGACCTCACTTCCACTAGACCAAGAATTCCTGATTGGCTAACAAAACTAATTTGGTTGGCACAGCCAATCAATAGGCTTCATCCATTACTAAATTAAAATACAGAGTACATCCACAAAAACTGCAATAACATACATACAAAGGAAATAAATTCATAAAAAACAAAAGCAGATTCTTCCAGATTTTTTTTGTCAAATAACAAGATGTATATATATATCATGATTCTCCCCCTTGCCCCTAATGATAATAAACAAGAATGAATTGCAATTTATTGTGTATTGAACCTAAATTTCTCTCCTCTAAGTCTGATTCTGCAGAATTACTATGGAGGACTTGTTGTAACTTCTATGAAATGTGAATTACATGTCACATGTCATAAGTCACAGACTCAAAGACCAAATTGAATTCCAGAATTTTCTCTCAGAAAGTGAAATCAGAACCCTTGATCTCAGTCTCAGAAAGCAAGAAGCCATCACCTCACCGCAACACCAATCCTAGCCAAGTTAAAGTTGACAAAATCAAATAAATTGAAACCTATTTCAACCAGTGTGCACCAATTGTTTTTCCAATCAGAGCCAAGTCATCAGGGAATAAACCTTCAGGGGGGAGGAGGATAGGTACTTGGGCTTTGTGTTTTCCTTATTTTTCTTTTCTTCAAGTTTCCTTAATGAGGGCTATTCACACTCCACCAAAATCTTGTCTGACGGATTTTGCTGACAGACACATCAGTGGCCTGCAATTGAATTGAATGTGGTTGCTAATTTCAAGCAAAAATCTTGCTAATTTTATCCAGTGTGAACTGCCCTATTCAACACACCACTGTTTCTTTATCTTATAGTTCTTCTATTTCCCAACTTCATTACCATTCTCAAATTGTCTGTCACCTCAATGATCTAGGTAAAATCCAGTCTCATAATTGTTTCTCTTTTCATTATTCTGATGTGAATGTTTGTTTTCTTAAGTTTTTACTATTACAATTGTTTGCAATTATTAAAGACCTCTACAAACCACGGGTCAACATCCCATGGCCATCTGCAGGAGCTAAAGATCTTAATTGAGATGTCAAAAATCTAAAGTTATAGCTCTTTGACTGCAAATGTAAAACTCCATACCATCTAACTAGATCTGGTGCTACAGGGAGGCTGTAGATCAAAGGCAAGTCCTCCCATGAAAATAAAAGTCAAGTTGAAATTATCTTCTTGATCATTCTCCATATTGTTGATCTCAAACTTTGCATTATGTGCAAAAAAGGTTATAATTGAATATGAGTTGAAGCCTGCTACACATGACTATCTCCCTCCACAAATGTCACTCCAAGATCACTGAGACTACTACTACATGATGAACCAAAAAATGAATGAACTTCTAATTGAGTTGTATGTACCCATTTTCTTTCCAAAAACTATAAACATCTACAAGTCAGAAAATCTGATAATCAGATGCTGAATTTTCAAAGGGAACAGGCAGGAGTGAATGAACCAATGATCCAAGGCCCTGAGACTGTTTGGCACAATCCACAAAAAGTTGGTGTAAAACTAGCAACTTTTGCCACAACCATAACAAAATTCTTACAGAAAGGAAGAGTGTTATTTGTGTCATATCAGAATGCGCATGTAAGGTTGTCATGAGTCTCTCAAAATATTAACCTTACACTTCAAAAACAGATGTAAAGTGTAATACTGCTATTACATGGTGCTAGAGATGACTGAATACATGGATTTTTATCTCATCAATGATCAAGCAGGTAGCGACTATTCATACTATACCAATTCTGTTAGATTTGTATGGACAGTTTGGTTTTTCATCATTTAAATTTTCAATATTATACCAATCTTTGCCACTGTGCCATACAAGGCCTAAGTGTTCAAATTGAAGGGAACAGCGGGACTCAATTAACCATCCATTTACTAAGGAATGATTTTTTCTCAATGATTTCATAGAAGCTCAAGTCAGAATTGTTCCAGTTCAACAAAAAATTTTTGGGACAAGCATATATATATACATATCAATTTTCAAAGAAGTGACGATAAAGCTCTACACAGTAGGTTAAGAGAGTATTCCTAATAAAAGGAAGTTATACCAACAAGTTTGAGCAGTCACAAAGAACAAAACATTTCAGGTTGATGACGGTGAAAAAGAAAGAAAGAGAGAGAGAGAGAGAGAGAGAGAAAACCGGTTGAAGATAAGTTCTACCATCTAATTTCATATTGGGAGCTTTTGAATTTCATCTTGACTCCTTTACTAATACTACCATTAGGAGTAGTAGTAGAAGATCCGAAAGAGGAAGCGAATAACGCCAACCCGTTACTATTCTTATTACGGTGATTATGATCATTCGAGAATTGGTGGTGAGGTTGGGAGAACGTCGAGTGAGGTTTGATGTCGATCTTGTCTACTTTTAAGCCAATGAAACTCGTGTTTGGTGCGTTGGATCGACTTTCGAATTCGACTCCGATCGAGTGACTCGGTTGATTTTCTTTGGAGCTGAAAAAAAAAACAGAAATCGGAATGTTATCCAAAGGGTCAGAGGGAGAGAGAGAGAGGGAAAAACAAACCTGTGTCTCCATAATCCAGTCAGACAACAATTAGTATCGTCTCCTTTAAATGACCAACTGATTTCTTGGGTTGATTGATCCCATTCCCAGGTGGGTATGATGAGTCTACCATCACGAGAACGACAATGAAGATGATCTGGGATGATTCCGGTAGCCGAACGACCGAGAGCCCATCGAATGGTCAGATGAGAGATCGAGGCCAGACTGGTGATGATCAATTTGAAGCTTCCACCTTGATCGCCGATCGTCACGGTTGGTTTGATGATGACTGGTAAGGTACTACTACTCGTGTTGGTAGGAGTGCTTCGATAGCTCATCAATCGAAACTTTCCATCGGGCGGAATAAATGAGATGATCTTTTCCTTTTCCCATTTTTGATATCTGACACAGTTGTGAAATCCGGACCTTTCGATCTTGGTTGGGTCGGAGAATTTGATTGAGATATCGGGTAAGCCTAAAAAAAGTTGGGTTAAATGTTGCATTTTTTTTAGATGAATGGGAGTGATTACCAGATAGTCTAGATTGAATATCGACCATTCCTACGGTGTGGAATTTGAGGATCTGTCCATCTGGATCGAGGATGACAGAGATGGATTCGATGAAATCCAACCAAATCTCTTGTTTTCTTTTTGGAGAGAGTATATTGTAAGATGGGGATGAGTGTGAGATAGGAAAGAAGACATACTGATATTCTAATCCGGATGGTCTCCAAGGGATTGTTAAGATTGTAGGTTT
Source organism: Puccinia horiana (assembly GCA_001624995.1). NCBI lineage: Eukaryota > Fungi > Basidiomycota > Pucciniomycetes > Pucciniales > Pucciniaceae > Puccinia > Puccinia horiana. The sequence continues at coordinate 32,712 of LWDY01000012.1, forward strand.
TGGTGTAGGTTTACTAAGTTTGTAGATTGAGTTAGCTTTGAGAAGGTGATTGTGATTGATTGGATTACTTACAATGAATCGGTTGCTTCCGAGATTAAGTTGGAGAGCAGGGAGGTGGATTTGAAAGGGATGAGTTGATGTAATTGGTTATAGTTTTGACCGAATGGGTTTTGTTTAGATGGGGAGATGAGATGGATTAGTTGGAGTACTAGTTGTAGGTCGTTTTTGATTAAGTTGGGAGTGAAGTGTTGAGATAGTGAATGGAGATAGTCGAATGGGATTGATGGTTGTACTGTTTTTTCATATGTCAGTTTAATTATGAGTTGTTGTTGTGGTTAGTTGTTGTGCTTACAGTCTTTTGTTGATAGTATGGTTAGAGTGAGTTCGTGGTTGATTTTTGTTTTGCAGATGACTAAGTTGTTGTTGTTTGATATCGTGTTTGGGTTGATTGAGTTGGGTAATGGTGAGTTGAGTAGGACAGTGCTGGTTATAAAAAAGTGTTTGTTTTGGTTCAGTGTTTTGGATATAAACAGTAGTATTAAAAGCTTACCCTGTTTTAGTGTTGGAGAGTATCAAACCATCCATCACAAACAACAAAATGGCTCGAACTAAAATTTATCGAAGAGGAAAACCAATACAACAGCAATCAGATTCAGATTCAGATTCAGAACCAGAACCAGAACCAGAAACTAAACAAAATCAAACAACTAACCAAACACAAACACAACTCATAATACTACAACAACCATCACAACCACAACCACAACCACAATCATCATCATCATCATCATCATCAGATCACGAACAACAACAACAACAAGAAGAAGAAGACGATGAAGAAGACGACGACGACGAAGACGATGACAACGAAGACGACGACGATGAAAACGAAAAGAAAATAATCTACAAACCAGTCTTCATCTCAAAGTTCAGTAACACTTTCTTTTATTATCAGTCAGAATTGAAAAACTAAACCCAACACTTCTTCATCAGGTCTAATCGACAAACAAATCAACAAACTGAAACTGAAATCGAAAACAAAAGATTAGAAGAAGAACGTAGAAAGAAAGCAAGTCAAAAGTTAATAGAAGAAACCTTACTAAGGGAAATCGCAGAGAGTTGAGTATCTCTAATCTCACAAACACACACACACAAGAAAAAACATACTCAAGAGAAAAAAAAAAAACAGATCAGACCGATAAGCTATTCCCGGAAGTCGATGACACCGATGGAATAGATCCACAAGCCGAATTTGAAGCATGGAAATTACGCGAATTAAAAAGATTAAAACGAGACAGAGAATTACTAATTCAGTTGAGTCACTCTATCACCCTCAAAAAATCCACATCACTCATCACATTCCATCCAGTCGAGCCAAGGAGAAAGAGGAAATCGAAGCAAGAAGGAACATGCCTGAATCTATCAGATTAAAAGAAGACACCGAATATGCTCAACAAACTAGAAAAGCTAAACCTAAAGGGAATCAAGTTTTCTTACAAAAGTATCACCACAAGGGTGCTTTTTACGCCGTAAGTCAATTCGATCACTTTCTTTTTTGAAAAGTTTTATTTATTAATTTCATCTCTCTTTACCATCACAAAGGATTCAGAGATCCTTAAGAAACACGACTATACTGCTCCCACTGAGGGCACATTTACAAAGATGGAACTCTTACCAGCTGTCATGCAAGTCCGTGATTTTGGAAAGATGAGCCGAACCAAATGGACTCATCTAGCAAAAGAGGTAATACCCCATCCTTAATCCCTTATTCCTACTCACAACCATCTAATTTATCCCCGTTTTTTTTTCTTGATGATCATCACAGGACACCACCTCATTCGATGCGGGTTGGAGTAAAAAGAACCCTGGCCGGATTGAGAAAGGTCAAGAGGGCTGCTTTGGATGTGGAGAACGGGGACACCTCAAAAGGGAATGTTCCAAGAACCTCGGCCAGAATCCCGGACAGGGCAGCAATCAGCTAGCTCTCGGCCACCGAGCCAAGCCAGACGCACACCGACACCCCAAGCGACGAGGCTCTGACCAGGGCTCGCTGGAAAGAGAGTATCCATCCAAGCGGAGAGACAGCGACAAGGAGCGTTCGGGGGGCGTCGGCCGACGACCAGACGATCGTCATCCACCCCCAGCCAGAGAGGATCGGTACGCGAAGGGCGACAGTTGGCGCCGACAGCCGACCGATCGTCGCAACCGTTCACCCACGCAATCTCGACCAGACCGGGAACCCGACCGACCCACACGGCCAGAAGAGGTTCGAGGAGATCGGCCCAAGGACGAGCATAGTCGTCGACTCTCTGATCGCGATCGTACCCCATCTCGTCGTCGCGAGTCGTAGCGCGATCGTCGTCGAGACTTTTCGTCCAAGCAATCAGGCCGGAACAGAGATAGATCTAGATATTAAAATCTCGTTTGGTTTTGTAACACACCCTCTCAACTGCTATTGACAAGCCTATTAAGTCATGGAAATCTTCTTGGTGTCTTGAGACAATCATGTTCCAAACCTTTAAGACTTGCTTGATTTTGTTTATAAATTTATATGTCTGAAAACTTTAAATAAGTGCGATGAAAGAAAAGTGAAGTAAGTACATGGTACCAATTCTGGTGGTGACAGACAGGCTCTTCCAAGAGAACGGCTTTTCCAGCACGAAGGAAAAAGTGACATTGAGGAAGGGAGTGTTGGTAGACACATTATAGCGCTCCAACACAACGTGATCCCATGTCTCCAAAAACACCTGGAAAGCTTGTTTTCACTCACAGATTTTACGCCAAATTCTCCATCACTAGTGCAACCACACTATTGAAATACATATTATGTGATCAGCAGTATTGTCCACCATGAAACTATCCCTGTCAGCGTGCTCACGGCCCTTGGGGAACCCAAGGAAAAGTGGCAAGGGAGTGTGTGGTGTCTTGGACATATTGGCACTTCTGCAAAGAAGGTTGCGGATTGGATGATCCCACAGAAGATATAATCCACCATGGCCTGCTTGCGTTTTTCGAGGCCCCGCTATGTCTGGGCCTTCTTCTCTTCATCAACATACTTGTTGACAATCCCCTGTGCTGTATCTCCAGCCAGATACAAGACTGAAAGAAGGTTCGTGCACGTGTTGGTGAACATGACACTGACAGGTTTGGAAGGGTAAGACTCAAAAGGGGATTGTGTAAACCCTTTTTCTTTATGGTGAAAGGTATGATGGAGCTGCAAGCTCTACCTTTCTATACTACATACATATGAGAAAACAAGACCACCAAGGTAAGCTTGGCAGTTTATTTACCACAATAGAGGATATGTTCAAGATTATCTGATTTATTTGTTGAATGATTGATGATTCTTATTCTTAGTTTTTGCCAAATGCCTTCAGGATTTGATGATCTTGACTTCTTCAATGATTAGGTACTGATGAGATATGTTTTCATTGTTGATGATGGTGAAGGTGTGGGGGAGTTGATGAATGGGAAGACTGATGATATGAATAAGGCCCCGTTTGGCTGCCCGCTGTTATGCGATAAGTGTCACATAATCTGGCATGACACCAATTTTGCAAGTTGGCTGTCATGACACCTGTATGACATGGGATTTTTTGTATGACAGCCTGTTTGGCAGGCACCATTATTCAACAAAGGAGCTCATCACACGCAGGTTTGTGTTTGGCGTGTCACCTTCTCAAGTTGGTTCATCCCCATTTCGCCATGCCTCAACCAGTTTCATTGCGACGAAGGCAGCCGAAAAACATGGTATTCTTGCTGGCCATACTCACCGCGGTCCTTCACAACCTGATCATCAATAAAAGAGGCCAATCAGACCTCTTCGACGATCCTAATGCAAGACACGCTGGTTTCGGCCCCGAAGATGATCCAGCACCTGAGCCAATTTTGGCATCTCGCGGTAGAGAACGATCTGACCTCCAACAATGGAGGGATAACATTGCACAGATGTGGGATCAGTACTGTCGATATCTGCAAAGGCACAAACAATTATTTTTTTTTGAAAACGATATTTTTTTTTTTTTGATTTTTTTATTGGATTTTTTTATGTTGTACATTTTTTGATTTATTTACTCTCGGTCACTGCAGAATAAATAGAGAAAAAAAATGACATACAAAAAAAAATGAAGAAGAAAGAAATCGGAAATCAAAATAAGCAGGAGAGAACGTGAGCGCCAATAGTCTTTGATGTGATGGGTTGATGCCTTGCTCCAAACCCCGCGATCAAGTCGTCCTCTTCAAGATCACCAGCAAAGTGATCTTGAAATTTGTCCATGGCCTGGGCCACACGCTCGGGTCCATGGGTGTCCTGCAAAGAGACAAACACATCAATGGGCCGCTCCACCGAGCTCTCAAATCAATCTCCGGAGGTAATACAATGCCAGCGACGGGTTCTTGTCCCTGACGGATGAGTTTCACCCGCTAAGCTTTCCTGTTGATCGGGATGGAGCTGATGGGGTGATTCATGAGGACCATCCTCATGATTCCATGCACTCGTGGCGTATCTGTAGGCTGGGATTCATCAATTAAAGCGGCCTGAGATGGAGTGACTGTTTTCTGGGATTCAACAGAGGCGTTCAGTGCTGGTGTTTAACTCGACGCAAGGTGAACCGTTGGTTGGGACTGAATCGGTGTTGCTGGATTGACAACTTGACTCGGATTGGTGGCCGCTGGTCTTGATGGAGTGTGACTGAGAAGTGCTCGTTTTCCGCAGGGCATCTTGGATATGCATGGAAAAGAGGTTAGGCCAATGAAGGATGGATGAGAGAGAGGTTGTAGGCAAATATGACGCCAGATTCAAGCCCAGACCAGTATTTGGGATCTGGCTTGGGTTATAAGCCAAGCGTCATCTGGGGTGATGCCTGGCATAACATCACTGGCCACCCCAAACATGGAAATGCTGACTGTTATAACCCGGTCAGTCCCCATGATAAGGGCAGCTAATTTCACATGATTATCACACATAATTCAGGCGGTCAAACAGGGCCTAAGGATGAGATGGGTGAAGACAAGTGATTGTGTGATTGAGTAGGGGTTATTTTGGCCATTGAATCCATTTCTGATGTCTAATTGGCCCTATGTTGCATTTGGAAAAAGATTTAATAAAATTTTCAAAATTAAATCCTACTCAGAAACAGAAGAAAATAGACCACAGCAGCAATGTAGAGTGCAACCTGGGTGCCATAAGCCTTGACCTTGGCGTTGAAGTTGCAGTAAGACTTGGACTTGTTGGGGGTCCCAATCTCTGAAGTTGTTGGCTGGTTGAAGGTCTTTGCCATCTCCGCTGTCTTGGATTTGGTCTTTTGGCAGATCCATTACTCATTCATTGCTGTTCTCAGACTCCAAAACCTTTGTTTGATCTACTTCATTGAATAAAGATCCACTGCAGGCTAGAGGATTCAACTTGTTTTCCTTGAAGGTTGGGTGGAAGGTGGATTTTCAAGATTTTGGAGTAGACTAGAAGGGTTCCATTTTGTTCTTCTGGGTTCTGGGTTGGAGGCGGAGGTGAGATTGTCCGGTTTTTTTAGATGAGTCTAGGTTTGTTCCTCTGGATTCTTTTGGTGTCCCTTTGGTCTATGTTGCATTTGTCTCTGTGACACAGATCCTGAAATATGTTATGATCAAGTTTATGCAGAGAAAGACAGAGTCTGGGGTTCCCAGATCCTGCATACACCATGGGGCGGGTTTTTAGAAAGACACTCCGTCCCTTGGACGGTTGCTCTCGGAAAGCGTCCAAGGGACGCCCCTTCAGCTGTACATCCAGGGGCCCTTTGAAAAGTGTCCCTTGGACGCACCACACATTGTACTGACCATTGGACAAATCTGAGGCAAACCCCCAAAGTGTCCAATGGTCGATTCAGACCAAAACCAGCCATTGGACGCTTTACACAGCCGTCCAATGGCCGGTTTTGGTCTGATTTGACCATTGGACGCTTCACAATTCTGTCCAAATGGTCGATTCAGAACCAGATTGACACAGCCATCCAATGGTCGACCATTGGACAGATGTGTAAAGCGTCTGTGGGTCAGCAACACGGCACCCCTTCCAAAAAACAACAAAAAGGGGGGTCGCAACCCCCAAAACACAGTCCGTGATGCATCAAACCTGGGGTTGATTTTTTGAAACCTTCCCAGATGTGCTTGACAGCAAAAAAAAAAAGGACATTGATTTTCACCGCGAGAAAAGAGGGGTCGCCCAATGGACACAAAGCAGGGCGTCCAATGGACACTCCCAAGCCTTCAGCTGGGTAATATAATTTCCCTTTTGGTCCACCATATAATCAGCGGCTTGGTGGCTGTGCTGGTAGTGAAGTCATACTGCAGAATTGTGTGTTGAGTTGCATGATCAATCCCAAGTGGGAACACTTTTTTGTGGTCCTCCATGCCGGCCTCCTGGCCAACTGTTCTGTCTGAAGGCCAGCCTTTGGACGCTTTTGGACCATCCAAAGGCCGCTCTTTGGACAGTTTCTGTAGAACCGTCCAAAACCGGTATGTTATATGTCGACTGATGGATGATCCCCCACCACCAAGCTTTGGTCGGCTTTGGGCCATCCGACTCCCTGTCCCTTGGGCATCCTTCGGAGCCCATGGTGTAGTTATATTTCAGAATGAGGAAGCTTTCTGGCTCTCCAGCCACTCAAACTTTGAGCGTGTGGAATATGATGTCTACATGATAGAAAAGATACCTGGGAAGTCCCGGCTAAAGTTCACAACATAACATCCCTCCAATAAGATATCCTCCTCAGGGACAGGTACACACAGCAACACCGGGAAGAGTTCCTCCTCCACAGATAGGTACAGTGTGTGCCTCCCAAAAAGGATGAAATCTCCTTGGAGGGTGGGAATGGGATTTATCAGCCCACCAAGCAGAAATAATCCTTGGCAGGATGGGCTTCCTTTTGAACAAGCAACACACAATTCCAGGTTGGAACTTGCAGGTGTGACACCTGGACACACAGACAGTCCATGGAAATTTGATTGACACCCTGGCCCAGTCCATTGAATGTTGCCAACATCTGATGGGTCAAACCTCCAATGGGAGTGGGTTACATGCTGAAGACCCTTTATTTATTTCTATGTTAATCTCTTTTCATTTTCAGATTTAAAGATACATTTTCTTCTTTCAAGGTGGAAACATATTCTTTCCCGTGGAAACTTCAAGCAGGACAGAAAATCAATGTGCAGTTGCACATGGCATAAACCAGCACTGCTTTTTGGCCCTTTCCCAAATGTTGGGGCCACAAATGAGAAAATATCAGTTTTTAGGGAAAAAACAGGCAAAAAGTCACCCATTTGGGTGAGATTTTGTGGTTGAAACTCAATTGGAGTCCAAATGTTCCCCGTTAGGACTGTATGGGGCCATGTGTTAGTGCTTAAGCATAAATTATAACCCCATAAATACATAATTATGGGGTTCAGTATGGCTTTATAGTGCCATGTCTGAAATATGGATGTAAAAATAAATAAAAATAATAAACTACTGGGCCAAACTCTAAGCCCTTATATTTTAAGCTCTACACACCTGTGTGCAAGTCCAAATATGTAATAAGAATGAGTATCCATGCAATTTGGCCCCCAGGGGAGGCCCTGAGTCTCAATTTCTTTTTTGCAGGCAGGGCAGTGCTGGTTTTTGTCATGTGCAACTGTAATTTGTGATTTTTTTCAAAAGTATTTGAGATTGAATCATATGTTGGAGCAGTTTAAATTTCAGAATTAGGACAGAGATTAGGGTCAATATCTTTCTCAGACTTGATCAAAGGGACAACATGCTCTTTCTGGATGCGCCAGTTTTCCTATGATATTATCGTTCCTCAAAACCTTCTCATTCATTTTTCCACTATTGGAGCTTATTTCCCCTTGAAAGAGGATGTGGGAGCAGTTTTTTATCACAAGCATTTGTTTTTAAGACTTTTAGCTTATAAAAACAGGTACCTGATCTCAAGCCACACATTTATGAAGGGGTTCGTATGATTTTTGGGTGTATTTTCAAATTACAGGCCATAGAAAATCAAACATTTAATCATTAGATTCAAGGGATGAATTTCCTTATCTGAGAGAAGCACAGGGTTTTCCTTGATCACTAACTCATATGAGAGCAAGTCTTCTTTGGAATTGAATACAACAACAGTAATTGAAATAAATTCAAGGTCACTATTGGATGAACTATGAGCAACAGATTTGTTTTCTGTTTTGTATTGAAAGGCCAATTTCATAACTTGATCACTTTTTTTCTTTTTTTTTCAATTTGTTACCTCTGGAATTAATCCTTGGAAGTGTTGATTATGGCCATTTTCTTTAAGATAAATTTGAGATTTTGGATGATTTAAACCTGGGTTTTGCTCCAAATGGAATGATAGGTGTATTGAAAACTCACACACAATGAGAATCGGGTTTTTAGAGTGTGGTAATTTGTTGGAATAAGGCCACCATATCCTTCAGAGTGCTTCTTACGATGATAGTATACCAACCTGAATGAATATCTAGGTCTGTAACATCAGTCCTCAAGTAGAGCTTCCCCAATTATTTTTCCTAATTTGTGTTAGATTATGAATCTGGAAGCTCAGGATTTGTAGCTTAGTGGTAAAGCAGGCACCTAGAGTTAGCCCAACCCAGGTGCAGGTCCTGGTGGAGCCATTTCTTTTCTGATAGATTTACAGTCTTGGTCTCTAATGAGCCATGTGTACCTGCAGGAGAATGAGCCCACCAGTGGATTTTGGAGCCAAAGAGCATCCAGATTCTGGGAGGATGTTAGATTATGAATCTGGAAGCTCAAGCTTTATAGCTTAGTGGTAAAGCAGGCACCTAGAGTTAGCCCAACCCAGGTTTGAGTCCTGGTGGAGCCATTTCTTTTCTGATAACTTGCTGCGGATCTTGTTGCAACAAATAGGGCCCAGAAATAAAGGTGTAGTGATACCCTTTTGCTGAATGGAGAAGGGGATGATGGAGTTGCAAGATCTGCCCTTCTATGTTATCAGAAAAACAAGACCACCAAGGGCACTTGGCAGTTTATTTATTGTGATAGGATGAGTTCAAGATGAGTGTGGACAACTATCTATTCTGATGGTGGAATACAGAGTTGATGATGGTGATGATGATGATGGTTAGAGATGGTGATGAGGTTGGTTTAGAGGTGATTGATGTAGAAGGGTGATATGATGATGGAGTGTTGAAGTGATGTGGGAGCAAGCGCTTCAACCAGGGATTGAACAGAGGACCTCTTGATGAGGGGTTATGAAATGATAAGAGGGGTTATATAAGTGAACTTTGAGAATATTCCAGTTGGATAAGGAACCTGTAAGTACTATGACTACACCAGGGCTTGAACCAAGGGGTGGTATGAGATAACTGAGAGTTGTGATTGATAATAAGGCTAATAATAATAGAGTATAAAGTAAATAAGACTAATAATAATAGAGTATAAAGTAAATAAGACTATAAAACCTCAATATTGAGTGACTAATAATAAAGAGGAGTGACCAGTAATATAGTTGATAAGGGGGCTAACTATAAGAGTTCTGATAAGAGTATGTGAGAGAGCTATGCAGAAAATCTGATGAGTAGATCTGGTGAGGATGGGAAACAGCAGGAGGAGAGCCTCCTTATGTAGAGAAAAGTGAGGGATTTTAGCTACAAGAGGGGTGTACCCTGAATACACATGACCAAACAGAAAACATACTAATACAGGCTAGAAGTGGTGTCAGAATATGTAAAGTGGTGTCAGAATATGAGAATACAGGACCAAACAATAAGAATGGTGTCAGAAGATTGGGAAAAAGGTGGGGCCACTGTCAGAAAGTGGTGTCATACAAACAAAGATTGCACCATCCAAACAAATATTGCACCACATGAGTAGAAAGTGGTGTCATCCAAACAAGAAGTGGTGTCAGAATATCCACTAGTTGCCTGCATGAGAGGAGATAAGATTGTATGTGAAACTGTATTGGTTGTTTTTTATGTGTTTGGGTGGCTGTGTTGGTAATTGAGTAGAGTATGTAATATGTGTATGTATGTTGAGTACTGGGGTTGTCCAAGTATGTGGGTTATGTAATGAGTGTGTATTGTGTAATTTGACATGTAGCTGAGAATGAATGGTGTAACTTCTGATCCAGTTGGGTTGTAAGGGTTCCATGAGTGGTGACTAGGGTAACTTGAGCCGTAGAATCCAGTTCTTCAATCATATTTGAGGTCTTCTGACTGTATATAAGAGTAAAGAAAAAACTTTTAATTTTTCAATGTAGAGAGTTATTAAAAAGATACCACAACGGATGGGGTCCCCTGGAGGCATTTCTTACACGATAGGATGGCCTGCGCAACTGTACCTTCTCCATTAAAGTTGGTTGTCATTCACATGCTTTCCTGCTTTTGCAATGAAAGAAAAAAGGCTCTGGTTCCTGGATCCTACCATTTATTTCAATTCAGCTGATCAATGCTTGATGCTAGAATTACCAATACAAAACTACATTTCTTTTTTTTACCCTACTTGTGATTCATTCTTTCATCCTCAGATCTAATCACGGCTATATAAACCGACTCTGAACTCAATTGAAAATCAACTGACATCCACGAATTTCATGGGCAAGTTATTTGCTCGGTTCACTTAAGGAAAAACTGACGGACAACTTGTATGGCAAAGTATGCATGTATGATTTGCTCCTATCCTCCACACTAATATGATTTATAAACGCTTATAGTCCATAATGAAAGAAAGAAAGAAAGAAAAAAATACATCATTTGTTGTCCAGTCCATGGATAGAATTCGGAGATTGGGATTGAGAGTGGCGGATTGATTTTACGTTGCAAGGTTCTTCGAACACCAGGGAGCCTTCTTCCGCACGATCCATGCATTTTTTCCCTCCTGGAATGCGAATACAATGATCCTGTGACAAATTCAACCGAGGCAGCCGGCCTTCTCGGCGCATGTGTTGTGACAACTGGGATACATAAATTGAAAACAATCAAGACGCCATCTTACGGCAAACTTAATTGAGGAAACATAAAATGAAGAGAGAAAAACACGTACGCTCGCATATTGGCGGATGCGTCGAAGCCACAACAAGCGGACGCGGCACATTCCTTGCGGAAGCACTCTTGGCGTGCAAGAGGGTCGCATTTCGCTTCTGGATCTGGGTTCGGAAGAGCCATCACGGTCGCCAAGAACGCTGAGAGGTAGATAAAAGCTAAGAGCTTCATGATATGTATTCTTTGGTTACTAATGTTGTTTTAGGAGTGATAGGGTCTGGGAGTTTTAGTAATCTTCAGTGGTAAGATTGAGTGGTTGAGTAGTGATGGTGGAGATGAATGATTTGTGCGCTTGATCACTCCCTTTTATGCACACCCATCATTTAGCCATTGGTACCATTTCTTCTCTTACCAGAAAGTGATTTCGTGGCGGAACAGCGAGTGAGCTGAGCTGGGTGCAAATCAGTGCAAGTGTCACTGGCATAACCTACCCACAGCAGCTTTTTTCCTTGCGTAGCTAAAATCAGGTCGGTTCATCAGAAGACTCTTCCGAGGGAACCTTTCTTTGGTCCAGAGTAGTCAGTTAAGTGGTATCTCCATTGGACACAGCGCATTTAGGCAGTCCTGGGGTTTCCAATCCACACAGAAACTCGACAAACATAGGTACGACTTCCTTGCTGGAAAGTAGCATGCACCTTCAAGCCGTAAATGTCCCAATCCTGGCTCTGCCTAGGTGGTGCAAACTCTGCTTTTCCGGAGTGCGCTGGGAATTATTCTAGTAATACTTTCCCTAGGTTGTGTACTGTGCTCTAAATGATCGGAGAATGAGATAATTATAGCAATATGTGATTGAGTACAGAAACCGACCAGACTACTCATAGGCTGGGGCAGAAACTCCAGGCGCAACCTCAAACAAGCACTTAAAGAGGCCGCCCGGCACAAGTGGAAGTTCTGTCACGGTCGCAGCCACCTTGGTCACCTTTCCCTGGAATTCGACCCAACCCTCCTCCAAAGCTATCCACAGAAAAGCAGTGGTGCTGGGTCTAGCCATCACGTCGTGCCTCTTAGGAGCTACATAATTGAAGACCTTATTTACATCTATTTCCCTCATTCAGTGCAATGGCATTACCGGATTATCACTGAGGCTCCAATAGCCCTGCATTTGCACCTTTCTTCTGCTTCGCTGTGCTTCTCGTCAGCTCATGTCTCCCGGCGATGGTGCCAGTCGTTTTCCGTCCACTCCAGGTTGGCGCATGATTCATCTAGGAATTCCATCTTACTTTGGGGCCATATTTCCAGTCGCCTGCGTCTGCCTCGCCCCCAAACTTGTATTGCTAACTAGGGTGCCTTGTCGGGTTATCATCAAATTTTCATTTGAAAAAGAAATACCAATCTAGTCTCTGTGCGCCCAAGAGGCTGAGACGAGGTGAGGCATACCTAAGGAATGAGCAGGAGGTAGAGAGTGGCTGGCGTGACCCAGGGCACGATTCTATTTTGGAAATAGCTTGCCAATCCCACACTTTCCAGCTAAGAAGCCTTTCCAGGCCTCGTGTACTTCAGTACTGTCTCAAAGTTTTTCTTTTCTCATTTCATTCCACACATTTCGAGTCAATGTACACAACCGATTGTTGAGATGAAGCGTTCCGTATTGACGTCATTGACGTCATTGCTGCACGATGCGTGTGCGTGCTCTAATTCTAGAGTACGGTTGATTCTCTTTACTGCGCGAGTGGTAATACGAACTCTCCTTATCTCGACTTCTCTCGACTTCTTTCCTCCTTCACTCGATCACTTCTCGATCACTTACTCAAAAGCTCAGCGATCAATTTCTAGTAGAAATCTAGCGTCGTCGAGGTCACCTTAGTCTTGGCAACTCAGTCTGAGAATTTTAAGTCCAAGATATTTGTGGTTTCCTTTCCTTCTATTCTTTCGTCCTCATTTTCATTTTGTCCTGTTCTTTAAAGTCTAAAATTATCACCGACCACATTTTCTTTTTTTGTTTGTATATTACAATTGCCAGATATGTTTCAAGTTGAAAAGGTCTTTTCTCTATCAATACAGGCTTTCTCAAACTTGATCAACAAGGTTGTCCGTTTGGGGAACTGTGGTGAGGGGGCCGAATGCGATGTTACTCTTGATGGCTGGATAATTTGAAGTTTTATGACATGTGGTTAGACCAGAGAAAAATTCACATTGTCTGAGAATTTGAATGCGCAGATGACACCGAAAAATAACACGAAGACAAGAGAGAAGGAAATGGGATGGCTTATTCAAGCAAGCTAAACTCACAAATCCAAGGCCATCCAATGCTCCCTCAACGATTCCGGCCATATACGCTCCACAACTAAGCTGTGACATGTCTTTAGGAATGGTGATTGCTCGAGTGATCAATAGGTCGTTATCGGAGATCATGTACTCATCTTCGTTTTCATTTGAGTGTTCCTAACATGATAAATAAAGTAGAAAGACAGATTGACCACGCGATCAGAACATGGATAGAGGTACGACAAAAGGGATCGCAGACACTCACCAAGACATCTGCAGTTTTTCCTACAACAGTCTTCCACAGTGTTGAATGAATCCAGCTCAATACTGGCACGAGGCGTATCAAACGAATCGGAACAGCTGATGAAGCGCTACTGATTGAACCACCGCCTAGGTTGATACTCTTTCCGGTACTCAGGCTGATTGCATTGGGGGATCCGGATAGCGCATCACGTAGCGACAGCAAAGATAAAAGTCTACTCCCGACTTGATAGCCTAAAATATTTAATCTATCTTGACAAAATTGAACCGTCAATATTTCGACCAGTTGATTGAATCAAGCTGAAAATTTTAAACGTGTGATTTATCGCATGATTTTTTGAAATTGGAGATAGGACTAGGATTGCTCAACTTTTTCTCAAATTCGCCAATTCCATCGACTCGCTGCTGGGTGTATCTGACGATTTCAGCAAACAGTAATTCAAAAGCGACAAGGTTGACATCCAAGGATGATACGTTGTAACTACTGGAGATAAGGGTTGTGGAACCTGAGGCCGCGGTTGAAGTCGATGGGGTGGCGATGTGTCTCGAAGAGGTATTAGGGGTAGGAAAAATCGGTCGACTGTAAATCGAGGAAGGTCTGGGTTTTCTAATTTGATAGAGGGGCGAGGTTGAGAATCGTTGAGACAGGTCGGCAGGAAGAGAGGCCCGGTGAGGATCGCTTGGCCGAAAGTTGCTGGATGACATCTTTCTTCGGCTTGCTGCTCTTGTTGACCATGCCACTGCCAGTGACCCAGCCAATCGATCGTGGACCGTGGGGACTCGGGGAGGCACCACCACACGGATACTACTCCCGGGGGACTCGGGTAGCAGCACTTGCATAAACTGTAGTCGCAAGGAAAACCAAACCTCAAATAGCACTGGGATCCGATTGCTCCAAGACGATGTCGTCCACAGGAAACGACTCGGTCAACCCAGATCAGAAACTGTAAGTCTCGCTTGCTTGTCTCAATCTCGTTGCCTAAAAAAAGAAACTGATGTGCTTCCATCTTCCTTCGTATTCATCCAATCACGAGACAGGGTCAACAAGACCACAGATCAAGACCAATCAATACAAACAAAGATTCAAGCTATTCTATCATCTCGATTGAATATGATCAACGATGTTTCAAACGAAAAGGAAACCTTCTCCCATTCGAATAACCAACATCGCTTGAAAGAGGTAAACCAAACTATCGGAGAATCCATTCAAAGAGTGCTGTTAGGTAATGTTAGTTTTTTAAATGTAAATTGATCACCCAAAATCACTAGTAAAATCCAAGTATGTCATACCCCCAACTTTGGATATGCCCCTTATCGTTTTTTTTTTTTTTTTTTTTTTTGAAATAAACCCACATTATTTGTTAAAAACTCATGGAATCCTTTTATTCGATTCTAGAACTCTACCCGAATGGTTATAAATTTATGATTTGTACGCAAGTGATCGAGAACAAAGGACAAGCAGGCAGGTGAGAGAGAAGAAGACATAAGACAATTACAAAGCGGTGGTGGAAATTGATCGAAGTTATCTCTCCATTGATGTGGTTTTATCTAGAGCAGGTTTGGTTTCCCATTGGGATGGAGTTAATGATAAGGTCTTCAATGAAGTTTGGTCTAACGTAAGCATCACATCTGTATCGACAAGTATCAGTTATTCAATCACTCACTAAAACTCACCTTGACATACATCGAAATTACAAGGATTTTGTGATAGGGACAGTCACAGCATTCATCATTAAGGTTGCATATTAGTACAACAATGGATCACTGGCAAGAGAAAGCCCCGGCTTTTTGATATTCTCCATTTGCATTTTGAACCATCTTCCATTCATCAATTCAAAGAAATCTAAATCAGCACTTGAGTGCTAAAACAATGCAGTCAATTCCGGTCTATAAATCTCTGTTGTTTCTTGTGTTATGATATCTAGGTTCTATATCTAGTTTGCCATTTTATGCTGATGAATGCCATTTTTACACCACTCCTGATAGCATCTCTTTGTTCTGAGGTAGTATTTCGAATTGTTCCAATGTCTGCTAAGAGCTTGAAGGGCTGTGTTTGTTTGAAGGGCTGTCGTTGGCTTGACGTGACGGGCTAATTACTTAATAAGTTGCTTCTAGTTCTTTTATTTTAGAGTGGAGGCATGTGGAAGGTGTGGGAATATATGAGGGTGTTTCTTCTCTGAATGATTGAAGCTTTGGTCTATCATAGGATTTTTGGAGTGTTCCACCTGTACTTGCCTAACAACATGAGAAGTGGTTTCTGCATGTAGGAAATTGATGGCTGAGTTATAAAATGTGCAGATTCAAGTTGAGTGATTGAATGCTGACTTTTTTTTTGTTGGTCCAAAACTAATGGCTTTTTTTTATATTGGTCCAAAAGCCTAAAGGCTAAAATAAGCCCAGCTTTTAATACAATTAAGCCAATGGGTTGGGGAAGCCCAACAACCCCTAAATCCTTTCTGTGGGATGCAAAATAACAAGTAAACATTTGAAAATTAGGTTTCATAAACAGAATTTCAGTCAACTCTCAATAATAGAGTTTATCTATGCATCACCAAAATTCAAGGGAATGTAACCTTGTGACTGAATAAAAATAAACAAATTCTTTTGGGAAGAATATAGATTGAGAGTAGGTATCTCTCTGACATTAGGGCAGTTCACAACTGCCTGATTTCTTTTTTTTTCTGATTTTACAACTCCTGCTTATGCAGGTTGTAATTTTAAATTGGCACTTGGATGAGAAGGCCATTTAAGCAAGGGATTCACCATGGAACTCCCTTGCAGGTTTGCTGATTTTAATTGGATGTGTGTTTCTGACTGTCATGGCATGCTGGAGATGCTGGGTATATGTAGAGCAGACAGGGCAGGTCTGCCCAAGACCAGCGTGAACCTCCATTTCTGGTTTTTTCTGCTGATCTGAGGGATCCACAACCCTTCATGCAGCGCTTGTTGAACAAGCATGCATAAACCTTTCTTAAAATTTTCTGATGCAGATTTAAAATGCAGCTAAATTTATTAAAATCAGGCAGTAGTGAACTGCCATATTGGGAGAGTGACTGTAAGCATGATAAGAGTAAAAGCAATATGTAGAAAATTAGTGAAATTAACACAAGTCCAATCTCCCTGCGCTGTGAGCGGCTTGTGCTAGAGTATGAGTGACCTCACATCGCCTTGCACCGACCGCAGGGAGGGACTTGCACGTAATACATGAGATTCGGTGTGGATCCTGAGGGGCACAATTCCCTTTTTGGTGGTAAAAATCTTTGGCCACTTGTCTACCCACCTTCTGGGGGGTCAAATGGCCCGCCCTTGGACCAAATGGAAGCTGTTGATCTCCCCTTCCACTCTACTGGCTCCATTTTCCAGGGCTGTTGATCTTGCTCAGCATAGAGCTGGATCAATAAGCAGCTCCTTCCTCAGATTATCAGTTAGAAGAATCCCAAAATCAATACTGTACAGATTTCAGCCCACATACTTACCTCAACTTTGGGCAGTATTCACTAGGATGAGGGCTTTTTAATCCCAGGGGCAGACACGCTCAAGGCAAAGAGAAAAAAAGTGAGGAGGCCAAAAATGACCGGGAGATCAAGGCCTACACTGCAGCTCAGACAGGCGGGACAGCCTGTTTGACTGGTCAAACAGGCTGCATGGGCAGTTCAACCGGTCAGACAGGCCGTTTAGCCTGTTTGACAGGTCAAACAGGTTGGACTGCCTGTTTGACAAGTCAGACAGGCTGAATCACCTGTTTGACCATTCGAAAAGGCCGGTAAGCCTGTTCAACCGGTCAAACGGGCTGAAAGGCCTGTCTGACCGGTTGAACAGGCCATTCAGCCTGTCTGACCAGTTGAACAGGCCGTTTGGCCTGTCTGACCGGTTAAACAGGCTTAACGGCCTGTTCAACTGGTTGAACAGGTCAATCAGATTATCAGACTGGTCAAACAGGAAGTCCAACCTGTTTGAACAATCAAACAGGCTGGACGACGGCCTGTCAGACTGGTCAAACAAGCTGATCTGCCCGGCTGACTCGAACTGGCCTTTAAGCCTGTTTGATTGGTCAGACAGGCTGTTCATGAGCCTGTCTGACCGGTCAAACAGGCTGAACTGCCTGCCTGACAGGTCAAACAGGCTGAAATTCCTTCCTGACCGCTCTTCCCCCCTCCCCTCAAAGAAGCTTTCCTGATAGCACTATAAAATAGTGTAGCGGCGCTTTTTATAGTGGTAGAATAGCAGTTTGGCACTACTTTATGGCTACAAAATACAAGAGCTACATGCCAAGGCCAAAAAGCTCAACCTTCAGCTCCAAAAAGCTAAAAGATAGCCCAGCGTAGCCGGGCCAAAAAGTGCTGCGCTACTTGTAGCAAAAGCCTTTCACCGTTGTCCAGAAACTCAAAATACATGCGCCCAACTACAACTCAGGACATACTGCACCAAATGGCACATTCCCAACAGTTGGGACTGTGTCATTTGGTGAAGTATGTCCTGAGATGTAGTTATGTGCATGTTTCTCCAAAAACCCCAAAATAAATGCACCCAACTACAACTGAGGACATACTGCACCAAATAAAACAGTCCCAACTGTTGAATAGTGTTTTTGATGATTGAAAACACTATTCCAACAGTTGGAGCTGTGTCAATTGGTGCAGTATGTCATGAGATGTACTACGTAGTTGTGTGCATGTTTCTCCAAACACTCAAAATGTATGCACCCCACTACAACTCAGGACACACAGCACCAAAAGTCCCAACTGTTGGAATAGTGTTTTTAATGATTGAAAACACTATTAAAACAGTTGGAACTGTGTCAATTGGTGAAGTATGTCCTGAGTTGTAGTTGTGTGCATGTTTCTCCAAATACTCAAAATACATGCACCCAACTACAACTCAGGACATGCTGCACCAAATGACACATTTCAAAATGTTGGAATAGTGTTTTCAATCATCAAAAACACTATTAAAACAGTTGTAACTGTGTCAATTGGTGAAGTAAGTCCTGAGTTGTAGTTGTGTGCATGTTTCTCCAAACACTCAAAATACATGCACCCAACTACAACTCAGGACAAAATGCACCAATTGACACAGTCCAAACTGTTGGAATAGTGTGTTTGATGATTGAAAACAATATTCCAACAGTTGAAGCGTTGTCAATTGGTGAAGTATGTCCTGAGTTGTAGTTGTGTGCATGTTTCTCCAAATACTCAAAATATATGCACCCAACTACAACCCAGGACATACTGCACCAAATGACGTAGTTCCAACTGTTGGAATAGTGTTTTCAATCATCGAAACACCATTCCAATATTTGGAACTGTGTCATTTGGTGCAGTACATCCTGAGATGTAGTTGTGTGCATGTATTTTGAGTATTTGGAGAAACATGCACACAACTACAACTCAGGACATCCTTCACCAATTTACACAGTTCCGACTGTTGGAATAGTGTTTTCAATCATCAAAAAAATTATTCCAACAGTTGGGGCTGTGTCATTTGGTGCAGTATGTCCTGAGTTTTAGTTGGGTGCATGTATTTTGAGTGTTTGGAGAAACATTGTAACACACTCGCATTCCTGATCAGAAGAGCGGTCCTCCTTAACAAAAAGGCTATGAGACTGGCTGAAAGGCCAGCTCACATCAGGAATTTGTAGTGTGACAGTATTCCCGGGTTTAGAGGCACTTCGTCCCAAAGTGTGCTATGGCTGATGGTACTCACCCATGCTTCATTCATGGGGCCATATTAGTCATTCTTCTGGAAGCTACAGGGAACCACCAAGACACTGGAGCATCTTGCTGCCTTTGGGCGGAAAACCTGACAATTGTTGATTGGGACAAGCCTTCTTCCATACTTGACTCAATCGCGAATCGAACCCGCGACAGGGTCAGCCAGTCTACTGTAACACACTTGCATTCCTGATCAGACGAGCAGTCCTCCTTAACCAAAAGGCTATGAGACTGGCTGAAATGCCAGCTCACATCAGGAATTTTTAGTGTCACATACCACCGTGTGACAAACATGCACACAACTACAACTCATGACATACTGCACCAATTGACACAGTTCGAACTGTTGGAATAGTGTTTTCAATCATAAAAAACTAATCTAACAGTTGGGACTGTGCAATTTGGTGCAGTATGTCCTCAGTTGTAGTTGGGTGCATGTATTTTGAGTATTTGGAGAAACATGCACACAACTACATCTCAGGACATAGTGTACCAAATGATACAGTTTCAACTTTTGTAATAGTGTTTTTGATGATTGAAAACACTATTCCAACATTTGGAAATGTGTCATTTGGTGCAGCATGTCCTGAGTTGTAGTTGGGTGCATGTATTTTGAGTATTTGGAGAAACATGCACACAACTACAACTCAGGACATACTTCACCAATTGACAACGCTCCAACTGTTGGAATAGTATTTTCAATCATCAAACACACTATTCCAACAGTTTGGACTGTGTCATGTGGTGCAGTTTGTCCTGAGTTGTGGTTGGGTGCATGTATTTTGAGTGTTTGGAGAAACATGCACACAACTACAACTCAGGACTTACTTCACAAATTGACACAGTTACAACTGTTGGAATAGTGTTTTCAATCATCAAAAGCAGGAGTTTGAACTTGATCAAAACTTCAGTGAATATTAATAATGCACTTAAATTTGTGGACTCAAAGTTTGGTGAAGACACTCCCTTTAAATTTAAATAAAAGGTTAAAAACAAATACGGTTCTCCTGCTTTAACTTTAAGCCTTATAGCCCAAACCCACAATCTCACCAACTTTCAATGCATGAGTTTGAACTTCCCCATAGCTTCAGGCCCAAATCCCCTTTTTACTACTACCAAAATCCAGAACCTCAATAAATTTCAAAGCATGAGTTTGAACTCCCCCACTATGAGTGTCAGGCTGAAATCTTCTCTCTCCCCAGGCCGAATGGCCTGTTCAACCGGTCAGAGAGGCCTTTCAGCCCGTTTGACCGGTCAAACAGGCTTAACAGCCTTTTCGACGGGTCAAACAGGCTTAACAGCCTTTTCGACGGGTCAAACAGGCTTAACAGCCTTTTCGACGGGTCAAACAGGCTTAACAGCCTTTTCGACGGGTCAAACAAGCTTAACAGCCTTTTCGACGGGTCAAACAGGTGATTCAGCCTTTTTGACGGGTCAAACAGGTGATTCAGCCTTTTCGACGGGTCAAACAGGTGATTCAGCCTTTTTGACGGGTCAAACAGGTGATTCAGCCTTTTCGACGGGTCAAACAGGTGATTCAGCCTTTTTGACGGGTCAAACAGGTGATTCAGCCTTTTCGACGGGTCAAACAGGTGATTTAGCCTGTCTGACTGGTCAAACAGGCAGTCCAACCTGTTTGACCGGTCAAACAGGCTAAACGGCCTGTCTGACCGGTCGAACTGCCCATGCAGCCTGTTTGACCAGTCAAACAGGCTGTTCCGCCTGTCTGACGGATCAAACAGGCTGCCCCGCCTGTCTGACGGATCAAACAGGCTGCCCCGCCTGTCTGACGGATCAAACAGGCTGAGCTGCCTGTCTGGCCGGTCGAACAGGCCGTTCAGCATGTCTGACCGGTCGATCCAGTTTAGAGTGCGATTTTTTTTTGTTGTGGGGGCAGTCGCCGCTGCGCATTCCAGTTTGGAGTGCGCAGTGCGAGGTTTTTTGAGTTTCAGCCCAACTCGCAAGGTAGTAGGGGCGGGGTTGGTCGGATTGGAGGGGTTGGAGGGGTTGGAGGGGTTGAGGACAAATGGCCCGGAAAGGCATCTCGCGAATGAACTCGCAGACTGCCGCGAGTACATCTTCGAGATGCCTTGAAGGTGTGTTCATAGGTGGCCCGGGTTGGATGATAGTGGCTGCGGTGGTTGGGACTTAAACGGATTTTTGGGGGTAGAGTATGCCAGGATTCCTGGGATTTATAATTTTAGGCTGGGGCGGAGTGGTGAAGCGCGAGTTATTTCTGCGTTCTGCCTCTCGCCGCAGGTATGTAAGTAGGGTTGGCCACAGGGCTTATACCATTAATCTTGTCAGTGTTGGAAACCCTTACTTGAAAATAAATACCACGGATAAGATATGTAGCAACCGGTGTGCGCATTCGCCTTGACTGGCAGTGTAAACAGGCGAAGGACTTTACCCTCCACCCGGCCATTTTACTTTTGTGAGTCTGAAGTCCAACAGCTTTCAATTCATGGATTGACTACCCGACTGTTTCTTTAGGTATCCAATTCAAACGATCAAGATGGTTCGTACATATAATTCACCACTATCCGATGAGATCCTACGCCGTCTAGGTTTTTCACAGGGTGGTTAACCATGTCGTCCTTTGACCTAATTGGTACTCGATCTAGGAATGTATAGAAACCCTCTGCTTTTCTTCAGAATGCTCGTTGTACGAAGTCTGCCGGAAAATTCGTGTCCAAGTTGAGTGGATCTTCGAACTTAGAGAAATCAGCAGGATAATTATCCTCATTGCCTTGTTCTGAATGAGACTACATCAATTCTTGTTTGGATGATATAGGTGTTCGTCGAGGAGCAAGGGTTCAGCTTGGACGGCGAATTTGATGAGTGCGTATCGACTCTGTACTCGATGATCGATGAATAACCTGGATTCTTCCACAAAAAGATTCAATGGCTTTTCGTCCTTCCCATTCTGTTCCAACTGCAGGCTTGAGAAGAGTTCGGTGCATGTATTATTTTCGTTATCCAGTCGCCCAAACGATCAGCACATCGGAACTCTACGCTACATCCCCAAGAAAGCCAAGATATCAAGGATCGCACTCTTGCCAGCTTACCGTCAGTCAGGCTTTGGAAAAACGATGATGCTCAGCTTCGAGCAGCAGCTTCTGGATGGCTTACCGTTACTCGATCAAGTTCCATGGTTGCTAGACATGACCACGCCTCGCCAGATTCGCTTACATTCCCAAGTGCCGGTGATTGGTTTTTATTCGAAGATTGGCTATCAATCCGTCGGTCCAACGTTTATCGGTAAGATGATTTTCTTATCAGCATATACAAATTTCCCTAAAAAATTCCAGCAGTTGATCGAATAAACTAATTCAATCACCCTGGTGTAGAGGATGGTGCGCCTCATCAGTTGATGGTCCAAGAACTAGTTCCTAGTCAGAAAGAAACTTGAATCAATCCAAAACCCTTCATCCATGGTCGTCCTGCCTAGAATTGATCAAACCAAAAGTGCTTCCTCGCTGTTCTCTTGAACTGTGTTCTAATCCAGCACAAAATGTAGACTAACATCTCTGAAAGCTTTTGACAATCTGAAAAAACACGAGATCAATTGTTATGACAGAATGAACGGCCAAGAAAAAATCTTATACCAGAACCCCAATGCGTAAAATGAAATGGGAAAATTACCATATATAAAGAAAATATCAGTCATATATTAGATCGTTAAGCGCACCTGGAAATGGCGACACGTTTTTTTTTGGACTGCTGCACAAGTCACTAAATGTTTAAGGTTTGATAAAAAATTCTTGGATTCTTGTCCTAGGCAAACGGCAATCCAACTATCTGACGGGAACAGACCGAGCTTAACTAGGCCTCTCTGCCTCCGTGCGGTCGGCGGCCCCTCGGGCGAGGCACAGGGCAGGGGCTTTGTTAAGTTCGGGAACAGACTGGAGAGGACTGGAGTCATACGGCAAAGGATTCTTCTATCTCGTATCACGGAATGGGGCGTGTACATGCATATTAAACTCAAGACCCTCGTGCCCAAGATTGCGGGCACTATCTATTGTCTCCTTGAGAGAGAAATCTGTCACTGACTTCTTGCAATATTATCGTGAAATTACAAACATCCACTTGTCCGAAATCAATACCATCATCTTTGATGGTGGTGGTGATTTCAACTCCAACAATTTTCTTGATTTCTTGAGGACACTCCCTACAATATTTAGCTCGGGAGGCAGTCCGACCTAAGCCAACTCAAACCATTTTCCCTACTTCCTCGAGCTTCTTAATCAACGACGCTGTGCCCCCTTGGAACCATCATTTGGATAGTCTTCAATTCTTGATAATTCAGAGACATAAACACGGCTCAAGTCAATGCAGGTTTTTTATTTTTATTTTACTCTTAATTTCGGGTTGGCACCAATCACGGGAGGCAAAACGAGATCTTAAACTGCGGTTTAGCTTAAATCAAATTGTCCACCCACTTGGTAATCAGCTGCTTATATGGATACACATTAATCAGAACGGGCTACATAGATTGAATTGAGAAGGGATGGCTTTGGAATCGTGAGCACCTGCAAGTACCCACGTATTTGTCCAGATGAGTTGTTGATATCAAGTAAGAGAAGGAAGTTACTGGGAATCACAACTTCGACCCTCCGATTTGGTAATTGATGCGCAAAGCCTTCTCAGCTTTGATTCTAGCAGCCACTTGTTGCCTCAGCAGCGGAACGCGCTTCAACTCGGCCTGTGCCACCTGAGCCTCATGGACTTCATCAGGGCCCTAGATTGCACAAAGGTGGCGGAATTGTTATCAACACATTCTCTTCCTCTTTGATCGCTCTTAGGGTCACTCACATCGGCCATCCTCAAAGTCCTTACGGCAGCAAACATGGCCGCCAAAGGTTGATCCTGACTGACTCCTTCACCGCCGTGTACTTGAATCGCTCGATCGATTATGGCATTGACAACCTTAGGTACTTCGGCCTTTGCCATCCCTATCGACTTCATCGCCCCTTTAGCTTTCACAAGATCAATTTGATGAGCCGCCGAATAAACAAGCAGTCGGATTCCATCCAACTCGATCCGCGAATAAGCTATTTCTTTTGCAGTCGCGCCGTGCTGGTAAAGTTGTTTGCCAAAGGTCATCTTGCGCGGATCGGTTACTCGGAGTAGCATCAAAGATATCGCGCGCTCCGCAATACCAATCGATCGCATACTGCGTCGGAGCCAGCGCTTAGACCTTGCTTTCTACCAGCATGAATGAACAAATTAATTATTTACCAATGATGAATTCTTCCTGGTCCAAGTCGGGATTGAACTATTTCGAATCCTTTTCCCCAATCATAAACCAAGTTTTCAAGGGGCACTCGAACGTCTTCGTACAAAACTTCAAAGTGTCCTTCCGGCGCACTATCATTACCAAAAAAAAAGAGTCAAACGACAAGCGCAAAGAGGAGGTTCTCCAAAAAAAACCTTGACTTACTCGTCATAGCCAAACACCTGCATTGGACGGATCAGCTTGACGCCAGGTGTGTTGGGAGGCACGATAACAATTGACTGCTGAGAATGCTTGGGGGCAGAAGTGTCTGACTTGCCCATGACTAGATGAATAGCGTTGCGTGGGTCACCAGCACCTGAAATCCACCATTTGCGACCATTTATAACGATTTGCTGACTAATAAAAGAATCATAGTACATTAGAAAGGCTCAGCATAAAACTTTCACATCAGGGGTGATTAGATTTTTTTATTGATGTTTCATGTTTTTTTAGCGCCAAAAGGCAACAGTTTATAATGAACGAATTTTTGGATAGATTTTGTTAGAAATGTCGCTCACTTTTTGCGATCAAACACTATACTGGTTTGAATGTTGGTTGCATCAGATGAAGCCACTGCAGGTTCAGTCTGATGAAGCGTGGGGATTTAGATACGAAAATTCTAGACCAGTGAATTCATGAGAGCTTCAAGAGACTTGCCATTGCAAAAGAACTACGAGTGAGGCCGTTCATAAGCGGTTTGAGCCACTCTTCTTTCTGTTTGGTGGTTCCATAGCGCGCCAGGACTTCCATGTTGCCTGTTCAACACACAAATGAATTGATAGTGATCACCAAGCTAGGGACTTCAAATTCAGCTCTAACCAGTATCGGGAGCAGAGCAGTTCATTGCCTCCGGGGCGATACGAAGGGCATGTCCCATCACTTCGGCCATCACCGCATATTCCAGGTTTGTCAACGGTACTCCTAATTCAGGACTACAGATTCCCAAAAGTTGGAATAGCTTAGCAATGAAATGTGTTGCGAATCTCCAATTGAACGCTCACTAGTGCGCCTTGGAGAGAAATAGATTCCAGAGCCCTCGAGAGCGTGCTTTTGATTTCAAGTCTTCCATTATGGTGGGTACGGTTGACCATCTCCTTTTAGGGTCAGATGAGATTTGAGCATGATAGATTGATTCTGCTGGAATGCATTCGTTCTGAGGAGAAACCAAAATTAGGATCAACTGGGGTTACTCAATCAATCACAACAAACGTTAGATCACCCAAAATTTGAACATGTACCTCGACGAATTCAATCACTTTTGCCAACTTCTCTCTCCCAAACGGTGTGAAGTGAGGTTCGATCAAATGCCAAGTTCTTAACCAAACCTGTCAGTGCCATGTTTTTAGAAGAATAGTGTGGTTGATAGTTTACTTACGGTTCAGGAATGAATCGAGTGATTGGATGGGATGGCATTGTTGGTAATATGATGTGTTTATGGAGTTACTGAGTTCTTGTTTTGGGGAGACTGAGGGTCCCCGGTACGTCAGACTTCGGGGAGCCCGCTGGAACCCAATGAGCCACTGCCATTTTGGCACAGCCAATTAAGCCAATCAGTTTCTTCGCATCGATTAAAATGTCCAGCAATACCGGTCGTCTTCCAATCCTCGCCATAGCCATAATCGGAAAAAAGAACCAACCATTATATCTGCGAAATTTTACTTCACCCTCCGGCGGCGAAGCTGATCTCAAGTGGCACTATGCAGCTCACGTGAGCTTGGACGTGTTTGATGAGCGAGGTGAGTCTTCCTCGCTCGATCGATCTCATTCGTAGCTTCACTGACTGATTCACTGGCTCTGAGATTTAGATGCACTGCCTACAACCCTGATGGACTGCTACTTTGGTCTACTGTATGCGATGGAAGACTATGCTTGTTATGGCTATCAATCGAACACAAGGATCAGATTCGTTGTATGTTTACCGATGAAAGATACCTTGGTCAAAGATACCGAAGTCAAATTGGTGCGTTTTCTCAATCCAATCAAACCGACGGGGCTTTGTGCTGCAACTCACCATGTGTCACCCTCGCCACTACCTTCATCCCGCGAATCAAGGTCTTCAAATCTTTACATGCCGCATACATCCAACATATATGTAATCCATTCCATGAAATCCAAATCGATAATCCTAATCCTAATGCGAGTAATCCAACAATCAAGAGTAAAGCTTTTGATCAACAAATCAACCGGATTGTTGGCATTTAAATATTCTCAATGACGTATCAGTCTCACTGTCATATATGTAGTCCTGAGTTTTGATGTAATCGTTGGAGAATCCACCACTATCGTGGTAAAATTTTAGGTAAGTCAAATTGTGTGAGATTTTGCTGGCAATTTACAGAGCCAAGCTACCATTGTTGATCTTTATTAATGGTATGGTCAATGATAGGTGACAATGTTGCACTTACCAATAGTATGTGTACCCTGGTGTCCTACTCTCATCCTTGCTAAAATAGTCTTTTACCTTGGAAATGGATCAACCCAATATTGAGGAATAAGACTTTGCTTGTGGTATCCTAGGACCACTCTCTCAAGACCTCTCCCCAGACTGCTTCTCTCTGATGAAAAAGAAAAGATCCTCCAAGATTGAATTGGTGGCAATGATTGTCTTGCAAAAAGGACTACTTTGTGTAATTTAAGTTGTGACAATTGGATGATGGTTGTTGAGTTTTTGTTGCTAAGTTTTCATGGGGACATGTTACTGATAGCTTACATAGTGCCTAGAGCCACTTGGAAATCTAGAAAACAGAACCAAGATCCTTACAGATAATTGTTTTATCAAATATCACCCAAGAAGGCATCAGTTTGTGAATATGCATCACATCCCTGTAAATTGAATTTGGTAAGGTGTGTGTTGAAAGTGAATTGTTGTCTTGTTGAGTTTTACGTGTGAGGTGTGTTTTGATGATGAGGGGTAACCAGATATAGTTGAATTTGGGTTTTAGTTGGTGAGTGTGACATGTGTGTGATGTGCTGTACTGTGTAACTTGCCTTCCAATTCAGCAGAGTGGACCATATTTGAACTCAGATTCCTCAATTTTCAACTCCTGCCATAATGCAGAGGAGCACAAACACACTATGGTATACATCATACAATCAATTTGAATGATAAAGAAAACAGTTTGCCTTTGGAAAAGGTATAATAAGATTTGTTTTAAATCAGGCTGGTAATTGAAAAAACTTGACAATATTTTGAGGTTTGCAGGATTTTATTTTTGTAAATTAGTTATAAGCCTCTCAACAAGATGGGGATTTTTAAGGTCTTCCCAATACACCCACTTATCATCCCAAGAAGATGAACTCCAAGCAAAGCAATCTAGAATGATAATTGGTTTGTGGCACTCAATGAGATTAGGTTGCATTAAAAAAGCACAAATAGACTTTTTTTGGTACTACAATTCTTAGATTGTTTTTAACTTATATGGTGATCAAAACTGTATGAGAGAGAAAACAAGAAGAAAAAGAAGGACTGAAAAAAAGGCATATGTAAAGCTTTGAATGATAACATAAACATTGCAGTGGCATAATTGATTTTGTTCTGTGATTGCTCTTGCTAGGGATTTATCAGCTTAATTTATTTGGGATACTTGCTCTCAATGATATGTTGTGGCCACTGGAAGCAGTTGAATTGTCTAACAAACACATTCTACTATATACCAAAATTAAGAAGATTATAGATGTGGATGTTGTTTTCTTTCCTATCTGTAAGCTTCTAGAAGGTTTCCTGCCATCTCAATGACCTGTTTGCTTTCTTTTAAAGATTTCAATCATTCAGGACAGATACGTGGCTAACATTTTTTGTTTCTCTGTACTCTTTTTTAATGTGGTTCAATGTCTTTCCTTTTTGTAAGAAATTTACACACCAACTTTGAAAATAACAGATCATTTTTTATAGCCTGCATGTGTATAGAAAAAGAGAGATCACATCTTTCAGAGTGGAAATACAATCACATCCTTTTCTTTAACAGAAAAGGATTAATGCAGAAAAGAGCTCTATGTCTCACAATGTGTATAACTAGGTATACTATGATAGCTCACAGGGGTCATCAATTGTGCCAATGGCACCAACTACACTCAGGTGAAACATTATGTAGTGTTTGACAATACAAGCAATTGAAACCTGACCAATAAACATCAATGTCTGTTTGGGCCTGTCATTTCTCCAGGGAAAGAGCAGATTCATGACTGGTTGAACCATGATTGATCTGCGGTTTGGAGATCAAAAATAGCATGAGAGAGGTGCATGCAAACAATAGTGTAAAGCCAGAGAACACCTAGAGGAGGTACATGAAGCATGACAAGTAAATAAGAGAGTCTATTCATGATATAATATATTCTTTGATGATTTGAAGAAGATGAGGCAAGTTTATCAGAAGAAGAAGATTGGTTATTGGTATCAAGAAGGGAAGGGTTATTGTTGAGAGTCTGATTGAACTGATTAATTTTGTGAGTGGAGAATTGAAGTAAAGAAGGCACCTGTTGTGGTTGATCTCATGCGCCAAAGTCTCTTGAGTTGGCTCTGTGAACAGTGGGTCCACGAGAGGACAGATGCAAAGTGATTCAGAGCTGTAGATTCCAACCTGGATGATAGTTGAAAAAAAGTATAAATGAATGAATCACAACTTCTCTTGTGATTTGAAAGCAACAGACCTTTGTACATTTGATATAATGACAATTCATCTTTTGCTTTGTCGACAAGGCTTGAGGTTTGGTCTGGAATGGAGTATGCATCCAGTAACCTGGATTCAATACTATGAAGCACAGAAGTTTGGTAGTTGCCTAGGCTTGATCCAGAGGAGTTTGCCGCCAATTGGATATTGGAGGGGCAGTTGAAGCAGATGATGTTGAAGATCTGAAGGACCCCATGGGGGTTGCTTCTCATGGCCTCCAAAGCTTTACGAAAGTGAGTCTTGAAAATTTTGAGTGGGTCTGAATTAGCTGCTTGTTTCTCCCTGCCACCGGTCCTAATCATCAAATCTTGAAGGAGAAGTTGAAAACAGGGAGTGAGCCAGAATGTGACCAGCTCTGGAAAACTTGCAAGGCCCCTTGGCCAAAGCACCACCCAAAGTTGATGTGGATTACCTTGAAATCATCCTCAATTACCAAAATGTTATCAGTGTCAGTTGCCAATTCCAAACAGGTAGGTGAGCACAGATTGGATAGCAGCTGTTTGATTGAAAGCTTGCTTTTGGCGGACGGGCTGGTTGCTCCAGCCATGGCTGGAGAACTTTTTTCTGATTGGCCATTGGGGTTTGATAAGGATGCATTTTTTTATGCTCATATGGGTTATCAACATGTGGAACAAATCAGGAGATGAAAAGGCCAAGAGATTGGCATCTTGGGATGTATTCAATGATCCCAAAATTTTCAAACATTGGAATGATTGCATAGGTTGGAAGCTTGAATCCGATCCTTTGGGCCTCTAGGTGGAGTGAAAAACCCCTATTGTTAAAACGGTATAACTGCATCACCTAGGCATCTTGCCTGAGGTCTTTGAGTTTCAAGATTTGCCTATATGCTTGGCCATCTGACCCCACAAGTTCAATTCAAATAGGCTTGCTTTGGCCCCCCAGTAGAGAAATTTTGGATTGAACCTCTTTGATTGTCCGGAAAAAACACATTGGGGGCTTGATGTTTGTTAAAATAGGAAATTCTTCATTTTTGAGTTTTTTAATAGGATGGTAACTGAAGGTAGTTTGAATGGAATTAAAGTGTTTGATGGTAATTGGGGGGAAGAAAAAGCAGCATATATATTGATGTATATATGTGGAAGAGTGAAAGAAATTTGTCCATCATTTGTGAAATTTCACCTATGCCTTCAAAAATTCTAGATTGGGTTGCTGGGGGTGGTGTTAAAATGAGAAAAAGATGAGTGGGATGGGAAAGAGTGGCGACTGGGTTGTAATGGATTATCTTCTTGAGGACTTGCATGATGGAATTGGGGCAATCTTTGAACAAATAAGGGCAAAGTTGAGGGGAAAATGGAATTGAGAAGGGGGGGGGGGTGAGATAAATTCAAAAATAGACTGGGTGTTGGCCGGTGGCCTGTGTCCTAGAATATGGAAAATAGTCTCGAGAAAACTAGCCACATGGTATTTGGTGCTTGCCATTTGATTGGACCTTGGGTTGGGGGTGGGGAGGAAAGCCAGGCCAGTGGCATGGCTTTCAACATGTGCAAATGTCCTGGTCTTCCCCCCATTACCCAACAGCACCACAGGTGACTGATCATTATTGGCATGGCTGGAGATCACAGATCATGATCCGTACAGCTGTCATTCATTAATTAATCAACATATGCAATATATGTAAATACTTTGATCTTGCATAATGTAAAATTCTCAATCCCCTAAGAAGTCAAGCTCAATCCAACTCAAACTAACCAAAACAAAATTATCGCTCCTCACCCATTTGATGGAATGTAGGGAGTTTGGCCACTTGGTGGCTGTCTCCCTATCCCTACTCCTCACTCAATGTGGCGTTGAGGATGCGATTGGCTTCTTCCCGCAATTTCTCTTGATCTGCTGGTAGAGAGGCTAGAATGGAGAGGTGGGCTATGTCCTCATTGGCATGGGCGGGCGGAAGCATTTTGAGTTCTTTGATCAGCCAATCTGTTTTGTTGAGTTCAAGATTGTGTGAGTGGGAGGTCAATGATACTGGGGATTAGGGGACAGGGGCGCGTTGGTTTGACGGGCCAGGCATTGGGGGTGGGGATAGTTTGGGTCGCCGGGCCAAGTGGGGAGGAGGGGTCTTGAACAAGAAACCAAGCTGCTATGTCCATCAGAGTCAGTGTTCAGACAGCCTGTTCCTCCAAGCTGGGATGGGGATTGGGGCATTGGGTACCAACAAACAAAAGATAGTAATTAAGTCGCTTGAGAGTGAAAAGGCCAGGATTGATGGAAACCCAAACTGGGGATTCAGGATGTGCTTGCATATGCCCAGGAGAGTTCTTGGCCAGTTTTGAAAGTGTGGAGGAAGCTTGCAAGGGGTGGATTTCATTATCCAAGCTATATGAGCTGCGAGGGCAGCCAGTGAATCAGCTTGAAGAGGTAGATCCTTGCTCCAGAGCAAACCCAGAACCCCAGAGACAAGGAAAGCCACCATCAGGTGGATGCTGCCGGTCGCCTTGATTTTCTGTGATAGATCACCCAATTGGTTTGACAGGATAGACTGCTAAAGCTATTGACCTTTGAAATGAGTTTGGTAAGCCAAGGGTTGTTTGGAGGATCGCTCGGATTGTTGACTGTGACAAAGGCACCACAGAGTGAGTGCTTGAACCCAGTATTCATCAAATTGCTTGGCCTGTCTTTGAGAGATTGTTTGGTACATATTGGAGGGCCGGGTGGAGACAAAGGTAATCTTCAGAGAGGGTATTGTTTGGGGAGTCTTTGAAAAAAGGTCTCGTGCAGTCCAGGGTGTTTCAGCAACTCTGGGATGTCCAGAAAAAGGAGATGGGGGACTGGTAGGAAAGTGAAGAAAGGTCTGTTTCCTTGCAGCCAAAGCAAATGAAAGGAGATAACTTACTTTGTTCCCGCAGATGATTAGCCAGAGCAAGAGGCTTCATGAAATTTTTGGGATTCTTCATAACTTCACTGCCTTGTGCAGATGGTGGAAGGTACTGGGCTGGAGGGAGAGGAATAGCATTGATGAAAAATCTGAGATTTTGGAAAGGGAGAATGAAAGCAACTGGTATACAGAGTCCCTCAGATCAACAGTGGGGGCTGCTACGCTAAATGACAAAATAACCACTAGCATAGCGGCCTTTTTTCAAGGGATTTCATGTAGCATTAGTTGGAACTACAATCAGCTAACCTAAAATGTAGTGTAGCGGCAAATTTTCTCCCAATTTTTTTTCAGCATTAGTTTTGAATCATCACCACCGCTACAATAACAGGTAGCGTAGTTTTTTTAAAACTAACAGTATTTTGGGTCCTGTATAGCCTATTTCAAATTATGCTAACAAGTAGCGTAGTTTGTCATCAGTTAAAATTTTTAGTGTAACTCCACCAGTGGTGAGATATGCTAACTATGCTAGGGCACTACGCTACGCTACAGTACACTGGGCAAGCACACCACAGAATTTTTTGGTTTGTTCAGACTGGAAATTGAACCCAGGCTCTCACCTGAAAAGGGTTGGCTAGGCCAGTGGTATTGATATATCACTGAACTAGCTCTAGCCTGAAAACGATGTTGAATCAGAGGTCACAGCACCAAAACCCCTGGCTTCTCACATAGGTAGTCTTACAAAAATGTCATCCTCTGTTGCTGCAAACACCTTGAAATCACCAGTGGTTCCTGTCTGACAGTTTTTTTTACTACACAAACCCTTTTCCCACTCTCCTCACATATATACCCTTTCCAGGTCCTGAAAATAATCAATTGACTGCCACAAATCACCAATTCAAGAGAAAAAAAATCCTCTCATGGTTGCTAACTTTTGTTCTTTTTTTTTCTTTTAGTGCTAATTATCAATTCAAGAAGCATCCACATGACCAACATTAGCTACCCTCATCAATCATCGAATTGACATAGCTACCCTTCCAAACCATGTAAGACCCTCTCCCACCTCATCAGCTACCCTCAGATTATGTAATTGACCTCAGAACACTTAAAATTTCACTTGAGATATATAGTATGATAGAAAAACATTTTGTATTCGACCATCAGACTTCACATTTCAAATCAATATTCAACCTGATCAATCACTCATATTTTTTCTTTTTTTTTCTTTATTCATTCAATATTTTTACACTTCATATTCCCTCACTAATGCTACCCTTGCTTTTCCTGCCCAGCTACCCTCATTGATCATCAACTGAGCTACCCTGCCAAGTCAAGAAAGACCCACCCCCCTCTACCCTCATTGATCATCGACCTAGCTACCCTGCCAATTCCAGTAAAACTGAAGCTACTCTCTCTTGTCGATCAACTATTGCTACCCTTGACAATTTGAGGAAAAACCAGAAACAGACCCCCTCCCCCCACACCAAAAGCTTTTGTGTGGAACATTTCTTGGTACGTTTTCAGCTTCATTTGTTTCTTATAAGCCTGTCCAGTTTAACTAAACCTACCAAATAGCCATTTTGCCTCGAGCTCATTATTAGAAGAGTGTCAAGATGGCTAGATGGGATGGTCTAGTTTCACTTGGCAGTGTTATTCATCTTCATCAATTTTGTTTCACAGTTAGATGACAACAACAACCTTCTATTCCAACTGCAGATTCCATTGCTGCTACTGTGTTTTTTTCCACGTATATTCTCTTTTGTCTTATTTAATCCTAAATAAAAAATATTTTATTATTTAATTTGTCTTTGATTAAGAAAAAGTTTATTATTTCCCCTGGAAAACAAAAAGTCATTGTTGCTCACTCATTCATTATTGTTTTCAGTTCTTTGTTGGCTTTCCCTTGACCAATTTTTTATTCAGTTTTGGTTTGCACTCTCAGTAGTTATCCCATCCAGGCTTTCATCAGTTAAACTAACATGTAGCATAACTATGACCCCAGCTACACTAACATGTAACATAGCTGGGGAAATAGATACACTAACATGTAGTGTAGCTCATAAGAAAGCTACACTGAATTTTCGTGTAACCATTTTTGACACTAACACTGCTAAAATTCAGCTAACAAGAGAAATGAGTAGCGTTAACTTTTATTTCTGTGGGCTCACTAACGCTAGGCTAAAATAAAATAAAATAAACCAAAATGTTTCTTGGTGTTAGTTGTCCAAAAAAAACAGCTAACAGTAACTTCTGGGTAGCGTAGCCAAAAAAGCTAACAATACGCTACACTAAAGTTACTGTTAGGGTAACTGGCCCACTGTTGCGCAGATCCTGGAAATTGATGGGGTTGAGAACTACAGCCAGCTCTTCTTGGCTGGGATCAATCCAAGCGCTGTTTTTGTGTTGCTGCTGAGCTTGGCTCTGGGCAAGCTGGACCTCGAGGCCCTTGACACAATTGACTAAACCAGAAACAATGTATTAGAGATTGTGTAATTTGTTTGATAGGGAGGTTATTTAGGTTTGGAGGTGAGACTTTGAAGGGGATGTCAATGGAGCAGACACAGCATCCGTGTAGGTTGGAGAGCGGGGGGAGTTAGGGAGTGGAAATTTACATCTTCATTTTCATACAGGGGGCTGCAAGAGGAGCCAGGTGAGGGGTTGGGCGGGGGACTTTTTGCTTTTTCCTTTTTTTTGGAGGCATCTCTCTGTTGATTTCAGGATAAGTGTGATTGGTTTGATTGGTTTGGTAAATCACTGTTTGGATAGAGCAGTGTGAGAACTCCTTTTGGGATGGGATGGCAGTCCTGTGAGGGTGAAATAACAGAGGTAATATTCCTGGTATGTATGAAGCTATTACCACTGATAAGGGTGGTTTCAAAGACCTGCCCCTCTATGTACTACACAAGAGCTAACACAACAAATTTATTTATTTATTGTGGCAGACTAATGATAGAGAAAACTATGTGTAGCAGTCTCTAAGTGGACCTAGATCAACCTTCACCTCCGGATCTTGCGACAACTCTGTTAGTAAGGGTGATTGGATGATAAAAGATAAAGATGAGATGAAAAACTGATGGAATCCGGGCAGAGTGAAGATTTATTTATTTATTTATTGGAATGAGTTGGATGATGATACTGATAAGTGAAAAGGATAAGATGAGTTATTTTTTTATAGAGATGACTAAGAAGATAGTTGATGATATAAATGTGAACTATTCAGGATTTTATGTCCCCTTACTTAACCTTTAGTCCAGAGGGATACCTGCCGTAATATTGGGATCCCTTTACTAAATTGAAAGGTATGAAAAGATTGAATGGACTGCCCGATTGAGAATCACACCGCTTGGATAAAGGTGAGTGTGTTCTTGTCTACTACTAGATGACTGGATGAATGGCTGGTGACTGTCCAAATGACTGAGTGTCTCAATGACTGGGGAAAGAGGCCCTCCTTTTATAGTAAAATATTAAGTTATTTGAGGCATTTTTGCTGGTGTGTGTTGAACCATGAATTCTGATTGGTCAGGAAGTGATGGCTGAACCGTGCATGCTGATTGGTCAGAACTTGATGATAATATTTGTGACCTGAACCGTGAATTGTGATTGGTTAGAAATTGATGGCTGAGAATGTGTGAGCTGAACCATGAGTTGTGATTGGTCAGGTCTTGATGACTGAGAATGTGTGAGCTGAACCAAGTTCTGTGATTGGTCAGAAATTGATTAATAAAATACAAGAGGTGAACCATGAGCTTTGATTGGTCAGAAATTGATGGCTGAATCCTGTATTCTGATTGGTCATGACTTTATGACTGAATCCTGTATCCTGATTTTTTGAAGCTAATTATATACTTAAATCTACTATCTACTATGTATTTACACTATTTATTATGTACTAGAGGCCAGGGCGGCTGTGCCGCCACACTCTCATGTTTCAGCCCAGTCAGCTTCCACACAGTTGCAGCTTGAAAACCCCAATAACTGGATAGGTGTTTTTTGCCTCAACCTCACATTGATTTTTCTCAGTAATTCCTTCTATGCTCTTGTTTCAATTCTTTTTCCCTCTTGGTCAGTTTATTTTCTTGTTCACTTCATTCACATGCCTTTATTGCTGTTCCAATATAGATTCACACTTGAATTTTTTTTTCTTTGGGTTAGATTTCACTATTATTCCTCTTTTCCTTTCTTATTTTCTTGACTTAGGTTTACAAAATCAGGCCTTTTCTTTTCCTCTCATTCACTACCAAGATTCCATATAGCTCAAATTAACAACTCAGTTTCATACCTATCCACCTAATGTCATCAGTCCCAAACTCACAGTCCCCCTCTTTTCAGTCTCAACTGCCAAGTTCTTGGTTTCTCTTTGATTCTTCTCCCTGAAAACTATCATGGTTGGAGGGGAGAGAGAGTCTCCTCTTCCCTCTGGAACCAGTCGGTCTTGGAGTTGAAGGGAGAGAGACTCTCCTCTTCCCTCTGGGA
The DNA here is from genome assembly GCA_001624995.1 of Puccinia horiana. Classification (NCBI taxonomy): domain Eukaryota; kingdom Fungi; phylum Basidiomycota; class Pucciniomycetes; order Pucciniales; family Pucciniaceae; genus Puccinia; species Puccinia horiana. The sequence goes on from LWDY01000012.1 coordinate 69,156, forward strand.
CCAGTCGGTCTTGGAGGGAAGGGGAGAGAGACTCTCCTCTTCCCTCTGGGACCAGTTGGTCCTGGAGGGAAGGGGAGAGAGACTCTCCTCTTCCCTCTGGGACCAGTTGGTCCTGGAGGGAAGGGGAGAGAGACTCTCCTCTTCCCTCTGGGACCAGTTGGTCCTGGAGGGAAGGGGAGAGAGACTCTCCTCTTCCCTCTGGGACCAGTTGGTCCTGGAGGGAAGGGGAGAGAGACTCTCCTCTTCCCTCTGGGACCAGTTGGTCCTGGAGGGAAGGGGAGAGAGACTCTCCTCTTCCCTCTGGGACCAGTTGGTCCTGGAGGGAAGGGGAGAGAGACTCTCCTCTTCCCTCTGGGACCAGTTGGTCCTGGAGGGAAGGGGAGAGAGACTCTCCTCTTCCCTCTGGGACCAGTTGGTCCTGGAGGGAAGGGGAGAGAGACTCTCCTCTTCCCTCTGGGACCAGTTGGTCCTGGAGGGAAGGGGAGAGAGACTCTCCTCTTCCCTCTGGGACCAGTTGGTCCTGGAGGGAAGGGGAGAGAGACCCTCCTCTTCCCTCTGGGACCAGTCGGTGTGGTAAGCCAATCCTAAACACATATCAATCAACAACATATCCAGCACACCTCTATTCCACCTGTCACACATCAACAAGGACTTTATCCACTCATCTCAGCTGTCACACAACACCATGGACTGTAGTCATTCTTCACACCTGTCACATAACAATCAAATCTTGGATGTATTTCATCAACAAGCAATCACACATCAAATACAAATCACAGGACAATCACAAGACACATGACAGCTCAGCAACACCCAATAACCAGGACATACAACAACTACAAGTTTCACCAATGGAAAGTATCATACCCCTCTCACTCTTATATTCCTCTCCAGACTTGTTCCACCTCAATCAGTATCCTATACCACAGTTACAGTTGCCTCCTTGTGGCATTCTACATACATGTGTTTCCTTCCCCACCATTTCGATGGTATACCCCACAATCCTTTGTTTCACTTCCATGGCATACTCAACAGCCACTTGTTACATCCCCTTGTTTTCAGCCTTGTTCCTCTTTTGTCATACTATGCCCACATATGGTGGCCTCTGCCCAGTTGTTTCTTTCCTTTTATAAGCAGCTTTGCTTTCCCCCCTCATTTGTTCACCATCAGTCCCCCTAGCTATTAGTAGATAGATTACTAGCCCTGGTCATTATTACTTACAACTTGTCAATTAGAATCATTCAGTAGCATTGATTAGCCTTGGTCACAGTCTTATTAGAATATTAGTTTAGTAGAAATCTCATTACCTTTGATTACACCAGTAGCCAGTCTGGGTCTTCACCTCTTTACTCTTTGATTACACCAGTAGCAAGTCTGGGTCTTCACTTCCTCCTCCCTTGATAACACCAGTAACCAGCCTGGGTTTTCACCTTTCCCTCCCCTGAATCTAGAATCTTCATCAGCCGCATCTTTCTTTAAGAGTCCATACTCTTATTCTTGTTCAATTTACTCTCCCAGCTATTAAACAGAGAGGCAGCCCTTCAAGCACCTATTCCTCTCAAGCTCTATTCTCCCCAAGAGTAGTTCCACATTGGTCGTGGAGGGAAGGGGAGAGAAACTCTCCTCTTCCCTCTAAGACCAGTCGGTTCTGGAGGGAAGGGGAGAGAGACTCTCCTTGTCCCTCTGGGACCAGTCGGTCCTGGAGTGAAGGGGAGAGAGACTCTCCTCTCCCCTCTGGGACCAGTCGATCCTGGAGTGAAGGGGAGAGAGACTCTCCTCTCCCCTCTGGGACCAGTTGGTCCTGGAGCAAAGGGGAGAGAGACTCTCCACTTCCCTCTGAGACCAGTCGGTCCTGGAGAAAAGGGAAGAGAGACTCTCCTCTTGCCTCTGTGACCCGTCAGTCCTGGAGGGAAGGGCAGAGTACTGCTGCTGTTGTTGCTGCGGCAATGGGATCAGTATTGGTCAGTGGAAGTGTAAGGAATGTTAGTGGCGGAGGAAAGGTGGTAAGGCATCACCTTTACCCATGAAAATTCTTCATCGGCTGGGCTAATGGCTTACCCAGACCAATGAGGGTAGGCATCACCCTATCCGATGAGGAAGCCTCATTGGTCAGGGTGATGCCTTAGCCTGACAAATGAGGAAGCCTCATCGGTTTGGGTAGAGCTTTACACTGACCAATGAGGAAGCCTCATTGGTCTGGGTGCAGCGTTACCCTGACTGATGAGGAAGCCTGGTTGGTCAGGGTAAGGCATCACCCTGACCAATGAGGCGTCGTCATCAGTCAGGGTAACACTGCACCCAGACTGATGAGGCTATTCTGGGTGATGCCTTGCTACCCAGACTAATGTAGAAGCCTCACCGGTCAGGGAAAGATATTACCCTGACGGATGAGGAAACCTCATCGGTTAAGCCCAGACCAATTGGGTGAGGTTTCTTCATCAGTCAGGGTGAGACTTGACCCTAAATGATGAGGAAACCTCCTTACCCTGACGGATGAGGAAGCCTCATTCGTCAGGGTAATCCCTTACCCTGACGGATGAGGAAGCCTCATTCGTCAGGGTAATCCCTTACCCTGACCAGCAAGCTGTGAGGGTTCTGCATTGGTCAGGGTAAGGCTGTACCCTGACCAACGGAGAACACTCAGTGTTCAACACCAGCAAGTGCACATCTTGGTGATATATAAAGCCTGAGCTCAACAGAGACCTATTTCCATCCCTCGACCAAGCGGCTCAGTGAAAGCTGCTGAGGGACTCACTGTGACACGCTTGTGTTACAGAAAAAAAATTGCAAAGGGGGCTCGCATGTGTAATTCTTGTCATTAGGACAGTCAAGTCGCTGAATTTCTAAAAAAAAAAAAGTAGTAGAGTACAAAACCTGTGATCTGATTTTTGTGAATTTGAGGATTTAATAGACTTTGATTTGGACTATGCTTTATGTAATTAGACTATGTGATATGAGATAATAAATGCTTTAAATCTAAATATATATGGATATATAAGTGGGATAATTGATTCTTTACCACATTTGATACTTGAACCGATTTGGACCACCACAGCGGCAAGCTTTTGTTTTGGAGACAGCTAAACCCACACCCCAAATTTGCTAAAAGGACCCCTCCGGTGAGGCGTCCTGACCCGTAAACACCACAGTTGGGGCGTCCATCAAGCACGGAGGCCCCAAATGGGGTGTACCAGCCTTCCACGTCCCCAATGGGACGTTCAAGGCTGGGCACGCCCCATGAGTGGGAAGTGTGTTAAAAATTCATATTACCACTTCTTTATCAAACAGGTCCCTCAAATCTTCTTCAATCTCTTCATCTCTTTCACATTTTCCTTTTCATTCTTTGATCCTCTCGTTCATAATCTTGATCCTCATCAATCTCACTCTCATCACTCATTCTCATTTGCTCTCTCAATCTCACTCTCATTGCTCAATTCTCATTTGCTCTCTCACTTACTTTCCCAACACACATAAATAATCAACATCTATTCCTCATTCTTCCCCATCATCATTTGATCAACTGCAACCAACACTCTTCATCATCATTTGAACGACTCCACTATTTTTACTTCCTTCCAAATATCTTCCGATCATCCACCATTTACTCTTCAAATATCTCTCAACATTTGTCCTTCTCATCCATCTTCTTCACCATCTAAAACAATCATCTTCACAATCCTCCGATCTTCAATTCACCTTTCATCTATCAACTTTCTAATTTCATTTTATCCTCAACTCAACAATCAACATCTTCACTTCCCTATTTGGTGAGAAAAGAAAAAAATTGACTCTTATTTTCTCCTTGTCCTTTCTTTCCATTTTTACTAATATTTTTCTATTTTTATTCTCAGAATATTCTCCTGTGCCTCCATCTATCATTGTCTTTCTGTCTTGCATTTCATTATCATTGTACAAGCTTGTGGTAAATCTTTTTTCTTCATTTCTTTATTTTCTATTTTCTATTTTCTGATCTTATTGTTTTTCCAGTCTGGTTTTAAATTTGATAATACAGAATTCGTTTAAAGTGCACAACCATGCACACCCCAGATGACATTTTTGTCCTCAATTGAAGGGCTTGCCAAAGTTGGCACACCCTCGATCTGTGGCGTGCATGGCAATGCACACCACACGCCGTCCATGGCCGGCTTAGAGGACGTGGAGGGGGGTAGCAGGCCCCTCATCCCTCCAAGACCAGTCGGTCTTGGAGGGAATGGGAGAGAGCACACTCTCCTCCCTTCCCTCCAAGACCTGTTGGTCTTGAAAGAAAGGGAGGAGAGAGTGCACTCTCTCCTTCCCTCCTTCCAGGACTGATTGGTCCTGGAAGGAAGGAAGGAGAGATACACTCTCTCCCCCCTTTCCTCCAAGACCAATTGGTCTTGGAGGAAAAGGAGTACACTCTCTTGTACCTTCTCTCCACAACCGACTGGTCTTGGAAGGAAGGGAGGAGAGAGTGCACTCTCTCCTCCCTTCATTCCAAGACCAATTGGTTCTGGAGGGAAGGGAGGAGAGAGGACATCCACTCGTCCCTTGTCCCCAAGACCAATTGATCCTGGGGGGAAGGGAGGAGAGAGTAAAATCTCTCCTCCCTTCCCTCCAAGACCGGCCAGTCCTTCAGGGATGAGGAGAGTGGACTCTCTCCTTATCCCTCCAAGACCAATTGGTCCTGGAGGGTGAGGAGAGTGCACTCTCTCCTTATCCCTCCAAGATCAACCGGTCCTGGAGGGATGAGGAGAGAGTTTACTCTCCTCTCATCCCTCCAAGACCAACTGGTCCTGGAGGGATGAGGAGAGAGTGTAATCTCCTCTCATCCCTCCAACACCAACTGGTCCTGGAGGGATGAGGAGAGATTGCTCTCTCCCATTCCCCCCAAGACCAAAGGCAGGCTTGAATGCCTTGGCTTGGGCAAGCCAAGGTGTCCTCGGGGGATGCACACCTCAAATCAAGGTGTGCATCTGTCAGCCTTAGAGACAATACTTATTGCCCAAAAGGCTTCAATTGATTTCTCTGCCAAATAATATGCCTCCTCATCTCTGAATAATAATAATATTTTATCTCACTTCTTCTTATCTTTCTTCATTGTATATAACTGAGTTGAATTGTGTTGTCTTTCAACTGTCTGAATACAATGATTAAGTTGGAATTGATTGTCATTCAAAGTTAAAAAGCTTGAATATTGAATATATGCAACTCTGAGCTTAATCCAAACCACATTGGTCAGAAACCTGTTTTAATCATACAGGAAAATTCTCAAAGTTGCTCTAGCCTCTGTGACGCAGCTACAATCCTTAGACTTCGACTCAGAACCTTGAAAATACCCTTTTTAGGATCACAAACTTTGTGGCGCGTGGTTTTCCTGATATAGGAACCCAATTTGGCAAAACCTCTTCACTTTATAAGTGATTAAGTTCCTCCAAAGTAAGTCCTGCTTAACAACATCTTTTCATTACTTCAAAATCATCCCAGTCTCCTTTCCTTTCCATCCTTATCATAAATCCTCCGCTGGTTCTGTTACAGCCTTTAGTTCTGGTTCTCCTGCTGCGTATCCTTGACGCCTTAGTCTAAAAAGCAGAAGTGGCTAGTTTTCACTAGACCATCCTTTCTCAGTTTCTTTTGAGAGAGAGGCGTTGAGTAACCTCCGCATAGCAGCTACCAAGGGAGCAATAAGACTGCTTCTATACCTAATTCATCATCTTTTCTCCTCCTCCTTTCTCTAGTTTTATCTTAGTATTTCTCTATTTCTCTCCTAGTTGTTTTCTTTTCCCCTCAATCTTAGAAATCCAACTGTGAGAGCAAAAATACCCTTGTGCCCTGTTGTCACTAAAAAGACCCAGGCTCACAGCATCCACCAAGCAGGACCCAGTGGCAGGTCACTGAGCCACTCAGATCCTGTCTGGTGCACGCCTTGGTCATGGGTGTGCATCCCTGAGGAGGCAAAATTTTTGGCTTGCAAGGGTTACACCAATGGTGGATCAGCTATGCTACATGTATCGTTAGCTTTTTTAGCTGCGCTAACACACCGCTAATATTAGTGGCACAATTTTTTTCTGTTAGTTGATAGCATATTGTTAGCTGGGGTCAGCAAAAAAAAATAACGCTACTTGAAATTTGTGTTAGCGGTGTGGTAGCGGTTTTAGCGGTTGAAAAAGTTATGCTACACTTTTGATTTTTTTTTGTTAGTTGGTAGTGTAGTGTTAGCTTGAGTCAGGCAAAAACAACTAATGCTACCAGAATTCCGTGTTAGTGGTGTTCTAGCAGTGTTATTAGTGCTAAAATAACAAGTAATAGAATTTTCTTTTGATTGGTGGATAACAACATAAGTACACATATTTTAGATTGTACCGGGTTAATAGCCTCCAGATTTGATTGTATCCTTGGAATACCAGAGATGAGCAGTTTAAGTTGGGCTAGAATTATTCCAGGAGTGTTGAGGATGCAATTTTTAGTACAAGACAAGAAAAGAGAATAATGTTATGATCCTCCATTAAGCCCAACCGCCTTGTGACTTTATTACTTGTGCAATTACTTTACTTCGAGTTGGAAAGGGTGTTAATGGTTTGAGTAAAAGAAATGTGTGACTGCAGTCTCATACTATACCAGGAGTCAAATTTAGAGCTGTCTGAGGTCAAACTTGGTCCAATGAGTTGAATTGGATTCAGGGTCTAATTGATTGCATTGGTCCAAGTTTGACCTCAGAAAGCTCTAAATTTCACTCGTGGTATAGTATAAGACTGAAAACCTTGATGATCCAAGAAATTCAGAGCTGTCTGAGGTCAAACTTGGACCAATGCAATCAATTAGACCCTGAATCCAATTCAACTCATTGGACCAAGTTTGACCTCAGACAGCTCTAAATTTGACTCCTGGTATAGTGTAAGACTTGTGAAAACCTTGATGATCCAAGCTTGAAACCTTTTTGACTCATCCATCAGTTGATTCATTTTGTGTCATTTCTGACATGGTAGATGATTTCCTTTTTTTAGAGGCTTTGAAACGTGACCCACCCCTCCAGTTGCCAGGTAGTCCTGGTGGTTTCAACTTCAAAACTTTGTTTGGAGTTGGGGGTTGCAGGTTGAATTTGTCAAAATTTGACCCTGGTGGGTCGCACATTCAATTCCTTCTTTGGAATTGAGGGTCACACACACAAAACCCACCCCTGAACCCAGGTGTGGGTTGCAGGGTTTGTACCAGCTTGACCTGCTTGTCAAGCTGGTACAGCTTGTACCAGCTTGACAGGCAGATCAAACTGGACAGATTGTACCAGCTCAACGAGAAGGGAAAGCTGCCCGTCAAACTGGTACCACCTGTACAAACTCGGCAAGCAAGTCAAGCTGTCCATCGAGATGGTACAAGCTGTCCCAGCTCGTCAAGCAGGTCAAGCTTGCACAAGCTGTACCAGCTTGATCTGCCCGTCAAGCTGGTAAAAGCGGTACCAGCTCACACAGCAGATCAAGTTACCTGTCAAGCCACTACAGGTTGTACCAACTTGACCTGCAATTCGAGCTGGCACAGCTTGTATGTGAGCCTGTGTCTCTTTAGTGACGGCAGGACACAAGGGGTAAAGCTCTCAAAGGTGTATTACTTCTATTTTAAGGGGAAGATACAACCTTTGGAGCGCACAAAAAAGAGGGAGGAAAGAGGAGGATGGAAAGTAAGGAGAAGAATTAGAAACAAGCAGACTTAGTTCACTAAGGGTAGCTGCACAAGCCGAGCTTACTCAACGCCTCCTTCAACAATGGAATCTGGAAGGGTTGGTCTGGAAAACTAGCCACATCTGTTTTTTAGACTTTCAAGTCAAGGATACGCAACAGGAAACCAGAATAGAGTTTTTATGATGAGGGAAGAGGGAAGAAAAGAAGGAAGCAGAGACTGTGATCTTAAGAAGAGCAAGAAATATAGAGTTAATGAACTGACTTACTTTGGAGGAACTTAAAAACTGTTTAGTGAGAAGGTTACACCAAATATGAGCCAATTACGGGAAATCCACGCACAGTAAAGTTTCTGAAGTGATCTGAAGGTTTTTCTTGGTTCTGTGTCTGTTAGCGGTTCAATTACTATTGCTACACGCTGGCGCCGCTACGCTGCACTACAGCAACAGTAGCGCTAGCGTAGCATATTGTTAGCTTTTTAATCTACCCTAACCAATAGTTACTGTTAGCTCAATCTTTGGCTCTCTAACACTACAGAATATCTCCAAGAAAAAAATGGCTGTTAGTGTAGGTAATTTTTTTTTAGCTAACACTAACCAAATTTCTGGTTAGCTGTTTGTTAGTGGTGTTAGTGTGCAACAAAGCTACCCTAACTGTTAGCGTAGTTTTTATGGAAGCTACACTAACTGTTAGTGCAGTGTTGAAGTCATAATTCAATATGTGAACCCATAATGCATAATTCCTTGTGCTCTAGGATCTAATTAATCACAATGGACCATGATTGACCTTAGAGGACTTAAAATATCACTTTGGATATATTGTACAAGACACCAAACTTTGTTTGGACCATCACACATCACATTTCAAAACTATCCATCATTCAATCGTTCAACCTGATCCATCACTTCTATTTCTTCATCTCATTTTCATCAATCATTTAATATTATGACTTCACTGTGACTATGATAATGAAAATATTGATCTCAGGAAGAAACCTTCCTGGGGACTTAAAACTATTTATCATAGTAATCAAAGTGATTAGTACACACCATTGCTTTTTCAACCTTGTTAGCTTCAAAATTTAGTGTAATGTGGTTGAGTTGGGCTAACAAATAGTGCATTATTTGTTAGAGGAAAAAAAGTTATGCTACTAGTTAACGTATTGTTTTTTTATTTGAACTAACGCTACAGAATTTTTGGAAGAAATAAAAGCCACTACGCTAACAGTTAGTATAGATGAAGTTAGCTTTCTCTAAAGCTACACAATTTTAGGAGAAAAAATACAAAGCTACACTTACAGTTAGTGGGCAAATAGTGTAATTAGTGTAGCAGCCCACCCTTGGCTACAGCCATTGTTAGTGGTAAAAAGCCGCTACAATGGCCTGTAGCGGCCCTTATGACCGCTACAGTTTCGGCGACAAAAAATCGGGGCTGCTACGCTATGCTATTTTGGGCAAATAGTGTAGGGTAGCGTAGCAACCCAGTGCTGTTGGCATTGACATCTGCCAATCAAACAGGACTGTTCAGCTCCACCAATCCAAGCTGGCCCAGCAAATAGTGACTGACTATCTGCACCCGGTGTTTACCCAACAGAGTACCTTACCCAAAGAGCAAGTTGAACTGAATCAAGACAAACCAGTTAGTCAAACGGACTATTGTTCAATCATTGGATCCCTCATGTACCTTGCCCGTGGAACCCGACCAGACCTCTCTTATGCAGTGAACCTACAGGCAAGGTATTGTACACAACTGTCAGAAAAACACTGGAGTGTGTTGGATTTCTTGATCAGTTATTTGAAGAGGACAGTGGGATTGGACAAGAGGACAGTTTGGATTTGTGGTCTGATGCAAATTGGGGTGGCGAGCACAAGCAGTCAACATTGGGTTTTGTAGGCAAGTTTCAAGGGGATAGCCTTGCATGGGGAGCAAAGCGGCAAGGAGTGGTGGCACTTTCAACATGCCCAGTGGCATATATTGGTCTTTCTGATGGATCTCAACACCTGGCTGGGATATCAATCTTACTAGAAGACATCAATCACCAAAAGCAAATGAAAATCTACTGTGACAATCAAACAGCAATTTTGATAGCTGGCAACAACGCTTCAAGGAAGAAAACAAAGTACCTTATCAGAGCTTTCTATTTCATCAACAACTTTGTGTGGTCAAACAACATCAAAATACAATGGACAAGCAGAAATTTTCACAAAAAAACTTGGCCCAAACAAACTCGAACAAGCAATCAAGAAGTTTGGGTTGACCTCATGGGGGGGAGTATTAAGGTTGGAGAAGCATGGTTGAAAACTTAATCTAGTTTTGCCGGAGTTAAATCAGAGTTATGGGCATCTTTCTAATATCTTATAACCCTAAGTTGTGTGTGGCGCATATTGTATTTAGTTTGTATTCGCGCGGCCTGAGCCAGTTCCTGCTTTCCTCAATTGAGCTGGAACCGTATCGGACTGTGCCGAGCTGACTGTGACGTGACTCTTACTGTCAGATCACATTAAGGCCCTGTTTGGGAGCAGGATATTACGCGTGTGATGTTGAGGCTGCTGGTGACATCTGGTCCAATTTTAGTGGACTTGAGCAGATTTCACCTAGGATTTCACATGTGAAGCGTCATATGCCGCTCCCAAACAGGGCCTAAATCTAATATAAATCAACCAATGTAACTTATCATCATCCGCACAGTTTCAAACCAAAGTTGTCCCGAACTTAACACAAGTCTCGGCCCTGCTGCGCAGGGAGGGACTTGCATGTAAAATGCAAATTTTGGTGTGAGTCCCTTTGCATAAATGACGCATAATGTCAATTTTTTGCATTGGAGGAAACTTATTTGGGATCCCCTTGGAAAAGGGTAATGCCCTTACAACCAGTGGAAAGCCCTTCATCTGTGCGTCATTTTGTTATCACCTCGCTTTACCAGTATTAGCCTATCCCCTCTCACTGAGGGATCAAAAAGGCCATTTTGAAAATTGAGAAATCTGTATTGTCAATTCAGTCCAACGGGTTGCAAATCTCGTCAACAATAAGACCATAATGTTTTCTGTACACAGAAGATTGGTCTGGAAACACATAATTATATAAGTTAACGACTTTTCTGATTGTGTACAAGTTTCGGATCGCGTATCTGTGTTTTTAATCTGCCTCTCATTGCGTTTCTTGGGTTCTACATAGCCTGCCTGAACACACTGACTGACTCTGACCAACCATGAATGAGAATATTTGCAAGACACTCCTGATCTGCCAGCAGCTACAAGAGTGGTGCATGACTCCAAAGGAGTTCATAGAAGTCTTCCTAACGAGCTTGAATGACGACCTTGCTACGCAAAGGCAATTTTGGGCCACCTCAAAAGGGTGGGATTCAACCTTGTCACTCATTAGTATCATTAATGTTGAATTACCAAAGTGAAAAGAATTGTGTGTTGTGGGAATCAAACCCACAACCTTCTACATTCATGAGAGCTGCTCTTATACCACTGAGCTAAACACACAGTTGGTCTTACTGGTGATTTTAGGATATAATATCATATGGCTCAGCCAGTCCCATGGGGCTGAAGCACACATTCCAACAATTCAGCAAAAGTTCATGGCTGCCGAGGTCTTTCTTGCATGCAACTTCTTCCATGTAGCCAGTATCCATGGTTGTTAAAGGGATGTACCCAAGCCTAAAAAAATAGAAAAGATCTGTCAGCATCAAATGGGGGATTTTTGGAATGACGCCAAAGGAAGACCAACTTGTTGTCAATGGCCAAAGTGATTCTCAAACACACAGGAGTGAGAGCTAAAGCATTCATTTGGTTGTCTTTGCATTGTTCAACCGCAGATGGATCTGTACACCAGTTTGTTAGAGCGCTTTCCGTGGAGTGCAAGTCATAGTTTCCAAGAGAATTATGTGGCAGTTGGTACCTGTTGAGTTGTTGTGTGCTGAATGTGTCAAGTTCAATCTGTTGTGGGTGCTGACAGTGAAGGTCTTTCTTTCCTTCATGCTCAGACAGATAGTGTGTCTGTTTTATAGACGCGCTATGTTGATACTATGGGTATGTATGTACAGCTCACTTGAGCTGTATGCTAGATTTGCTTTTCCATAATTGGAATGTAGCCAAATGCTCACTGGATGAGCGGATGATTTTTGATTGGATGGCCAGTCATCTCAAAATTTGATGGAACTGTGTGCACCAGTTCACCCTACCAGGCCAGGGGAAGGCCTTGGCACTTTTTAATGAGTGAAACCCTGAAATTTTCAGTAATACAGGCTCTAGCACCTGGGGGACTCAAGGGTGAGATTAGTGTTTTCCACATAAGCCTCTCTGTGAGACAGAGACCCTCCGGGGGCCTCTCACAAGAGCCTTTGTTAAGCTCGAAGTTGTCCAGCCGTTGACAAGCTTCACTCTAGCTTAACATAAGCCTCTCAAACAGAGGGTCCCGGGGACCCCGCGCGGAGCGCTCTCCATAGGAGAGGCTTACGAGATAAGTCAGGCAGCTGGCAGGGAGAGGAGGGATTTTCAAACCCAAAACAACTTTAAATTTAATTGAGCCCAAACAACAGCACATCTTAAAATTCTGAAGACACACTTTTGTTGGGTTAGCTGTTGCGCTTCTCTGGATAAAAATTAATTGCTCAACCTCCCAAAATGACCTCAGGAATCAGTTTCGAAGGGCAATGGATTTTGTCCTGGATCCTCCATTGCCTGAAGATTAATTTGCGGATTTTCAGAAAATCCACAAACTTGTAATTTTTGAATATTGTTGAATGCATGAATGGATAACAACGTTTGGAATCAGTAAGGGTGGCAAGCAAAGGGGCGCACAATCAAATCGTGTAAAACAATCATCAATTTTTCTCAAGATGCTTCCAAACAACATAAATATGTACCACAAAAAATTGCAGATTACGACGACGATCAACTGAAGACACACATTGAGAGGGATTCTTTTGAAAAATACAACCAGAAAAGCAAACCGCTTCAAGTCAGCACCGTGATCAACTTAATCCGCGGACGCAACACATTTCTTTTGGCGGCCACGGGTTTCGGCAAGTCAAGGATACCCAAGATGTATTTGAACATGACGACAACAAAATCACTTCGCTGAGGACAAACTCTTGCCACATCTCCCTCCCTTGTTGCTTCGTGTTGACTAGGGACACCAGCGCGCGAATGATGTTGAAAGTTGAATCCAAGCCACTAGCAGCCCATTTGTTTCGACGCTCCGCAACTTTCTCGTGTGGGTTGGTTAGCAGGGCTGAAAAGAACTTCTTTGGGGGTAGTTGGTGGAAATTAATTGCATCACATATCTGTAAAACGCGAGCATGTTCTGGGACCATTTTGGTGTGGGGACGAGTTGTTCAGTCGCGTCGTTGAACATGAACAGATGAATACAGCAGGCTGGTGAGCACCCCGAGTGGCATTTAAACCTTGTTGGGCCACAGTAATTTTCATGAAAGGAACACTTGTGGATCCTGGATTCACAAAGCAACATGCCTGTGAATCCATCGTTAGAGTTTTACGAGATTCGAAGGATTTTTATTTTTCTCAAAAATTTGTAGACAAAAAAAAAGGTTGGGTTTCATGACTTGAAATTGGCGCCAAATTGAAGAGCGGACAAAGAAGCATTTGGCGACTCTGAGGCAGACCTGGGCATGATGAGTAGAAAGAGGAGTGAACATTAAATTTTTTTCCCCTGCCAAAAGAAATTCCTGTGCCAGCGGGAAAGTTGACTTTATGCGCAAGTCCCTCCCTGCGGGAGGGCGGCTCCGCCGCCGCCTGTGCCACACAGCGCCAAAGCTCCCACCAGGGGGGACTTGTATTAAGTTAGAGCTTCACTAGTCCCCTCCTGCGCCCCCCTCCGTATACGGAGCGCTTCGCGCCCAGAGACTTAGTTAAGTTCGAGCCGTTGAGCATGCCCGCATCTTGACCCTTCAATAGTAAAGGAGTGTTAGAATGCCCGACCGACCTGACAAAACAGGGTGTATAACTAAAAAGAAACCATGTAAAATTCCAGTGAAGACGTTCTAGAAAAAAGTGATGTAATGAGCGTTCTTATGATTAACAGCAATGATCTTTAATGACACCCCAAAAGAGTCAGACCATAATGAAGAAGATGATTGTTGATACAAGTTTATATGCTGAAAGTTAACACTGCAACTGCTTTTAGCCCCTCTTCTCTTCACCCTTAATGATTTCTCCACACTTTGCTTTTACTAAAAAACTTAATCTCATGTTGTAATGAATTCGCCACAAAAACAAATGGTAAGAGTAAATTGAGAACAAAAAGGTCTATATGGTTGAGAACAGACTTTACATCCTACAAAGTGTTCGTTTTTCTTCTTCTTTATGATTAAGACTGATGAGAAGGATAAGCTTGATATCCGTGGGAATGGTAAGGAGCAAACGATTGAGAGGGAGGTGGAGGGGGATGAGCCAGAGGTTGTCCATGAGGAGGAGGAGGAGGTAGAGGGGCGGGAGTAGGCGAGGGACGAATATAAACATTGCCGGGGACGGCTGAGGAAGGCCGGGGTGGATTATGGAACGGGTTGTTATACTCCGCATAGTTTTGGAGCCGTGGAGAGGTGAAGCCGGGGGCAGGTGTGGTTGGAGGCGGCGGAGCATAGCCCTGCTGATAGTACATTTGGGATGAGGGGCCACATGGGGGCAGGAAGGATGGGGGCATACCTGGAGATGGAGGCTGCTGGACATGAAACGGTTGGTACTGTGGGTTAAGATGAGGTGGGGGTGGGGGTGGGGGTTGAGCGTTTTGTAATTGGTAAGAGTTATTATTCGGAGGTGGGTTTTCAACAGAAGGAATGTACGACTGATGGTGCTGGTGGTGTTGATCTTGATGAAGGGTGGGTGGATAAGGATAAGCGCTGTCACCTCCATTCGAGTTCGCACGTGCGGGAGATTGTACCATTTGGACTACATGAGGTTGTTGATTTGAGAAGCCTGCTGGAGGTGGATATCCACTTGGCGAGACCGATGGGAACGCTCTACCACTCGATGCACCAAAGACCTCATGGATTGGAACTGGAGTTTGACCGAGTGGTGGCGGTGGAAGGCTGAAAGGTGCTTGGGCAGAGTGTTGTGGCTGCGAGAAAGGTGGGTTTGGAGGAGGTGTATGTGAGTAATGCCTGGGTTGCTCGGAGTATGGTAAGTGTGGAGGCCGATTAGCTATGATCTGCTGATGAACGCCATTCAGAGCGTTGTTACCCTCAGCATATTGACTAGGAGGTGGATAGGCGGCACCATTATTGGAGATCCCTGTGAATTGATTGGATCGTCAGTTGACCGGAAAAAACATTTGCCGTGATGAAGGCTAACCTGACATACCATTGGAATGATGTTGTGCAAAATTATCAGGATATTGAGCATAGTTTGTAGGTAGTTGCTGCGATGAAACCATTCCTTCACCCGGGAAAGGTTGCACTTCCGATGAGACGTTGTGAGAATGGCCCCACGCAGAAGCTGGTCGATGAACACTGTCGCCACCAGGGATTGGTAAGGGACGGCGGGCCGGGAATGCAGGTCTTGGAATCCCTGATGGCTGAGAAGAATCTGGGAAACGATCAGGGTATGATTGCGCGACGAACGGGGGTGTTGAATGATCGTGAAAGTAGTTTTCTGAGTAATCTGTGGAGTGTATGGATGGACTAGCAGAATGAGTCTGATGGGGGGACTCGCTGGGTTGGAGATGAGAATGTCCAGAGAAGCTGTGTCGATGATGACGCGGTTGAGAAGGATGTTGGACGCGCAGCTCAGATGGCGTGGGCTGAGGTAAATGTATATTATCGTTGGGCGACGGTCGAGCAGTTAGTGATAAAGAGTTTAAAGAGTTGACAAGATAGTCGGCCCGATCAACTGAGTGGTTACGCGAGGGTGAGCGTGAGGGGGGACGGTCCGTCATGCCGAAATCAGGAGTTGGCATACTGAGTGAACCAGTAGAGCGCTGCCGTGAGTTGAGACGGGCATCTCTCGATGTAGAACGCTCTCCAGGTAAAGGAAGTTGGCCACTAGAGATCGAGCCTGAATTGGGTCTCCCAGCACGGAGGGCGACAGGAACAGAGGCTGGGTTGATTTTCTTGACGGGGGTAACCAGAGAGGACGGCATTTTTTCATCATTCGAAGGGCCAATCGACCCGACTGCTTGGGTGGGACGCAAGCCTGATCCTGGGGACGAAGCCTCAAAAACACCAGCCCTTGCTAGACCAGTGGGAGTGTGAAGTTTTTCGGGTGGAGGTTTCTACGGAAGATTTCACGTCCAAATTAAAAATAAATAAATCAAATGAGTTTCTCGTACAATAAGCTGATCAGAAGCGTGAATTAGTTGTGTGGGAATTATGGTTACCGCAGAATAAAAGGTCATTTCAAGATAAACCTCTCCTTGGTATTTGCCTTTGTTAGTGACTGTGACCCAATCATCAAATTCGCCCTTCTTCAAGGTATCTGTCAAGTCGACCTTTCCTTCACCAATGAGATTAGGATCTCTCGGATCATCAGCATAGACCGCAACACGCAATTCTTTAACACCAGCAGAACCAGCGGATCCGATTGGGGGCGCGTTGGATTTGACGGGTACGATCCCTCCAGTGGCAGTGGTAGAGACTGAGGCGGAAGCCATCGCATCCTTGGGATTATCGTAAATGTCGAACCGGAGTTCATCGTCCCAAACTGGATGCTGACCTCCACGTTTATCAGTCTTGGTCCTCTTGCGATGGGATAAATAGGTACACGTTGCGTAAGGGTCTTGCTTCCTGAATAGGAGAGAATAAGCAATACAGCCAAGGGAACTTAGGGCGGTAGAAAAGAGTAAATTCATTGTATCTTACCCAATCCTTTGCTTGTTTGGTAAATTCCTCTGAGAAAAAAAAAGAATATCAAAGATAAGAAGGAAGCAAATTTGAGAGAAAATGAGATGAACGCTTACAGCCTTGAGGACGACGACGATCAATGTTCCAAGTGGACCGGCCATCGGAGAGCGTGATTCGTAAACCGAGTGAAGGGAAGTGAGCAGATGGTGGAGTGAGCTTGACTAAAGTTTTTTCATGAATTAATTTAGGGAAATGCTTCAGATGAAATTGCGGTAGTTGGGCAAAGCAACTTGACCGATGGCTTTCACAGGAACTCACACAGCCATATCACAGCTTGAAAAACAGAAATCACACGATTGGACATCGGCAAAGGTTGGGGGACCAATTTGACTGGATTTTATTGATGAGCACTCTTGGGTTACTCAGCCTGAGTGGTGAGCTCAACATCTCTGCAATTGACTACTTTCTCTCACTGTATTCCAGTCTTGCTATTTTTCTTCTTGACCTACATACTTGACAATTAATTGGAGAAAATCTTTTGCCAAGTTCTTGGCCAAACCCAAGCTGCTGGCCAATGATCAGCTGTGCAAATCCTGAATTGGACTAAATAAATATCAAAGAAGAAAAAAAAGAAAGGCATGCATTAAGCCCATGATTCACTTGGCTTTGGACAAACCCAACTTTGGCATATGCCAAGCACGTGTTGGGAATGGGCCAAGCACTGTAGAAATAAATTAATAATAATGTGTTGAAGTTAATACCTCCACCACTGAGCATTCCACTTCACTTACACTACATGCTTCTTCAAAGATAGTCTAAGTAGACCTGGTTCTTCAATGGATCTAGAATTCCACAAGTCCACTCCAGGTTATTGAGATTAAAGATTAGTTTAATAATAGAGAAGACAAAGTTCTTCTAGACTCTAAGGATCCCATAAGACACACCAGATTCTGCAAATAACTAGAAAGTATTCTCTATGGAATTATTCCTAAATATAATAGGTAATGACAGACTAATACCCCCCTTCTACCACCTTGACCCTCCACTAGATTCTGTTGGAATTCTGTGATCCTGCCCAGTTGAGGTATCACATACATTTTATCAATTTTGATTTATTTTCTTACCATTCACAATAATTTGCTGTTGCTCTCACAAATCAGCCATTTATTTATATAGTCTATATGAGATGATTGACTAGAGTGAGTAAAAATCAACAGTTCTGTTAAATTACCAAAGTGAAAAGAATTTCTTGATCTCTAATAACTGTTCCTTCAAGAAGCCCATTTTACCCTTCTTGTCATGTCACTCATGAGCTCAGGGCCATTTCAACCCCCTTCAGCTGAAGTGATTCAATTCTCAAATTTTCACAGATTCCACTTCCACTCTCCTACACCTGCCCTGCTAGATTCCTGTTCTGCTCTGTTACATCAGTGTCTCTCCCACATCAATCTTGAACCTGGCCAAAATCCACTTGATACCCACCATTTTCAGCCTCTGAACATTCTAATTTCTCTTCACATGCCATGCCTGATGCCACACAGCTCTCCAGGGCTTGTGGCTACAGCCCTCATCTGTTAATACAATCCTTTTTTGCTACCACGCAAATCAACCCGGTGCCCTTTCCCACCACTTTCTCCTACCCATCTCTGTGTTCTCCTTGTGCTTTCTGAGCAACATAAAATTCCACTAATACTTTTGAAGAACTCAACACATGGTGTATTTATATGCAAGAGCACATGCATTTCCCTGGCTATCCAGAATTAAATAAGCAGAAAATCTGTTGATATAACCAACCTACACAGGTGATATATCAACTGTGAGAAAACATTGCTGAGTAAGATTAAAAGAACTAAAGACATGTGTGATTGAATAATTATCATATGGAAACAGCATATTAGTCATTGTAAAGACTACAGTATATACCACCAAGAATCATCTGGATCAACCACATCTTTTTTCTTGTTTTTCTAAGTGTAACTCTCCAACTAACCTGTTGCACCATATGAGGGCAGCCTCATCAGCACCTGTATCTTCAGCTGAAAGTAGTGTAGTTGCCCATTTCCCCTCCAAGCTCTATCTATCTAACCTCAGATTAGCTCCACAAGTGGTGTCCCACATTCAGGACAGTTCCTTGTCATTAGCTTTTTATATTCCTCCCATACATACCTTCCTCTTTCCCTCCCTTCCATCCCAGAAATCAGAAAGAAGCAAAGTTAGCCCCCTTACCTTCCACCACTCAAAGATTCATGAATATATCTGATTTTGCCACTGGAGCACTAGGTAAACTCATATTGGCTCCAAGAAATGGATGGAATAGAATGACACTGAGATTGGGGTGTGTGTTGTGTTCAAGAGGGGAATAAGGGGTGACATCAGCTTTTTGGATAGCTGAACATTCTTATTCTCCTGGTATGTGTAATTTTTATTCAATTCAATCATCAGCAAGAGCATCTCCACCAGGAAAGCTGAATACAGGGCTATGCCTAATTGAGCTTCCTAAACTTAATTTAGCCTGCCAGTGCCACCGGGGGCTTTAAAACAATGTCAAAAATAAAATAAATTGGTGCTTGGGTGCTTTTCACTACTCTTGCCCTGGGTTCCTCATCTCATAACCACATGATGAGCTGTTAAATAATAATCCTTCAGTGGATTTGACTCCTTATAATTGCAGCTTCTAAATGTCCATGGAATTTTGGAAACTCAAAAAACTAAAAGTAACTGAGCACAGATCCTGTGATAGAGATGATCCAAGGGAGATGTGAGACCTACATGATCAGAAAAGCAGGACAACTCCCTCACACATATAGGGAATTAATTGACAGATCATCAGCAATTTGGCACAGAAAATCTGCTAACATATGGTCACAAATTTGCTATGATTTACTCAAACTTGTGAACTGTACTGATTCATTGTTTCCAAGAAGCCTTGATAATGAAATCAAAATCAAGTGTCCAGTGTATATCTGTATGTTTCGATCTGAGTTTAGATGTGTTTCAGAGCATTCGTCAAACTTGCGTACTTGATTCAAAGATGCTGCATTGAATTCTCACAGCAAAGCTACTTAAAGGCAAGACTGAGAGTGCCTGTGGACCTAATGTTCAATTCTTAGAGCGGCCATGGATCAGCTTGCGGCTGGCGGGCCGGGACCACATATCACAGGGTGGCACGGGCCTTTCACCCAATGCTCCCCAGCGGACTCGCCAACAATAGCGACCCGCCGGAAATCATAGCCGGCGTTTTCCGCCGTCCCTACCCAACTCGGTTGGCGATAGTTGAAAACAAGGAATGAGGGAGGGTTTTATCGGGGCTTTTTTTTCTTTCTCATTTCCCTCTGTCATTCTTTTTTGTTTTTTCCTCGCTCGTATATTGTTCTTTCTTGTTTTTTTTAACTCTCTCTATCTGTTTGGAATCAAAATCTATCCATTTTTCTTGATCGTTTTCATCATTTATTGATTTTTTCTTGTTCTCTCTAGTACTACGTGTGATTAGAATAAAAACAAAATTCATTTTATCTTGGAAGCAATTATATCATAAAGTAATATTGCGAGGTCAGAAAACTGACCACATACATATTCAAGAGATTTTGGTCGAATGCGAGTTTTGCTTTTTGATATATAGGAGGTTTGTTTGGAGATATGTTATATGTAGTTGGTCGAAGTGGCGTTTTGGGGACGAATATCCGACGAATTCGGATGTAGCGAGTCAAGGGGCAAACCCGCCAAAAGCCGGGATATGTGGCGAGTCCCAGAGACCCTGGATGGCTTTGGGGGGTTCGGTGGCGGGGCCGCTGGACCCAGTTTTTTAGCGAGTCCACTAGAGATGCTCTAATACTATTTTATTTCTATGTATGGTGAATCAAGTGCGTTTGGGCAAATGAAACATTGTAAAGCTGATTTTTTGTTGCTTATCATATCAATCAAACAAAGACATACAAGAGGATTTCTGGAAGATCGATCAAGATTTGATGCTTTTTTTTTTTTGGAAACATAAGGTAAAAATGTTACTGGTTGGGTGAGGACATAGAACTTGAGACGAGGTGTCCATTGGTGATATCGAGCTACAAGCTTTTTTTCCTTCATTGATTGGAAAAGGTTTGGTAGACAACCTGGATGCCTTCAACATCTTCCAAATCAGATCTTACACTCTTTGGATTATCAATGCTGAAGCAGCTCCTCCCTATAATTAATTGTCAGGTTAGTGAAGGGCTCATATAAAAAAAAGAGGCAGCATAAAAACATTGAGAAGCAGAATTGAACGGAGACTTACCCCATTACAAACACCAGCCAAGCCGTATTCACCTGGCTTCAAGGAATGGGCCAAAGTGACGACGATTCTACAGCCACTGCTGCCGATAGGATGGCCCAAAGCCACCGCGCCACCGGAAACGTTAACCCGGTCAGAGTTGATTCCAAGAATTTTCATGTTGGCAAGAGCGACGACCGAGAAAGCTTCATTGAGTTCGATCTTAGCCATATCTTCCATCTTCAATCCGGCTCTCTGCAATGCAATCGGAATGGCTAGAGTGGGTGCGATCGTAAAGTCGATTGGTGCACAAGCCGCATCCGCATAGGCTGGAGAGTTCATTTTCAACCAGTCAGTCACAAACCATTTCAAACGTAGAAATTAATACAACCTACAAATGATTTTGGCCAGCTTTTTAGTTCCCATCGAAACAGCCTTGTCGCCCGTTATGAGTACCACAGCACTTGCTCCGTCATTTAGGTTGGATGCGTTGGCAGCAGTAACGGTACCGTTTTCCTTTTTGAAAACTGGCCTCAATGTTTTAAGTTTATCCAAGTTGATATTTTTGTATTCTTCATCCTCGGAGATGAGGACGACTTTACCGGATCGTTTATCTTTGATTTCGACCGGTACAACCTCTTCTTTGAATGCCCCAGATTCCCAGGCTTTCTTGGCACGACTGTAAGATTCGATGGCATATTCATCTTGGGCCTCTCGGCCAATCGAATATTTCACTGCCGTCTCCTCGGCACAGGATCCCATGTGTATTTGGTTGTAGGGGTCCCATAAACCATCCTTGACGATCGCATCGGATGCCTGGAAGTGTCCGAAACTGGTTCCTCGGGGTAAATAAAACCTTTTTAGGAGAGTATAATAAGTCAAAGTCAACATAAACTAATTGCTCTGGTTACCAATTTAAAAGTAAGCAATTTGACATACGGTGAGTTGCTCATACTTTCCATTCCACCAGCGACCATGACCGATCGGTTTCCGGTCTGTAAGTTCTGAGCAGCGAGGATGATTGATTTCATGCCACTTGCACAGACCTTATTGATTGTGGTAGCCTCGGTCGAGTCGGGACATCCAGCGCCGATGACGACCTGACGGGCAGGACTTTGACCGAGGTTAGCCTGGAGTACGTTTCCCATATAAACTTCCTCGATATCAGAAGGCTTCAAGCCAGCTCGATCGATAGTAGCCTTGACGACTTGAGCTCCTAGCTCGATGGCGGTCAGAGGCTTCAAAGAGCCCGACATCGAGCCCACCGGTGTACGACCGGCGGCAACAATGAAGACCTCGGGGAGCTTTCTGGTGATCGAGGTGTGGAGAGCATGGGAGTTGTGTGGGAGGGAAGGTGAGATGGCCATTCGGAAGATGCTTCGAGGACCGAGTGAGGAGAGAAGGGGCATGACGAGTACTTAAGGAGTCGAGTGGCGATGAAAGGCTGTATCGAATAGTTTTGAATATATGCAACTCAACTGCCAAAGCGCTTCTTTTTTTTTCCTGCTGAAATTCACAATTATAAGACGACCAGTTGCCTAGAAAATTGATTGGGGTGGAGACTGAGTGGATCAGGAGACCACATCCGACAATCCCAAGCGTAAAAAGTACTTCAAGGTGGATAGATTGACACAGTTTAAGTGGGACTCCAGACAGGCAGGCGATATGCCCAGCCCGAGTGGTGTAACAGCTGCAAAATGCAGCTTAAGCTCCTGCTGCAAGCATCCAAAATGGCAGGCTAATCGTCAACGAGCAGCCCTCTTAGGTGAATAAGAAAGATTGTGAGTTTTCCCCTAAAAAACCTGGCTGTCCTGTCTTGTTTTCCTTGCAACAAATTTAACTCATAGCAATCTCAAAACTGGACACAATTGGTCGAATGAATGTCTGGAATACTAGTAAATTGAAAAGAATGGTGAAGTGGATAGGATTGCAGAGGCATTTTATTGGGGGGTGATCTCTCGTGCTTTTTCAAGTCCGAAGTTGTGGTTCTTTGTAAGTTTTGCCTTCAAGAATATTAAAAAACACAGACCACAGATGAAGGTGATCATATATTTATAGCCTACAATCGATCAAGAGAGCAGATCAGCGGGAACAGAATCAGAACCGGATCGGATGGCCAGTACCAGAATACAAAAAAACATTTAAAAAAAGAGCATCTTGATACATTTTAATATCGTCTTATTTTTGGGCTAAACGTGAACAGCATAATTATCATCAATCGAGTGGGAAGCTAGCCATATGTGAGAGGGGGTGTGCACTCTGGAGGATTCCAATATAAAACCTCTAACTCAACCAGAAAACTTCATTCACGACGTATAATATTTTTATCTATAAAATTTGGGGAAAACGTAATACTACCATATCAGAATAGGCAGTCATATCGATCCGCTGACTAAAATCAAAACGGCGAACTTACTTTTTGTGTATTTAAGAACAGATTTGATTATTCCTATCAAGAATGCAGTACATTAAAAACAAAATCACCTCGTCGACCCGATTTTTTACTTCGTGTCTCACAGTATTGGTGAAGGATGAATCGAGTCAAGCGCTGGTGGAGGACGATTCTGATTCGGGGAGTCCGGTTGGAGTTCATCGAGTTGATCGAGTGGACGATAAGGGTCGATGGCTCGATTGACCCGCCATCCATGAGGATGACCATCCTTAGAGTGCCACTCGCAGCGAATACGTTCCTGATGAAGTTTGAGCTGGAGCTCAAGAACCCGAGTGGAGGGGTGTTTAGAGCGCTTCTTATTGGCCTTCTTGCCCTCTCGAGACGGCCAGACTGCCTTCAGACAACGGATCAGATTCACATAAGGTCGGTTGAAATCCTCGAGGCTTGGGTTCGAGCCAGCGGCCGAGGGAGCGCCAATTCGACTAACGGCGGTGCTGATGGACATTTCTCGAAAACTTTGACACAGTTCGGGTGAATGGGGGAGGGTGGGATCGTTAATGGATGCCCAACGAGGAACCTGGAAATCTGTTTTTTTAGAACGAGGAATCTGTCGGTATCCTTGATCATGAAGCACTATAATTACAAGAGAAACACGACTTACAACTGAAGAAATTTTTTTTTCGTTAAAGAAGTAAACAGGTTCGTTTCAAAACCACTTGTAAGCACTCAGAGTCTTTAATGGAGGCGGCTCTTGCAGACAGCCGAAGTGGTAGACAGCCGGCCTGGTAATAAATAGCCATACAATAGCATACATTTTGCTTGCCTTTTTTTTTTTTTTTTTTTGTGAGAGAAGCTATGGAATGAATAAAGAATCGGGTCTCTGTGAGTCTCGAGTGCTCTAGGAAACAGAGCAGCTTGGAGGATGTTTCGTCTGCAAGGCTCACATTGGAAACCAGATTGTCTAAGTTTTCCATTTCCAGTCATCCTATTCACAACAGAGGTTTATCCGAGTTCTTCATGCCTATACATACATAACAAAGACTGCTCTCAGCTCTCAACTCTGTCAGATTATCCGCCAGCGTGTGCTTACTAGCTCAAAGCCCCAACCAAGGACAAATAGTCACCCCCATGTGTATCCGCTTAAGCCCACCAACACATGAAATATACATTGTATTTACCCAGTCGAATCGAACTCGGCTGTTGCAAAGGAATTATGTATTGTTAATATATAAATATAAAGGTTATTAAGAAAGAGAGAGAGAGAGAGAGAGAGAGAGCACGCTGACCAAGTCAATCTGCAGAAACAAGTAAGGAATTTCGAGTAATCAAGATCGGTTCTCTTGTTAAGCTGGACTGCAATAGACGGCGGCAGAGACAGGTGAGCCTCGGATCAAGGGTGGCCGGTCATCCGGAAGTGCATACATACAATTTGGATGTCTGGACTACATTATAGACCTCCACCAGTTTTCAGCATCCTCGGTGCAGATCGTAACCTCTGGACGAGACGAACTGTGTGGAGTTTTAGTACATGAGATCACTCGATTGCTGGCTTCCCGAGGGAATTCCTTGGCTCGGCTGATGAGTGAGCGGTGTCTGTAAGTAACGTATATCTCTAGATCCAAGAGAGCTCTAGTCGAGCAAAGCCGTAACTTAGAGGCGTGAAAGATTGCGAGAGAGAGAGAAAGATCTCTTGCTGTCTTCCAAGAAAAACATTTGTTTCGATGTTGATAGAATTAGATACGGCTGCTGCTTTTCCTACACAGTCCTCACCCAGAACAGGCCACTCTCCGCCCCGTGACTTTTCCTTCCTGAAAGCAATTGCCCAGCTTGCCTCAGAGTCACGGCTTTCCTATATCTGACTCCATCATCTCTCTCTCTCAGCTTTCTATTCCTTGCGAGTCTCCCTCTCTCTCTCTTGTTCGTCTTGTGAGACCATTTTTCACTCTATCACTATGCTGTTGGTTTGGCAGGAGACCCCTCCCCTTTCCTTTAGCGAGGATTGAAATTTATTGTTCAGTTTCATCCTCTCTGCCGGCCTCGTGTAACGTTTTATGTGCACTACAGATGTTGACGTCATTCCCTTATGAGTTCGTTCGGAGCCTCCATTTAATTATTACTTTGTCTTTATTAACTTGTTCATTGAGAGTTTTTTCTCGGATAATCTAAGATTGGTCATCAATTTGTTTTCTCCCTCCTTTTTTCTCTTTTTTCTCTTTCTTCATCTCGTTATTTTTGTTCTTTTATAATTCATCACAAATAAAATTATCACAGAATCAAATTTCTTTATCAAACCAATAAATAATTATAAAGGGAGTTGATCTAGCCAACCAATCAAGTCTGTAGTAAAGGAGATTCGTAGTGATTAGGCAAATATTTCAATCTTCTATGCTTAGTCAAGACACTCGATTTGCTTAAAAAGATTCATAATCACAGACATTTTGAGATAGAAATCTTTTCATTTGAAATTAATCCTTCAATATGATGAGGTGAAGAGACCGGGACAGCAGGATTGGTTTGTGGGTGGATGTGGAAAGCCTCCTTCCACGTGAGCTGCCCCAGGTATGGTTCTGTTTGGGTGACATGTAAGTGACACTGACAGGTGTGTAGCACACATAATAGGAAAAATAGAAATAAGAAAAAGAACAAAATGAAATGAAATACAATGAATCCAAGTTCAACACAATAATCAAATCAACTTCTTTTTTCCACATCAAATCATCCAATAGATAAATAAAATCCTCATGCCCAACAAATTAAAAATATAGGGAATAACTCTCCCAATAAAAATTATATTGATACTCTGCAACACCAATTCTCCTATGAAGAATTTCTCTCCAAAATATAAGATTGATTTTACCTTCGTTTCTGCCATACTCCTCCTACATATCCCTTTCCTTTCCTCAAATCTCTGCCCCATCTGACTCTCACAATTTTTACATTAATTGTCTCCTCTGCTTCATGATGCCAATGTATTGCCACACTTTGATTTAACTTTGGAAGACACCCACTGTTTTCAAACCCTCAACAAGCCTAGTCTCACTCCTGATTTCCTTTGATTCTTACAGCAAGGACAAAAAAGCATGTGGTTTGAGGACTACAAAATTTTCAAACAGAGCCTGTATGACCATTGGGATACAGGTAAATCTTCTGTAAAGATTTCCTCTTTTTCAGTTTTTGTTTTCAGGGTGTGAGACCCTCACCAAAAAAACCTGGTGTGTACTTGACACAAGGAGAAACAAGCCAGTGGGGGTTGCTACCCCCTTAACCTGGAACCACACCAGAATGGGGCCCAAAGCCAACAGGAAGTGGTTCCTGCAACCTTTAGGTCAGACTCAGAGCTGTACAGGGATGATGCTGAATTCAAGTAAAAAAAACCATGGTATATATAAGAGCTAGGATTGACAGAGTTGAGAGAGGGACTAAAAACAAAAGAAAACAAAAAATGGTCTTTAGATTTTGAGAAGAGGGCTTATGAGAGTTATGAGATTCTCACAGGAATGTCTCAAGAGGAGGGCATGGAAAAGAAAGGAGGAGAACCAATGGGTTTTTATTTGTTGTACTAGGCTCAGATGAATAGACTAGATACATGTCATACAACAGACTCAGCACTCAGGATCTTCCTTGCATTTGCTAAGGATGCTTTTCTACCATGCTTTATGACCTCAGCAACTTTCAAGCTTTTGGTTAATCCTTGGGTTGCATATGACATCACCTATGCACCCTCAGCAATCTTCAGTGCTCTCTTGAAGTTACTTTCCAAAACTTCGAAGATCAGATAGCACGTTGCTTCCCAGTTATGCGAACAAAAGCAAGACCAATAACCCTCTTACCGGTCTTCCTTTATTTTTGGCATTACTTCTTCATGTGCTTAACTTCCTTTTCCAGACTCGCCCATTTCCACTTTGAATTTTTGAACTTCGACGCACAGTCCTCAAACTTTGAACTTCACTTCACTCACTCTCACACCCATCACACTTACCCTTGCTTTGTCCTTCAGTCATGGACTCGCCTTGGTGTTGCTTGACCTCTCTCTTTCATTTCTTCTGCTTTGACCCTATGACCTCACATCTTGTTCAAACCTATGTCATACCTTTGTAGCCTCACTTGCATTTACTATACAAGCTGTCTGCTTCCATGCTTTCCATCTTTCTTCATCAATATAAGATTATAGTTTTTAGCATAACTTGATTCCACCTTCAAGCCTTCTCATTGCGAACCCTTTCAGTGTTCTACTCTAAGGCCCTCTGAGCCTAAGTAACTCTTCTTCGAAACAAAGAAGAACTTCGAACAGCCAGTCCTCTCTTTGAAGCTATCTCTTTTCCTTTCCTTCCTTCAAATAGTGCTCACCTGTCTCTTGTACAAGACGCCGTGTGACAATAAAATGGTCAAGTTGTGATTTTTAAGATAGAAATGGACAAGAAAAAATAATCAAAAGAAGGAAAAAGGACAAAAAGAACAGAAAAAGACTGGAAAATCTTGAATTTAGGATAATAATCACCTCAGAAATTTCCATATATAGATGAAGAAAAGATTAATAGAGAAAGATGACAATCATTTTAATCAACAAAGGTTCCTATGACTCAGGGTGATGAGAAGGCATACATGACTCAGAAAATTTCAGACTATAATTTAGGTGAATAAAAGCGATGATTTGATTCTCAAGAAGTCAAATAAGGTCTAATCAGGTTCAAATATAGAAAAAAGAAGGTTTTTAGGGAAGAGTGAAAAATAGAGCTTCAACACATGATCCACCTGTAAAGGATGGTTTGGTACATTTTGGGAATATTCAAGACAATTCAAGAATTGCTCTGAGCCTTACACCCACACCCCTTGTCCTTTTTAAAGGTTTATGCCTATTGTTGCCATTCCAATTTGGCCCCTCTATGATCTTCAAGTCCCCATGTTTCCGGCCATAAGCAAACAGTCTTCAGCTTCTTTTCTCTGCATTTGATTTGCAAAATTAAATGCTTTTCTGTGTGCATTCCTTTATCTGGATTTCCACCCAATGGAATGAATCAGCCACACTGAGTGCCAAAGGAATGACTCAGCCTCTGTTGAGCCCATTTCTGCCAGCCACCGTATATGAACACCACAGCATACAGTTAGATTCATATTTAAATCAAACTAAGCCAGGTTCTATCTGACACCAAACTGGTTGCTGCTAAACTTGTTTTGGTCCTTGTTTTAGCTTAGCTTTGTTGCTGACCATTGCTAGATATGTAAATGGTTAGCTTAAATAGGAGAGATTTGCCAACTGGAGGACTTCCCCTCATTGATCTAAACTGCACAGAGGGACTTCCCGTTGATCTACACCACAGTTGCAAAAAAACCTTGGATATTTGCTTTCAAACTGGATATCAAAAGTTTTAAGTTCAATTGCCTGGCGATGTTACCTCCCGTTCCCCGCAGAAACCCTTTTTTTGATGTTTTTCAAAGTATTTCGAAGGGATCTTCGACACGCGACCCCCTGGGATTGAAGGTGCGACCCACCCCACGTCCTCAGGACGGTTGGGGTGGGTCGCACCTTCAATCCCCCTGTCGAAATGGGGGGTCGCAGGCCGAATTATTGACCCTCCGCAGAAGAGGAGCCTTGGCAAAGGGTAAAGGCTGTACCTACCCGCCAAGGAGGTTTCCTCCTTGGCGCAAAGGTACTGCCAGTACCTCCCACCACGGAGGAAACCTCCTTGGCGGGTAGATACGGGCTGTACCATCCGTCGGGGAGGATTTCTCCTCGGCCGACCGGTACAGTCTGTACCAGCTGAGCGAGGAGGAATCCTCCCCAATGGATGGTACAGATAGTATGTTGCCACCGAGGAGGGTTGCTCCTCGGCGGGCAGGTACTGTCTGTACCTTCCTCCGGGGAGGGTTTCTCCTCGGTCGGCTGGTACAGACTGTACCGGTTGGCCAAGGAGGAATCTTCCCCGAAGGATGGTACAGCCGATGCCTGCCCGCCAAGGAGGTTTCCTCCTTGGTTGGAGGTACTGACAGTACCTTCCCACCAAGGAGGAGCCCTCATTGGCTGGTAGGTACGGGCTGTACCATCCATCAGAAGGATTTCTCCTTGGTCGGCTGGTAGAGACTGTACCGGTCGGCCAAGGAGAAATCCTCCCCGACGGATGGTACAGCCCATACCTACCCGCGAAGGAGGTACTGACAGTACCTTCCCGCCGAGGAGGAAACCTCCTTGGCGGGTAGGTACGGCCTGTACCCTTCGCCAAGGCTCCTCCTCTGCGGAGGGTCGATAATTCGGCCTGCGCCCCCCCATTTCAACAGGAGGATTGAAGGTGCGACCCACCCCAACCGTCCTGAGGACGTAGGGTGGGTCGCACCTTCAATCCCAGGGGGTCGCGTGTCAAAGACCCTTTCGAATTGGTTGATGAATCCGAATAAAACCCAAATAAAGACAAACATAAAGTTAAGATTCGGTTAAAAACCCCAGAAATGTTGAAAATTGATGGTTCCCAATGAAAAATGCTCAAACTCAATAATGAATTACAATCAAGAGGAGCAGACATATGTAGTGACAAATAGAGAGCCCCTTAACAAGATCTAAAGGGGGCCTAAGAAAAAGAACGTGACAGGATAGGACAGGGCAGGTGACAGGATACTGGACAGCCAAGCTAAATAGGTGACAGGAAACAGGATGACCACTTAGTCAGACAGGATAGGAATAGGCCACTTGGCCATACAGGAAACATGATGCTCACTTGGTCAGAAAGGACAGGAACAGGCCACTTGGCCATACATGAGAGATGTGAGTGGAAGGTGAAGCCAGATTTCTGACACTGTGGTGTACATACAGCCCCCCTGCTGAGTCAGATCTAGCCAGATACCAGAGTCTATTTGCAGTCAAAATGCTAAAAATTTAGGCCCTGTTTGAGAATGACATATGGCCCATGTAATATTGAGGCTCCTTGTGACATCTGGTGCAATTTTGGTGGACTAGAGCAGATGTCATGCACAAAGCGTGATAATATATTACAGCAGCCATATGCTTCTCCAAAACAGGCAGTGGTGGGCCGCAACGCTACACTGCACTTTTTTGGAAAAAGCACAGCATAGTGGTTGTCTTTTTAGACCACCAACACCGTCTCATGAGCAGTCTTTTCAGTGCAGCTATGCTGTGTTACATTGCATTACACCATTTTAGCAGGGTTTTCCACTAAAATAGGCCTTAACGCAGCGTAATAGCCCCCTCTTTAGGGCTGGGGTGTGTAGCAATAGCGTGAACTCCGCTAACAGCCAACAGAAAACCTGTTATCTGTTAGCGGAAAGATGCTGCGCTGCGCTACGGTTAGCATAGCGGGCCTTAAGCTTTTTAACTTGTAAATTAAGATATGAAGCCCCTGTAGATGGCCTTGGGAAGTTCCACCTGTAGTCAAAATGGAAAAAATTTAGGCCCAGTTTGGCACTGCCATAAAAATGGGTGTAATATTGAGCATTTAGGCCGTGTTTGGCAGCAATATATGCCGGCCAGTATAATCACAAAAATTGTGACATCTGATCAATATTTGGTGGACTTGATCAGATGTCACATGAGCTATCACCAAAACAGCAATATATACCACCTGGCATATATCGCTGCCAAACACGGCCTTAATTCAATAAATACCAAACTGTTGGCACAAATGTAACAAAATTGATATGAAATTCAAAAGGGCTTCCTGCTTCTTTATTGACAAGATAAGAGCAACTCCACAGCGGGAGTTAAAAAGTCCTGAATGGCTCCCGGCCGCAGCAATTTGCCATCAGAGTGTGCTGTGGCGTTTACTGGGAGGAGCTATCCCATGAGAGATGGATTTCACCCGCGAGGAGGGATAGGGTTGCCAGATGTGGCAACCCTATCCCTCCCAAGCAAGCTTCCAAGGCAACTAGCTGCTCAGTTAGCGCCCCCGGTGGCTGACTGTTTTGGGGATCGGGGTGCTAAACATGTGATAGCAACCTGGGAAAGCTCCCCCAGTGGCACTTCTCTAAGAGTCCATGTATTGGACTGTCTCTATTCACATAAGAGCAACCGCATCGGTAGCGGTTTTAGGCAGGATTAGCACAGTTGATCCTCCCACTCAACCACATCGGAACAACTGTTCCCAGGAGGCCGATTTGGATTAGCAGGTATCAAATTTGATACCTACTAATCAAGGGATTAAGAGCAAAATGAATATCCAAAAACACCTGGATTAAGCCCAGATTAAAGGGGATATTGTGTGTGATATCACCCCATCTCACGGTCAACTTCCTCGAAATGCCAGCCACACCCTCCACTGGATCCAAAGCAAAATGAGCTCTGAATTTCAGTCCAGAGGAAAACAAGCTGGGTGGTTATCTCAGAATCTTCACTGGCCGCTCTTCTTGGTCAGAATCACTAGAATCAAGAAAGGCTGAGACGTCAATGTCTTCCGCCAAGAGTTCCTGAGTTAAATGACAGCCTTGTTCAATATAATGTTGTGTATTGAACTCTTCATCTTGAAATAACAGCTTTCTTGTGACCATCGTGGTGGTAAACCTGTGTGCCAATGCGGGTGAAATAGTTAGAGTTGAATTTACCAGGCTAGTCCTTGGGTTATGCCGTACTGATGCGGTTGTGGGTTGGGATTAGCGCTAATCCAGGATTAACAGAATCTCTTAATCCTGAACCGGTGCAGTTGCTCTAATAGCATTATTACCCTTCATATATGTTTCAAGTGTAACATAAGAGGGTTCGACACGCGACCCATCAGACGTCAATGGGTTGGTCGGGGTGGGTTGCAAATTCAAAATTCCTGTTTGAATTGGGGGTTGTGCATACAAACCCCCAAACCTGGTTTGGGGTGGGTCACACCTTCAAAAACACCATTGAAATGACGGGCCGCGGGTTCAATTTTTCAAAAATGCCTGAAATCTTGACCCATCTGAAAAAAGGCTTAACTTTGGCATCACACAACATAAATGCATCAAAATAAAGCTGAAACCTTGAACTTTCTTCTGATCAAACATGATTATTTCAGAATACATGAGCCTGGAGAAATAGAGGACCCAAACCTCTGAGGGGTATGGAGATTGGATGTGTGGAGTAAAACTTTGTTTACACAACACATAAGCTTCAAAAAATTAATTTGTGCAATATGAAATGGTTAAATTAATATTGAGTCACTTTTTTTAATATGCATTGACTTGAAAAATTGAAATAAATTTTTGAAGAAGAGCAAGAAATGATGTTTTTTTAAAAAAAGAACTACCAAAATACAATGAATGAAATACAGCTAAAATGTGATACAAGTGAAGTAAACACCCCTGATTGAATGCCCCTCCAAAAATATTATTCATAGTATTATTTATCTCAACATCTCCACGCACAATTATTACTTTGCATCTCTTTAACAGAGCTGAACAAGCCTGTTACCCTATTGTTTCTGCCTTGCTCCACGTATATCTAGAATTATTTCAGTCCTTGGCATCAATTAGGCTGGCATGAGGTGGGGAGCTTTTACTCCAAAAAAGGAGTGCTTGGATTATGACTTGGTGTGCAATAACAACAGTGGGCCAGCTACGCTACCCGTAGTGTAATTCCACTACAGCTAATGGTTTTCTGTTAGTTGGTTGTGGATTTGGCACTATTGCTACGCACACGGCCTAAAAAAAGCAGCTGTTACACTGCTTTACAGCACTTTTCAGATGACAACCCCACTAAAAACAGCTAAGCGTAGCGGCATTACAAGGCCGCTCACACTACAGTGTTTTTAGGCTACAAATCCTAGGCCACTCAGTGTTTTCAGGCTGCTAAGCTGCAAATTTTTGCAGACAGCACATTGTAGTGTAGAGGCCCACCGTTGTCAATAGTGTATACACCATGAAGTTTTGGAGTGCAGGCTAATGCACTCCAAATTTCTTGGAGTGTAGGCTAGTGCACTCCAAAAAAAGAGTATCAAAATCTTGTGTGCACGGCCATACACACCAAATTGATGGTGTGCATGGTCGTGCACTCCACAAATTTGGTGTGTGCCACCATGCACACCAAAAATCTTGGAGCACAGTCATGCACACCTTTTTTGGTGTGTGCAGCCATGCACACCAAAAATCTTGGAGTGCATGGCCATGAACACCAAAAATCTTGGAGTGCATGGCCATGCACACCAAAAATCTTGGAGTGCATGGCCATGCACACCAAAAAAGGTGTGCATGGGGGCTGACCTTTTATTGGGGTATGATAGCCCCGACCCATCATTCCAACAGGTTTTTTGAACCTGCGACCCACCCCCTGTTTCGGGGGTGGGTGTTTGCATCCCCAACGGAATTGAAGGTGCGACCCACCCAGGTTGATTTTTTTGAAATTCGACCCGCGACCCCCAACCCCGACGGGTTTTTTGAAGGCGCGACCCACCTGACGGTCTCGCAACCGAAAGGGGGGTTGCACCTTCAAGAAGGGTGGGTCGCTTGTCGAACCCTCTAATATAAATAGTGTGATGCGAATGACAGCCTCACATGCCCATTCTGATTTCACAAATACTGAAGCAGGTAGCACTCTTTATTTATATATCAATTTTGTCTTATTTATGCCACCAGTTTTGCTTTTAGTGAATTAAATGTTCAATATTAATGGCTGTGTTGGCAAATCCTCAGCTAGCTAGTAGCAGCCAATGCGGATGCTCTCAGCAAGGCTTATTTTTATCTCCTGGTTTATGAATGCATTGCTAATCAAAATTTTCGAGGAGTGAGCAACCTAGACAGTGTTTTAGCTGTTGGATTATCACCATTTGATGATGGCCCATTCCCATTTGAGGATCTCCTGATTGATTGAAGATGTAGGGCCATGATTTAATTCATTCAAAGTCTTTTGTTTTGTTTTCGCAGCCAAGTTTGTTAATCTTATTCCTGCTGTTCCCTCGAGGTACCATTGCAATGATTATGAATGCCCCCAGCGCATCCGAGGTGAACTGTGCCTTTCTCATCTTGGCGGTTCTGATTGGTCACAGCAAACCAAGACAGCCAAGCTGCCCAACTGACAATAGCAGCTTACATAATCACTATCCCACTTTATCAACCAATCAGACATCTCTTGAAGCTCGTCAAACTCAGAGACCAACCAAAAAAAAACAGTGTGAGTAAATTCCTCATCCGCCATTGGCTCACTTCAACACCGTCTGACTAATACTCCAGTCTATCGTTTTGCAGAGACCTCGTCAAAAGCCGAAAATGGATGCACAGATGGCCTCATCCCAACTACGCATTTTCAAACAGATGTGCCCATTCTTAGGACGGACCTCACCCCTCAGCTTGAGAAAGATGTCAACTCATTCGATCATGGGAGTTACCCGGCTCAGATTAAGAGCTCAAGCTTGTCCGATCTTGGGCCCAGTCTTGAGCT
Source organism: Puccinia horiana (assembly GCA_001624995.1). NCBI lineage: Eukaryota > Fungi > Basidiomycota > Pucciniomycetes > Pucciniales > Pucciniaceae > Puccinia > Puccinia horiana. The sequence goes on from LWDY01000012.1 coordinate 103,581, forward strand.
TGGATCCTTACTCCAAAGTCTCCCCTTCCTCCGCTCACGCTAACCATCAACCACATCGCCATTATGCTAAAACTGCCAATATGGATCTCAACATCAAGCATCTTTATAAGCAACCGACTGAAAATCTCGAATTGGGAGCCCAATGTCCTTTATCGTGTCAGAAATTCTCCAATCCCAACGATCAAGCAACTATCGAAGTTGGCGACCCTGTTCATCATCCAAAGCAAGATCTTTTCGATTACGAAACGTTCTACAACGACGAATTGGATAAGAAACATCAAGACAAGAGTTACAGATAGTTTCGTTATTTGATCCTCCTTCACGTCTTTCAAAACTCAGGGGGATGGGGAAGAAAAAAAAGTCAAACATACGCACTAACACTTTCTTTTTTTTTTGGGAAATTTCTCAAGCTTTAACAACATCAACCGATTGGCAGCCAAGTTTCCGATCGCACATACAGCCGAACCAAAAGACGAAGTCACCGTTTGGTGCAGCAATGATTATCTTGGAATGTCGAAGCACCCATCGGTTTTAGAAGCGATGAAGTAAAGCTTCATTCTCTATCTGTACAACTTTCATCGATCTCGCCACACAGCTGGATCGCTAATGAGCCTTTCCAATTTATCTTTGTAGAAACACTTTGACCCAATATGGAGCGGGAGCGGGAGGGACTAGAAACATCGCAGGAAATGCAAATCTTCATCTTTCATTGGAATCCACTCTCGCAGACCTCCATCGCAAAGAATCAGCACTTGTTTTTAGTAGCTGTTATGTGGCCAACGATGCCACCTTGAGCACTTTAGGTTCCAAATTACCAGGATGTGTAATTTTTTCAGATTCGTCGAACCATGCGTCGATGATCCAAGGGATTAAAAATTCTCGAGCAGAAAAGGTGATCTTCCGACACAACGATTTGGTCGATTTGGAAACCAAATTGGCCAGCTATCCCAAGGATCGCCCGAAAATCATCGCCTTCGAAAGCGTCTATTCGATGTGTGGTTCCGTCGGTCCGATCGAAGCAATCTGCCATTTGGCTAAAAAGTACGGCGCCCTCACCTTCTTGGATGAAGTCCACGCCGTCGGCATGTACGGCCCTCGTGGTGCTGGGGTTGCTGAACATTGTGACTTTGAAGCTCAATCGCAGGGCGGTAAAAAAGGCAGTGTGATGGGTGAGTTCTTGTATGCATTTGGTGCACAAATTTTGACAGGTTACTTGCAAGAAAACGTTTCTGATTTACTGGTGCTTGATCCAATGTATGCTTAGATCAAATTGATATCATCACGGCCACTTTAGGGAAAGCCTATGGAGTAGTAGGAGGCTATATTGCGGGCTCTATTGCATTGGTCGATGTGGTCAGATCCTATGCGCCCGGCTTTATCTTTACGACTTCTCTACCTCCAGCAATCGTGACGGGTGCTCTGACTGCGGTGAAATACCAAATGGATAATCTCGACGATCGTCGTCTTCAACAATTGAATACGATCGAGTTGAAAGACAAACTTGCCAATCAATTCGATTTACCAGTTATGAACAACCCCAGTCACATCGTTCCAATCTTGATCGGCGACCCAGCCAAGGCCAAAATGGCTAGTGACTTGCTCTTAAGCAAGCATAGCATATATATACAGTTCAGTGGTCGATTTTATACTTAATTTGCATGGCAGTACTAATCTTCTGAATCTAACTCAGGTCGATCAATTATCCGACCGTTCCCAAGGGAGAAGAACGATTAAGGATTACCCCGACACCTGGCCACACTGTTGACCAGCAAAGCAAATTGATCGAAGCATTGGATTCGATCTGGAAGGAATTGGGCCTGAACCGTACCGAAGATTGGAAAAGACTAGGCGGTCGGGCTGGAGTTGGAGTGCCACTCCCTGTGGATAATGACGGAGTTGCAGAAGCACGGATTTGGACAGATGAACAGTTGGGTTTGGTCGACGGATCTCATCCTATTCGTATTGGCCGTCATCTCAATGCACTCGACTTGGAGTCCAAAAGTCATCAACAACAGAGCCAGATGCTCTCTCCTAAAGAAAGTCCAGTCCAGTTCGATCTTGAGCTCAAGCCTGCTCATCCTTCATTGACTAGGGCTCCGGCTCCGAGCTCTGTCTCTGTCGGCAATACGTTTTCTAAAAACCATCACGCTGTTGTTTAAATAAAACTCGTCCATTTGCCCTCAATCAACCAATAACAAGCAGAGCGTTCTTCAACTCAATCGGATGTCGAGTACTTGCTTTTATTTTTAAGCTTTCAAAACGGGCTTCCCGATTGAAAATTGACTTCTCTTTGTTTTTGTATCTTCTCCCCAATTCGCAAGCAACTTGTCTCTCTTTTCTCCTTGGTATCAAAAATATGTACGTACTTGATGAGGTTTTATGTAGAAAAAAACGTGCGATGACGCGGTCAACAAGCCAAGTAACTATTCCTGAATGACTGGGGTTATTGAGTTTTCCAATCATACTCAACATGACCTATCATGTATGCTACCATTTGGCCCGGCCCCCAAAGTCAGCAAGGAACACTACGCATGAATTCATTAGAGCCTGCTTTGAACATTTTCGGCTTCCAGTGCTTCGAGAAGCTTTGTGAGTGCTTATCAGTGTAGATTGGAGGCCACCCCGCTCAGCACCCGGCCAACCCTTTTGCTTACGGCAAACATCGTCGACTCTGATTGAAATCAGTTTTTCTTTTCTGGGCTCAACTACAGCCCAAAAGGTACATATTCACATAAATATTACACGTGATTCTGCCTCGACTGGCTTGATAAGGTAATCAACTGCCGTCTCTCGTATAAGCTCTCTACAAATTTGGCTTACGGTATTTGTGTAATTTCTTCAACCGCTCCATTGATCGTCCGCGATGATCATTTTCTCGATCCAAGATGAAAATTAAATTTTAGAGAGAAGAAGAAGGTCAATGACGTCAAGAGAATTTTCCAGTCAGCCATCATGTCCTCAGCCATGAGCTCTAATAGATAGCTCGGTTTCTCTGGTTGGATTGGCGTCATCAGAACACACAGCACTGATACTTTTATTGATCAATGATTGGATGATGAACAGGTTAAACCCTTTGGAAAGACTTCTGAAGGAACTTGCGAATTAGAACTCTCGCAATAATAATAATGCCTTCCTCTTCTTCTACAACCGCATTCCCAACTGAGTCCATCAAACCTCAGACTCAATCTGGTACTGGATTAGATAGTCAATTAGATCCTAAACCAATCTATACTTTACTCGAACATTTCAATTCTGAAGGTGGTGTTCCATCGCTTCATGAATACGTTGGTTGTGGTCAGTTTCCTCCTTCTTTTTCAATTTCGAGGATATCGAAAAAGTGAAAAACTGATGAAATATGTACAAATAGGAAAATTAAAGAATAAAACAGTCTTAATTACTGGAGGAGATTCAGGTATTGGAAGATCGATAGGATTAATGATGGCAAGAGAAGGAGCGAAAATTTCGATAGTTTTCTTAGAACAAGAACTTTCAGATGGAAAAGAAGTAGAGGATCAAGTTAAACAAGAATCAATTAAATTCAATAATGGTAGTGATTGTCTGTTAATTCCTTTAGATTTAATGAAAAGAGATAATTGTTTTTTGGCTGTTCAAAGTTAAGAGTCTCTCTCTCTTTAAATTCCCCTCCTTGTTCTTTTGAACAACTTGACTTACACTTTTTTCTTTTTCTTTTTTTCTTTTTTTGGTAACGGTTTGTAGAACATGTCGAGAAATACGGAAGGATCGACGTTCTTGTTAACAATTCTGGCCGCCAAGATCTTTGCGAAAGTTTCGACAAAATTGATTTAGGTGAGTTTATGCACAAATAATCAACTCTCACTTTTTTTTCCTTTTACATTCTTTCCTGTAGTCCTCATCATGAGCATCTTTTTTGGACTCCTAAAATTTACCAAAAATCTTAAATAATTCTTGATTTGATTTGATTTGATACTCAAAAAATCTAGATCAAGTTGAAAATACTTTCCGGTTAAATATTTTTGGAATGGTATGTCATTAATCAATCAATCATTCATGTATCTCCTATCCGCAAAAACCTCCGAATGATAAGCTTCTAATTATAAACCCATTTACCAACATATGAATATTCTTTCTAGTTTGCGATCACTAAGGCTGCCTTACCTCATATGCGTCGAGGGGGAAGTATCATCAACTCTACCAGTGTTGCAGCCTACAAGGTCAGCAGTCACTTGATAGATTCACGATTTATTTTGGGGGTCAGGGAGGGGAGAAACTGATAATAGGAAGATGATAATTGAACAGGGAAGTCCAAGCTTAGTAGATTACGCGACGACCAAAGGAGGCATAGTAGCGTTTACAAAGTCGTTAGGATTACAACTAGCGTCTCGAGGAATCCGAGTGAATGCGGTAGCACCGGGTATAATTTATACGGCATTACAAACAGCAACCGGCGGACAATCGGCAGAGACGGTCGAGAAGATCGGGGTCGATGCCGCCCCTTTAGGTCGACCTGGTCAGCCGTCTGAAGTCGGACCTGCTTACGTCTTTCTGGCTTCTCATGAGTCTTCTTATATTACTGGCGCCGTCATTCATGTCACTGGTGGTGTCGAAGTTTATGGTTGAGAATGGCTTCATAAAACTCACTATCCTCTAAACTCACCCTCCAAAATTACCCAATTCGTATTCCTGTGATTTAGTCGATCCATTCACTGTTTGTTTTTTTCAGGTCAATCCGACTGTAAATTAACCACTATGTACATCTTCAAGCCTCATTAGTACACAATCTGTCCTCTCTTAAAAAAAAGACCAAACGTCATTATCCTGAAGAAAATGCACAGCTTAATTAACAGAAAAACAACATTGTGGGCTGAGTTTAGCGGTAGTATTTAAATCTTATATTTTCGTTCTCCAAAGATCATAACACAGTTAGATGAAAAATGTGTTTTGGTTAAGAAACTTTATCCCGCGTAGTTTAAAGATGAGTAGTTAATTATGAAAGTTAAGTGCAGAAGGAGTGGCTCGTTTATAAACTTGAGTAGTAGTACTAGTGGTGGTGGTAGTGTTTTGGTTATTAGATGTAGAAGAGGAAGATGATGATGATGTGGGAGTAGTGTTATTGAATTGTTCTTGGTGGATTTCGTCGACAGATAATCGATTGGTGAGTCTATTGACGTTATAAAACTCGATAACTAAAGTAAAAAATAATGGACAAGTTTATGAGTGGACATGAATGAGTTGAGGGAAGGATTTGATAGATCGACTGACACTGTTCGTTCATGATGTGATGTTGTGCTCCAGCATATCTGAAAATTCCAAGCAAGCCTGATTAAAGATTCATTACAGAAACTAATTTCGGGTGGTTTTCAAGTTATGTTTACCTGCGATATTCTTCAAAGATTGATGCCAAGTTCCAGCCCTGTAGTTTGCGTAAACAGCCGACGACGGTACCGGTACGATGAGACCCGCCACCACACATGATCCTAAAAGAAAGCTGACAGATGAGTGATACATATTACATATATTTTGATGATAAAATGATTTGTTTACATGAGTGGATAGAGCGATGGGTTTAGGATTAGTTCAAGTGCATGTGTGACGGCTTCTTCAGTGACTGCATCTAATGAAGCGGCATGTTGGATACCAAGATCATGGAAATGGACCGATTTAATAAGCAAAAACTCTTGACTACAAAACCCCCAAAAAGAAAGAAAAGTCAGTGAATGTAAAGTAGGATATAATGGAACATACAATTTTAGACTGGGTGGATGTGGTGCAAGCCATAGTAATGAGTTCAAGTTGAGTCGATTGATGAAGTTTAAGCTTAGTTCGGCGGGTTCACCGGACCGAAAGAGGGCGGCTTCGATGAATCCAAAGTTAGGCGGAGGGACAAGTTTTAGTGTTGCTTGACGTAGTCTGGAAGGTAGTTGAGGTAGAGGGTCGAAGAGTGTGTTGTTTTCGATTTCTGATTGGGGTTGTTGGTGTTGTTCGAGTGGTGGTGGTTGTTGTTCCAGTGGCTGCTGTTGTTGTTGTTGTACGTTGTCGAATGAGTTTGATCTTGAGAGTGCTCGGTTAATTGTGGTTTGGATGACTGTTATTTTTTGAAGTCAGTTGTTGTTTGGTTTTTAAGGAAGTTTCAATTTCACTAACTTGAGTTTTTGTTGTTTCTTATCATTTTTTTCGTTTCTTGCTGAAAATCGAAACTAACAAACATTTATAACTGCAGGAAATCCAGTTCGCTGGACTAGTACAATATTCAACTCCGCTTTCACTCTCCAATCATGAGATATACTTACTACTTTATGTTGTCATCCTGCATGTTTCTTCACTTGATTTTCCTTGGAATCTATCTACAAACGATGGATGGTTATAAAACTGTGTTGATTACATACTGGTGATACATATATCTTCAGTGGTAGTCGATCAACACATGAAAGGAAACCCTTCAAGCCATATTCACCTGTTTACTTGAACGACAATCATCTTTTCACTCAAAAACCAAAACGGGATAACCGAAAAAAGAAGGAAAATTAGCATGGTCTGGCGCAAGCGCCAGCGTCCTAGTGCCCGAGACTTTTTCGATCAACCTCAACCGGTAGTCCGTCCAATCGAGAAGACGAGCACGCCGGTTGATTTCAGCCAAGTCACCATTCAAGATGACCACAATACCAACCAACAAGAATACCTTCAAAAGCTGCTGAAATTTAACAAGCAGGATCAAGTGCGCGAGCTCATCCGAGGGAAGGATACCTTCGACTTTATGGATTCCTCCGCGACCAACACCAATTATCTTTACATCCTTAAAGCAAACGATTACCCAGCAAAGATGAACGATCTACTAGAGCTTCAACATCTTGCCACCCTTTTGTGGGGTCCCGGTAAACGGGAAATCGCCCATGGAATAACAATCTTCTGGGCTCCGCTCAACTTCCACATCGATCAGAGTGAAAATATTACGACAGAAGAAGTCTATTCGATCCAGTTCCCATCTCAGAGGTCAGCCGAGATCGCCAACGAAATAGTCGAATTCAAACTAAATCAATTCCTCAAATCCTTACAACAACAACAACACCACCACCACCAAGATCACAACATTAAAGCTAATTTATTAATTCAAACCAAGATCGGTTCCGATCGTTGGTTACTCAAGGATCACAAAAATTCAATGACAGAATCTAATTGGAAAGTCGTCAGAAAATCAATTCATTTCTTAAGGCCTCTCATCAAGCCAGGAAGAACTTCACCCCCTCAGAACCTTCCCATCTTTGATCAATTAGCATTCGAAATCTCGCAGTTACCAGCTTGCTTTACTATACCTAAACTCTTAGAAAACTTGATCAACCTCAAACTTCTCTCTATTCCTCTTCTAATCAAAATCACTAAAGAAACTCAATCCGATTCCCCAATTCGTACTCTCCTCAAATTTCCTGATAAGACGTCGGCGGTTATTTGTAAAATTAATATCTTTAAATTCGGCTTGAAGAATGATGATGGTGAAAAGATTAGAGTTTTAACTGATGAAGGTAAAAAAAAAAAAATACCCACTTCTTCTTCTCTAATTAATCATACCTTTTTCTTTTGGTTTGTTTGTTAACTTTTTTTGGGAAAATGTGTTTTAGGTGATAGCTCTATCGAAGATAAATGGAAAATTTGGAATGATGCGATTGTATGGGAAGAACAACAGATACAAGAATATGGTAAGTAATCATTGAAATCATGCTAGAAAAAAAATTGTGATTAAAATAATAATTATTGTTGTTAAGTGCGATCTCAAAATCATCAAGGAGAAGTAAAAGATGATGTGGATGAACTCGAAGATGATAGTACGACCAACAACAACAACAATAACGCAGAAAACCGATCTCAAGAGATTGAAGGATTGTTCGAAAGCTCAGACGAATTATCGGATACAGCGGAATCGAGGTCTGGTCGAAGAACGAACGAAGAGGGTGGCTACCTACAAACACTCTTACAACGTCAAGCGCGAGCCGAGCAACAGATCGAGAGACTAACGATCGAAGCCGAGGAAGAATACTTGCGGAATAAAGAGATAAAAAACCAACCAAGATCCAAGTCTGAATTTTATATGGCTGCAGACGCTGTTTCGCACGACCGAAAGTTCCTCAAACTGATGCACGAAATCAATCGCAAAAGGGCTATCAGACGAAGACTTAAAGAGTACAGAAAAACTAAGGAATTGTCGCCCAAGATCTTGTTGCAACGCAAGCTTTGGAGACGTGAACAGCGGCAGAAATTTCGCAGTCATCCGGTCGACTCCGGTGAGGAATCTAGTACCGATCAAGGGTCGGGCGGATCGGATGGAGACTCTGAGCAGTCATCCGAAGAATCCGACCGACCGTCTAAAAAGTACAATAAGTTTTTTTTTTTGTTTTGTTTTGGATGTTTCATCGGATCCTGATTGCATCACTTTTATTGGTCGAAGCAGAAGGATTTATACAAACGACGAAATCTATAAACATAAGTTTGCGAGGCCCCAAGAGACAATGCCTGGAGACGTTGACTAGGAGGAGGCTTAATTATGTAGGGCACTCTGTAATAACTCAAGAGATTAGAATAATTTCACTGGTCGAATCGATCGGGCAACTTGATTTAAAATCTCAGAATCTTCAATGTATCTTAACCTCTCTAAAAAATCTCTTTCTCTCGTTGTCAAATTTGATTGATCTGGAATTCAAGATAAGTTTCCTGCAAGCGAGATACACGAACATTTAAAGGTCTTTGATACAAGTTGAGATAGGAGTTCAGATAGTCATACAATAACGGTGAAAAAGAGTTCAAGATCCAAGTAACAATAGTCGTACAGATTCAAATATACAATTTACACGCCTTAGCAAACTGGACTCCCAAAAGAAAAAACAGATAAGCAGATCAGGTCCTCCTCCGATTACATAACTCGAAGGAATCATCCATCTTCTTGATAGATGTCTCTCTCCAGCGGTATATAGTCAAACTAATAAATTCTTGAGAAGATTTTCTTGTTTTATTTTTTTGGATAGAATCGGATAGGATAGGATTTAGTTTCCGTTACACTTGGCGATATGTGCATGGAGGGTTTCGGAAGACCTGGAAGACACACACACACACACACACACACAAGAAAACAATTTTAGTCAACTCCCGTACTCGTCGTCATCTTTTCTTTCTTGGAAATCGGGGTCTTTACAAGTAAGATTGAGGATGAATCGGATTTACCAATAGTACCTCCATTGACTTTTATTCCAAGTAAAGAGAATTGGTTTTTCAAAAAGGATGTTCGGTTGTGATAGATTAGATTAGATGGAGGCAAGAGAAATAGACATCAGCAAGACGAACTATTTACATAGAAGCAAGCACCTTAAATAAGCTCACCAAAAAGGACAGTACTACACAAAAAAACCCACATAGATAACATGACAAAAAAAATTATGACGTTCAGTATGTTTGTTCCGACGATGATGATGATGATCGAGTATGTAGCTAGATGTATAACTTACCCATCTAGGTTGACCAGGCTTTGCAGGACTAGAGCTGTCAACCAATCGTCGTCCATTGGAATCGGTAGATTGTGCAGAATGCATCTTCTCTTTAGATTTGTATTATCTCTCTTTTTTTTTGGGGGGGGGGTTCGTTTTCTGTAATAGAGGCAAGAAGTATTAGTATATTTCTGGAAATATCAAAGGGAAAGTGAGAGTTGCTTTATTATCATTGTTAGCTCGCCTTTGAGCGATATTTGTACATAAGTTCTTTATATAGCTCTGGGATGTGTGTGTGGTTGGAAAAATGAAGAAATCCTCACATTGGGTTTCGACGAATAACTTTGTCTTCTGTCTATTTTGATCCGATGGCTTTAATTTATGTGGATTGGAGGATGATCAAGCAGTTTGTGGGTAATCGAAATTTTCTTTCTGAGGGAGGTTGTAAATATGTAGCTAATTCGGCTTGGTTTTTATATGTTTTAGGTAGGTCGAGAGGCAAAGCAAGACGAGGGGAGGGAGGTAGGTCAGGTGGCGTTTGGTGGAGAGCTCTTCCTTGATCCTTTAAGTTCTCTATACAATCTGTTTATTTATTTGTGTTTACAAAAATTTGGTTTGTAGTTCCTCGAGGTGGGGACTAGTCCTGCGGAGAATTTCCCCAGGTTTTGTAATGGTGTATTTAACACAATCAGACGATGATTTTCCCACTCTAACAGCGCACAATTAGTTTTACAACAAGATTTTGTGTCACTAGTGGACGATTTCTTTTACAAACTTTATGGTAGGGCTCTCTTGTTGATGTGATCTGCCCGGTTTCCTCGGCCTGCAACGTGACCACCACTGCCAGTGTCATGAACGTGCCATCCATCTGTGTAGGAAAATCTTTTTATTCTTTGCAGAGAAATCCAAGAATTCTTATCGCGGAATGACGCAAGTTCTTGATCGACCTATTTATTTACACAACATGTTTATGTAGAATTTCGTCTTCGGAGTTGAATTTATAGGTAATAAGGATATTTGATGGAAGCATGTGTGGAGAAAATGTTCAAGAGCTTAATGCTCCAGATGGGGGGCCCACGTGTATAATTATTTAGGCCGTGTTTATGTACCTCTTAATCTTATCGTCAGGATCATGAGACTTCTGCATCCTGATAAGATACGTCATGAAGAGTAGACATCGACTGATAAAGAAATAGATCTTTTGAACCCTACATGCAAGTATGTTGATATCTTATCCACACACATTTTTCCTAGAATCTTCAAATTAAATATCAATTGTAACCCCCTCCAAAATGGGCCATGGCCCCGTTTGGGAGCAGTGATGTTATGTAATAATCACCACTTTTCTATAACCGGGCCTCACAGAGGCCCATATTGTATCACCCACATGTTTGGCATCTTTCACAAGTTATGATGCATATCACTGCTTTTGACATGACCGCTCATAGCCCCCGCCAATTCCCAAGTAGTACCCTGGGGCTAGCTCATCACAAGCCCCTCGATCGGAGGGCCGGTGACCTAAGGCTGGCGGGGCGCCACTCGCAAAGCGAGCCTCCGAAGGAGGGGCTTGCCAGCAAAGTCTCTTTTTTGGCCTGAGAGCAAGTGGTGTTGGTTCAATTTCAGACATTTTTTTTCTAAAATGCCTATCCCCGCCCAACCAAGAGCCATGTGAGAAAACGGGCAAGAGGCCCCATAAGGCTAGCATGTTATCTTTCCCTGAATTCCTGATAACAGACCCATATCCTCACCATCAAAGTCTTCATCTCCATCTTGGAGGGGTTGCCTCCGATCTCCATAATTATATATCAATCTATCAAACCACATCATACAGTTAATTTATTGAACTAACAGTTCAATTTGTACTTCTCCTGGCTATTATGCAATTATCTGGCATTATAACAGTGATTCCAATGTAAAACACAAATGAATAGTCAGTGGTTTGTGAGATACATGCCTGCTTACTAGGAAAATTGACACTCTATAACACTCCAAGTCTCCAATGATTGTACCTACCAGCCCTCGACAAATTTTGATACCACCTTGCTTTTTAAGTGGCACCCTGCCAGCCTTAGGTCACCGGCCCTCCAATTGAGGGGCTTGTGATAAGCTAGACCCTGGGGGTGTATTTGGAGTCATATCAGCTCGATTCCTGACCACACCACTTAATCATCAACCTCCTCCACTTCACTCGACACACCTCAATGCCATCATTCAATCCCTGGAGCCCCAATAATCCAACAGCATCCCGTAATCACCCTCCCCCTTTGTTTGGGGAACTCCCAGTCCGAATCAACCAATCACTCCCATCCAGCAACAAAATCCAATTCAGATCTCCCACCCCTCCAAGACTCAAAGATCAATGCTCTCTGATGTTGATATGGAGGATGATCCAAGTCAATTGGATTACCAGCAAAGCATGAATCTTGAATCTACTGCAAGCAGTTGGAAACAAGGGAAGGTGTTCTGGACTTCCAAGATGGAGCAAGCTGCTCTTGAGCAGCGCTGGGTTGCTACGCTATGCTATTTGCCCAAAATAGCTTAGCATAGCGGCCCTAATTTTTTGTCACCAACTCTGTAGCGGTCCTAAGGGCCACTACACTGCGCAACAGGCCATTGTAGCGGCTTTTTACTGCTAACAATGGCTGTATCACAGCACCTAGCAATAGCAATTGAACCACTAACAGCTACGGCAAAAGCAATTATTGCTACCCGCTACAGGTAGTGTAGCAACCCACCGTTGTCTTGAGCTATACATCCAGGCAGTTCCCAATGGAAAACATTCCGATAATGGCTTCAAGCCCAAAACTCATAGAGCAAGGATGTCTCTATGTAGTCTCACTTTTGGCCAGAGAACTTATGTTTAATCGCACTGTTGTGGTAGTTCTCTATGTTTGTTTCCCCTTGTCATAGTTTCATTCTAATTTCTGATTGAGAAATGCAACAAACTATAGATTCAACTTTCCATTGCAAGAACAAAAAAAAGATAAATAAAAATAGACCAAAAAAGGTAACATGAAAATGATATATCAATAGCTAACAATGAGCAAGCCAACATTTAAGGTGTTTACTCCATTTGGTCAGCTCTGGGGCTGTGTGGTTGTCTTTGCTGTCAGAATTGTTGTCATGGTTATTGGAGTTGGAGTTACTTCCAGCTTCATTTTCAAGTCCAGGTACAATATCATTGAGATGCAACACCATTGTTTTGTTGTGAGCCAAATGGTTCAACAGGGTTAATGCACAAGTGATATGATGATTGGTGAGTTATATTTGAAAATAGAAAAAAAAAACAATTATATATATCATCTTATGTAAGCGGGTGACATTGTATCACATCATGTGCACCAAATGGGGCCTAATCTGTACAAGGCCAAATATTCCCGGCATGTTTCCGAGCGCGAATTGAATGCTTTTATTGTATGCTGGCCAACAACACAATGAACGTGTCATGACCCTGACACTTTTACTCAGATCAAGCGCTACAATGTTATTTTTTATGATCAGGTTCCTGTATCTCCTACCCTACACCGGTTTGCTGGATGAAACACTTTTCCTTGTCACAAGTAACTGAGACTTTTTTATTCCTCATGAAATGATGAAACTTACCATTTGGTTTTGATAAACTTATAAAAGGCAGCATGTAACACACTTGCATTCCTGATCAGACGAGCAGTCCTCCTTAACCAAAAGGCTATGAGACTGGCTGAAAGGCCAGCTCACATCAGGAATTTGTAGTGTCACATACCAACATGTGACACAGAATTTAAATTATCAATATTAAAAGAAAAAAGATTTTACAAGAAGAGAGAAGATGAAAGATGAATGTACCTAAGGTAAATACAACAAGTTTAAGACAACAAAGGAGAAAAGAGCAAGGGAAAGAAATGGATTTGAAAGAACTGAAAGAAATAGAAGAGATTCAAAATGATACATAAGAGTGGAAGAAAATGAGTGGACTAAATACAAACACAAAGCAAGTAAGTGTTTTTTTGAGATTTCAGAATATTTTGAGGATGGTTTGTTAAAATTGGTTGAAAAGATTGATGAATGAGCAAAGCAAGGGAGTTAAACCCATTTTTGAGTTTCAGTTGAAGATTTAATTATGAAGAATCAACTGAGAATTGATGATGGTGAAGTGTTGGTTCCCTGGGGATGCATGAAACTTGTGAGGAGAATAGAGGTTTAATTATGTAGTTGTGAGGCAGATTGATTTCAGCCAAGGAGCTTTTGAAGCTCAGGCAAGCTTGCTAGGAGCTGCAGGTTTAACCCAGTTTGGGTTAATTTAGACAGATTTGAGCTCAGAAGAAGAAGGAATGGGGATCTCAACACTTACTGCAGTGATTTGAACTTGGATCCAACCTGGCTGGCCATAGGGAAACTATTGAACAAGTTAAAAGAAAGGTTGTGCACTGTGGGATTCAAACCCACAACCTCAGCATTCATGAGTGACTAGAGAACTCGCGGCATAATGCCGCGAGTTCCTAAAACTGGAGCTGAATCTCTGCTAACTGGATCTTATTTAGTTTGGTTTTTTTACTGATGATCATGTATTACCAATAAATTCTGAAATTTCCAATCTAATCATTAAAAGTATATCATTCAACATCATCTTTCAACGTGTTCATGTGTGACAAAGCATGAGTTAATAGCTATTTGGGGCAGGTAAGTTTTTCTAGAGCAGAAACCAAATTAAATGAAGGTAAAAATTAGAACTGAATTCAATGTTTTACTATCATGTACTACTATAAATTTTGAAATTTCAAATTAATTCATCATCAATAGTAGATCATTCAACATCATTGTTCAACTTGTTTATTTGTGACAAAGTATGAATAAGTAGTTATTTGGGGCAGGTAGGAAAATGTTGATGAAGAGTCATTTATATGATCAGTGGATGGTTCAGTATTTCTTTTCTTCTTAGTTGTATTTTTATACATACTTTTATTTCTTCTTCTTCTTTTTCTTCTTCTCCTTTTCTTTTCTCTTTTTTTATTTTTCATTTTTCCATTATTTCCTTACTTCTCTTCATTTCATTCTTTTGCTGTTGTTTGAAAGAGAAGGGAAAACAAATGTTCTAGTTTTAATACATGAAATGGCAAGTTATACAGATTAAGATCAAAACGAACAGCCAGGGAGCTTATTCAGTCAGTTGAATTCCAGAATGCATCGAGTTGAGATGAATTTTTGAGGAGGAAAATGTGAATCATGTTTTTTTCTATTTCCTTCTACAGGATTTGGATTGAAAAGGGAGTGGTCGGGAATGTAATCCCAATCTGAGAAATTCCAATACAGGGGACAACTTCAGGATAAACTGACCCAATTGGTCTAAGGCTGCCCTGGCATATCTGACATACTCCCCAAGCTCAAGAACCTGCTGTTGGGTGAGAAGCCAACTTGACATGCATAGCCAGCTATATTATTTCCCACAAATTGCTTCTTGAGGTTCTGCTTGAATGAATGCGCCGGGTTGGTCAAGACTTGGTTGTCTAATGTCTAATGGTTGCATTGCTAACCACTTGTCTGTTAGATTGTTACCATGTGTCAAGTAAATTAGTGCCTTGCACTTTTTTTACTGGCCAAAAGGGTTCAAAGCAAGAGTTGGAAAAACACAACTTACTGTTTAGATGGATAGTGCCTGCAAATGCACGACATTGATAAACATGGCATCGGAAAATTGGTAGAAATGGTACGCTAAGAATTTGAACTGAGTTATTGAGATTGATTTTGATATGTAAGTTTGTGGGGTGCTAATAGTCAAATGTTCAAACAAACCCGATTTGTGTATTATCATGCGTGACAAAGGCACTGGATAGCGTGAACAAAGATTTAAAGCGACCGATCCATCTGTCATTGGATCCCAGTGTTGGACGGGCACGCCAGTGAGGGGAGAATTAACTTTTTGTGAAGCGACATTTGAAACTGGGTGTCGCATTGCAGGCTCGGCGATCTAATTGATCACGACAGGGATATTGAATTCTCGTGAACGATTCTTGTTGACAAAAGTGATTGTGTTTCTTTTGTCGTAAATCATCAAGGTCAGTTTCTGAGAGAAAGTCTTGATCGGTCAACAAATATCATTTTTACTCACACGGGGCCTAAGTGTTGGTCGTACTCTTGAGTAATCAGTGTTCCATAACTTAATCTGACGATTGTATCCAGCAGAGAGAAATTGTTTGCCATCGTTTGAGAAAGGGACATCTCTGATGGGCTTAGAATGGCCTGAAAAACATTTGCCATCGTGATAAACATCCCACAGCTATATGTGAATCAAATTGGACAAATAATTGTTCAATTGATCAATCAGCGAATAAAGTGATGTGACTCCTTACCTTGACCCATGAATACATGTGTGCACTCAGTAATAAATGCCCACTCTCCGGAAATAGTCTGATTGTTTCAACCATCCTCAGCCGAAGTCAGTTGTTGACCAAAGGGATGTGGATGATAAATTACAATCGCCTCCAACCAATGTTTCTCTCAGCCATGGTTGTCCAAATGATCACACCTGGCTTGTTGTTTTCTACTTCGATATGATGGTGAGCTTTGTTTGAAAAAGAAGGAAAGTTTTCTTTTCAAATGTTAGTAAGCTAATGGCAATTTAAGCGGATTATGAACGAATCGAGAATTAATGACTTAGTGAGAGGGTCCGGGTAGGTGGATTTGCACATGATTTTTGGTAACTGGGTTCCCCGCGTGTATTGAATAGCCAATGGGGTGAAGCTTGTGGGGCAGATGGGAGTATGGTGCGTGCAATCGAGATGGACGATATAAAAGAGGCCGCTTTCTTGCATGGATTGTGCGGTGTCAGACCATTCTGATGGGTATATTGGCCCAGAGACCCGCCCACCCGGAAGAACTGGGGGAATTGCTGCCAGTGAAATGTATGAATAACTCATAATTCTATAGTTAAGATGCTCTAACCATTGAGCTAAATACGCATTGCCCAATGCTGAATACATTTGGTGATGTATGCTTGTGAGATGTATTGCCTCCAATGCTGTCAGGAAGTCTTACATGGATGTGTTAGCAATGTGGACCAAGCAGTGCCTAGTTTGACACTTCAACAGAAACAACAATGGATATTGCAGGGCCATTTACCCCAAGTAATCATCTGTCATACAATGAATAGATACAGTCTTCCTATGCACCACAACATCCCCAGGTTGTATATTTTGGCCATTGGAAGAATATATGACCATAGAAATCCGTTGAACTGCAGGCTTGTTGTATATTTTTGGATGAATACCTGTTACATGTACCTGCTTTAGAACAAACTGGGCTACATTAAATTGTTATAAATTGTCTTGAACAGATCTATAAAACCATGCATATGGATTTGAATTGGAAAGGAATCATTGCAATAAATACATGACATATCCTGATAAAGGTGCTTTAGATTTGGTGACTCTATTTTGAGCTTCTACAGTATCATTATCACTAACTGAGAGAATTTGAAGTATATTTTTAAGGAACAGAGGAAGGGGTTTGACAGAGTTGAGGAAGTCTGGACCAAGGAGCTGTTATGATGTGACTCAGGATAAAGATTTCTCTGACTTGATGATGAATTACTGGTGGTGCACAAGCCACTTAAATAGACAACAAACAGAGAGACCCAGTTGTGGGGGTACAAACAAGAGTAAAAGCATATAAGGTTCCTAAGTCCTTCTGGGCTGACACACTGCGTCATTTTCTTTTCAGTCACAACTCAGTTCCCTGCAAGACACCCTCCGGTTTCAGGCCACCAGCATCTGTCAATCCTGCCCTTCTTCATCCTTTTGACTTCCAGGTATGGTACAAGGTTCCGGAAGCAAACCGGAAAAAGCTGGACCCCAAAGGTTGGGTGTCCATGCTTCTGTCTTACCTCATGGACAGAAATGGGTACCGCCTCTGGGATGTCGAGGGACAATCAGTGGTAAAGTCCTGTGATGTCATTTTCCAGGACAGCTACTTCCCATACACCTCTAAACTCTCTGAACACAGAAATAGTATGGCCTACCCTACCGTCCAACCACACCAAGATCACCTCCGGCGACTCAAATTCGCCCACACCAGATCTAACCCTTCTGGACATCCAGCTACCTCCCCGCCCTGATTGCAAACTGCAAGACTCCATACACGCCCCACCCAAATCCTTGATTTCCCCTGCTCCATCAGGAGGGGGGGGGGGGGGGCATCCAATTCCATCCCAACACTTCGCAGCCCTCCACATTCTCAAACTTTGGTCTCCTCACTAACAGCACTGTCACCATCACCCATCAATCCATGCAAAGGCTCTGACTCCCCTACGGCACCCTCTGGTATCGCTTCTGTCCCACGCTCCCCAACAGCGCCGCAAGAGTTGTCCCATCCCCCCAGATGGAGATCTGGGAGGAATCGGAGACCGGTCAAGCACTACAGGAGCTGGGCAAAGAGTGCCAAGGCGTCTGAGGACCTCGACACACCCAAAACATGGTGTCAACTTCAACACTCACCCAACAAAATCAAATGGCTAAAGGCAGCCGATGACAAATTCACATCCCTCCTTGGCATGCAAACGTGGAAATTAGTTCCCCACCCAGACAAACAAAAAATCATCCAGTCTAAGTGGGTTTTCAAGATTAAACACTGCCCCAACAGATCAATCCAGAAACTCAAGGCGCGCCTGGTAGCAATGGGCTACTCTCAGGTGAAAGGCATCGACTTTCAGGAAGTTTTCTCACCAACGCTTAGGCTTGAAACGCTTCAACTCATATGCAGTCTTCTAATGGATGGGCCAACAAGTTGACTTCAAGGTGGCCTTTCTGAATGGGCATCTTGAAGAGCCAGTCTACATGGAACAACCGCCTGGGTTCAAAGACCCCCTTCATCTGGATTGGTTCTGCAAGGTGAGCAGATCCATCTACGGCCTCAAGCAATCCCCACGTCAATGGAACATTGAGCTGCACAAAGCCCTCGTCAATCTTTTCTGGGTGAAAAATATGTGATCAATTGAACAAATTTACTTCTAAAGATATACAAGGATTTGGTGGCAGCCTACCAGCCCACTTGCACTGGGGTTGGTCGCATAAGAGGACCCCTGTCACACGGTGTCTTGTACAAGAGACGGGTGGGCACTATTTGAAGGAAAAAAAAGGAAAGAGATAGCTTCAAAGAGAGGACTGACTGTTTGGAGGTCTTCTTTATTTCGAAGAAGAGGGACTTAGAGTAGAACACTGAAAGGGTTCGCAATGAGAAGGCTCGAAGAGGGCTGAATCAAGTTATGTTAAAACTATAATCTTATTTTGATGAGGAAAGATGGAAAGCATCAAAGCAGACAGCTTATATAGTAAAACAAGTGAGGCTACAAAGGTATGACATAGGTTCGAACAAGATGTGAGGTCATAGGGTCAAAGCAGAAGAAATGAAGAGGGAGGTCAAGCAACATCAAGGCGAGGAGTCCAAGACTGGAGGACCAAGAAGGGGTAAGTGCTATTGGTGCAAGAGTGAGTGAAGTGAAGTTCGAAGTTCGAGGACTGTGTGTCGAAGTTCGAAAAGTTCAAAGAGTGAATGTATGAATCTGGAAAAGGAAGTCAAGCGCATGAAAGAGTAATGCCAAAAAGAAAGGAAGACTGGTGAGAGGGTTAATGGTCTTGCTTTTGTTCGCATAAATGAAAAGCAACGTGCTATTGAATCTTTGAAGGTTTGGAAAGTAACTTTGAGAGAGCACTGAAGATTGCTGAGGGTGCATAGGTGATGTCATATGCAACCTGAGGATTAACCAAAAGCTTTAAAGTTGCTGATGGCGAAAAGCATCCTTAGCCAAATGCAAGGAAGATCCAACTGCGAGATCCTGAGTGCTGAGTCTGTCGTATGACAACCCCCAAGCAGTAGATGTGCATTACTTTCTATTCCTTGCTCTGGGTCTTTACTTTCCATTCCTTGCTCTGGTTCTTACTAGTTTCAGAGAAAGTATTTTTTGAAAGGCCAACAGTGTGAAAGTTGTTAAGTTCCTTGCCTCAACGATGGGAAGCTACATATGTTTCGATATCTGGATGGATTTTTGTAACATAACTTCCCAGCGTTACTAGATAACATGTTATTGTTATCTGGATAACAGGACTTTTCAGCCTTTGAGTAACATAACAAAGCCTCATTTGTGCTTTGTTGAGGAAGAAAACATAAATGATGTGTTATCCGTGTTTTCCAAGGTCCTTTTGGGAAAAAAAGGCCTCAGGACGGGTTGTTATCCGCAAAATCATGCAGCGGATAACGTAACGGTACTCAAAAAAAGGGAAAAGAGGAAAAGAAAATGTAACAGCCTTGCAGTGGTCACTATTGTAACAATAACGACACCAAAGCCGTTATGTTACCAATACTGGTAACATCACTTCCCACCGTTCTTGCCTGGCATTTTGTCAAATACGGTGTTGCTGTTTGGATAGAGAGGGTAGACCTCTGCATCAAGGATACAGTTATTGTCAATGGAGGTTTGAAAACCTTTCAGTATGCAGAGTTGTTGCCAATCCTTGGTGTATTTTTGGTGGCTGGTTTCTCCATATGCGGACACTCAATTGAGATAGAAGGAAAATTGAGCAATTGAATTAGTGGAGGAGGTTGTGATGGTGGTAGGAGTGGTTAAGGAGAGTGGTTGAATGAGGGCAATTTTTGGATTCTGGTCAAAACTAGAGCTGCAGCACTGAAATCAATCTTGAGGATTCATCAGGTAAGCTTGTGTATCACCTTTGCCAGTTTTGTACTGATGTAGCCATTATTGGTGATCAATAAGCAAATACTAATCCTACTTGCATCCTACCACCCATTCCAGGTGATGTACAGATGTTGGATGTTTACAACCAAACCAGTCAGGGTGGCAATACAATGACTGACCTGGACCCTTAAGGGTCAGGGAAGCCATGTTGTCACAGTTACTTCTAACCACATGAGCATGTGAAATCTCTGGAACTCTTTAGTACATCAGAGAAGCTTATCTGTTTGATGATTCTTGCTGAAACCTTTTCATCTCCACAGTTAATCTCAGCCTACAACCCTTATCACCACTTCTTTTGTTTCTTGCCTTCTACCCCAAACAAATTCACATCCTCTCTTATTCAACTCTACTCAGAAAAGCTCTTGTCCTGCCCGATCAAATATTCTCTTCTTTCCATTCATTGTCCTCTTTTCCTTGTAAAATTATTTTAAGCCCACTACTTCATTCCTGATCACTTCTTCTTTCTTCTATCTTTATCTCCCCTTAAAGTGACCTTTCATGTCTCAATTCACTTGTAAACTTTGACCTGCCATCGGGTACAAACTAATAGCCCTTTTCCATTCTCACATTAAAAATTCTCACTTGTACAAACTCTGATTGAAATGAATCTCTTGGTTTATTGAAAAATCACAGCAATGAGCTTGATGATGGACTGAGCAGATGCAGGAATTGGGCAGTGTAGGTTGATGGGGTATTGAAGCCCAACTTGCTTGATTACAGTCTGGTACCCATGCACTATCATCTGCACAAATGATGAATGTCCAGGGAGCATCCACCAAAAAATTCTGGGCTGAGTGCCTGATTAGTGAAAAAACAATGGGGAAGCACCGGGACTGTAAGGAGCGCTTTGGGAAATTAGAGAAAGGAAGCGGTGGTAACAGGAGTTGAGAGGTCTGGTTTGGGGGAACAGGCTTCCAAAAGCAGGTTTGGAGTCAAATCCCCTGGAAATTGTGCTTTGGT
Source organism: Puccinia horiana (assembly GCA_001624995.1). Taxonomy (NCBI): domain Eukaryota; kingdom Fungi; phylum Basidiomycota; class Pucciniomycetes; order Pucciniales; family Pucciniaceae; genus Puccinia; species Puccinia horiana. The sequence goes on from LWDY01000012.1 coordinate 124,710, forward strand.
GGCCCACAAGCACAATTTTCAAGGGTCTAATTCTTATGTTGTTTTCACCCCGCAAAAACACTCCCACCCCCTTTGCATGTATTCCCTTGTTGTCCTGATGAGTGATAAATTATAATGGTGATATTCATCTTGAACAATATTTCATTTGCCAAAGTTGATTTTGTGGTACCAACTTTTGGTATCTCCATGTCATTTCTGGCAATTGCCTTCAGTGCCGCAGTTGAGTACAAATTCAATACAGATGCTGGACTGGCCATCTTGGCCGTCTTTATCCCACGAAACTGGTGTTTTAGCTTGGTTTTACTTGGGAGGAGTCCGTCAATGGGTGGGCTGGAGTTGCTAGCTTGGGTGTCATCTTGAGAGGTTGTAGCAGTGAGGTTTTTAAGTAAAATTAATCATCTAGCCAAGGCTATAGGGCACGAGGTGCAGATCAGGATAAGTGCTAGGCACTAGTGAGTAGGCAATGAGCAATTGACTTTTGGAATTGAGAGATGATTAATTACTGGTTGGATTCAAGAAATCAGTCAAACATTTTATGTACAAGTTTGTTAAGTAGAAACAAAGTGAGCGAAACAAATCTCTGTGAGACTTTGTAAATACATCCGGTTTTCCTCATCTCGCCTGGAACCATCCCCCACCTTCGGCGATTATCGACCACGGCTCCTGCATCGTCGTCGCCGTCGTCAACATCGTGGGCTCGAGATCACCAGCTGCCAGATTACCGGCTAGTGGTACCTCTCATTTCTCTTTCTTAGTCAATGGTTCGTGATATCTGGTCATTGAACTAACGACTCTGTTAGTATCTGTTTCTGTGCTTTGTTTATTTGACTGCCTTCCGTTCGGTTTGTTTCTCGAAGTCTTCTTACTGTTATAAGCACTATGTCCCCTAGGTATTTCTTGCTTTTTTTCTGTCTCTGTGTTCTGTGTTCTGTTTTATTTTCTCACCAAGTACACTCTAGTTTCGCCCCAAAAATTCTTACCAGAGATGAGAAAGAAGTGAAATGATAAAAAGTCCGCTAAGGAAACATAATTCTGACAGGAAAGGCTGGGCGGACGTGAGAGGATCCGGAACATCTCTACAATATATAGAAACAACCAACTTTGTAACGATGTCATAAAGAACGGTAGAAAGATTATACAGACTTTGGAACAATTCGGTAGAATTCCACCATAATATGTCGTACAGAGATACCCTAGAGTCGGAAACAGAAGTTCGAATTGTGAGACATGGGTCTGTTGATTTCCTGATCCCCTGTGGTTCTTGAAGCAGAATTTCTACAGCAGATTTTGTGCGGTGCGTGTTTCGCGAGTAGTATGAAACGCACCACCGTGAACATTCCCCAGCAAGCTCGTACCGAGCATCCACTGGGTTTTTCAAGGCTTCTTCCCTTGGCGCTGGAGGGAGAAGCTTTTTTTTTGTCACTGCTCCTCACTTTTCCTTTGCCATCTGCACCCACGAATCCGACACAATCATGTTCCTTTCGCGCAACACCTACGCGACACTCTTATTTAGTGTTATAGCTGCTCATTCCATCGGCGCCATCGACCCTCTTCATCAAACACCCTCCACCCCCCATCTAGCCCGTCGTCTGATCACACCGGCCTCATCACCTCAAACCTCAACAGGACTAGCCCCTAATGGGGCCGTTACACCCAACCCTTGTGCACCCATGGAGTTGTCAGCCCAAACTTGGGTGGATTTGGGGATTGATGACTACATCAAAAATTATCCCAACGCCGACAAACTGACGATTCAGGTGAGAGAGACAGACATCAGCCTCTCAATCATACCAAGCGCTGATCTCTTCCGAGTTTTAAATTTTATTTGTGAACTTTGCCCTATGCATCCAGCAATTCGCCGCTGAGCTCAACATGCCCAACTTCTTTTGTGGCATCGGAATGCAATGCTTGGCAGGCCAGGTTGAGTATACTCTGTTGAATCACCGCCTATCATCCGCTAAAAGTCGGAGCCAGTAGTCAGCTAACCTTATTGTCTTTCTGTCTTTCAGCTTTGCCATCCAGCAGCAGGTGTTAACTGGCTTATCCTATACGCCATCCAAGAATGGAACGCGTACATGAACATTTTCTACACCGCTATTGAGGACGCGGTAGCTCTCATGAGGGGTAAGTAAATCGTAGTTATCACCCGAAATAACTAGCCTCTTCTTCTTACACATGTTGACGACAACTTTCAGATGCTTCTGCGGATATCGTTTCTGACTTGTAAGTAACTGGGCCAGTGTCAGCAACTGAAAAAGATGGCAAAACATGAGGGCTAATGCTTTTGAATAATTGCTCGATCCTACTCTTGAAAAACAGCATTCCCCGCGTCAGCCCGGACAAGGGTCTATACGGGTGGTCTGTCGCCACCGTTGTAGTTGGAGTCTTGGCTTCTTTCACTGCCTTGATTGTCCCTGCAGTGTTGCCAGCCGATGCGATGCAAATGGTGGTCGATGCACAAAAAATAGGAGTCGGCGCAGGCCTGTTGGGAGGCTTGGCGATCCCAGAGGTCGGCCGGGAAACTGAGAACCAGAGATTCTTGACCCAGTTGGAACGAACCCATGCACAAGTCAATGGCCAACAGCCAGAAGATATTTGGTCTACTCATGACTCGGAAGTCCTCGAGAAGTACTGGGCTTCTAGAACAATGGCCCCGGGGACACCTGAATCAGAATCCCACCCAGCTCACTCCAACCCTTCTTCCCCACAACCCGAGTCACCTCCTTCAGGGAGCGCAACACCCCCTCCTTCAGGAGGCACATCATCCCCTCCTCAACTCCATAAACGAGCCCTCACTCCCGATGAATTACCCAAGAAGAGACATCCTGCGCCGTATGCCTTTGTAAGGTTTCCAGTTCCATTCATTTCTTGTTTTTCACTGGTAACCGTATTGACGCCGTTCTGGTATCCAGACACGATGGACACGCATGTCCGCCCACTTGACTGTCCTCCAAAACGATCTCCAGGGTATGGTCGCGGGAACTGTGGAAATAGCCACTATGCAACCAATTCTTGCCCAAGGAGGAATCGCCGAACTTCTACGCGAAGGCTCCTTCTTGTACTCAAATCCCACTCAATCGTTCATGGTCGATACCGTCAAATCTTTGGCTCAAATCACCGCTTTGTCCGAGTTTTTTAAATCTATCGTACGTTTATCCTATTGACACATCCAAAGCAAATAACTGCTAACCGTCAGACCTACCCGTGCTTGATAAAAAATTCCCCGTGTAGAAAATGTTCGTCACCATTGGAAGCGTCAGTACCTGTCTCACTGCATCTCTCATTTCTCACAGGTAAGCTCATTCTTCTCCGGCTCTGTTCACAGAATGATTGCAAATATGGCGGTCCAAACGGTGCCAAGAACCACGAGGAGGATTTATCCTCATGTACTAAAGATGGCTTGTAAGCCATGGATTTTCCTTTTTTATTTATTTTCCAGCTCACCTGCAGGTCGAGCAAACCACATAAAAATGAAACCTGATTGATTTTCTTTGGTTTACGAAGGATGATGAACATCGTTCGGGCCGAAGGCAACAAAGTGGTCAACAAGACCCCTAACGCCCGATTGCTTCAATCGAAGTATGGCTATTCGGTGGAACACCTTGCTAACCTGGCCTGGGATTGTCAGAAAAAATACGGTGTCCAAAAGGAAGGCGAATCCAAGTGAGCGTCAAGATGCAACTTCACAAATTTTACGCCATGGTGCATTGGTTTTTTTTTCTAACCGACTTTTCTGCTCGCTTGCCAGCTTTCCACCTCCATCGAACATAAACGCGGACTGCGTGTTCTCGCTCCCCGTATGTGATTGCACCCTTAACGGTAAGCCACCATCACGGCCTATTATTGCACCCCTTCTTTAGTTATCCACTGATACAGCCCTGTCTTCAACGCATTTTTAGGCGTCAAAAAATTGCGCAAGAAGAAAGGTACCGTCAGGGCTTGCAGAATCGGTGCCGGTCTTCCCATTTAACTCTTCCGCTCAGCAGTTTCCAAGTATTCCTTTTTGACAGACTACCACTACAACTGTCCCAACCAAATCATTACCCTCTTTTCGACCCCTTTTATTACTGGAACCTTCCAATTGATGCGGTTTTTCATTCACACATTCAAAATTAAACCTTCACCACGTCACTCTCTTTCAACTTCAACATAAATACCCAAAAAAAGAGCAATCATCCATATCTTCGGTTCAGTTTTGATTTCTTCCTTTTCCATATTCTTTGCTTTTTAAAGATTTTCCGACTTACCCTTTGAAGCTACGGGGACAGATAGAGGTAACAATGGGAAGGAAATTTGGAAGGAGAATGACAGAAATCAAATCAAATCAAAAGATCGAAGGGGCCAATGTAGAACATGAGATGTGGTGATGGGGAAGAGTGATAGAGAAGTGATTGGACTCAAAAAGTAGGGATATCTGATGGAAATACTTTTTCTGGATTGAGGAGAGTGAGTCTGGTAGCCAAAAATGGTTGACAACTGTTGGTGACCATAGTTTACCACAAGATCTTAGTCTGGTACATGGAGTCTCCCTAGGTCTCTGTCTAACCTACAAGTTTTGAATCCAGTGAAATGGCTTCACAATTGTGTTTCAGGAATTTCCCAAGAGGCAATACCTTCAACCTGATACAATTTAGTTAATTTTGTCCTGAGTGTAGTAATGTCAACTAGTCTCATTTTACATGGGTCATAGCTACAACTAGTTGGAAATCAAACTTAACACAAGTCCTGCCTGACCGTCTCTGTGAGACAGAGACCCTCTGGGGGCCTCTCATGAGTGGCTTTGTTAAGTTCGGTTGGAAATATGCATGGTAATGTGTTGTTTTAAGAAATGTTTACAGAGTCTGGGTGGCTTTTCTATCCTTAAAACACAGAACACATCAAAAAGTTACAAACTCTTTGCAATCTTACATAAATACAGATGAGATTAACCAAGTTGGAATTGGTTAAGATCATCCAAGTTTGAATTGGTTCAGATCATCCAAGTGTGAATTGGTTGAGATCAACCAATTTGAAATTGGTTGTGCCCCCCAGTTGAGCTTGGATAGCCCCAAGCCAGCTGATTATGTTGGTGTCATTGACCATGTTGACTTTGCAACAGTTCTAAATCCCTGAAACAAGTTGGTCCAAGTCCAAATTGGCAAGAAATAACTGATCACCATCAAGAATCTCTTCAACTGTCTGATCTCTCTTTTTATCTTAGGACCTCATAAAGTAGCAAATAACTTGTGTTCTTACTGGCTTACTTATTTTTCATTACTCTCAACTTTGGGCCTGCTACGCTAACTGTAGCATAGCACAGCATAATTCCGCTAACAGCTAATGGGTTTTCCATTGGCTGTTAGAGGGTTTTGTGCTATTGCTACAGGCTGTTGCTACGCTGCGATACAACTGTTTTTAGCTAAAAAACTGGCCAATAACGCCTGTAACGATGTGTAGAGGCGCTAGAAAAGCTGCTAACGCTCCGCTGTTTTCAGGCAGAAAATATGACTGCTACACTGCACATTTTTACAAAAAAGTACAGCGTAGCTTAGTGGCCCAGTTCTGTTACTCTATAATTAAATTATTTATCTTTTCCATGGACCACCAACATATTTTGCTTGGGTGAGGGTATCCCAGTAGTTTTTTCTTTCAAACAATAACTGAGCTAAAATTTGGGTATCATTTAATCTAGGGACTTGGTAAGCAACTCCCAAGTCTTAGAAAAACAACTCTCAAGTCTTGGAAAAAGACTCCCATGAGATTTTTTTGTCCAATTTGAAGATTGAATTTGGGGGTTGTTGAGCTAATTTTGATAATTTTACAAACATTGGCCAACCACAAAACAAGAATCATAACTTTTGAATGAGTGGCCCAAATAGCCTCAAATTCATAAATCTGTGATGAGTTTGATACCCAATAAATATTATGACTTGATCTCAACACCAGTCCACCCATAGAATTCTCCTGAGAGGTGTTGCCCAATTTTCCACTTTCTTAAACTCAATATTTCCAAACCAACTAAAATAGATTTTTGATTGGATGTTCAAAATGGCCTAAAAGCATCTCAATACTCATTCATGAGACAAATAAGTTCTTGAAAATCTTTCACTCAATAGTTCTTCATAAATTTCTGTCAAAACTCTCAAGAATTATCCCCTTTGCATCCATGTGATAATGATGGAAAATAAATACACCTGAAAAATCCCTTCTGTGAATGAGATTGAGCCACAAATTTCTTGGGAGAAAGCTTTATCTCATGAATGAGTACTGCAAAACTTTTGGGACACTTTCAGGAAGATCCAATCAAAAGTTACCTTGTTTGGTTTGTAAATATTAAGGTAGGAAAATTGGAAAATGGGCTACACCTCCCAGGACAATTCTATATGTGGAATGGTGCTGAGATAAGGCCAGAACCTTTATTGGGTATCAGACTCATTGATTTATAAATTTGAGTTCATTTGGGCCCCTCATTTCAAAAGTTATATGTTTTTCTTGTGGTTGGCCAATTTTTTGTAAAATTATCAAAATTGGCATGAAAACTCCCAAATTCAATTTTAAAATTGGACCAACAACTCCCATGGGTGTTTTTCCAAGTCCCTTAATCTAAGCGATCTGAAGTAGTGTATGTTGACCATGTTCAAGAAACAGAAGAACATTTTTTTTGTTTTGAAAAAAAAGACCTTGAAAAGTTAAATTCTAAATAAAAAGTATTGTGTTTTTTTTCTCTTTAATTTAAAATCTCAAAAGTGGTGGTAATTAGGGTAAGTTCAAGAATCAAGATGACTGATGTTAAAATAATGAAATAATGATCTTGGTTGTTGATTTATTGAGGAGAGGAGATCCCTCACATAGAACTGACAAAGGATGAAAATAGGTTGTTGTCATAAAATAAGCCTTTGTTTAATTAGTTTATTGGTGAAAAAAAGTCCATTCACTCTAGCCAACCAGAGGTTTTGAAGAATTCAGCTTATTGAAGGTAATAAAAATCCAATCAAAAAAAGAAACTATGGTTGGGGGGCTAGCTTGAAGGACTCTGATTGAATCATACAATTGCTGATCATGAATTTTGTCTATAATGAAACCAGATTTATATTTCAGAAGTTGGATCATCAACCTAAACTTGTCTTAGGGGAAACCCTTACAGGTCGGCTTTGAGTTTTTTTTACTGAGTCTTGGAAAAACCATCAAGTTTCTTGGAATTACAGATCAATCCACAATGATCAAACAACTTACAAAAGAAAGAGATTCCTATCAAACCTTCACTTACAGTCTAATTGACTGTGTCCTTTTTAAGAGCCATCCAAACCAAATCCATTTTAAGATGCCTTAATCAAGAAAACTCCCTGCTTGCCACACAGATTCCTCAAATGTGTGGGCCACATATAATCTTGTGTATGTACATCATTATTAACAAAGAAAAAAAAAATTGTAAATAGATAATCAAAAATCATGAGATTCCATCACTGATTTATCACCAACCCCAGGAAAAAAACAAAAATAGATTTAAGCTTCTATAAGTTTAGATTAAAAAAAAAAACAGTCATTACAGGAAAAATTATCTCATGAAGAAGGACTTCCTTATGTGAACATCTACATGTATGTAAGTATGTATGCACAAACCCCATAACAGATTCCTAATCAAATATGTAATCACACTTCTTCAACAATTTAGGTTCATACAAGAATAATAATAATAAAACAATTTAGGCCCTGTTAAAGTTTGGCACTGTCATCAAGATCGATGTAATATTGAAGATTTAAAATAATAAAAACTAAAGTTTACATACAAATGTAACAAAGTTGGTATAGAATGAAAGAAGGATACCAGACCGATCATTGCCAAGATAAGAATATGTAATGTAATGGACCATCTCCAGCATCACAATAGCAATAACACCCTTTGTATCTATTTCAAGTGTACTATCAATATTAAGATGCTAATGACAGCCTCACATCCTCACTCTTATCGCACACATTATCAAGCAGGTAGCACTCTTTCTTTCTGTACCCGTTTTGTTATACTTGTGCCAACAGTTTGGTTTCCATTGACTTAAATCTTGAATATTACACCCATTTTTATTACTGTGCCAAACAGGGCGGCCTTACGTACATATTCAGCAAGTACACATAATCATCCAATTAACTGATTCACCTCTCCTTCTTCTGCTTTTTCTTCTTATTCTTACTCTCCTTCTTTTTCTTTTTCTTCTCCTTCTCCTTCTCCACGATGACGTATAACGTATGAATGATGAATAGATGAATGTATTGTATTGTATTTGATGAAGAAGATGAAGAAAATATTTGTGTCAGAAGACAATAAAGATATGTACCAGACAATCAAAAAAAAAAAAAAGTTTGAAGACAAAAACAAATAAAAAAGAAAAACCCTTTTGTTGTCCAACTACATCAACTCCAACTCCAACAATGAAAAACGGTACCGATATTCTCCGGATCGGATGAGATTAACTCAATAAAAAAAAGAGAGAAAGAAAAATAAATGTATGTTTTTTTGTATCTATGAATCTTAACTTCCCAAGTTGTTAAATTGTAATGTTTGTTCTTGTTTGTGGGACTTCCCTATCCCATTCGCCAACCATGATCTAAATGATTTTTTTTTCTATTTTTTTATATGTTTTTTTTAAAAAAAAAGATGGAAATCGAGAGAGAGAAAGAGAGAAGAAAAAAATGTGAATGCGGCAAATAAAGTTTCTTTTTTTTTTGGATCTTTATTTTCCATCATCAACGCCGTCATGGGCGGGATTGAGATGACCGTTGAGGCCGTTCCAGGAAGCGAACCCAGCGGCAGGACTAGGCCGACCGACGGAGGGCGAGTTATTAGCAGTAGTAGCACCAGCGGTAGTAGAAGAAGATGAGGGAGGAAGGGGGGGAAGGGAGAAGGAGGTCGAACGAGGAGAGTTGAGTTCGTGCGGCGCCGAGCCGGCTGCCATGGCGCCCTCGGAGCCCCCGTTGATCGTCGACGAACTCGCCATTGGCTCCTGTCTGCCCGCATGTTGTGAGGCCTCCGGACCATAGTGCGAGGCCGCATGTCGAGAGAGAATGTCAATCACTGGACCTAGTAGTCGCGTAAACGCCTTTTCCCCTAAGGCTGCCACTCGTAACCGAGCGGTCCCTTTGGCAACCCTAACCGTAGCCGCTCTCGGTGCCGAATTCAATAACGCCAATTCTGTAGATTTTTTTTTCAATCATCAGGATTTTTTACTTCTACAGTTTGATCGAATCAGAACACTTACCACCAAAATGATCTCCTTTACCAAGAATCCCGACTAATTCTTCCTCGACCAAGTCGCCATTAGAGCCATTGTGATAATTATTGCCGAGGGAGCTACTGCGTTTCTTATAAACTTCAGCTCTACCGGATTCGATGATAAAGAACTCTCTTCCGACCTCTCCTTCTTTGATGACATCGACGCCCTCGGGGAACGATCGATCCTCCAAGGAGTCTGCGATCTTCGAGATTTCGGTTGGCGAGAGGGAGACAAAGATTGGGACCTCGGAGAGGAAGTTTTCGTACATCTTACGTTTCCGAGCGGTGTGGTTGATGAGGATCGAGCGGAAGGTGATCCGGTCCAAGGCCCATAAGGTGGCAGTGGGCGAGGTGGCCACGACGGTTGCCGCACGGGGAGCATTGTGCATCAGAGCGAGTTCTCCGAACGCACCACCGGGACCATAGTGGTTGACCTTTTTGCTCGGGGCTTGGTGACTGACAGTGGTCCCATTGGCTCCGAAGGGGGTACCACCTCTTTGGATTGTCGATGCCAAGTCAGACGAGGGTGAAGCTGAGAGTCCGTTGGGCAGTCTGGCTAGCCCGACTGAGCTGAGCGGATTTGAGTTTTCACCAGCTAGAGTGAGCGTCCCATGAGATTCGTTGGAGGGGGCTGGGACGTAGGTGTAAGTGCGAGGTCCGCGGATATAGACGTCAAAGGTGCCTTGCTCGACAACGTAGAAGAAGTCGCCAACGGCGCCCTGGACGATTACTTCGGTACCCTGGGTGACGGTGAGCTCTTCCATCGCGTTCACAACGTCGTCATGTTGTTCCTCGTCGAGATGCCTGAAGAGTAAGTTATCTTTGATCGAATTTTCGATCCGTTGACGTTGGCTGGGGGTCTTTGGTACGACTTTCTTGGGTACTGGCCCATCGTCCCGATTTAAGGGTGATAAGGATTCGGCAGAGACCGAAACCCTACGACCAAAGTTATAACCGGCAGGTACGAGTGGCATATGGCTGGAATCATCCGAGCCACTATCGTCTGAAGCTTCCTCGACCATAGGGGGGGCGGGAGTCGAACGATTGTTGGTTGTGACTGGGTTGGCTGTCAGACTGTAAGCACTGAATGGTCCGGGTGATGAATGGTAGGTGGGTGCGGATGATCGGAGAGACTGACTGGGCGAGATCGGATGGCAGAGATGGTTGATCGAAGAAAGTTGATTGAGCTGTGGTGGTTGTGGTTGGCTGATTGGTGGTGGTTGTGGGTGACTGATCGGTGGTGGATGAGGTTGACTGGTCGGGATGGCTGATGGGGATGCGTAGGGAGCAACCTGGATGAGTTGGTTTGGTTGTAATGGAGTGTTGGATGGTCCGAAGGTGTAAGGGCGATTGTTTTGGATGGGTGTGTGTGGAATGAATCCGGTTTGTTGGTTTGAGCTGGGAAAGTTGTTGGGTGGTGGTTGGTTGAAGGAGTAGCAGGTGATGGACTGAGTGGTGTTGGGTTGTTGTTGTAGTGGTTGTTGTTGTTGTTGTTGATGGTAGTATGATGGATGGTTTGATGGATATTGAGCGTGGTAGATGGGTTGTTGTTGTTGGGTTGGCTGTTGTTGTTGTTGGTAGACTGAATTGAGTTGGTTGAGTTGTAGTCTGATCTGAGTGCGTTCCTGTTCTAGTTTGAACTGAAACCAGGCTGAGCAGAACTGGAGTAGATCGTTTGGTGCTGATCTGATGATGTCTCTTTCGAGTTCGTTGATCAGTTTGAGATAGGAAGATTGGTTTGAGTGTGTTGAGTGTGTTGAGTGTGTTGAGTGTGTTGAGTGTGTTGAGTGGTTTGGGTTGGTTGACTGTGACATTCTTTCTTTGGTTTTTGGATTTTGGATTTTTTCCTTTTTATTACTGGATTCTCACTGATTACCTAATCCATCCCATCCCCACGGGGCAGACGAGAGCACTACCCGTGGGACATTACACCAGCCTCAGTAGCCCAGTGGTAGAGCGTTTGCCTAGTATCAGCTAGCAAAAGGTCCAGTGTTCGACTCACTGTTGAGGCACACCACAGGGTTGGTTGGATGGTTTCCAAGCCAGCAGGGTTTTTTGGAGGTCTGTTTTTTAAGTGTGTGACCAATTGGCAGTTGCAGGTTTCACAAAATACGGATTAACAGAATAACTTAATCAACAAGACGTAGTCTTGAGAATCCAAGTGACCATATAACCAAACCAATCACCATATTCTTTGTCTGAACAAGAACAAAACAACAACAACAATACGGAAATGAAGATCTTTCCAGGATCAATTTGGACAGCTTGAGAGATATGTATGTAGTCAGGAGAAACCACCATCCGAAATGAATCACATATTGTCTACCAAGAAGATATTACTTATCTGTTTATTCAGATAGATGGCTTCATCCAGATAAATAACCGGAGTCACAGAACGAGTGAAAATCTCACAGTGAAAATGAAAAAAAAGTAAAATGCAGATGCTAGGGGGTATAAAAAAAAGAGAATTAAAAATCTGATCGAGTGACTTCAGAAAAGATCCGATCAATGGTATCCTCAGTTTCAGTAGAAGGATCGGTTGCGCTAGTAGGAGGAGGATCAGATCGGAGGTAGGTGGAGCGAAACAGTGAAGTTCGTTGTTCGATCGTCTTCAAAAGATGAGCACGGGCCGATTCCTGGCCGATCATAACTGGCCGAGTTACTGCCGACTGGGCTCCATGACTATCTTCCCCACCACTCTCGGCTTCAAAGTTCACCGTGCCTGGTTCCGAACTCTTCAAAATCCCCCGATAGTGGTAAATCGTCTTCGGCTTGATTAGCGGGATCTGATTTGATAAAATTCACACAAAAAAAAACAATTAACTGTTTGTCTATGGGCCACAACCATGAAACTTGGTAAGAAATTACTCAACCAGTTTCAAATACTGCGCTCTTAGGATGACCTTCATCAAGTCGCGCAAGGCGAAAATCTTGAGTAACTTTTCAGGAGACGAGCCGTCATCGGAGGCGGCCAACCAGAGCTGAGTGAGGGAGAGGAAACGGTCGACCAAGAAGGCGCGAGTTTCGAGTTCTTTAAGTCTGGTCTGTTCCTGCTCGGGGGAGAGCTCCAGATGACGTCTACGGTCAGCCTGCTCATCTTTCTCCGTCTCCGCGGAATCCGACTTGGGAATCGTCGCCGGATAATTGGCCGGGATGGTCCATTGAAAATCCGACTCGCCGCCCTCGGCTTTGAACAGGTTGCTTTTGTCGATCAACTTTAACAAGTCCTCATTCTTCGATGTAAACAGCACTTTCGATCGAACCACCGCTACATATAACCAAAAAAAATCTTTCAGATTCCTCTTCGCTTTTACAATCGAGTATCTTAGAGAGAGACAGAGATTCACGATCAATCATTGTCGAAATCGCCTTCCAAAGGCCTTGAAAAATCCATGGCGCATTGTGGATGATTTGATGATTCAAAGTCTGTATCAAGAAAATTTGTCAGCAACTTGCTCTACGTGTTTTTTTTTTCCGATTGAGGTAATCTAGAGCATAATTCAAATGACTTACTTCAGGATAATATGATTCAAGGGTCGAGATCATGAAAGAGGTACATTTCCAATCCATATTCGACATCCCAAAGCCACTAATGAGGCGCCAAGAATAGTAAGATCGAGTGCTACTGAATGAACCACGTAAATTTATTTTTAAAAAAAAAAAAAAAAAACTATCTTGTTTTCGTACCTTAAATCGACCAACATCGTCACAGTTTCGGCGGGTGGAAGGACGAACAACCGAGTAAGTTCCATCGAATAAAGTATGAAGTCTGTGAAACCAAGCGGCAAGATGAGTCTTACAAAGGGGAAACAAAACCAAGCATAGGGATATTACCTTCGAGTTCTCGTGGGCTCTGGTCGTTAGTCTTATGTTTGGCAGCATAGACTCTGAAGATGGGAGATCCAGAGCGATCGAAGCCGAAGACGAATGCCTTCGCGGTGTTGAGTTGTTTGAGGATACTAGAGTTTTCATGATAGATAGTACTAAGTTTTCTTTCGGCCCTGAACTTGAGTGAGTTGATGAGTAACTCGATCGAGTCTGTGGTCGACTTAAATTTCTTGGCTCGGATGTACTTGAGTACCATCTTATCCGGGTCGTCCATCATGATCCATTCCCATAACTCTTTGGCGAGAGTCTCTCGTTCTGAGTCTCCGACTAAGTTCTTGACTCTTTCGTTGAGTATCGATTCAGCTTTGAGAGTCTTGCTCGGTTTCTCCCCGGTTATAGCTTTGTTGGTTTGGTGTGGGTGGTTGAGTATTAACTGGTTGAGAGCTCGCCAGAAGTTCTTGAGGTCAGATAGTTGGGACTGATCGAGATAGGAGAAGAACTCTAGTTCGGTTGCTGGTTGGCTGGCCATTTCTCTTTCTTCGTGGTTCTTTCTCAGTTCTTTCTTTCTCCGAAGAAATAAAATTTATTAAAATCTGACCCAACTCCTCAATCGAGTAACCCCTAGATCAAACACACACACCAGCTCATCCAAACACCCACGAATCACGATCTGCTCTCTCACCCGAGTTATACATGCCGAAGTTCTCTTGGTCGGTTGATGGTTGTTAAGTTAAGTATCCGCTAGATTGTTATCCACTGACTCACTTGAGGATTTGATTCGATTTGCTTTCGACCACCTACTCCAATTGGCAAGTAAAGCTATCAATAATCCAGTGCCCTCATCACCGGGGGCCGAAATCGAAATGACTTATAAATGGATGCACACTGGGGACAGATCGTAAACCAGTATGCTGTCTTGTGACTCCATAGTCGAAGTTGACACTTCTTGGAAATTGATAGAGACGCATCATTGAAAATTTATTAATGAATGTACAAAAAAAACCAAGATAGCAGCTGCTGTCTGGATTCTGGATTTAAAGGAAAGGACAAGTTTAAAGCCGTGGCAAGAAAGACAAATTCAAAGGAAATTTCCTAAAGGATAAGGACAAAATCAGCCCGGCAAATTTGTGAAGAGAGTTATAACCGGTTCAATCGGTATTAAAATTTTAGGAGGGGTCGATTGAGAAAAGCCATTAAAAATTTCAGCCCAGGAGGCGGAAAACAAATATTGGCGGGTAGACATCATGTGCAGAAAAGAAATTCAGGGCGCTGGTCTTCAGACGGACACGAAAAAGCAAAAGTGATGTGTATTTCGGAATGATTGATGTTGGAACAAGGTTGATGTTAAGGATGTGATTCGAGAAGCCATGATAGTCAAGTGAAGGACTTGAGAGTCCTCACCTGGCGCAAGAGACACCAGACTCTGCCGCTACAGACGCAGAGACGAGAATTGACGAAACAAAGTCACACGACAATGCAATCCTTTGGTCATTTGGGTTTCGTTTTTGAAGCGTTAGTATTGAAGGGATTCTCCAGCTGGGATCGATGAATGCAAAAATAGAGAGACGACTGGGGTGGCCCGGGGAGGAGATGGATGTGTTGACCATTAGCATGAGAGACAGTGCCTTTCTGGCGGCGCAAGAGATGACAGCCATTGACGCGTCCAGGTTTGGAAAGGTTTTTGGAGGATGGCTCTGGTTCCACGACGGTACCAAGCAAGCAGCCGGCAACAGACTGCCATGAGACCGATGTCCGGCTCGCGTCTAGTCCCCAAACCAGCAACATGTTATATGCGCTGGCACGATCCATAAAGTGGTAGGACTTCTCCAACCAAGGATTGCTAAAATCGGACTGCAACCTACTCCTACTCCATGAGGCCGGGTATAGGCAAGAGAAGTGGTAACTTGGCTACTGTGGTTCGACTCTTGAACTGAGAGCTAGTTGTACTCCTTGAAGCCATGTCCATGAGGAAACGCTTTGGGCTGGTGGTCAACCCACAAAAAATACCCACGCTCGCTATTTTAAGAGAAAACTTCAGTTCAGAATCAGCCTTGGATTGGCCCAAGTCTGCCCAAGCTGCATCTGGCGGCCATCCGCACTCAGCTTAGTTGTTCTGAGCGGAATCTAGTCGGCAGCATCTTGCTGAGCCCACTCTATGATTCCTCAGCAGTGCTGCCATCATGCCATCCGAGTCTATAAATATCGTCAACTTCCCGTCCACCATTCGAACCATCACACCTCATCCTTCGCCTTCACCCCGCTCCTCTGTTTTCCTCTCCTTCCACGGCGTCCGCATGCCCTACTTCCTTCGAGATGACTTGGCTAAGTATTCCTCTCGTTCCTGGACGAGCAGGAGGACATGGGAAGCATTCAGAACTAACGCTGGTTATCTCCTTGCACTATGTCCGGGAATTGTCACTCTTCTGAGTTGCCGGAAACAGGGGGCACTTCTGTCTCAGCACCATAGTGATGTCGGATCTGTGTTTTGAAAGGGGATTCTCCTGACCTGGCGAAAGCTCTTCCTTATCTGCCTCACCCTCTTCCCTTCTTCCATCTCTCATTCCACTCATATCACTCCCTTCCAAGCATATACTCTCATCCACCACTCCTTCCGCCTCCTGTGGCCGATTCTGCCTCATCGTTTTATCATGACGTTATAAAAATAATTGATTGATTATTAGACTAATAAATCGAGAATAGATTATTGAACCACGATTACAAAATACCCTCCACAGTTTCCCTCACACACCGTAGTCTCCCCCTAGGAAATTCCCCGCGACCCTCCTCTTTGATAAACGAGATGATCCAATTCCCCCCACACCAACGCCCAGATTTCCCCAAAGGGGATTCGGTGAGGGTTTTCAAGGCCTTCTTAATCCGTTTGACGAGCATATCCAGTCGATGATGGTCATGGGGGTTATCCTCCAGCTTACCAAGCCATGTCGGTCGCCCTCCAAAAGTCGGATTTTCCTCTCCCCATTCTTCCCACAGATCTATCACCTTGGTGCTGAGATAGTAGTGTCTCCTGTTTTCGGCGATTCGGAAGAGTGTCGATTTTCGGATATAGTCCAAGGGGACTACCATCGCTAGTTCTGCATGTTTTCCATGTTCTCTACATTTCTTCTCGATCGTCCAGACGAATATTCGTTTGCTGAATCTGCTGACTTTGTGCGCAATCACTGAATTCGGTCTCTCCATCTTTTCTGACTTCAATGGGTGGTTCAATTCAGTCAGCATTTTGTGTCTCTCTTCTCTAGCCTATAGTTAAGCTTGTTACTCACAAGATCAGAAATTCAATCCGCAAACACAGCGCTCGCTCGATCGATGGCCGAGAAAGAATCAAGAACGGTAGAGCAAACGTCGAAGATATCGGAGAAACCAGCCCTCAAGAATTCAAAATAATGTATACAGATGAAATGGAGATGGATGTTCGAAAGATGAGGATATTGGAATGAAGGATGGGACAAGAGTGATGAAAATACTAGAGTGAACATCATCCTTATATATAAATGCCTGATGGACTCCATCTGAGGAATGCAGTTGGCTTTCAACGAATAGTAAGTTTGCGAGCTGTTGAGCAGCCGTTATGCCAAAGGAGACTCCCTCAGTCCCTTCTATCCCACAAAGATAATGACCTCTCCCGATCAACGTAGACCTCACCATTAACAAAGGGCTTTCGTTGATGTCAATCAAGAAAGCTCAGGATTGTTTTGACCGACATGATAGGATTCCCCTTCAGCCGGTCTTTTATGGCCACAACCTCTTCCTCGTCTGAGCCACCAGCTTTGGACCAACGAGCCGACGATTTCATCAAGGGGGATATCCACTCACAAGCCCGAGATGTCGACCCTCACTTTGCGCTTTGTTGTTCAGACTCATGAGCCATCGCACAAGTTGTTGTGACGTACGGCCCTTTGTCGAAACATTCTCCTCTTCATGTCTCACCGCTAAGAACTGTGCAAGACAATGCATGTCATTTTGCTAACAAACCTCGTTGAGGATCTAGCTGAGCTCAATTGTTCGCGAGGAGTATCTACACTGGACTTGAGGGCAAGCGAGGCTTCAATGAAGGAGGTGTGACCCATGGGAATCGAACCCAGGGACAAATATGCGAGGTACATATACTGCAAGTTAGGCCCACACTTCATACTTACCTTGCGTTTGCAGTCTTGGGCGATCAAGAATGCCTGACTGTCGTCAGTAGGTCTGCGCATTGCACAGCGACCCATTCGCTCCACGTAGAACTGCTGGCGGGTTTGTGTCCATGATGCAAGCCGATGCTCAATCTCTTGAACGGACGGACCGGCTTTCGAGCTGGTCCGCCTATCTCCCCTTTTTGCCTCCCCCATTCTTTGATTTATTGTAAGGCTCTCCTCCATTTTTAGATATCCTCAAACAATATTACAAATTTTTCAACTCCTGGAACGCAACAGTCCAAGAATGCATTAAGCCAATGACTCTGTCAACTTGTTTTTGCATGAGCTCAAGGAATTTTTATCTGGGGCAGTATTGGTGACAGCATATATGCAAAGTCTGTAATTCAGTACGATGAGTGAACAATTCAAAGAAAACAAGATATTGGAAGGCAGAGGAGTGAGAGAAATGAGATGCTTGCTGTTTTTGAGTTCAAGACCACTAGGAGATAGTATCAGACAGGGAAGGAATATAGACCTGAACGAGATTGTGGGAGGGATATGAAAAAAGAAAAGAAAAGGGAAGAACATGAATCTATTGTTTTGGGTTATCTTTGAGGTTCAAGACCATGTTCACATAACCTTCGAGGCCTCGACATTGGCCAGGATTTAAACCGAGACCATGAGACAAGAACATCATCAGACCGTCGTCAGCATTGCCGTTGGCCGACTGTCTCAGCGCCGAATCGAAGCTCTCTACCGCCGTCCTAAAATCTGCCGACCTGATCACCCGTCCAACCGACACTGGATCCGGGTGTATTCCCGTCGGAAGGTAGCCTTCTAGGCTGCTCATAATCTCCTGGTCGTTGAGGATTGGCTCGATCACTTCCATCGTCAAGATATCCCCTAATCTATACGCTACGTCCATCCGGTAAGGATAAATAAAATTGAATAATACTAGTGGTAAGTCGATTTCGTTTGGGCGTCTTGTTGAGAGAATCTTTGATCTTTACCTGGTTGTCCAAGCGAGCCGTTGCTCTGTCCGAAGCCTGCGATGATACTTTGCAATTGGTTCATCTGTTCAACTAGCATCACAACATGTGACCAGAAACCCCCACATCAATCAGCAACTGGGACACAAGGAAGATAATGCCTTGGTGCATTTACCTGATACTCCATTCGGGGTGGGTCCTTCAGTATGACTCTCAGCTTGGGTTGAGGGAGCTGTACGACTTTCGACAGCTGTGTCAGTGCTTGAGACAAAAACGAACAGAACAAGATCAATACTGTGTAACTGGATCATGCAAACTGATCATGCGTATCAGGCACATTTTCTGAGCGAAAGTAAAATTCGTGGGAGATTTCCTCGCTCAGCTGAAGGAAATTATTGTTGAATCAGATGGCATATCTCCAGATATCGGGGCGGATGCACAAAAACTGCTAACTGGCTGCTAGAGACACAGCGCTGGAACATGCCAGGACGTGGCAGCTTCTTCTTCTTTTATTGGCTCCCATGTGAAAACAGTTTGCGTAATATACAACAGCAGCTAAGTGGTCACAACAGACAAATTGGAGGATAGGGGTTGGGATAACCCTGACTGGGTGAGCATGCTGATGTCCAAGGAAGAAGACTACCCCCATGCTCGTGCAACCAGCTTGACGATATTTGCTGCAGTTGACTCGCATGTGATGATTCACACCAAAGGCGCTTGATCTTCTAGTACGTCAAGGGGTGGTCAGGAGTAGCCCAATAACCTGACGAATGAAGAATGTAATAGATGGGTCAAAGCACGGTTGAGAGTGCAAGGCGAGGGAAAGGAGGATGGTCGGTACGAATAAAAACAGATGGGGGGAATCGGAGTCAAGTAGAATGGGAATTAGAACTTACTACTCCATTGACATCTGTCCATCATCCACGATCAGTTGGTTGAGCCGCGCGACATTGGATGCGTCCGTGGTAGGATCAGGATCTTGCATCCAGTAGAGCAATTTTTGGTTTGATGAAGAAAAGCAAAGCGCATATACTCGGGCAGTGGCAGAGTCCGGAACGAGCACTTTCTGGAATGATGCATCACCTGAAAGGCACGTCGTTGATCAAGTTGGCTTTGTGTCAGTCAGTGGTCTGCGTGTATAGTTCACAAAACACAAGAGTACAAAAATCGCAAACCAGCAAAGATGATGAAATCATCAATCACAGCACCCGATTCCAGATCTTTGTAGCACACTACCACCCCACCCAACCAAAAGTTGATTTTTTGTCAGTGATTGACCCTTAGAACTAGCTTAGTGGAGAAAGGAAGGCAAAAGAAGCTTACAGTGATTCAATACACCATCATCCTCGTTGTGTTCGACATACAATAATCTAGTTTTCAAGTAATGAATTTGTAGTCGGGATCAACCATTCAGGATCATCAAAGCCACAAACAACCCCATCTTGAAAAACTCCGGAAGAAGAACAATATCACTTTAAAAATTTGCAAGAAAAGAAAACAACGCACCCTTTTGAAGGTAAAGGATCCACGATATTCGTTTCGCCTCGACGCTCGCAACGACCGGCCTGAACGAACAGCAAAGGTACATATAAAGTCGCAACGGTCAGCTCTGAGGTGCCTTTCGTGGGTAAGCCTTTACAACGAAAAGATCGATCCTACGCACCCTGAACTGAAACAAGCGAGTCATCTTGTATGTCTTGGGTCAATATTCTTTGTCGATGGCTGTTCCCCGTCGGTTGTTGGCTTTGTTGGCGTGTCAGGTCTGAATACAGTCATCAACTGGTCGGGCTGTCTTGGACATTCATGAAAACACGTGACATCTCCCTTGCTTCTGTGATTGGGAACTCTGCGCAGCGCAGCTTACAACAGAACTGAAAATAGACCGTGCACAGGCACGGAGGTGTGGTGGTCTGAGGGTGGTTTCAGAAAAATGGACTTTTTTCACAAGCAATCAACACACAAAGAAGTGAGGTTGGAGGGCCAGATTTTGGAGGGAATGTTGGCAAGATGCAGGTCATCATGTCATTGAATTTTCAAGGTGTTTGTGTGTGGTCAGATTAGGTTTCTACCACCAAGAATTTTCAAAAGTCTTAGGCAAGATTTCTCATTAAGGTGCAAGTCCCCCTGGCAAGACCATCCGGGGCCCGGGGGACTTGGATAAGTTAGCAGATAGATAAGCTTGGTTAGAAGTTGAATGAACAAGCTGGTAGTTTTATGAAATCATAAATCATCTACCAATTGAAAGATAACATCTCCCGTGAAAGTAAATGAGGACACAAGACACATTAATATGTAATTTATAGTACTAATATTATAGTGGTGAGCCTATAAAAGATAAACATTAGGGGTTATGTTCTTGAACAGTTTCAATGAAACATGACAGGCTTTTTAAAATGAGGGGATGGTTTGATAACTTGGTAATTGTTCTGATCTACCCCTTTTTTACTTCTGTACATTTTCTGTCAAGGCAGGATAACTGGATTAATAATCTTGAATGGATGTCCAATTTTTGTTTGAAATTGGAGGGTGTACCACATCCATATTTTCAGAAGTCTATACTGGATATTGAAAAGGAACAAGGGGATTCACAATAAGATTTTGTCAGAATTTTTTTTTAGAAATCATCATAAACATTAAGCGCTGCTGTAGCAATGCTGCATGCTTAAAAATCATGCCATTTGGCCATTTTTTTGTGTGATATTTAAGAAAAAAAAGTTACATTGTAAAATGTTCATAAGAAGATTTTTCAGGGGGGATTGAAAGTAAAAAATGTTCTTGCAAACCCCCCTAGATAGCTTCATTCCTCTTTATGAATTGTGAGCTTTATCAGCCAAAAGAAATCCAGTAAGAAAATTATCTTTTCATCAGCTTTAATTTTGCATTTTGAAAGGAAACAAATCCATTGGCAGAATGATTGGCTAACTTGAGGATATCCCTGTTAAACTGAGATGCATCCAACCAATGTGATGTTGGTTCAACACTGGGCCACAACACTACTCTGAGCCTTTTGCCAAGAAAGCACATGACTTTTTTTCAGTCTGCAAAAGCTTTACTAGTGTTAGTGGGCTGATCAACTCCACTATGCTGCATTATGAAGTGCTATAGCTGCTTTCAGAGGAAATCCCCGCTGTAAAAGGTTGCAACACTACATAACAGCCTTTTTTGCCCTTACTGATTTAAAATTGTGCACATAAGTGAATGCCAATTGTATGATTAATAAATGCAATGACATAGTAATAAAAAGAAAGGTAGAACATACATGAAAAAACTTAACTATTTACAGCTATCCCACAAAAGGTTGCGGACTCTGCGGCTTTTTTTTTTTTTTCAGCAAACTTTTTTTGCCCCCGGCCGAGGGCAGTGATGTGAGCCGGTCATGGCTGGTGCTTGCCCAGCCACAGCCGATACCAACTGTTCCATACAATCAATACCTCCACCCACCTCGATGCAACCGACTTCTCCCAATGTGGTTTTTTAGGGCGAATAGATATTATTGTTGCATGTATACATTGATTTTGACAGCCCAACTTTTGATGTAGGCCCATGTTGGCAATGCCTTTCCGGAAGTACTCGCCGGACCTGAAATACTCAGCAACAATCAGCCCTGACTCAATATCTCGATGGGTCAGATTGTACGAGAGGACCCTCCTCTGTCGTGAGAGATCCTTCTGCCTTCAATGATGCTTATTGGGTAAGTACCATTCAAAACCAACCCTTTCATCCACCAGTCTTTTGGGACCTGATGTTTTCCCTCCTTGCTTGTACAGGAAGTAGCATCCGTGAAACTCTACCAACAATATTCTCTTGTAAAGTCAATACATCCATTGTTCTCCTACCCCTTGAACAAATTATTGTAATACGACATTGTTGATTAGATACACACGGGGAAAAAACTCTGTTGAGCAATAAAAAACTTCTTGAATTAATAAAAATTTCTCAACTGAAATTAAAATACAGCTTTGTTGCAAGATAATTGCTACAATTTGAAGGAAGTCTCAGAGACAAGATAAAGACGACAAAGGCTTATAGCTTGAAGAGGGTTGAATTATAAAAAAAACGAGGCAATAATTATCTTCCAACAAGATGAAAAAAACATTGATCTATAGGTTATTCCTGTTTCCCATTAAACAAGTGACTATAGAAGATAAAAAAGAAAACAAAGAGCTGTGGTGATCCAGTGGATTCGGCCGGGCGTTGTTTATCCATTCATCAAGTTGTGAGAGGGAAGGGGAAGTCACCATATCTGGGATTTTGGAGGAGAGAGAAGAACATCAGTAAATAGAAAAACAAAGGCATCAGCAATAGTATTACCTTCCAACATAATCACTGTCTGTTTGCGTCGAGGTGGGTGGAGGTATTGTATGGAACAGTTGGTATTGGCTGTGGCTGGGCAAGCACCAGCCATGACTGGCTCAGATCACTGCCCCCGACTGGGGGCAAAAAAAGACCACGGATTCCGCAAACTTTTGTGGGATAGCTGTATAACTATGAGAATGAAGATGGAGCCAGAGTGAGGAGATAAAAAGATAAAAAGATAAAAAGAAACCACATCCTAAAAAAAGAAAAACAAAGTAGAAAATGGTACATAGCAACAGCACCACCTCCACTTGTTGGAATTCAAATTGTACTGTGCTCTAATCCAACAGAGTATCCTGTGTACAGTTTTGAAATGCAACAACCTGTATTGACCCACAGTCACCTGCAAAATATACATTTTGTGTGCGGGCCTTCTATTCTAAGGGCCCATGGGCCAACCCACGAGCTGACCACATTTTGGGAGCTGTGGGAGCTTGTATGTATATTTCAGAAATAACACATCTAAGTTTTGTACCTGGCTATTTTTTTTCTGTTTTTTTTTGTTTTTGTGGGATTTTGGACCTGGTCCCCCGGGACTGCCAGTATGGCCTTAGGTGCATACATAAGTACTAAGGAGTATACCTTAACCCATAAATACATCAAAAAACTCCCAGAAAAGTCCATAAAATTGTGGACAAACCAAGCAAAAAAAATAAACAGACATTTCTACTGGGTTAATGAAGAAAGGAAAACAAGTGAAAAGAGGAACCATGTAAATCAAGCATTAAGGACATCAATGCCCATTGGAGCATGTCAAGGAATATATTGATGTGATGTATATTTCTTCATCAATATCTTGGATTGAGGACCACTGTATCCTTGTCTATAGACTGAGAGCTGTCGTTTGATACAGCAAAAGTATTTTTGGATAGTGATCAGAGGGAAGGATTGCCTTACTTTGTCAAATATTGAAGACTCTGATTGAGTTTGCAGAATATGTAAATATGATGTATGGCTGCAGGTTACCCACACATCCCAGAAATGGAGCCTGCTGGGGATTTTGAGTGCCCACACCCCCTGATTCTTTTTTGACAATTTTTGACCCCCCACATTCCAGACTGTAAAAAAAATGTAACAGTGGAATGCCTTTTGAAACTGTAAATACTCTAGATTTAGAGTGTTCAAGAGGAATAAAGTTCAACTTCCCAGTTTACCACTTCTCTCTCTTTTCCTCATCTTGACCACCATCTTCAATCAACATACTCCTTCTCAAATCTCTCAGTTCAGTTGATTAATTTGTTGAGGTCAACATCACATCTAGGCTAAGGAATAACTCTCAAGGTTCTTATTTCATGTTCTTTTCTTTATCTTTTCTTTTATCCTGTTGACCATTATCTAACTTATTCATTTCTTAGTTCTTTAATACCTAGTGTATTTGTTTGTCTTTTTATTCTTACTAGAGGAAAAGGTGGCTACTCTGCCCCACACTTTGAACTCTTTTAGATTCAATACAAGACAAGGTTAGGCTTGAATCCAACTTCACACAGCAAGCAGGGGCTTGAGAGACCTTTTTAAACTTGCACTTGTAAGTTATTGAACTCCAATAAAAGACAAGGGAAGGCTTGAATTCACCTCAAAACAGCAAGCAGACACTTAATCAATGTCCAGAATGATTTTCATATGAAAAAAAACACTCATAGCAGTTGATGATTTTGATTGGACTAATAAAGGGTTCTGGAAAAACTTCAGTCCAAATGATTGCTATAGCACATGCTGCATTGTTGATCTGTTGGACAGCTTGACATTAACCATCTCTTCCTTGCCAAACCATTTTTGATTCAATAACTGCCATTATATCTTTTGATTTGACAGCACCCTTTTGGATATCCAACCTTCCAATTTATGGCAGTAAGATCACTTTTTCCTTATTAACTCTTCCAATAGTTCCAACTTGAATTTGAATACGGATCTAGCTGGTTTTAATCTTTCCAATACTTGATTTTGTTCTGGCCCTAGCTGTCCTGAACCTTATATAAAGAGTTCATCCAAGTTGCTCCTTTCAGTCATCTGAAGAGACTTCTGGAAAAAATCAAGCAATACCTGGACTTCTATCAACAGAATTCATGCCACCTCCCAACACTACCAATCTGGTCTTCTTCAATTCTTCTGGCTCTTTGCAAAAAAATGATTGTCGACATGTAAGTTCATGTTTACTTAAATCTTCAGTGAGTAATTGAGAGATTGGTATTGAATGATTTGAGTAAGAAACCTCACATCTGTTTGGATTTATGATGGTTGTTCATCCAGCTCATTCTAAACAGCTTTCCCTGCTTTGGTTTAGATCCAAGTTTCTCCTGCAGTGCGAGGGATTGGGTTAAGTTTGAGGTCACCGGCCCTCCGATCGAGAGGGCTTGTGTTGAGCTAGGGGGTGCGCATTCCAGGCGCGCGTGGGGCCCGCTTCAATGCCTGCAAGGTTCGGGTGCCTGGCTGCCACACCCCGAACCCTTAACTATTTGAGCACCAATCGGGAGCTGTTTCGAGAGTCCAACAAAAATATGGTCTGTCATGGTCTGTCTTCAAAGAGCTTCGCGCCCAACCAATTAACCTGTTCATGTCTTTTCGTATCCGCCGTCTTACCTCAAAACGTCCAATAACGCGACTGATCGACATTAGGCGAAAGCAAATCTGAAGCGGGTGTCCGATTCCAATCGAGGCGTCCTGGCATTGCTATCGAAGCTGTTGATCGGTTCGAATGTTTGAGTTAAATGCCTTTTGACCAATTCTCTGTGTATGCTCCCTTGAATTACTGACATTGATGGTGACATGCATGTACCAGGTTATCCATATACTCTCAATCTTGATATTTTCATCCCAAAAGATGATGTCACGATATGGCCTATACTACATGATCAGTTCTGTGCTCAGCTATCTGTCTTATTCATTTTTGTCTGCCACCGGCTCGCCCCAACAACGCAGTGGTACCACCCAGACGCCTGATGACCTTTCGACGGGAATTCACCAATACATGGTAGATTATTGTTACATCTCGGTCTTTGTTTGGACAGCTACTGGATTGGTTTCTCGGTCGTTTTGGATGACTTATTGGGTCGTAAGTCCTAGCTTGATCGGCCAATTTATGAGACTATTGATATGTCTAAATAGTGAATTCTGACCTTCATATTTAATCATCGGAAGATTCCACTGTATGCCTCCTACAAAGCTTTTCAAATCGGACGGAGGCTCTTTTTCCGATAGATCCGGCAAGAACTCGTACGCGGACAGTTAGTTTGATCCCATCGGGAAAATCAAAATTCGGCGGGAACACTGACGCAAATTGAAACTTGGCGAATGGTTGTTGAGTCAGTTGATGATAGCGCGGCATTTACTCGGATCCCAACCATCCCCCAACTGGCATCGTTTCGAACGTTTACTAGATTACTCCAGCAGCTCAAGTACCAAGGTTTCTGTATTCTTGTATGATTTCGTAGATTTGGATACCCTTTTGTATCGGTCATCCACTGGGATGCTTTCCAACTCAGATGCTTTCCAACTCAGATGCTTTCCAACTCACGTGGTTATGGGATTCACGATGGAGCGATCAACGTAGTTCCTTTCCGGCTATGTTGAAATTGCCTAAATGAGATTTCGTCAGCGGTCGTTATCTCCTGCCATAATCTTAGCCTCAATGATACGATGGTCAGCTGCTACCAATTTGACCGTTGTTGACCAACACTTGCAATGCAATCACGTGCGCAAAGATCTGAAGGCCGTATGTGGAAAAAAAAAAAAGCGGAATAATTTGATGAAAGGAGGCTTTGTGAAGGTGTGTCAAACACACAATCAACCCTGTGGGGACTCCTTGTAGGATGGGATGTCAGTCCTGTGCAGGGGAAGTAACAGAAGATAATGTTCCAGGTTTGTATGAACTATTACAACTGATCTGTGTGCTTTGAAAGACCTACCCCTCTATGCACTACAAAATAGCTAACACACCAAATTTAATTTTACTATTATTGTGGATGACATGATAGAGAAAACTACATGATAGGGCAGTTCACGACTGCCTGATTTCGTTTTTTCTGATTTTACGACTCCTGCTTATGCAGGTTGTAATTTTAAGTTGGCACTTGCATGAGCAGGCCATTTAAGCGAGGGATTCGGCATGGAACTCCCTTGCAAGTTTGCTGATTTTAATGGGAAGTGTATACACTTTCTGACTGTCGTGGCATGCTGGGCGTAGCGCAGACAAAGACCAACGTGAACCTCCGTTGCTGGTTTTGTCTGCTGATCCAAGGGATCCACAACCCTTCATGCAGCGCTTGTTGGACAAGCATGCATAAACCTTCCTTAAACTTTTCTGATGCAGACTTAAAATGCTGCTAAATTTATAAAAATCAGGCAGTCGTGAACTGCCCTATTATGTGTAGCCTCAGTGGAGGCTCTGAAAATAAATTTCTTTATGATTTTGTTCTGGCAAATGTGAGATCCACAAGAAGAATTGTGATAGCATGTGCTGGAAGTGGTGAGCTTGATCCCCCCTGCCCCCCTTGTACAAATATCTATTGATATATGATTTTTCTATAGGAATAGCATCAATTAATATTTGAAATTGAATTTGGAAGACTTCTCATCTCAATTTTGGAATTCCTCCAAAACTGCTTCAAAAATCAGTTTCATCTATTGAAAAACATTCACAGAAAGCCAAAGTCCTGAAGAAGGCCAAATTGATCATATGAGATGAAGCACCAATGACTCATAGACATGCAATTAAAATGGTGGATAGACTGTTTCAATACTTGATCAATTGGTGGATTCAAATCAACCCTCTGGTGGAAAGGTACTGGTCCTGGGAGGTGATTTTGTCAGGTATTACCAGCCAAAGGAAATATCAGCACTGGGCCAGTGTGTTTTTTTGCAAAAAAGTGCAGTGTAGCAGTTGTATTTTCTGCCTGAAGATGGTGTAGCGTTATCAACTTTGCTAGCGCCGCTACAATGTGCTATGCAGAATTACGCTGTGTTACAGGTGTAATTAGCCAGTTTTTCCGTTGAAAACAGCTGTAACACAGCGTAGCAATGGCCTTTTTGAGGCTTGGGAGCATAGTGATAGTGCAAAACCCGATAACAGGCTAACAGCCCAAGAAAAAATTGTTAGCTGTTAGCAAAATTATGGTTAGCGTAGTGGGCCCACCGTTGGAAATATTCACACCCTCAAATTTTAAAATCTTGCAGTTGGTGATTCTTTGAACAAAACATTATTCACCTCTCCTTAAACTTGCATGCAGCAGGGGGATCCATGATTTAAAACAATTCTCTTATCTGTTGGAAATGGTCATGACATCACACAATCTTCAAAAAAGATCAATCTAACACCTTCTTATATGGTGATCCATGGTGGTTTCAATGAACAAAATATTGATCAGCCAATGGATAACTTCCCTTCAATCTACAGCCCCCCTGTTGTACAGCCAGATGCCAGAGCTTAATTTCAGTTGAAAAGCTAAAAATTTAGCTTTTCCACTTTCAAATTAAGATCTACAGGGGTTGCAGATGGCAAAGGGAAGTCTTCCAATATCAACTATATTTCCAAAGGTTCTTCAACACACAGCCCACCATTGACTTCTAAAGTTTATGCCATTAGAAGACAAAAATTACACCAAATTGATTACAAACATTCTGTGACTGCACTCCAAAATTCTTCAATTAAATCAAAAAAATGAGATACAAACATACAATGGTTTACAACAGAACAATGTCACATCAATCCTTGACAGTATTGATTGATACAACATGACCTTTGAATATCTGGAAAGAGAATGCTGTGAAACTCTCTGCATAAGAGTTGATCATCTGTAAAGCCATAAATGGGTTGAGTTTGGTTGATCCCAACATCCCTACATGGATTTGATGTAGTTGTGCAGCTACCTGAAGGACATCTGTCTGGAATTGATGGTCTGTTTCTGTCAAGGGCAACTTGAGACGGCCAATTTTTCCTTGAATCAATTGTTCATGAGTTTGGCAATAACTATATGGCAGAAGGTTGTCTTGAGGTCAGAAAGTTTCTGTCATTTAAAATTCCCGCATAATTTTGAATCACTGGGAATAAAATTGTGGGTTGGCCAAGCAAAAAGGAGTATCATGAACATCTTTGACCTCACACAATTCCCTTTGCCTTCTGTGCCCACATATAATTAAATAAAAAAATTGGTTCTGCACAGCCTACAGGGTATGGGTTTACACAGAGGTCAGAATCAGGATGCAACCGGGTCGGGCCCTACCAAAATTTAGCTTGACAGGCTCTCATTAAGAATCTGCAGGGGCTGTAGATCCTCCGGGAAGTCCTAGACCTGTAATTTAGAATTTACAGGGGCTGTAGATACGGGAAGTGTCCTACTGAAGTGCAAAACCAGTTTAATCCAGTCGGGGTATGTGTTTAGTCGAGTGCGCTGGCCAAAGCCATACTTCGCTGGTCGACCTTCCCAGAACCTTGAAGGTCAAAAGCCGAAGAGCACTCGACTCGACGCTTTCCATCTAGAACCACCCAGGAAGCCAGACACCAGATCAGAAACTGACTCGCAAACGGAACTCAGTCGGAGAGACGGCAATGTCGGAGGATCTGTTCTCGGTCTTGGCCGCCATCGGGATCATCGCGCTCGTCTACCGTTGGTTTACCACTTCTCCCAGCACCGCTTCTAATGACCCTAACTCCGCCGCCACCCTTACTGCCCTCCAACGTCGTGCAATGAGCCTGCCAAGATCTCAGGTCGATCGTCTCCTTACCATGTTTCCTCAACTCACTGAAAACGAAGTCCGTTATGCCCTCGTCGTCAATCGGGGCGGCGTCGAGGCAGTGGCCGAACGTGTACTCATAAGAGGTGGCTTGGAACCTGTGAGCCCCACGCTATTTTGTTTTTTCTAGCTTTCGACATTTCGGAGACAAGAAAAAAAAATACGGCAACCCAGTTTACTGGATATCAAATCGTATTGAAATACTGGCTTGGCCATTCAGACTCAAATGAAAAGCTGAACCTATTACCGTTTTGCGTTATCTCCTCAGCCCCCACCGAACTTTTTCCCCCAGAGCTCGAGTCCGCCAACCGTACCGCAGTCGACGCCATCGAACAACGGGAGCAACGGCACTAACGGCGCGAGTTCGCAAACAACAAGTGTGTCGAAAACCAGCCAGAGTCTAATCTCCAAGCTGAATCTTCAGGCTTATAAGGCCGACCAGGATCGAATGTTTGGCGAAAATAAAGAATGGTCTTGGGATGATTGTCAGGCTACAGGGGTGGATGACCAACCGCTTCCTAACTCTAGTGATCTTCAAGCTGCTGGATCTTCTGGCCTGAAAGATCGTAAAGCCCGAATGGTACTCGAATCTAGGTGGTTCGTCCTCTCCATCCTTCTCTTTCTCTTCCTCTCTCTCTCTCTCCCTCTTCTCCCTCCCTCATCCTGCACCTGACTTGCTTTATTCACTTGCTTTTTCTACTTCTCTTGTTCTCATCGCTCTGTACCCTTCCTCCAGGAAAATGCTACAGAAAGAGAAGAAAGGAAAAGGAGTTGCAACAACAAATTAGTTTAATATATACTCTTTCAATCTTCTCTTCACCTCTTTTTTTCTAAAAAAAAAAACTACAATAAAACATATTATGTATTTGAATTACTCGAGAGATGGTAGAGGAAGGAAAAAAGAAAGAAAAACACATTGATTATATGGTTGTACACTGTAGAAGAGCTCACAAATTATCATTGTGAAGATAGTTCAAGAGCTGTCCTGATGGATATCCCAGTCAACGGGTGTTGGATTGCATGATAATCTTATGTACACTTGTTCACTCAAGAATTTTACCGGCATTGTGGTATTCTGGGTCTCATCTGATCCCACAGCTACATTCCCAAAGATTTAGTAACTATTGAAGAATGGGTCATCTTAAGAAAAGAGAGAGGAGTTGTTTCTTGAGATCATTTTGTAAGAAACTCGTAAGAATGAATTATCTCGGATATCCTGCCAGGTTATGAGGTATTGAGAGGAGTGTAGACTGGTAAACTGGGGTTAGCTGGACCCAATCCAAGCAATCAAGTTTAGAGAAAGTTTACAGGGTAAGAATGCGCAATGGGAAAAAGAGGGAGATCTCTACTGGAATACAATTTATTAAACAACAGGAATCATTCTTTCAAGATGGAATGGCTAGTGTTAGAGGTTTGGCTTTTGATGCTAGCTAATTGTTCTTGTTTCCATTTGTTCAATTCAGTTTCAGTCGCAATAATTCCTCGTTCTCCTAAATCTATTCAACCCATCAACCGGAATATAAATTAAATAGATAAAAAAGTTAAAACCCCCCTCTCGCTTTAAGCAGGTTGTTGAATAGAAAGAACGGGTGTGCTACATACCTTTTCTGGCTTGTCGACGCATCATGTCGTCGGCTCTTCTGATCTTCTTTTCGTGTCGGAGTAAGTAGTAATCTGCCCAAATGACCATCCCACTCATTGTTGCTACACAAACGTCCGAAGTTTTTGAAAAAAGTCAGTCAGGGCTGCCAACAATTAGAAAAAAAAAGAAAGATAGGGGATGTACCAGAGGATACCAGAAAGCCTTTGAATGCTAAGGTCTGTTTCCGAAAGAATGGCCAATAGAGATGCCCCATCCCGCACAGGAGTGAACTATATATGGCCCATCGGAGCCCTCCCTATATGTATGTACAACAACCAATCGATTTAGATGTATTGCTTTCAAAGTTGTGTTGCAGTAACTTGCCTACCTCAGTGGCGCCTTTTACTTGAAGCTGTTTTGTAGAAGATCAGAGATGATTTGGAGATCAGAGAAATAATTCAAAATCCCTTTTCAAGTCAGATATATAGTTAGAAGATTTGATGAATGAAGATCGCACGGTTGAACAAAGACAGGTACCTCACGTTGTAGGCAATCTCGTGGTCCTCATCCTTGTTCGATAGTAATCTGCTCGTCCAGAATTTAGGCCGTAGTTTTGCGTTTGTCGGTGTGGGTTGTTCGACTTGGTTAGTCTGTGGGTTGGTTGAGTGCATCTTGATTTGTGAAGATTGTGTTCTGAAAAACGGGTGTTAGTACAGAGTAGGACCCAGCCTGTCACAGACCATTCGCCTCACCTGTCACGCGCCCAGCCAACCACACGCTGCACTTCCAACACAAAAATAAACAAAACTAAAAATGAACACCCAAACAACTCTCCACAGACTCTGCCATCTTCGAGCCAGGAACCCATTCTCATCGGCCTTCACCCAAAGGGCTGGCTTACATGTCTCTCCTCCGATCACCTCGCTGCCATTCTCAATCGAACATGGTCTCCCACCCTTCCTATCAGCAAAGACCGCAAAGTCATTGGCGATCGACTGGCAGGACGGTCTATTGGAAAGGCTCAATCAACATGTAAAAGGTTCATCATCTGACTTTTAAATATTCATCATCAGATTACTAATTCGTCTCACTGTACAAATTTTAGGTACGCCGGTCGAACATAAGTCTCTCTTCGATACCATCGTCGATCTGGCCAAAGATCGGACCCAAGTCATCCCATTTAATCTGGCCTCAGAGGCACTCAATAATTCCTTCTTCCTCAATGGTCTCGTCAGTCTCGATCAACCTCTATCTCTCTTAAAAGGAAGACTTAATGTTTGACTGTATCCAATCAAACAGAAACAACCCGATCCTCACAACGCTCCCAACCGACCATCAGAAGGTTCTCTGCTTGCTACAGCAATAGACGAAACCTATGGATCTATCACCCAGTTTATTTCTTACTTCTCAAATGCAGCCATGGGCATGTCAAGCTCAGTAAGTCAATCTTATGAATTCTCGAAAGCCCGACAAACAGATGCTAACCAACTCCACCACCCTGATTTTCTCCAAAGGGGTATGTTTGGTTGGTTTGTGATCAAGATGGAACTTTAGGAATTTGTGCGACTTTT
This sequence comes from Puccinia horiana, assembly GCA_001624995.1. Taxonomy (NCBI): domain Eukaryota; kingdom Fungi; phylum Basidiomycota; class Pucciniomycetes; order Pucciniales; family Pucciniaceae; genus Puccinia; species Puccinia horiana. The sequence goes on from LWDY01000012.1 coordinate 157,142, forward strand.
GGGGGCGGGACGATTTTAGTACAAAACCGGGAACAACGTGGAGATTGGCCACTTGCCATCAGGTCGTCCCAAATCGGACTAGACGCTTCTGGTCGACCGCTTCTCAAGCAAACAAATTCACAAGCCGGTCAAGCCGCTAGCACCTCTGCTCAAGATATACCTCCACCTTCGCGTGACCATCCACCGCAAGGTGGATCAACTTCAAACTTCCGGACATTCTCCACCACCAGCTCGCTCCGACATACTCCTTCTGAAACGAGCGATCCGAGCCACATCGAGTCTAAAGCCAATCCTGAGAAAGCGTCAGTCAAGCCGACCGTTTCCTTTGCGAATTCGTTATTTGTAAGCCCTACACCCTCGCCACATCCGACTCGACACACGGCCAGTCTTCCACCCAACCGAGCCATCACCAGGAAAAACACCAATCCTGCAGAACGATTCAACCATCTCCATCCTCTGATGACTCTTTCTGTCGCTGAAAGAGCTTATGTAGAAGACTTTGGAGTCTGGGGAAAAGACTCTTACCTTCGTCACTTTTGGAAATGCGTCGATTGGCGTAAGGTCGAAGACAGTTTCATCAAATTCGCTCCTAAACCTTCTTACCAATCTCATTCTAGTATTTGGAAAACTTGAATTTTCTCTCTCTCTCTCTCAACAAATCCAATTACATTTTCTTTTTCTGCTCAGTGGTTCTTCTCTTTCGTGGTGAATCCATTCTTTGGTCATTCTCTTTTTCTGTGTGGAATGAGAATGCCCCCACCCTAGCCACAAAAAAAACACAATGAACTAGTGATCTTGCAGCCTTGTTGGTGGGATGTCTATCCTCCTAAAATTAGCCCAGTTCACATGGGTGAATTCAATACCATTTTGATGATACTTGGATGTGAAACCTTCAACCTGTTTTGTGGTTTGGTCAGAATCAACCACAATTGACCAGATCCTGAAGAGTAAAAACTTCACAAGAAAATTTTATGTGTAAACTATGCTCAAAGTGGGTTTAAAGTTCCCAATGTGAAACTGGGCTGTTGATTGCTTGACAGTGAGTTTTTGGTAAAACAAGTTGATGTTTGATTGTGCAAAGATAGAGAGATTATCTAACCTAATAAAGTCCCTCGGTCTTCGGAGGGGGGACACCGTCCCGCAGAGACCCTCCGAAGGAGGGACTTATGCCCTAAGTCGCGCATCCGGCCTGAGAGGAGTAGGAATAGGGTAAAGGAAAATTTTAAAACAGCTCTCAAATATTTACAAAACATCTTCCTGCTATTCTGTCTTGACAGAAACAACACCAACATTTTTCTTCTTCTCTTCATCAAAAAATAAATGAAGAAAATGTGTTAAAGATAGCCTTTATCGCAAGGTGAAGTTTCTTTTTTTGGTCCGCCAATTACCATCCATGTACTTAGTGTTTGATACTTCATCCTCCTTCTTCCAATACAGCAGTGCATCGAAGTCGTATGGGTTTGTTTGGACTTCATCGTTTCAATGATCATGTATTGTCTGTATCGCTTGCTAGGACAGCGATAATACATACTTTATCTTCTGTCTCAATAACAAAGAAATCACTCTTTAAAATTGTTGCAAGGTGATGGATCAATTCTGAGGAGATCAAAAAAAAGAGGGTGATCAAGCGCACATTTTGTTCTGCAATGATGTAGGACTAACATCAATGATGCAGGAGCTTCAGAGAGATCGAGGAAAAAAGCCCCAAATTCCTACTCCTCTCAGGCCGGATGCGCGACTTAGGGCATAAGTCCCTCCTTCGGAGGGTCTCTGCGGGACGGTGTCCCCCCTCCGAAGACCGAGGGACTTTATTAGGTTAGAGAGATTATGCAGGTGATCAATTATGAAAAACTCTTAATGATTCAAATCCTTTGTTTTTTTTTTTTTTAGAAAATAATGATTTTCAAAGCTTACATATATACATAAACTAAGTGTCAGATAAAAAAAGAGAAAACCTAAATGTGAATACTTTGAAGTTAGAGACCTATGAAATTGAGAGTTTTATTGTGTATGATGATGAGTACATGCCATCCCTACAAAAACAAAGTTGGTGGTTGGTGTTGTTATGAAATTATGTTTTATAAATGTTTATTGCTTTGAAACCCATATATAAGTATAATTGGTAGTGGGAACCAAAAAGTTATCAATACATTAACCAAAAATTGTCTTTCTTAACATTTACATAGAATGTACTTGTAAAATGTTACATTCAAAATTTTATGTAAATCCCTATTTTCACCCTATAAAATTTATGCATAAATCTTCAAGGGGTGAACAATTAGTTTTGCATGATTGTTTATTGCTTCTGGTTTTTTATGTGTTTGAACATTTGAGTATCAATGTGATGGTCAATTGTATGCATGGTTCAAGTGATCATAGTCATCAGAGATGTAAGACTGTTGGACTTGGACATTGGATTCTTGATCCTTCCACTCCTGTGCATGATCTAACTGGAAAGAAAATTGAAAAAATTAAGACAATTAGCACTTCTTGCATAAGATGATATGTGCAATCACTTTTCTTTTAAATAAGAAAGGGGCTTGGAGAAACAACTCCCATGCCTTAGGAGAACAAATCCCGAGTCTTAGACAACAACTCCTGCAACTACCCTAAAATATGTTCTGGGGGTCATTGTTCTGACTCCCATAGCAAGACAGGGATTTGTCCCACCAATTAAAAAAATAATAAAAATCATAAATATATCAGAGTTGTCTGCTAAATCCCCCAATTCCAGTGGCAGATTTGGGAGTCAGTGTCATTGAACAGAAGAATTCATTTCCCGTCAAAGAGGGACAAGTACCTCCTTGACTGGAAGGAAGTCCTTCTGTTCAATGATGCCAAATCCCAAATCTACCACTGAATTTGGGAGACAACACCCATGTATTAATTATTTTTTCAATTGGCGAGACAACTCCTTGTCCTTCCCTGGGAATGGGAACAACAACTCCCAGAATGGACATCAGGTAGTTGCTGGAGTTGTTCTCCTTAGACTTGGGAGACGTTTTTCTGAGTCCCATAAACAATTCATAAAGTTAAATCTGAGTTATTTTCTTGGATTTCACCTGGTCCATACCCTAAGTTTTGTAAGTCTCAAACAATCAACACCACATTTCATTATCCATAAGCTACTCACCTTGTCACAAAGGGAGAAAAAATTTTAATGATACATACAACACAGCAACCCCAATGCTGCACTAGAAAAAGTGCACATTTAGCCAAGCAGAGTACCACATTGCTATTTTTGAGGCAAAGCAGAAATAGCTCAAGTGGAAACATGCTGAATTGAGCACCAAAACCACTACAAAAAAATCCCCTGGGTAAAGCACAGAAAATCATTCTAGCTAACATCACAAAATAGCAGACTGTTAGCAACATAGATATGAGTACTTCTTCTAGCAGTATTAAGGTGCTAATCCACTGAAAGAACAGATGAAATCTCTGTTCTTGTGCACTTTTACCCACAAAGCAGCCCTAATTTTTTGTCATAAGTACAACATCAACAGGTCTCAGCCTGGTGTTAGTTGTACACACAACTGCCATTGAAACTTTGCTTTTGTAGTAATACCTCAGCATGTTTCTTGTATTATTATATCAATCAACACACCATTTTTCATGGTGCCAGAAGTTATTCAGAGCCTGGATATCATTATTAACTGAAAGAATTTAGAGTCTCCACAAGTAATGTGAGTCAGAGGAGGATGTTGACCACTTCAGCTGAAGGGGGTTAAATGGCCCTAGGCTATAGAGTGGCACAACTAAGAGGGTGAAAAATGCCCTTAGAAGGCAAGGAAATTTTTCAGGAAGAACAGATGGTTTTTATTCACTCTAGTCAGGGAGGTTAAAATAGACTAGTTACAACATGGCCAGCTTGTGGGTCTGAATGGCACTATTTGATAATGAATAATGAAGGTGAATAATGAAGGTGAATAAAAAAGAAAACAATTTGTGAAAACTCGTTTGGGAAGGAGTCACAATTCCAACATTAACACCCTTTCCCCAAATCTGACAGTCTTCCCACAAAGTAAACCCTGGATTTGTATCCACTCAATCTGATTCCCACAAAGCACTTCAGCTGCAACCAAATCCCAAGAGTAATCATGTTTCAATTACCAATTATGCAAGAATATCATGAGCAGATAGTCAACCCCATCCAAGTTCCTTGGTGTGCCCTATTTTTGGCTAGCTTTGAATCACAAATCTTACCCTTTCTCCCAACTTCAAATCTAATCTGAGTTTATTAAGGCCGCGTTTGGGAGCAGAATATTACACGCGTAATATTGAGCACGCTTGCGAAATCTGGTCCAATTTTAGTGGACTTGAGCAGATTTCACACTCAAAGCGCAATATGACGGCCGTCATATGCCGCTCCCAAACAGGGCCTAAAGACAGCCAATCACAGAATTAAATATCATGGGTTCCCCTTACAATTATCCGAAATTCCCTGGATAACCCCGGATAATGTAACTGCTCACCCTTGTGAATCTTAGGGAAACACAAGACAAATCAATTGAATGGAGACATGGTGGACAGAGATTGTCTCACATCATCGCCAGGCAGAAAAGACATGATGTGTGTGAAGAAATCCCAGAGAATTGGAGCAAAAAAACATCCGGATATGCTCCAAAACCTACCTACAGCACCTTTATTGTTGAGCTCCATCATCATCACATGATTTGTATCATCATCAAGCTCGGCCTTATTCAAGTTACTCGGTTTCAACTAATTCCGTGTTCTTAAACGAATGTATGACTGTGCAACCCGAGCATACTCCAGGACACGACTTCGCACGCCGTGATGAGCAAATAGTGCAATAAGATTGAACCTTGAGAAAAAGAGCAAAAAGGGAAGAATGAAAAAATGCGATATGAAAATCATACAGATCCCAACAAACAAATGAAAGAAAAGCTTGAAGACAGCAAACAAACAAAGCTCAAAGTTTGCGAATTTTAGATTTACTAGCAGTTCTCTGGATCTTTCTTTTTTGAGTCCTACCAGAAAGATTATCTTGATCGAGAGAATGGATAAAGTTTTCTTCCTGATCCCGAGCAATCGAGCCTTTCGACAGACCGATCCCAAAGCTTTCGGAAGGTTTAGGTCGTGGTTGAACCTTGGTGCTTGTATTCTCAGCCATAGTTGACGGGGACGGGTTGAAAGAGAATTCCATCGCGCCACCTCCCAGAACTCTGAGTGTTTCGTTTTTGCTGACGGTCGATTCGGTGTGAGTATCTCCACCTTCACTCCGACGATCTTTCTTATGGCTAAGTTTTTGACCGAAGGTTTTATCTCGAGTCTCGAGTTCACTAATCAATCGACTAGGGTCCTGATCGTTGTCGGTATTGATATACATCCGGGGTCTATTGTGGGGCAATTGGTGGGGTGTTGATGCTTCTTCTGGCCGATCGGCTCCTCTGCCCGGGCGAGTCCGTTCTTGCTGGGTCTGCTTCTTGCGCTCGTTCATCTGTCGACGGTCTCTCTTCTTCCAAACGTCGTCATCCTCACTGCTATCCTCTGATTCAGAGCCCTCGGCATCTTCCGGCACACTCTTCTCGCTTTGACTATCTGAAAGCTCCTCTTCTCTCGGTTCCGCCGCTTGGTTTCGAGCGGTGGCTGCACTTGACGGGTTTAGAGCAGCATACTCTCTAGAGAATTTGTCAATTTCAAAATCTTCATTGGTGAATAGATCTCCAAATCGTTCATCCGTCAAGAGTGATCCAGATGGAACATTCTTTGCTTTGCTCTTCGATTGAGCTTTCGCGGGGATGGATGACTGTGCTTGTTCTATGAGTTTTTCTGCTAGATCTTTGTTGATCTTCACGTTCTGGGCAGCGGTTAATTTGCTTTCGTTAGATGTAGTTTTCAGTTTACTTGCCCGAATTCGACTCTCTTGCTCTTTCTGGATCCGTTCTTTGATGAGTTTGTCTCGATGTTCCACATAAGCAAATGGATTGGCTATCGCTTTGGCTTTGGCATATAGCCTCAAATCGATAAAGTAGCCATGCATGTATGGACGAAGTGCTGGAGTGCCGACCAAGTGATCCAAGCTAAGCGATGCCAGTTCGGAATCTGAGACAAACTTGTAGTCATCATAGATCGCTACTTCTTGTGAATCTTCCATCTCTTCTGTCATATTTTCAAGGAATCTACACCATCGCGGGGCTGGACCCAGACTTGGAATAAAGTAACCCGTCATGGGACTCGCTTCGTTTGCCAGGAATACTAGGCCACTGTCTGGATAGATGTGCATATCGTTAATTGGGGCCAACGGATTGACTGAAATGAGATTGTCGGTTGTGTGGCGGGACCAAATTTTAACCACTTTGGAGTCGGCCGTTGCTACCAAGCCTTCAGTTTGACCAAATCCACTAGCCGCAACAGAAGTGGGCCATTCTATCTTCTTAATAGGCAATCCGTAACCTTGATCCTTTGTCGTGTGGGCGAGAGGCGCTCGTAGGTCATATAACAAGGTGTGTCCGGTCGATGTTCCAACGGCCACAGTAAATCCGTCCAGTCTTGAAGCAAGTGCGGTGACCGAAACCGACATGGAAGAATCATCCCAACTGCCACCAACTCCAAATAACTTGGCAAACGGTAACTGAAGGATTCCAGCAGGCGCTCGGGCACGATGATCCCAGAATTCTACGGTGCCTTTCCCATCATCAGTTTCTGTGCCCAGTCCAATCAAGCCATGTACCGGATTAACATCAATAGCATTAATTCCAGTAACGTTGGACGAAAGCTGAAAGGGAGCCATAAAACGACCCTGTTCGAGGTTCAGTCGCCATAGTTCAGATCCGGCACCTCCGCAGATAGCATCGCAAGAGGGAAAATGATAAGCCAATGTCCGCCCGTGTCGTGGGATGCGAATCCGGTAATAGGAAGCGTTTTGAGTGTGAAGATCGAGAGTGCGATCACTCTGCAAATGGAGCGTTTTAGTCCAATCTGTGGAAAGGATCTGTTGATACAGGGAAAGTCGCGAAGTCAGTAATTTATCGACAATCATCCTATGGAAGCTAGTTTTTTCAGTCACCCTACAACTCTATCAACTTACACAGAAGTCGACGTTTTCACTATCCGTGACCCGATCAAATTTGAGCGCCAGCTCGTCTAATTCATAAACCTTCATCCGAGGCTTGTAGGTGCCAGTAGCAATCATGTATTTTCCATCGGAAGTGGACTTAATTTTGTTTGATGCTTCGGGAAAGTCGAAGTCCTACGGGATCAGCGGTCACGTAATTTTTTTGTAGGTGGGCGAGTAAAAAGATTTGCTCATTAGTAAGTTTTAGTGATGTCCGATATGAAGGATAAGATTGAAGACAGACTTGAATTAAACTCTTCCCTTCGGTTCCAGGCCAGACAGCCTTTTTCTTTTTTTTCTTAGCCCTCTCCCTGTGCGCTCTGGTGATAGTACTTCCAAGCCAATCTGGCTGATTTTGTCCTGGCGCCACCCCCCCATTGACTGTGTAAATTTTTGCTTGATGAGTGTTTGAAGTGAACGGAGGCATCGTCAATTTTTACCGTAAGATTTACAAATCTTCTCGGCTTTCTTCGAGAAGCAGTTTGATATAAGCCGAGGACGAAATGTAGCCGATGAAAGTTGGATGTCGGAGAATCTTCAAGAACGAGAAAACTGGAATTTGTGAAAGTGGTTTTTGAAAATTTTTGGGAGACCCAGGTGGGGCTGGGCTGGACGTCCCGGAGCCCGACGAGTCACAAAAAGGGGTCTAGAAACGTGAGGAGAGCCAAAAGGGGGTTGTCAATTTTCTGATGGTGCACATGTTTTCTTTTTACCCTAGTTTCTGATTTTCAACATTCTTTGAAGAAACTGATCACGGGTAAAGGAAAATGGGGGGCTCAAGATGCGGATTCAAATGAAATTTTTCAACACCAATCAGAAAAGCCCAACTAGTTGCTTACACCTCACATCAAATCACTATTGCAAACCCTCTCAATATGTGAATAACAAATGGACTTCCTACATCCAGGGACCAGAACGGCCATCCAGGATTGAAACTAACATTCCCTCTAGAGGAGATTTGTTGAAAAAAGATACATACATTGACATATTAAAGCAACACTCTGAAGATCATCTCCGGCTTCCCAGAAATTGAAATTGATCAAAGAAATACTTCACATTCACACATAACAAAGTTTTACCAGAAACCTCTCCAGACAATGATACAAGCTCTCTGAATGGAACTTCAAGGATGTGGATTATTTTTTTGAAGCACTGTAGTTAAACTCCAAAAAATTTCAATCTTCATAAAAATACCTGATCTTCCAGGTGCATGATGCAATCTGTGAAAGACAGATTATAGGAAAATTCAAAACAACCAAAATGTATCCTTTCTCATTCAATTGAATTATCATAAAGATGAACATGAATTCAAAGTGGATAACAAACCATCCCTCCACCTATTTGAATTTATAACTTGTGGCTCATCAACAGACATCCTGATTTCCTTCAGTTGTTTTTTATCCTTTGTTAAATACTATTAAATTTGGTGAAAATTTGATGTCATGAAAGGTAATTTATGTAGTTGGAGTCAATCATCATGGTTAGTAAGCTTGGTTTCTCATTCAGGGTTACTTGCCATCCATTCAAATCTCACCATTCCAAATTATCAACCCACCTGAGTGGATTGGGATACAGTTTATGATTTTTTGGGCTGCACACACCACAAGATTTGAGAAAAGTGAATGTCCCTACGTTCCAGCCTCATTATTTGTTTGAAAAAACAACCCTTGCCAACCATTTCAAACAAGTGCCCCAGCCTATCTTTGACAGCACCCCAGGGCCTGTGGGCCATTGGTTTGTGGGTGTGTCTTGCTTTTGCTAATCAAGCTAGTTCGGCTACATTTAGCAGCCTGTTGCATGAGCATAGATTGTGAGGTGCAGAATGAGGATAGAAATAAGGTTTAATAACCTTACCTGTGTCTTCACACACCTTGATCCATGAGCTTAAAATTTTACAGGGCTTTTTGGAACAGTCCCCTGAGTTGGGATTCCTGCCCCTTGTCAATTTGTTGTAGAGGCACCTAACAGAGCCATAAAAAATTAGCTAACTGGTGGCAGCCAATGGCAACATGCAACAATGCATAGGTGTTGGAATTCTCATTGTGATCATTCAAATAGAATCACAATGAGCCCAAGCATTATCCTCAAGATCCAAGTGTCATCTTCATGTGCTCAGGCCTATGTTGTCACTCATATTCAGACCCTATGTTGTCACTTTCTTCACATCAGTTTCCTGTTTTTAGATCATGTAATCACATTTTTCATACTTTAAAGATGCCCTCTTTCTCAGCCAGCTATGTTAGTTCTTGTTGTCACTTCAAACTCAAACAACAGTGATAATCAAGTTGTAACATAGTGAGTTCTATTTCAACCATTTCTGTTGTTTGCACTCAGACTGCATCTCTACTCTTCTTTCTTCTTTTAGTCATCCTTTCTTATTCAGGTGTGTGTTAAGTAGAGGTGATCCAGTTCCAGTCACAATAATTGGGATAGTTGTCTTTGTCATTATCATAGGAAACAATAATCAACAACAGCTATCATTCACACCAAGGTGCCTTTGTATTTTGGCATCTCAACTGCCAGCAGTTATCTGACTTTTTCTGGCAGTTTATTTTTACAATGTGACTTGGTTGAAGTTGTAGGGTTGATTGGCGTGGTTTTGTAGGGGAGGGGGGCAAGAGAACAGGTTGTGAAGCAAGGAATACTCCTTGTGTGAGGAGTCTTTACGCCGACTAAAATAATCAGTTTTGCTGATAAATGCCAAAACTTAAAAAAAAAAAGCTGGAGATTCTCTCCTTTACAGTATTTGTTATTTTTGTCAGCATCGAGTTAGTATGGTAGTCCCCTAGGTCCTAAGAAACTTTCTCTCGCTTTTTGCCGATCTTCTTCAGAAAATAAAGGTGGCTGGATTGACATAAAAGACAGGATGGAGGTTGAGAAAAATTGGCTTGTCTGAATTCAAAAGGTAGTTGGAAGGAAGAAAAAAAAATCTAACCGGAAGGTTTCTTTCCCATTTGGTTCCGTCCGCGGCCGTTGGTGCTGGATTGGTTATTCGGGCAGTACGGTGATGATTTGAAATAAACGTAGGAGGACAAATTTTTCGAGATGAGTACATCGCAAGAAAGCAATGAATATTGATAATTCCAAAAACCAGAGTCGGGGAGAGATAATCGAACATGAAGAGCTCGGATGGACATTTGACTTACGTCGATAGGGATCGGGATGCTCGGTTTTAGCAAGCAGTAGTTCGGCCTCCTGCAAAAGCTTTGTCACTGCTCGGGGATCCCTGACGTCACGGTTACGCTCGAACTTGACTCTTATCTCGATAGCTTTCTGTCTCCAAATATCTCGGAATACGACCTGTTCGATTGTTTTGACAAAGTCTTGATGGATTGAGCCAAGGCAATCGCATATTACTGTGTTAGATGTGACGTGATCGAGCACCCACCCAATCAAGGGATTGCTTCAACGCTCTGCGGTACAATCGCTATTTGTTGACAAAAAGATGCAGAAATAAGCTTCGATATCAGCGAGACTATTGGAAACTATAAGACCAGCTTACTTGGACGTAAATTCGGTGGGCATCTGTGAAGGGCCGAACGATACTTGAGGACGCAGCCATTTTGTCTAGGGTGGATGAGCTGTGGTGCTTGTGAGGTTCGGGTGGCAATTGCTGGAGGTTGTGGCCACTGGGCGAGCCGACCAGTGCCGTCGAGACTGTCTCTGTCTGTCCGGGGCTATCCGGTGCCTCGGAGCGCCGACTGTGACCCCGCTCGTGATCCGGGAGCACCTCCCAACAAGAAAACACAAGCACAAAATCCATAATGTGTGTACACCCTGCAATAATTGAACCTTTAGGACTGAATACCCCCCTTCCCCTGGCCACAGGGCTAATTCTGTCCACCCAAAGCAGACTGGGTTGACTTGAATTTCTCAAGTAAACATTCATTGATATTTTCTTTTCTTTTTCTTTCCTTCTCTCCTCTTTTTATTCTTATTTTTGTAGGTACTTTTTCCTTCTGTTCGTCTTCTTTCATTCAAAGTCTTTTTTGAGTTTTCTGATCAGAAAAATCTTAAAAAAATTGGGGGCTATGACTGCCATTGTGATTAAGCCATGAAGCATAGTGAATGCAATTGTTCTAGCTTAACAAATCTACCAGCCATGGGGCATCACTGTGGGATGCTCTCTATGGCAGATATGTTTTATGAGTAAAATTGGAAGTCTGGCTGGCATAGATTTAGTTTTAAGCTTCCAAATAACCTCAAGGAGTCAAGTCTCACTACTGCCAGCTTGGGTGGGTTTCACTTTGTAATTCTGAGTTGGCAAGATGATAGACTCCATCTATCTTCATTTTTTGTGCTATTCAATATCACTGTAATACATAGACAGAATTAGGCCACATGAGGAAATGAAGAGTACCCAGTCTCCCCCCAAAAAACGCAGCTCAAAAACTGCTTAATCTATGTACCACCACAGCATGCACTAGAAAGATCCAACTGGGATGAATCTTGGGAAACTCCATGACTTCTTTAGATGGATATACTTGTTTTTCATGGATTGGCAGGGTAATTGAGCCAAAATGAGTGTGTTCAGGAGAATCAAGGTCCTTTTTTTCTTTCGAGAAACCAACTGAGAATAAGGAGATGAGTGGAAGTTGCTCTGATCCAGGTCTCGGTGCCACCCTGGTCTAAGCAGATGGGGTGGCCTGCAGCAAAGAAGTGGAAGTCCCTGGGACTATAAATGACCATAGATCTTGGATTGACTCACTGGTGAACTGTTGAGGTTCTTCAAGACAAGCTTCCATCTGAGCTATTTGTGTTGGCAGTCGATGTACGATGCCCACCACTTCTGAACCAGAACCACCAAGCACACACTCAAATCGGTCGTCGGTCTCATTCGATGGCAGACACTTCATCCACTCAGAATCTGGCCAGATCATCTCCTTCCGTGGCGTCTCACTGTCTGGATTCTCAAAACTACCCTCCACACCAGATGGTCGGACTCACCAGGCCGAACTATTCTTCGAACATCGTCAGATCTCTTTCGTTGGTCATCCACTCCGAATCGAACATGCTTCTCACTACCTCAACCAACTCGTCAACTGGGGCTTCAATCTCATCCGTCTCGTCATCTGTTGGGAAGCACTAGAACACTCTCAGCCTGGAGTTTACGATCTCGAGTACATCGATTATATTACCAAACTAGTCCAACTATGTCAACAACACAAGCTCAATGTTCTCATCGATGCCCATCAGGATGTTTGGAGTAGATACTGTGGTGGTTCTGGCGCACCCGGTTGGACACTTGAACTGGCTGGTTTTGAGATCACCAATCTATCAGAAACTGGTGCCGCCGCTCTCCAACAACTTGGTGCACCCAAGGGAGTTTGGCCATCAGGTTATCAAAAACTGGCTGCGTAAGTATTCATCTGTCCTTTTTTTTTCTCTGGGAAAGATTTCCATAATATTGAAACTGATTTTAACTTGAAGATAGTGGGACCATGTTCACACTCTTCTTTGCTGGTGATACCTTTGCCCCAAATCGCAAAGTTAAACGGAACTTACATCAGAAGTGGGCAAAAGAAGAAAACGGGGAAGAATTGATCAGTTTACAACAGTTCTTACAAGGCAGTATGATCGAAGCCTTTGGTCAACTTGCCGACTCCTTATCACCCTTTGATTGTGTGATTGGCTTCGAAGTAAGTCAGAGATAAGCTTTACTCCAACACATTTCAGTCTGATTTGTAAATACTATCCCTTTGCTGATTTTGTATCACTCGATTTGTTTCCAGCCAATGAATGAACCTCACAGAGGATTCATAAATCTTTATTCTCCTCATCAATGGAACCCAATGACTGACCGTGAGTGAAGTAATCGAATCATAGAGCTAAAACTTCAAAAACTAATTCACTGGATTGTTCGATCACTTTTTTTTAGTTTTCATCCGGGATTGTCCGTCTTTCCTTCAAGCTGTAGCACTAGGGGACGGCCATTCACAAAGGATAGATGTCTACACGCCAATCTGGCCGATCCCCTCCTTTAGATTTCATACTCGTCGCATCACGCCTCAAGTCAGAGCATGGCAACGCTCGGTCGAATGTATCTGGAAAGAGCACGGCGTTTGGAGATGGGATGAGAAACGTCGAAAGCCAATCATCTTGAAACCAAAACACTTCAACCTCGATCCGCTCTCTGGAAAACCGTTTGAGTTTTACAGTCAAGCATTATATCCATTCGTCTCCAGGTTTGCAAAACGAGTTCAAAGCCGTCGACCTGATTGGATCATTCCGGTGGGACCCATTCCTAATGAAGTAAGTCTCACATATCTCATCTTTCAAAAATGAAAGACAGATCACTCAACAACCGATCTCTTTTCTGAATATTTTCCAAGCTTTACCCGGAATGGGACCATCGTCAGCGACCTCAAAACCTAGTTGCCGGGCCACATTTCTACGACTTATTCTCTCTCGTACATAAGTCACATGGTACATTAACGATGGACGTCCAGGGAATATGTATGGTACTGGAAACCAACCGTGGCTGTCGGTGTCTTATGTCCTCTGATCCCCTTTTTGTCGCCCTTCTTTGCTTAGAAAAAACCGATTTGGAAATGGTTGCATTTCGGACATGAAGCTGCCAAGAAAAAGTCAGTCTGTTCATCAACCGAGCTATCATACCCGCTTGTTTCATCAGCTTATCGTCTTTTATTCAAATAAAAAAAAGCTATACGGAGCAAATTCGGAACGTTGTTAATTCAGTGTACAAAAATATCGGTGAAATACCGTGTTTGATCGGAGAGCTGGGAATATGCATGGATCTGAATAAAGGCAAAGCGTTCACGAGCGGTAATTACTATTGGCAACATCACCAGATGAATGGATTGTTAGGGGCGTGTGAATCGAACTTAGTTTCTTATGTGTGAGTCGACATAGAATTGAGCTAAATTGCTCCCACAATCTCAAGAAGATCTCTGATCGATTTTGATCATTCCGGTATGGTAGATTATGGAACTTTAATCCTTATAATACCGACGAGTATGGGGACGGATGGAATGGTGAAAACTTTAGCTTTATCAGTCAATCAGAACGAGGTGATCGATCGAATGAACACAGTCAACCGAGGATTTTATCAGCGATAGTCGTACGTCTTCACAAAAAAAAAACATTCTCCGCTAATAGAATTGTATCTGAACGATTCCCTGTGATTTGTTGATGACGAATTCTTTGGGTGGATATGTTTAAAATGTAGAGACCCAGTGCGCGAAAAGTATCCGGAATTCCGTGTCGATCGAGTTATGATATCGAAGAATCTAGGTTCGAATTCGAGTACACCAACCCGGACCAACCCAGTCGCTTCAAGACCACAGCCACTGAAATCTTCTTGCCCTCCCAACGATTCCCTCTCGACAAGATCCAGATATCCGTTAGCGATGGGACGTATTCTGTTGATGCGAAAGTGAGCGATCGGTTTCGAGATTCTAGAAAACATAAATCTTTGTGCCCTAGTTTTTGACTCTTGTCACTCCTTTCTTGTTTTGTGTGTCTGTCGGTTTATAGACCCAACTGTTGATATGGAACCATTCAAACACAAAACCTGGAGCCAGACATGCGATCAAGGTTACGAGTCCGGTACGAGTGCCGATCGCCTGGCCCCCACCGGCTATGTTCTCGTCGTTTAAGTTCGTCGTGCTCTTGAGCATCCTCGTCGGCCTCGTCGCTTTCTGGCTCGTCCCGTCCTCTTAACATCGTCACCTGCTTCTCTTCCTGCTTCTCTTTACTTGTTGTTGTAGACATCGTCGTATCTGTCTCACTATGTGATCATCTGATTAATTGCTCACTACATATTTATCTTATCCTCCGTAGATTTATTTATTCTTCTCTTTTCCTTCTACATATAGAGAATTCATCTTGCTCACAATATAGATTACTTAATATATGCATTGTTGTATATATCTCTATAATAATCATATGAATCCCTTCTCATTTTGTTTAAAAAGATCAAGTAAATATGGTTTGTTTTTGTGTCTTGTTTGTAATGGTGTATGTACATACATACATGACAGCAAGGCCCATAACTCACACAAGGTAAATATGTATGTATTGACTAGTTAAAATACGTGGATGGTTTAACATTGAAGGTCTGGACCAGATATTTAGGATGCCATGTGACCACATCCATCAGACATTGTATTGTTGTCCTTTTCTTGCCTTACTTGCTCTTTCCTCAATTTTAACAAGACATCATTGCTTGATCATCTGTGCCACCAATTCCTTGTTCTCTTCTTTTTGGGCTTGTTTGAAAATCTCCTTCTGCAAGAAGTGTATCTTTTTCCATTTCTTTTTCTTTGTTTCTTTTGTAATCTGTTTTTTTGGGTACTATTTATACATTGCTAATTTGTTGAAAAAAACAAGTTTGAATATAATACAAATATTTTTAGGTTATGTTCTGTTTGACACAGTGAGAAAAAATGTGGTGTATTTAAATATGTAACATACATGAGTAATGGAAGATTTTTGATTGAATAAAAAAAACCAAACTGAATCAAAGTTGAGTGAAGTTGACTTGCCTGCCAATTGGCAAGTTGCTCTGCACATTTTTTCTGGCAGATTGACTTGCCTCCATGTATGCAGGTCAACTTACATGGTACCCCTCTAACCAAAAGCATAACTGAATTTTACCCATCACTCAACAGGAGCCTTGGAGAGTGACTTGCCAATTGGCAGGCAAGTCCACTTGGCTTAAATTTGAGCACTCCTAATAAAACAGAAAAAAGACAGAAAGAAAAGAGTGCTAGATACCTGTGTGATCACTTGGTGAGATCAGAATAGACAAGTGAGGCCGTCATTATTGTCCCAATATTAATATGAAACTTGACCGGGATATAGAGGGTAACATTGCTATCACAAGGGTGCTAAAGCTGGCCCAATACATGGATTGGTATCTTGTCAATGATGGCACAGGTTAGTCTTCTTCCATTCAACACCAATTTTTAGTCAAATTTGTATGGAATGTGGAGGACTTCCGGTTGTGAATCTAGCAGGTGAAATCCTAGATTCCAAACTTAATTTGGTGGTGAAAATTCTTTCAGATTGAGTTTTCACCACCTGCAAATAAGATTTAGAATCTAGATTTCCAAATTCTATATTGGCCTTCGGAAGTCCTCCAGTTTGGTTTTATTGTTGATTTGAATGTCCAATACATAGAACTGTTCACATTAGCAAATTTTTAGCATATGCCATGCATAACCAAACCTCAGCATACTTCTCCAGATAAATATGCTGGGAGAGTACTTAGTAGTTGGGTATTGTGGCTTGCTGATGGGGATGCTCTGGTTTCAGCCCTGCATGAACTGTCCTCATCTTACACCTATCTTTATGACTGTGTCAAACAGAGCCTTATGTAGATTTTTTTTTGTTTAAAAAGTCAAGATTGTTCAAACTTTTACATGAAAGAAAGAATCAAGGTATTCCAAACTGAAACATAACACCCAACATATAAATTATAATCCAGGGTTCTTGGTTTTCCCAACAAAAACTCAAATAAAGTTTTACATGATTACTGACAGCTCTCAGCCAGAATTTGTTATGTAAGAAGCTTTTATGATTTTAAGATTCAATTTGGAATATGTACCATCAATGAAGAATCAACATAAATGGAAACAGATATCTCGAAAAAAAGAAAACAGTGGGAAAACGGGTCAGCAAGGGTACATTTTTTTTTGTTTTGTTTTGTTTGGAAGAAGAAGAATCAAGGATAATTGTGATATGGTTTTAATATGAGATGATAGTATTATATATGGGGATAATGTATATATATGTATTGCAAGATATGATAGACTAGAGAAAAAAAAGAAGAAAGAGGAGACGAGATGAAGATTTAGAGAGATTTTTGGGAGCAACCAAGGGAGCGTTGGGACGAGATTCTTTGGGAAGTTCTGCGATTCAAGTTAGTAGGATTACGGGGGAGGGAGAGTGAGAGATGGCGGGATCTAGGAGCAAGAACAGAAGAAGAAGCAGGCAGAAGGTTCTTTTTTGACGACCTGAGGGGCAGTTTCTTGGTATTTTTCTTCGAGGGAGAAGACGCTGGTTCGGGTTGAGGAGCGGATGCGGAAGGCGGGTTGTAAGATGATAGCCTGGCGGATTTGCGCTTAGGAGGAGTGGGAGCCGAAGGGCCAATACAGTCGTCATTTTCGTCTCGAGTTCTTTTGCGTTTGGACCCGGCGAAAGAGGGTTCAAGACGCGACGCTGAGCGCGTTCGAGGTCGAGACACGTCAGACGCGGCGACGACAGCTTGAGTGAGTGGGCGGGCGGCGATAGTGGTGGAGATGGTTGATCGGGGTGAGACGGGCTTGGAGGGCTCTACCGACGGGCTGGCTTGGGGAGCGGTCTCGGTGGTGGATGATTGTGAGTTTTCGAGGATGCTATAATTGCACGAGTTGGGAGAGGGCTCTCGTTGGTCTTGGGAACTGTGAGAGACGCGTCGGGTCGGCGCAGGGTCGGTCACAAATGAAGGGGGATTCTTTCCGGCTGTTGAAGAAGGGGGCGATGGCGAGAGGCGAGCCAGTAGGGATAGAGAGGGTGATGGACGACGAGGGACTGGAGAGGGCGAGCGACGATCGGGGCCGCTGGAGGAACCACCGATCGGCTGGGGGTCAGTGATTCTAGGAGGGGAATCGACTGTGGTGAATCGGTCGCGCTCGCTGATCTTAATTTTCTCGTGATCGATTGAGGGGTCGGGTGGCTGAGAGGATAGAAGAACAACATTCTTCTTGCCTGCGCACATGAGAGCCAAATCCTTAGTCATAAACATGCAGCTTGGTGGGAGTGGGTCGATGAAGTAGACGGTCGAAGAGGAACTTGGCTTGGGGGGAGGTCTGATGGATAGGTCCAGAGTGGAGCTGGTTGAGTTGGCTCCCTGAGACTGCTGGAGGATGGTGAACTGGGGAAGTTTGGGTGGGTTGGGCTGGCTGGTGGACATGGTTGTAGTGTTTATCTCTGGCAGTGTCTTGAATATATATTTCTTTGGGGAGTCTGGCTGTCGACCGGCGCGTCGCGACAGCCTGAGCAGCCCACTCAGTCAACACATGGAAATATTCCAAAAGAGGAAACACATGAAAACATTTCTCTTTTTATTTGTAACCAGACATCCTGTCACATACCAGTCACATCTCTGTCACACCCATCCACTAGCCGCAGTTTTCTCCGGTCTCTGACTTCTGAAATACGACGTCGTATTATGTAGCCGAATACATCCAAAAAGAATCAGTACTCTTGTGTTCACGATAGAAAGCATGCCAGAACTTACTCAAGCAAATGTGAGCCTTGAGTTAGTTTACACAAAGGCATGTGCTGTCTCAAAGACAGTATTTCCTTTATATTCAATACTGTTTTTTTAATCAAAAGTCACATTAATTTCACATTTTAAACTATGTAAACAAGTCTCTTGACAATCAAAAACAATCATTGGTTCTTTTTGCTTCGTTTTTTGGCATCTGAACCAGTCCAACAAGATACAACTCTTGTTGCCCCTTCTCCCCTCTTTGCTGTCATCTTTGAGCTCCAAATTCATAAACTCAACACATACAATTACAAGAAAACAAACGACATGTATAAGAAAACAGAAAACATTTCTCTTTAGTAAGTTTCATGCCACTACCATTGTACCAACTTCAGGTGCCTGGCTATGAGTGTTGAAGTCTTCATCCTCAATCAGATACAACCAATCCTGATGGTTTCTCCAATTAGTTTTATCCCCCCTCCACCAAAATTCAGAAGTTCCAGGGTGTTGTCAATGCTAGCTGTGAATTGCTTTCCAAAAATATGTGTCTTACACCAAGGGTGATCTGGTGTGTCATGTCAGGTCCTGATGGTTTTATTCAAGAAGTCTTCAGCATTGTGCATCAATTCTATAATTACCAACAATTGATGATGTGAAGCTAAAATGTCATGTGAGCTCCAATTCAACCTGTTGCAGCTTTCCTTTTGCAGGTAACTCGAACTGAAAGAAAAAGCCAAGCAACTGCTGGCAGCTGACATGCAAAAGTACAAAGGCGCCTTTGTACATACTTTTGCATGTCAACTGCCAGCAGTTGCTTGACCTTTTCTTGCAGTTTGGGAAACAATTGTTTTACAGGTAACTGGGAAACAATTTTTTTTCAGGTAACTGGGAAACAATTGATACCAATTTTATCCTCTGAAAAAATTGATAAAAGTTGGCGGAAAATTGGAAGTAACATCATATTATAATGAATCAAGTAATCCCCACAATTTTTCTAAATACATTACATTAAATTACATACATAATTTAGTGCTTGATTAATCTGGAAGTGATGCTCATATGCACACCCTATAAGTGATCAGTCCAATTCCAGGCAAAGCAGTCCAACTCAATCAAGTACCAAAATGGGCCAAATGCTATTTGGAACACAAGCATATCAATCTGCCCTGCACTGGCAGGCTACAAAAGAGTGGTAGAAATCTATGCTTTTACAAACCGGTTTGAAGGTCTAGTTTCATCTGTAGTGATATTATATATTTACATTAGGTCCTTGTTTTATGCAACCTTCAACCAGGCTGGATTTTTTTCCAAGTGATCCAATCAACACTGGTTGAGAACCTTATTGTAAAATAGCCTTCTCAACAGGCACCTTGCAATGTTGTTTTATTACAGAAAGAATACACTCTTTCAACCAGGTTCCCAAGATTTTTCCATAGGTGGTATTCATCAATGGCTGTCTCTCTGCTTGAAAATAAATAGCATGTAAAATTTGCATCAGAGGATTTAACATGTCACTCTTGGTTGTTCATGACCTTCTGAGATTGTACTAGTTCTTTCTGCAAGACACAACCAGTTTTCATTGAACTTCCTTGCAAGCTTCTAATGCTTCAAGCTACTAAACTGCATCCACCCAACACCATGAAAAATTAATGATCACTTGATGTCAAGTGACTTGAAGTAACATTGATCCTATTCAGCCACAACTCAGATTGTACCACTGTCCAAATATAATGGCCCCTTTGTGTGTTGCAGGGGGATGATGCAGTGGTCAACTGGATCAATAGTGGATAGTTTGCTGAACTTAGCCTAATGTGTCAACTGGATCAATAGTGGATAGTTTGCTGAACTTAGCCTAATGTCACTTGCCATATCAAGTGATCATTAACTTTTCATGGTGCAATTTGATATCCATTTTCCATTTCTCAAAAAGTCACTGTGGTCAGAATCAAGAGAAAAAAATTTACTTTGATCCAACCTAATAATATAAATCTTGTGAAACTTACCAGTATCTCTCTATAAAGACTTCCTTGTTTTTGAAGAACTGTACCAAGTTCTTCTCTTTTTATCTTACTCATAATTGAAGCTTCCAAGCTAGTG
The DNA here is from genome assembly GCA_001624995.1 of Puccinia horiana. Classification (NCBI taxonomy): domain Eukaryota; kingdom Fungi; phylum Basidiomycota; class Pucciniomycetes; order Pucciniales; family Pucciniaceae; genus Puccinia; species Puccinia horiana. The sequence continues at coordinate 177,532 of LWDY01000012.1, forward strand.
AGTGAAAAAAGTGACAGGAATGTGAGTTGAGTTATATCTTGTTTTGTCTTGACTTCCTCTTAGTTTTTTCTCTTTCTTTAAAAAATCAAAGAATTACTAACTAACTATCTCTGAGCCTCTTCAGATCAGAATACCAAAACATCATCTCAAAGAATGTTGGGAATGGAATCCTTATGAAAAACCAGATGCAACAGATGAGATGGATGGACATGAACTCATGATGAAAATATTGAAGTTTGAATTATCTGGGCATACAAGGTATAGTCAATGGCTTAGTCATCATTTCCATACAGACAAAACAACTAAGCAAGGTCCCTGGGTGGAGACGGTCCCACCCTAGGGAACATGCTTAGTCATTGTGTCTGTATGGAAACAATGACCAAGCATGGGCCAGGGGAGTCAGCAATCCAGGGCAAGACATTTATTGCAGTGGATTGATTTCTTGCAGGTGAGCACTGGGCTAATATCATTAAGGGTGTGTACACCCAAGGAAAAGGGTTTCTGGGCTTGCACACCCTTTTTTTATGTGTATGGTCTGCACACCCTTTTTTTCAAAAAGGGTGTGATGGGCCAACATTCCCCAAAAAAAGCACCGCAAAAACTATGTTTTCGGACATGCCAGTCTGACAAGTGCCCATACTGAAAATGTCCAACAAGTTTGGTGGTCCGGTAGCGGGGCACTGCTTGACTTGTTGGACAGAAGTCAGTCCGCATATTTGTTGAACTGACTTGTCTGATGGATCAGCTTCCCCAGTGAAACACAAATAGGTGCGCAGGAAAAATGAGGTCCTGCCTCTATCAATTCCCAAATTGATAAGAGGGTTTAAATGAATTAACTTTGAGGATAGCCCAGTTGTATAAGGAAACTGTAAGGACTATGAATCATCCAGGGGTGGTTATGAATCAGAGTAATAATAAACATGATAAGGTCAATAAGATTTCAAAATGTTAATATTGAGTGACTAATATTAAAGAGGATTGACCACTTGTATAGTATTTATGGTGAACTTAAAATGACAATGGTTGCAGTAAGTCAGTTTTCATCAGGTGGTGTGGTTGTCAGCCACTGAGGCTACCACTATGGTAACCCAAATGGCTGACATAAGTTCAATTCCCTTATCTATCAATCCTTTTACTTAAAATTATCACATTATATTTTTTACTCAATCTTCTAGAATATAATCCACTGTCAGTGTGATTATCTCCAGAAGATTAAGATTTACACTGTTTTCCCAACCGGCTAAAATAGCCTATTGGGTAAATCATTTTCTCACTTATTTATAGGGGGTTGGAAATACGACTCCCAGGCATTGGATGAACGACTCCCACGACCAGGTTGATGTCCAATTCAGGCCGCGGGGTTGGGAGTCGTCCTCCCAATCCCAAAAAAATAAAAAAGGAGGGAGTCGTTCTCCCAAATACGCCAATGGACTGGGCGGATTGGGAGTTGCCCTCATTGACCGGAAGGAAAACCTTCCGGTCAATGAGGGCAACTCCCAATCCGCCCAGTCCATTGGCGTATTTGGGAGAACGACTCCCTCCTTTTTTATTTTTTTGGGATTGGGAGGACGACTCCCAACCCCGCGGCCTGAATTGGACCAACGACTCACAATTTGGATGTCGACTTGGTTGTGGGAGTCGTTTGTCCAATGCCTGGGAGTCGTTTTTCCAACCCCCTATTTATACTATTATCATCATTTCACACTTATGGAATATTGTGTCCACCTTTGAAAGAAAGTATTTTCAAAGATGGAAGTTATCATCCTTTTCCAGATGATACTAACCTCCAATATTTCCTTTCAATCAGTATATAAAGGCTGAGGTTTCCTTAATCCTCCATCACCCACGATAACATACTAGATTTAATTCCTGAAAGGCTTACCTCATATAAACAAAAAGGTAACTGGGGGCATAACTCTGTTATCATGTGAAAAACTCTTTCTTCATCCAACTCTATCCCAAATTCCCTTCCGCATCATCTCGACTCTGCACTCTTCCTCAAAACTCTAACTCCTCTATCGAACGAACCGTTTGTCTTCAGACAACAAAGAGCAGGCACAACTTCCTATAAGTTGATTGTCATCAGACTTCAGGTCTGATTGCTAGCCCCTCCGCTCTAACTAGTGTTGAGGTGTGGTTCTTTCCCACTATAATCAGTGCGTTGTCTATCAACCGGTCGTCACATAAGAGACGCCTGCTGACAGTGGTGTTGAAAGGAAAATGTAGTAATTAAAACACAACAATAGCAGCAAAAGGGTTACTGAAAGCTTGGCTCATAGGCTACAAGAGTTTTCAACCCAGGATTGAAGAATATCAAATATTAAATTAATGTGTTGATTAGGAAGTTTAACACCACATGTATTTATGGAGCTTAGTATGGCTTTGAGGAGCCTTATCCAAAATAATGACTGTCCAAAAAGTTCTACTGGACAAACCTGGATGGGTTGCAAAGGTTAATAAAACAATTTGTGTGCATTTTTTGAACCCTGGGGATAGGCCCTCAATTAAAAAAAGTTCATTGTGGGGGATAGTGTCACACGGCATCTTGTACAAGAGATGGGTGGGCACTATTTGAAGGAAGGGAAGGAAAAGAGATAGCTTCGAAGAGAGGACTGACTGTTCAAAGATCTTCTTTATTTCAAAGAAGAGTTACTTAGGCTCAGAGGGACTTAGAGTAGAATACTGAAAGGGTTTGCAATGAGAAGGCTCGAAGAAGGCGGAATCAAGTTATGCTAAAAAACTATATTCTTATTTTGATGAGGAAAGATGGAAAGCATGAAAGAAGACAGCTTATATAGTAAATACAAGAGGCTACAAAGGTATGACATAGGTTCAAAGCAGAAGAAATGAAAGGGAGGTCAAGCAACACCAAGGCGAGTCCATGACTGGAGGACTAAGCAAGGGTAAGTGCAATGGGTGCAAGAGTGAGTGAAGTGAAGTTCGAAGTTTGAGGTCTGTGCGTCAAAGTTTGAAAGTTCAAAGAGGAAATGTGTGAATCCGGAAAAGGGAGTTTAAGTGTATGAAGGAGTAATGCCAAAAGTAAAGGAAGACCAGTAAGAGGGTTATTGCTCTTGCTTTTGTTTGCATAACAGGAAAGCAAATGTGCTATTGAATCTTCAAAGGTTTAGAAAGTTACTTCAAGAGATCACTGAAGATTGCTGAGGGTGAATTGGTGATGTCATATGCAACCCGAGGATAAACCAAAAGCTTGAAAGTTGCTGAGGTCGTAAAGCATCCTTAGCAAATGCAAGGAAGATCCAACTGCAAGATCCTGAGTTCTGATTATGTCTTATGACAGATGGGTAGTTTCAATTCATGGGTTTCATAACTGTAATAAGAAAATTTACAGATAAGGAAGTTGAATTGCAACATCCGTGTAGAAAAGGGAATATTCAAACTTTCCAATTTTTTTGTAGATAATACACATCTGTTTTTGTGGAAAAACATGAAAACAAACAAAAAAGTTTTGAAAGAATGGGTTCCTGAAGAGCGTAAGAGGTCAATTTTTTCTTTGATGATACAGATAAGGAGAGTCTAGATACATGACTGAAGAGTCCCAAAGTATTGAAGATGTACAAAACTTGAAGCCCGTTATCGCTGAAAGCAGTTGGGACAAACTATGGGGTGTGGTCCAACATGAGTCTAAAATTTAAATTCATTGAGTTGGAGGAAATGTTAAAACTAACCAGCATCACCACCTGTTTTTTTCTGACAAGTGAAATTTCCATTTTCGTTTTTACAGACTATGAAAATAAATGTGAGATAGGCAAATATTAGATAACCTAGCTAGTAGTACAACTTCAATTTTCCAAGGAGACTGAATTTTTTTAGCACTTACGATAAGCAGGTTCCGGTGAGGTTTTGAGAACTAGAAATCCAGTTAGACACTTCTGCGATGAACTTTGGACATTCTTGTTGGCATCATGACAATTTGATCCAACGATTTCACTGAAGCATTCACCACTGCAATCCAGATCACTGTTACACGCTAAGTTCAATTCGTAACAAAAATGAAATATTAATTTTTGAAAGTCCCTGAATTTTAAGACTGCGAAAGTAATTGACAGGCTTACTTGCAACATAAGCTGAACCTTTGGGATTGAGCTCAAAGCTGGTGCAAGTGGTTGTGAGGTAAGGATTGTAAGCAGATGCCAGTGTCCCAATCGATATTGCAATCACGATCCTGAGCCAGAACAAAAGGGGGTTGAACGCGGACATGTCTTTGGGTTTTGATCCGGAAAAAACAAACTGGATATTTCGGGACAGTTAAAGACGAAGAGCAATGAAGCGGACGAGAAAGTTTTGGGATGATGAGTCACCCGCCGAGCAGGACCTTTTGAAGTAATCTTTGGAGGGCGAAAGATATTTCCGCACACTCGGACAACAACTTACAGGGAAGTTCCCTTAGCAATTTTGTCTTGGTAGTTTATACGACAAACTGTTCTCGGCAACCACATCGCTTGTTGTCTTTTGAATCTGAACCAAGGTCGCCCCACATTCTACTCGGTGGCGATCCATCTGATCTTTGGCCATCTTGCTAACCGAGGCCGGCGACTGCAATCAATGCGGGGCCAGCACAATGGTACCTAAAATATTTATTTATACAAATTCTTCGGCCCTTTTTTTCTTGTACCTCAGCGGTGCTTCCTTGCCCAATCATCTGCATTGAGGGACGGAAAACCAGAAGCCCGAATCAGGCGATCAAAGGGGTTTGTCGTTTGCCTCTGTAATGGTGTGACAGAAACACCCATAATGATAAAGAAGGAGAGAAAATACGGCGGGACCCCGAATATTCCAACGTAAATTTTCGCTTGAAGGGTGGTTCACACTTTCCCCGTAACTGTCTCCCCATGTTTTCTTTTCAGGTCTTGATGAATGTCTATTTATCTACATATACAAGTGAAATTTTCGTGGATGTCAACGAAAAGAAAAAGAAAACGCGCTCATGAAACACAAAATGTACATAACTTTCTGGTCCAGATCACCTTTTTCTTTACACAAGCTGTCCTATTCTATACATTGGAACAAAAAAAAAGAGGAAGACAAGAATCGAAATGAAGAAGAAAGAAAAAAATGGCCCTAGGTAAGGTGATAGGATATAAACTATTTATGTTCATCCTCATCACAGTTTTCCTCTTCGTCGGCAGCTAGAGGAGTCGAGGTTTGGGCGGATAGGTTGGAGGGTTGGACAGATGAGTTAGAGGGATGCGTATCTGTCGTTCACAGAATAAATAACAGTCCTAGTCAGTACAGATCGCGACTAATCCGAAATTGAATGATTTCTTCGCTCTACTAGAGTCCAGTGAGAGACAATCTAATTGGTTGAAGTCTTACCTTCACTAGATCCACTATGTCCAGTCTTGGCTGCTTTTCTACCGCCCCCTGGGCTGGGTGTGGGGCTGGGATTGGAACCAGATGCATCAGTTTTTGAACCACCTGGACCGCTCTTGGTTTCGTCGTGTGAACCCCCTCCGCTATTTGTGCCAGCATCCATTTTGGTTCCTGGGCTTTCCCCTCCAACCATAGAGGTCGGACTGCTTGTATCCGTTGAATTCTCCAATCCCTTCGAGTTCGGTCCAACTTCACTTCTAGAGTCATCAGGAGGAGAGTTATCATTGCTTTCGTCGGAAAGAGATACTTCATCAGTGCCCCCCGAAGCTCCCCCGGACAGTGCTGAAGAATTGCCTGCGGAAAGAGCTGAAGAAGTGTCTCCAGAAGTTCCCCCGGAAATTCCTGAAGAAGTGTTACCAGTAGTTCCTCCTCCCGAAAGTCCTGAAGAATCACCTCCAGAAGTTCCAGTAGAACTATCTGCAGAAGTTCCTGAAGCAGTGCCTTCAGGAAGTCCTCCAGAAAGTCCCCCAGAAGTGCCTGAGGAAGATCTTCCGGAATCCAAACCTCCTGTCAGATCAGTTCCTGAACCAGATTGCGTCGAGTTAAGGTCACCTAGAAGGGAGCTACTGGTGAGTGGACTGGTAACGCTCAATCCGCTACTGTTTAGCAATTTGTCCATAGAATCCATCGCTCCTAAACCCGCGAAATTCCCACAATCTGTGTTAAAGTCCACCAATGGAATATCAGTGGCTTATAAGTAAAAAAAGATACATAGCTCTCAAGTAGCCAAAAGCTACTTTCAAGGAGAGAAAACTTACCCCCTGGGCTATGGTTTGATGTACCCTTTGAAGAGGGATCGTCTGAGCTATAGTAAGAGGATGAAGAGGACTTTGAACCTGAGACACTAGTGACGGTATTACCCTGAGTTTTTTGGCTACCCCAAGCAGTCGAGGTAGGTGAACCACCTTGTTTCCCCTTTGGAATACAGGGAGATAGATTCGTCACATCTCCCATCGCTTGACTGTCACTAATTCCCAGCCAATTGTTGAGGAAACTCTTGATCGATGAACCCAGTGGAAGTCCCACAATCAAGATCGGTCCAAATCCCACAATGATCATATGAGACGCAAATAACATGGTCAAGAGTTTTCTTTGAGCACTATAAAACATTTTGTCAAGCTTGAAGCGGATGATAAATCGAATGAAGAATGCCGCTAGTGAAGTTCCCTTGTTCTTTCCTTTTGTGATTTGGTTTGTGATTGGGAGAACCAGCTCACAGGAAGGGGAAGTAAAATATTCGCGGAATTCAGGGCGCTTTCGAGATCTGTGATGAGTTCCTGGACCGAAATTCAGAGAAAATGAAAGGCCGGGATGAGAGTCACTTCAAAGTCAGTTGAAGGACAGAAGCAACAAAAAGCGACAAAGAAAGACTACTGCGAATGTGCGTGTGTTTTGGAGTGTCTATCGGATTGCTGATCCGGAAAAAATCAAAAAAATTGGTTATTTATATAGAAAATACGTTTCTTATTTTTCTGGAATGTGGTCCACTTCAAGAAGATTTTTTTCCACGATTGAAGTACAAAGAGGATAAGCTAGATTTATCTGTCATATCAAAACCAGTTAGACGCTGTTGTCAGGTGGCTCGCGTAGGACTGAGGTAGGATGAAAGCGTGAATCTCGGGACAAGGGTGGAATGACGAAGCGGCGAGGGAAAGAGCAGAGGAAATCGTTGGTGGTCTTGGTGATCAGACCAAGCGTCGGCACATTGAGAAGAGGGTGTTTGAGAGCACGGAGAGGTTATTGGGAAGGGCACTGACCTATTCCTTCGGCCTTGGTCGAACATCCCACCGACGGCATTCGCGTTTTCAAGGGACATTACTCTCATTATGTATCGTGTTTCGTCGTCTTTTTTTTTGGTTGAAGCTTAATTGAACCAGACTGATTTATTAAGGTCACCTCGATCTGAGCACCACATGAATATAGACATCCGAACCTGTTAATCATGTTGGCGATGGTCAAGAGACAGCTGAGCCAGAACTTGGCCGAAGAAGCACTGATGCTAGTCATCACAAGACAAGTTGTCGATTTCTATCCAAGATCCAGCCATCCCGATGCCAATGCTAATGCCAATGCCAATGCCAATGCCAATGGATGAGAGACCTTTTTGATCAAGTAGAGGTGCTATGCAGAGTGATAATTTTTTCTGGGTCTTCGGTTATCTAGTGGTTTAGCCTCCTTCCTGTTGACCGTCCACCAGAACTTTCAACTGCAACTTCTAAAAACCATCTGCCACTTACCATTTACCATTTACCATGTCTTCAACTTCTCTCATCGACTTCACCCCAACTGACCAAATCAAACAGGTGCATACTCTTTCTTCATCCTCATCCCCTTCCGGGACATCCTAATACAACTGAAATATCGATCGTTAAATCCCAGATTTACGGAACCGTGTCACAAGGTCATGCGAGTGGTATCACCAAATCATACAAGTGGAGAGAGCATGTCAGTTCCTCATCCTATCCTTCTCTTTACTCTTGCTGACTTGATCGTTTTCCTACTTAGCAACTTAAACAACTAGGATATTTATTACAAGAGAATGAAAAACTCATCGAGGAAGCTCTGAGTATTGATGTATGTCTATGCTTTCAAGAGACCTCCTATGAGCTCTTTTATCGATCGTGTCCATCGTCCTTTCAACCATAAACTAGCTCGGTAGACCAAATCTCGAAAACCATGTCGGCGAGTTGGTCGGAACGAAAAAGGAGGTACTCAATGCCTTGAAAAATCTCAAGAAATGGACCAAACCTCAAAGTGTGAAGACTGAGCTCACCTGGCTCATTGCCAAACCCCAAGTCTCTCATGAGCCCAAAGGGATCGTTGCAATCTTCGGAGCTTGGAAGTGTGTATCCATTATACTGGGATGTGGTTGTTTATTGCCAGATTGTCTGCTGAATTCGAAACATCCCATCGTTTATGATTGCTAGCTATCCTGTAGCTGTCCTCTTTGGCCCACTAGTTGGTGCGATTGCTGGTGGAAACTCGGTCATTCTCAAACCATCCGAAAACTGCCCTGCCACGACCAATCTCATGACAACCTTAGTCGGAAAATATTTGGATCCACAGAATATCTGCGTCGTCAATGGTGGTTTGGAGCAAAGCTCTGCCCTGCTTGATTGCCGTTTCGATCACATCTTTTTCACAGGTGGTACATCGATAGGTAAGATTATTGCAAGGAAGGCGGCTGAGTCATTGACTACTACCACATTGGAATTAGGTAAACACAAGCTTGTTCCTTCAAAGTCGTGCCTGGCTTATGTTTTAACACCACTCCAGGTGGAAAATCTCCGGTTGTCGTGTTGGATGATGCGAACTTTTTGGTGGCGGCGAGGAGAATCCTTTGGGCGAAAGCGATGAATGCGGGCCAAACTTGTAAGCAATTTGCTTCCTTCTTGAGTAATTGGGTGCAAAGCTGACCATTGTAATTGTTGTATTTATATTCAAACCAGGTATTGCGCCTGATTATATTTTAGTTTCAGAGCAAAGCGAGTCAAAACTTATTGAGGCGATGAAAATGGTTTTGAAAGAATTTTTCCCAGCTGATGCTGAAAGTAACAGGACATCGCCTATCAGCGATCGTACCAGTCCATGTGAATCGAAATTCTGCAAGATTATTAATCAAAGGCATTTCGATCGACTCAACCATTGCCTCAGTCAAACCAAGGGGGAAATTGTCAAATTGGATTTGAATAGTTCTGCCCAACCAGCAACAGCCGATCCGACTTCGCTCAAGATCCCACTTACCTTGATACGCAACGTTAAGCACGATGATGTTCTTATGGAAGAAGAGCTGTTTGGACCCTTGTTGCCTATCCTGACCTATAACAATGACCATGAAGATATTGTTCAATGCCTTCATCGAATCAACCAATCCGCGCCTTTGGCACTGTATGCCTTTGGTCAAAGCGAGCAAAAACTTGACTTCAGTAAGCAATCTCCAAACGCATGCGCCAATCAAACCACTACTGATTTATTTATTCACCACTCAACAGTTCGAAGACATACCAAATCTGGACAATTTGTCTGCAACGACCTCTTAATCCAGTTCAACATCCCAGGCCTACCTTTTGGCGGAGTGGGATCATCAGTTGAGTGACGGCTTCTTTAATCATTTGGCATGAACACGCAAATGAAGACTTACTTGCTTGACTTGCACGTAGGGTCTCGGAAACTATCATGGATATTATTCATTCCTCGCGTTTACGTATGAACGACCGCTGGTGCACTTCCCATTCTGGGCGGACATCCTCTTAAAGGCTCGGTACCCGCCCTACACCTCGTTCAAGTTCAAATTCTTTCAAGCTCTCATGGGGCCGGCCAAGCTGAAAGGCAAATCAAATCCTCAACCGCCCGCGTTGACTGATCCTCAAGACTTCAAACGACTCTTGGACCCATCCTCGACCGGATGGTTTTCGAAGATCCCTCTCAAGTTGAGCCTCTCCGCCCTGCTACTTGTCTTCTTTTATTCCCGTCGACAAGATTCTGCAGGTCAAAAAAGAATGATTGATATTATTAAGAAATTAGAAGACCATCTCAAACAGTTTATATCTTCTTGATCAATCATTAGCCACCCATTCATCTCAAACAAAGATCGACCCATGCACAGCGCTAGTTTCCTCAATCGCCTTGTTCATGAAAATCTACCCCCGTCCATCATTCGAAAGCATCTCTTCTTTTTTTCACCTCCTATAATCCATTACCATGAACAACCGACAAAAAAAAAAAGAGTTTGCATGCTCGCACACACGTATTGTTTTCTCCTCCCATATGCTTAAATTAGCCTGTATACTACTATTTTTATTGTTTGTCCTGATCAGTCTTTTGTGTAACTCAGCTGTTGTCTGTGAAACTTCATTCTTATAGTTCACAGATTTTACACAGACTGTCACTCAAACTCAACTTGAACTACTCATAATCATCAAACTCTCAATTCAAACCACTCAATCCAATCAATCTCCTTCATTACACAACCTGCAAGCAGGTGACAAAACTCTGATTTCGTCGCACTGAGGAAATATGTGGGTTTGGTCTGCAGTGACTGTGTCTGCCTGCGCAGTCACACATTGAATTTTGTCGGCACAAAGAAATTTTTATTTTGTCACATCCTTGCGACGGCGTGCTGTGCTACCAAAACCGCAGTCCTTCTTTCTCTTCCTCTTGCCATCTCTCTTCTTTCTTCTCTCTCTTCCTCGCTTCTCTTCCACTTCTTCTTCATCCTATTCTTACCTGGTGAGATCTTTCACTGTTGACTCTTAATTTTAATCAATTAGCTCTATCACTCCTCACTCTGCTTTCAATGCGTCCTGTCCAGTCTTCTTCACAGTCCCTTATCTTCAAACTCCTTTCTCCCCCCCCCCCCCCCCCCCCCCACCAAATTTGGCTATCCTTTCTTTTCTCAATCTCTTTGATTTATCTTTGAAATGAGATTGAAAAACTTTCAGACAATGACAATAGGGACAAAAGAAGAATCACAACAAGATCTTGAAAGAAAAGAAAATTGGTTAAGTCCATCAATAGATTTCAGATTAATAAAGATTACTTCTTTTTCTCACCAAAGTACAATGAGGAAAATTGAGCTTATAAAGTTGATTTGATGATAAGATTTGATTGAAATTTGATCAAGTTAATTTAGGATGACAGAGAAGACAAGAGAAATAAGAAGGGGAGAGAAGGAGACGAAGGATAAAGATAGAGGGAATTGCAGATGATTAATTTTTATAAGGAATAGATGAGGAGAGTATAAGCAATGATTGTAATCAAGATTAAGATTTGTTTTTTAAGGGATGTATTTGGATTTGGATGAGGAGAGATAGAGGAAAGGATTGGTTAGGATGGATGATGATGGATCAAAGCTTGGCAACAAGTTTTTATTGAAAAGTCAAGAAGGTCAAATCAAAAGTCAAATGATGATGTCATGGATCCAAATGGGCTAATGATGTCAACAAAATTTTATACCAAATTCCGAAACTTTTGAATGTTCTTCCTCTTGCTTTCTAACCTTCTTTCTTCCAGTTCATTCTGGCCTTCTTTGGTAATCACTTTCTGTAAATTTTTAGTCCTTTAATTTGCATGTTCACTAGTATGTCATTTTTGTTTTTTTTTTGGGGGGGGGGGGGGGGTTTGAAGAGGCATCACTGTCAGAGTAAACAAACAAGCTGTCATATTTTTGTGTCAACTTTCTCTCAGATCTCAGTCTCCTTCTTCCTCCTTCTCCATTTCCTCTCTTTTTCTCCCTCCTTCCTCTATCTGGTCCATCTGAGTCAGATGTAAAACTCAAATCCATGTCCAGTTTAGTTGTTTTTATTTATGTTTGGTCCAACACATGTTGCCCATCTCATGTCTTGTCCAACTTTACTGCCCCATCTTCTGTCCAACAATCTGTTGTCTTGACTCTGTCCATGCATCTACATGCCTTGTTTTTCTGCTCACCCAATTTTTAGATTTCTACTTAACCATGCCTATTTGGATGAAGTAATGAAGCATCCAGTTTAGAGCTCATCACTTTTTCACCACTCCTAGTTCCTGATCTTTTAGCCCCCAATCAGTAAAAAACCCTTTTATCCTTTACAACCCAATCTCTCACTGAGATAGGATTCTAACAAAGCCTCCTGGACTGAAATAGTGGATGTGACATTGGTGTTACTGCCTGGTCCTCAGACCACATTTTGTTCAAAAATCAAACTGAGGGTGGCTGTTTCAATTGAACTGTTGAATGAATTGGGGGTTGTTCCTTCAATCTTTGCCAAAAATGTGGTTTTTTTCAAAAATTCTCATGGCATCTAGTTTACATGTGCAACAGAAGCCATGTCAATATGTATTTAAATGATTATACTATGTCTATCTCTGGAAAACACAAAAAGACCTTACCATATTTTCACATGAGTCAATCAACTTATTAAATATTGAGGCTTGAATATTAATGTGCTAAATCTTTTGTATATAACTTATGACATGGAACTGTAATAACAAAATGCCAGATTTTTGTGATTTCGGAAAATCTGCTTTACAGTACATACTGTAACTCAATTGTGCCCATCTTAAAGGTTATTTGTTTGCACAAAAAATGGTTATTTGTATTCAAAAATATCATCATCAAACAAAGTATGCAATTCTCATGCAAAATATATTTGGTTTAAAAGAATATTCACTCAATCGGGTCATTTTTATTCACCCCTCAAACTATATACTTAGTTGGTTGACTCATGTCAATGCGACATGGGTTTTTGTGTGTTCTTAATTGATAAACATGGTTTAAAAATTTAAATTGATCTAACTTTTTTGTTGTTTGCTGTGGTGTTTATGTATGGTGATCACCAGAGGCTGAGTTGGTACTATGGTGCATGGCTCAGTCATTTCTTTGGGTGGAAAAACAAACAAGGGAATGCACGTGGGAAGGCATGTGCTTTTGAAGACCAAATGCACAGAGAAAATCAGCAGAAAACATTTTGTCTGCAGCAGAAAGCATGGGTACTGGCTAATCACAGAGGGGGTGCACAAAGCATTATGCAGATCAGAATAGCAATGAGAGGTAACAACTTTGAAACTGGAGAAGGAGTTTTGGTTTAAGGATTAGTGTAGGTTGAGAGAATGGTGTGAAGCAGCGTGCAGAGGGGATCAGGGGTGTGGGTGCAAGGCTTAGCTTAGGCTGAAAGATTTGTGTGATGTGGCATGCAGAGAAGATACAGAGGTGTGAGTGTAAGTCTCAGTTTAGGCTGAGGGAGTCTCATAGCAAGGTTTGGAGGCTTGTCAAGGGAAGGTATTGGCCAGGGTTAGACCAAAGCACAGGATATACTGACCTCACAGAGCAGAGGTGGAGATGGTGTGATGAGCTTGAGAGCAGAGACGTGGGAGAGAAGAATGTGAGGTCGGAAAAGGGAGAGGATCATCAAGTGGAGTTTCTTTTCGATTTTTGAAAGAACCCCCCGCAACTCTAAACCTTCCACGGCATCCAAAACCCACTTTGGGAGATGAGCAAAGCTCCCAGATTGATCGTCACGTCGGCCAAAAGAAGAACCAACTTGCTGCGTCTGTATGCTATGTACCCATGATTCCACTCTCTCCACTCTCCAGACAGTGACAAGCCATGGCTTTCGCATCCCTGCACCAATCGGCAATGTACGTTCTTCGTCAAATCAAGTTTCCTCCAAGTCCCCCCCCCCTCGGAGAGCACACGTGTTCCGTTTCTGCTCACGAAAGGGGGACTTATCCAAATTTTGGAGGAGATTTCTTTTGGGTAATCTTCACAACCCGGATCAGGACGGTAGGCATGCCTAACGTCGCTGCGGATCATCTCCAAGAAAAAAAAATGACAAAAAAATATCTTCGAAAATAAATGTCAAGGGTTATGGGTTTCAGGGAGACTTTCCGTGTTAGTTACGGGGGGTTTTTTCGGCCATGCTTTCTCATCCAGTTACAATTTCACCTCAGTTTTGTCATATGAGGATTTTGGCAAAAAAAAACAACACATTTTTCCAAAAATTGAAGGGAAGACCCCCAATTCTAACGGGTCAATTGAACCAACAACCCCCAGTCTAAAGTTTGACCAAACTTTGGTCCTGGTCCCTGGGAACAAGACTGGACGACCCATCAGCTGCCGCCGGACCTACCTTTGGTCCAGGGGGGTTGGTCCAATTGGCAGGGGTCGCGTCTTCAACACCCTATTTTTCACCAGTCCTATTTTTTTCCAGTTTTGTTCAGTCAATTTTCAATTTTGGCCGAAGGATGTACGAGTACTGAGCAAGGATTTGGTTTGTCTGTTTCTGAGTCCTCTGACGAAAGATTTCAGAAAGCCGACACAAGTCCGTATCTCAATGCTGGTCGGTCTTCTTACGCTCACTCAGCGAACGGGGAAGAGTGACATTCACTGATTCATTTTTCAGCTGGGCTTTCCTTATTCTTGAAGTGTAATTCTGTGATTGCTTTCACCCCAGCCAAGAATTTCAAGATGAATTGTTACAAAAAGAATCGGATTATCTGGTTTCTTTTAATACTATAAATGATATAATTTTTTTACAAGATGTACTGCATAGTACTATTCCTATTTTCATAAAGTTCAGCAAACACAGGACCGGTTTCTACAAGATTTCTTTTAGTTTTGGTACATCAAACGAACCAAAACAGGCTATGACAAAAGACCTGTTCTAGACACACCCAGGGCCACACACACATCAAAAGATTGAGGAAAGGGAGAGAAACGAAACTTATTTATCAAGGATAACCAAGGCCTGGTTGAGCTCTTCAATTTTAACTGGCAGGGACAGGCGCAAGGAAGAAATATGAGCGGGTTCACGAACACGTGCCAATGCGGATTTGTATTCCATGATCCACTGGTTGACGCGAAGATCACACTTTTTGAAAAGCCGACGCTCAATCACGTATAAGCAGATTGCATCGACGTAGCGGGTAGCTGCTGCCTCGCAGTAGGCCCGAATGAACCATCGGATTCGGGCGTCTGCTGCTGAGTCACTCATTCCTCGGGTTGCTCGTACACCCGCCGGCGCCTCGGATGAGTCCGAATCCGTAGCCCAGTCGCTCTGCAAATCACTCCTTTCCTCCTCAGCTTCTTGGTCCTTTGCATTCGGGCAGCCTCCCTGCCGCACTGGGGCCCGGTTTACCGTCTCTCTGGATATCTTCGGAGTGTGGCTCGGTTTATCATCCAGATGCAAACTTTCAACCATTCCGAAGCTCGCATAATCTGCCTGGAGCATAGCGGGCGATTCAACTCGAATCGCCGTCGGGTATTCGGATGGGGGAGGACTCATGCAAAATACTTGCCTAGGAACCGCATTGGTTCTAGACGGTTGAGGGGAAGTTTCCCTGAGGGAGGAGCCGTCGGGGCTTGGGTAGTCGAATTCTTGGCAGGTAAGTGGAGTCAACTCATCGTCGAAGAGTTCGGCGGCATCCAAACGAATCTGCTTCTGCTGGTGATTGACGTAGTCGACCATCCGTTCCAAGAAGTAATCGACTAGAATCTTCTCGCTTTTTCTGAGGATCACCCGACAAGAAATGCTCTCGAATAATCTGCAGACCTCGGTGATGTGATTCGTCGTCGGTAGAGCCCACTTCTTCAGCACCTTCCTGCAGAGAATCACAAATGGCTCAAATTGCACCATCCCTCGTAACTCTCGTCCTCTGCTTTCTTACATAATCTTCGCTACATTCAGACTGTCCACACTCGCGTTGGTAAGACAAAGGATTTGTTTATAAAACTTTCGGTTAAGCTTGATTTTTTGGGGAGAGAAAATCATCCGGTGTTTTAGCAAGAGAAAAAGCCAAAAATATGCAGCGCAATAAAAAAGGATTACTGACCTGTTGAACATGAGCTCTGATATGAAATTTACGCGAGAAGTTACCTGCACTGTAGTGGCCGTCGACAAGGTATTTGATTTGTTGCATGATATGATTGATGCTGTTTTAGAGTAAGTTAGACTTCTCAAGATCGGTTCCGACAAGAGGGCCAAGGAAATCGAGTTGTTTGAGGAGTTCACCGCGTTTTTTCAAAATCTCCTTTTTCATTCCTATAAATTCTTTGGCCACATGAGCACTTAAGGTCTCGGACAATCTTTCGACCAAGCTGGCAATACCCTTTTCAGTCGGACTGATCGATGACCAGGGCGAGCGGGAGAAAAAATGGGTCTCATTCTTCGCCGTCGTTTCTCGACTGTCACCCGCTTTACATTCTTCGTAATTTTTGTTTTTGACGATGTGGTATCCTCTAGAAAAATACATCTTCTTGCCGGCGAGGATATCCAAGACACCCCTTTCGGTTCCTGCGTCAACTGCGTCGGGTTTGGTTAAGACGCATAGAGTTCTTTTTCCCTCTGGATCGAACCTTCGAATGAGCTTGATAGCCACGTTAGTCTCAAAGTCTCGGTTAACAGGGATAACTGCCATGATCACCGTCCTGGGGCTATGTAAGTACCCTTCGACTAAATTTTCGATCTCTTCGACAATTGATTCCGGCTGTCCAATCGAGTGGGCATGGATGTATCCCGGAAGGTCGACTAGAGTGAGTATGGGTAATCCAGGCCCATACAATTCGACGGTCAGTCTATCGTCATAGATCGCCTTCTCGCCATATTCCTCGATAAACAGCTTCTGAGCTTCTTGGATCACTCCAGCCACCTCCTCGGCTGATTTGGGTTCTTTTAAACGTGAGTCGGGCTGACTGTTGATGAAGACCTTTGCCGAGAACTCAGCCGCTGGTCTCATCGAGACCTCGGTTGCGAAACAGGTGCACATCCCCACATCTTTGGGGAAGGTGATACCCGAAATGTATTCAAGAAGAGTCGACTTTCCGCTCGATTGGTCTCCAACCACCGCGATCTGTGGTAAGGAGATCATGTCTTGTAATACTATCTTCCTCAACATATCCACTTTATCCAAATCCGACAGCGGAGATCCGAGTACCGGTGGCTTTGTGGTGCTCGTCATCTTGCTACTTGTTGGGATGGCTCTAGACCTAATCAAAACTCCATTTATGAACAACAATTAGAAGCTGGTTGCCGCGAAAATATCCAAACAAAGAACATGGTGAGCTTGCTTACCACCTGGAGTTCGAAAGCCCTCTTTCTATAAAAGTGAGTATTGAATTAAAACCCCCTTCAAAGAACAAAAAAGAAGGAAAGGATTGAGCCACTTCGTTTTCTTATTCATCTGGGCTTTCACGAATAGAAAATAGATCATGATCAAGCTTCTTTTCCTTTTTGCGTTTGGCTCACCGAAAAAGAACCGTGAGGGATTTGAATCGGCTTTATTTTCCTATCAACTCATAATTGATTTTTTGGCCTTCATCAGTTCGAGTACCCGAGAAAATGCTTGTAAAATTTTTCTAAACTTACGAGAAACAGGATGAAAGTCTATGCGGTAATTTTGTGGATATCGACGTTAATATTGGAGTTCTAAAAAAGACTTTACCAACCCAAACCAATTAGCGTTTTGTTTTCGCTAATTTGGAAAGGAATTTGGGTTGAATTCTTGAGGGATTGAAACGGTGTTTGAGTTCTGAAGAATCTGGAAACCTACCACTCGAATCGCTTAGAAGGAAATTTGAAAAGAGAGACGATCAAACGATCTTAAATATCAAGCAGCAAGAATTTTTCTTCAAATTGTTCTTGAGCAGTTCAATAGATAGTAGAGGAATAGTTCAATCGAGCTCAAATGCAAAACAATAGACTGAGTGTTGGAGCTTTGAGAGGGAACGAAGTTGTGACTATCACAAACCGCGGATGAAACCTGTTTATGACTGGATAGAAAGGAACAGATGGGTAGCAATGTTCTCCCCTTTCATCATCCACTCTGTTTTCTCCTCCGCGGACAACTTCTGCGAAGCGAGGGCAAAAAACACATCCAAACCAAACATCCTCTTCGATATCATATCTCTAAGATCAACGGGGTCGATATAACATCCATTGATTCACTCGAATCCTTTTGGGATTAGAGTCAAAAACGAAAAGAAGAAAAAAATCACCGCGGCGTGAGACGTTGTTAACCGATCTGCTTCCACTGCAGCTTAATTGTGATACATCGTTTCTATCATTGGTTGAGGTTGAACTTAAGTCCAGAAGTTGTAGCTTTACTTAGGGGAACAAAGGCAAATGATTTGGTTGGTTGAATGATATAAATGTTGTTGCAACTACTGCTATATGTGTGGGTGATCTGATTCAATTCAAAAAACCCTCTCAGAATCGTACGGCACTTGTGTTTGATTGAATTTGTGTCTGTTTACATGATCTGAGGTCGACGCTTCTAATTACAGTGGTACTTGGGCATGGGGCAATCGCAATGATTATGCAGGAAGCCATTCTTTGAGGCTTGGACGTGTAACAAATTAATTAGAGTTCTGCGCCATTTTCATAGCAATCAGTCGCGATAATTCTACACGAGCTGAGCTGATGGGATGATATGACTTCAATCCGTGTGTGTTCAGCAAGAATTTTGCTGTTATCAATTGTTCCAGAAAGCACTTTGTAGATAGTTTTCATGGGCAAATAGCGGGTTGTACAAAGTCAGACTCAGAGAAACTTCTTTCTCTGTGGCGCAATCTTTGTTCCACCCGAAATCCATTCTTGTTTTTAAAAATATCAAAACCCACCTCTAACAACTCAAACGGAGTGCAGAGCTATAGCGTGTCTGAAGGTCTGTCCCATCTAGCTCGTCCACCAGGCTCATAGTGTAATTCCTCCGACTTAAATTAGTGGTTGCATTGATTTGACACTTGGCTGCAATTCTCGACCAACTACCCATTTTGTATTGTGTTGATCCAATATTTCTCCCTGTTGTTGAATTTAATATTTGGCCATCTCAACAATGGATGAGGGGACGGGTATATTAAGCTTCCTCCTAATCCAATATTTGGTTGGCTACTAATAGATTGATCAACTTTGGATTCATGTATCTCTATGTATTTTTTTATTTCCTTGATTCAAAAACAAGATCCCCGGCCCCCAAAATTGGGGAGCCCATTCATGATGAATAAAGAGAGAAAAAAGTGTGATGTTAGCCCATGTCACAATAGTGTAACATGGACTGACACAAATGCGGCCATGCAACCTAACAGTACAATCAACAGTGGGCCAGTCACACTAACAGTATTGTTATTTTTATCCAGGAAAACAAAACTAACAATAACTGAATTCATTGTTAGTGTTAGTGTATCTATGTTAGCAGAAAAAAAAGATACACTAACTGTTAGTGTATTGTATTCAAAAACTACACTAACTGTTAGTGTATTGTATTCAAAAACTACACTAACTGTTAGTGTAGTGGCAGAATTATTACTAGAAAATCAAAATAATCACCAATTCAATGTTCATATCCATCCATTGACCAATCTTCAACCTCATTTAACACTCAATTTATTAGTTTCATGCTGTTCTGAAACCAAAAAAAAAATCATGTATTTTTATTCTCTATGTCTTATAGATTTACTTTCTTTCTTTGACTATTTCTAATAGGATAATGAAATGATTCATCTCAAGGGTGAAACCACCTGGGGAATTGAAATTACTTTTCACGGCTTTCATAAAAGAATAAAAAGAGCCCAAGAAAACAAACAAGAATAAACCACATCATTTTCTTGTTTTTCAGTATTTCTTTCAAACTGAGTTTTCTGCATTGTTAGTTGTTGTTAGTCTTTGAAATTAAGTGTCGCGTAGCGTAACTTGTATCAAGTTACACTAACTGTTACCCCAAAAACCTGTTATCAAAAAAAAGTTATGATATTTGTTAGTGTAGTGTTGATTATTTCCAACTAACAATAACAATGTTTTGAAACAAAAATCTTTCACTACACTAACAGTTAGTTTATCGGAATAAAAATCTGAATAACAATACATAATTCTGTGAGAAAAAATAAACCAATACAATAACATTTATTGTCCATTTATCCTAGCGTAGCGTAGCGGCCTACTGTTGGTACAATGCTGGCCCAATAAATGGGTGGCATGTATTGAGCCAATACAAAGGCTGAGCCTGAAGGGGTTATTTTTAGCTTATCACAATCCCCTTGTTTCAGAGGACCAGGGGCACCTGGCAGAGCCAAACTTAAAACAAGTCCTATCTCCCTGCTGTGAGCTGCTTGTTCTGGCATATGAGTGACCTCACATTGCCTAGTGCCAACCACAGGGAGGGACTTGGGAGTTATACAGGATTTTTGGCTTGGATCCTGAATTCCAATTTTCGAATTTTGGTGGTAAATATTTTTGCCCTATAAATTCACCCCCTTCCCATGACCAAAAATCCCTGCCCTTGGTCCATAATAGAGCTTGACATATGCTCTTCACATTCATAAAACATCACCCTCATACCTCTAACCGTCTTCACACCATACCTTGTTTTTTAAGGTGTCATTCCCATTTTTTGATCTGCCGGCTAACTGACTGGTACCACCTTGTACCACTTTTAAAGCTGTATGTATGCGCCTTGAATGCTCTTGTATGATGTATCTTCCACATAAAAGAATGTGGAATCGACATCTGTATGCGGGGCAAGTGTTATACTTACCCTGTCGCTACCCAGGTCAATCTGCCCATGAAGTCTTTTCTTAAAGGTGTCCTAGGGGTGATGGTGGGAGCTAGAGGAACAATGAGGGGATCAGATGACCACAGGATGCAGGCCTAAAATTTGGTCCCCTTGCCGAGTCAAACAGATGAGGCTGGGGGAGAAGGGTGAGCAATAAGCTAAGAAAAGGCTTTTTGGGCTGTTAACCCCGTCCGGATCCACACCAAAATTCCACAATAAGGTGTAAGCCTCTCTGTGAGACAGAGGCCCTTCGGGCTCCCTCACCGAGAGGCTTTGTTAAGCTTGTGGCGGAGCAAGCCTCTGGAAGAGGGGCTTGTAAATTATCCCTCCCTAGTCGCGTGAGCATTCCGTCAAAATTTTCAATGGCATTATAAAATTTTAAAAAAATAGCTTCCATTTAGGTGCTGTTAAGATCTTTCTCAACCCTCTTGATGTAACCTGGCTCACTCATTGCAGGCAGATGTGGTGGCAAGGACTGTGGGATCCAGACACATGCTTCATTTTTCATCAGCCAACTTTCTGGTTTATGACTTTGTGAGGGGGAAATAGGGGGATGACAAAAGCTGGAAAGCTGGAGAAAAGTTCTCCAGTAGGTTTAATATGCACACATTTGAGTATTCTGAACTGTGTACATGTAAAATTGAAACTAAACACATCAGTATGTCATTTTTTTCTTCAAAAAAAGAAGAAGGATTGAAACAGTCTGTGTCAGTATGTCAAAAAACAAGAAACCCTGAGAAGCTGGGTTTTGAAACAAATTTCACATGTTTTCGTAAGTATCATTTTGGCCAAAAAATCTCTTTTGAAACATTTTATGTAAGGGTGTCAAGTACAGGCTTTCTGGGGTCCTGTACTGACCCACCTGCAAAATATACATTTTGTGTGCGGGCCTTCCAGTCTAAGGGCCCATGGGCCAAAACCATAAGTTGACCACATTTTTGGAGCTTGTAGATTTCAGAAATAACTCAGCTAAGGTATGTACCCAGCCAATTTTGTTTCCTGTTTTTTTTGTTTTGTTTTGTTGTGAGATTTCAGACCTGGTCCCCGGGACTGCCAGTAAGGCATAAGTATGGCCTTAGGGGCGTACATATGGACTAAAGAGCATAACTTATCCCATAAATATATAAAAAACTCCCAGACAAGTCCATAAAATTGTGGACAAACCAAGGAAAAAACAAATTTTGACCCCCCACATTCCAGACTGTGAAAAAAGTGTAACAGCGGATTTCCTTTTGGAACTGTACCTCCATAGAATTATCATTAGTATTACTTCAGTGCTATTTAGTTTCCACAACCTTAGTAAAGGTAGCAAAATGTGAGTACAATACAAACAGATTGGAGACTGGGATAAGCGACACTTAGCACACCAGGTAATAATGTGTGAACACAATACAAACAGCTTGCAGCACTGGGCTTTTTTGGAAAAAAGTGCGGCATAGTGGTCTTTTTTTTAGCCTGAAAATGCTGTAGTGTTAGCGGCTTTTTTAGCGCCGCGTTATGCTGCCTTACAGCAGTTACTGGCGTATTTTTCCGCCAAAATTAGCTGTAACACGGTGTAACAACACCCTTTTTGGGGCTGGGCCACGTAGCGTTAGTGCAAACTCTGCTACAGCCAACAAAAAACTCAGGAGCTGATAGCGGAATTACACTACTAGCGTAGCGGGCCCACTGTTGCAGCTTGGAAACTGGGATAAGGGAAGCTGACCATACCTGAATTTAAAGAGTGATTTGAGTAAGATGGATTCGGAAATGATTAAGAATAACTCATGAGGAAGAAACACAAGATGGAAAATGGGAATGGAATGCAAAGCTTAGTAGAGTTTGAATGAAATTAGACATAGAAAGAAGATTTCAATGGTGGGTTGATGTGATACAATGGAATACGGGGCCTGTTTCCATATTGTATTGGTGTTGTATTTCCTGGGCTGGGCTGTTATTGTGTGACATGTATCAATATAATACTTTTTTTGAAAAAATATGATATTATTAACGTGCCCGGTAAATGTGTTATTGTTAATGGGCCGGTTATCATATTTTTGATACTTGAAGGCCAGTTACAATGAATTACAGCCTGTAACGAGTCAAAAAACGAGAAAATGGGCCCAAAACCCCTTTATCAATGGGATTTATGGACCCCTGTCTGTTATCAATATTGTAATGGGTGTCACAAGTTGATACCCATTACTATATTGATACGGGTTGGCTTGAGAGCCTTCCTGTTATTGGTATCAAGGAAAGGCCTGATTTTGCTACCAATATGTGTATCAGTATCAAAAAAATAATACTTTACGCTACAATACCAATATACATATTGGTATTGGCCCACTTTTGAAGATTGCTAGAGAGCAACAAGAATTAATGAGAGTGGTATACCGTATACATACCTGAATGCAAAGAGTGATTTGAGTAAGTTGTATTTGGAATTGATTGAAAATGAGAAAGAAACACAAGATGGAAAATTAGAATAAAATACAACTTTGGAAACAGTAGGATCACCTAGGCTGACCATCTGAGTTTGAAGGTCTCCTCAGTTAGATTCAAACCTAGTTGATCTTTGGAGTGGATGTACCACATTGAAAATGAGAGTAGTTGCCTTGAGAATGAGGCTCAGTATTAAATACAGCTCCCTTCAAAGAAAAAAGGGGCCATTATTCCCAGGCTGTAGTAAACCAAAGCCAAAACAGAGCAACAACCAAAATTGATTGGTGTCACCTGACATAAAGTGATCATTGATTTGTCTTGGTAAATTTTGCATGCAGATTGGAGCTCCCGTTCAAGCTGAGAGCAGGATTCAGTAGGTTGGTTTTGGTAAGTCATCTTAGCAATAATACAGTCAAATAAAGCCCTTAATTTTTGTGAATTTTCTTGTTGAGTTTGATTTTTACAAAATGTCCTTTGGCCTCAATTTCAAACCATGGCTGGTGCATTGAACTTAAACACAGTCCCATCCCTGTAAACATCTCTAGCTTAGCACAAGCCCCTCAATTGCAGACTTGCAAAGCAACTAGCTCACCAAGCAAGAGGGCTTGTGACAGCAGTGGGCCAGTTACCCTAATGGTAAATTTAGTGTAGTGTATTGTTAGCTTTTTTTAGCTACACTACCCAAAGGTTACTGTTAGCTGTTTTTTTTGGACAACTAATGCTACAATTTTTTTCAGGTCTTTTCTTTTTTTTAGTGTAGCATTAGTGATCCCAAAAAAAAAAAAGTTAGCGCTACTCATTTCTCTTGTTAGTTGCATTTTGGCAGTGTTAGCGTCAGAAACAGTTAAGCTAAACTTTGGCTTAGCTTTCTCATGAGCTATGCTACATGTTAGCGTAACCATATTCCTAGCTACCCTACATATTAGCGTAGCCATATCCCTAGCTACCCTACATGTTAACATAGCCATATCCCTAGCTAGGCTAAATGCTAGTAATCACTATTTTACTCTCGAAATAAGCCCATTTTTCTACAGAATTTAGGCCCAGGAAGTGATCAGTAAACTCTTTAAACTTCAGGATTGGAGAAGATAAAATAAAATAAACATACAAAAAAATATGGTGGCAGGGGCAATGGAATCTGCAGTTGGAATATAATGTTTTTGTCAGCTAACTATGAAAGAAATGTTATTAAGATGAATAACCCTGCCAAGTGCAACTGGACCATCCCATCTAGTCATCTTGACACTCTGCTAATAATGAGCTTGAGGCAAGATGGCTATTTGGTAGGTATGATTGACCTGAAAAGGTTATAAAGAAATGTGAGAAAATGATGACTTAAACATGTGAGCTGGGTGAGAGAAGTGGGTTTGGTCGCTTTTTTTTCTTGAATTGAGGAGGGTACAAATATAGATGATGATAGGGTAGCTGGAAAGCAAAAAAAAGCGGTTAGGGTAGCACAGTTATGAATCTGAAAGGGTGAGCGTAGCAGGTAGTCAGAAGGGTGGATTGGTCAGATTTCGATTTTTTTGATTTGGAAAGGGTAGCAGGTATCGACGATGGGAGGGCAGCGATATTAGAGACGATTGCAGGTGATTGACAATGAAAGGGTAGCGATATTCGAGAGGATTGACGATGGAGAGAGTCGAGACAATCAACGATGGAAGGGTAGCTGGAGAGTAAACAGAAACCCGAGTGGGTAGCAATTGAAAGACTGCACGTTCAGGGAAAAAAAAAAGGTGGAGAGAGCAATGATGCTCTGTTTTTTTCCCTTGAATTGGTGGTTAGTGATGGTCAACTGAGTGTGCAAGGATACCTGGAGTGGAGCGTGTGAAAAATTTAAGGGAGGTTGTGATGAGAACAGTAAAAATTAGCAATGTGAGAAGCAAATGTTGATTGGCACTGGTTAAACTCTTTCAGAGAAGATTGCTCATAACATAGAGCTAGAACTGTGGTATATGAGTACCACTGGCCTCCAGTGTCCCTCTGAGGTAAGAACCTGAGTTCAATTCCCAGTCTTCATCGTTCAAAAATGATATTTTGGTGTGCTTGCCTAGCGTAAGCTAGTGCACTAGTGTAGCCTAACATACTGAACTAGTGTAACGTAGTGTCGTAGGATAGTAAGTGTAGCTCACCACTGGTTAAGTTACGCTGATTATTTTAACTGCGTATCAACTATGCTAATTGTTAGCTAAATTAAAAATACGCTACACAGGAACCCATTTGCTGTTAGTTTTAAAAATACTACGCTACCTGATATTGTAGCGGCGATTATTCACAACTAACGCTAAAAAAATTGGGGAGAAAATTTTCCGCTACGCTACGTGTTAGCTTAGCTGATTGTAGCTCCAGCTACCGCTACATAAAATCCAGTGAAAAAAAGGCCGCTACGCTAACGGTTATTTTCCATTTAGCGTAGTTTAGCGTAGCGGCCCACCGTTGCTTGTGACGTGTTAAGCTGACTTACCCGTCCGTAGCTTAATACACTGCAAAAACTATCTCGTCGGACACGCCAGTCCGACAAGTGCCCGGACTGAAAATGTCCGACGAGTTCGGTGGCCCGGTGGTGGGGCACTCCTAGACTCATCGGACGAGGTCAGTCCGCTTGCTCGCCGGACTGACTGGTCCGATGAATTGGTTTATCCAGTGATACATGTGCCCAAAGAAAAACACCGGTGAAGAAAAAAAACTCAGTTGGTCTTCCAAAAAAGGATGGGAGATCTGTTTCCTGAAGAACTTCCTCCAATAAATCATTGACCCCCCCCCCCAAAAAAAAAAAAAAAAACAAGAAACCAAGACTTAAAAACCCAAGTTCGGTTTCCATTACTACACAAAGAATTTTATTATGTAACAAAAAATAAATAAATATCAAAACAATAAGGATTGGAATTGTCAAGACATGGGGTGGGGCAATATATGTGATAATTTCTATGTCAAAGTAGTCCAAATTTCATAAGTATAATGATAGTTCTTTTTTTTGGTTGGAAGTTACACAACTGAGGTTTCTCATGAAGCACACAACAAATGAAGTAAAGATACATTTTTAGGTCCGTCATACACATCACGACCCATAACGACACGACAAAGGAGAGTAAGATCAAGCGGCCGAAAGCAGGACGACGACAAGAGAGAAGAACAGGCCGGAAGAGGGGTAGGGAAGACGGGAGGCGGGGCTAGGACTGGTATTTCTATTGCGACGTGGGTCGCTTGTATCGGGGATGGGCAGTGGAGCAGACAGCGATTGGCCGGAGATGGTCTGGTCAAAAAACACCTTGGCTGCCCGGCCGATTCCCAGCTTGCCTTTCCCATACGCTGGTACTTCGTGACCCTACTCAAATCAATACCAGCACACAACAATTTTTCATCAGCTTACTTGTTCTTGGAACTGCGATTTTTTTTATTAAAGATTTCGTTAACTCAACCGCTTCAAATATCCGCAAGTAGCTCAACGTGTTCGCCGTTTTGTATACTCCCGTGACCTCATCATCAATCACCCAGTTCGTGAAGCTCTGGCTCTCGAAGGCTCTCGAGGCCGTTGTGTTCAATGAGCTCACTAAAGCCTCCACACCTTGACTTATCATGCGGTATCAACAAATAGGTTGCAAAATTTCTTAGCAATTTGACATCCCGTGCATTGTTTACGAAAGGAAAGGATTGTAAGTTGGTTTGTTGATCAGACTTACTAATTGACAATGAAATCAGCATCGCCTGCATAAATCCTAAACCAAAACAAATCGAAAAAAAAGTTAGAAAGTTTTTGTCGATGTATATGAGGGGTGTGCTGAAACTGAGAGATTTTGGATGAATGTCTCTTACAAAGTTCGAACTCCAGCCTCGATCACTCTCTCCAACTGTCTCGAAGAATCAAGCATCCAGTCCCCACTATTGCGGTAAAAGTTCCGACGGAAAAGCAAAAAAAAAGGAAAAGGGAAGATCAGCTAGGCAATACGTAGGTTGGGAGGTCGATGATTGAATCGTACGTTGAGAAGAAATGTGTGTAGACCGCTTCGTTCGATTCCGTCCAATTCAGGCTCGGCAAAACACCGATCATACTCTTCCACTTCACATCGTTAAGGATCGGTGCCAGATCGGGTGGATATGGGTTCGATTCAACCTGTCTATGCATACCACAAAAAGTCGTTAGTCATTCTGTTTATATGTTTACTTTGGAGTCAAGAAAGAACAGTTGAACACTAACCGAACGTCATAGATATCGCGATTACCCGTCAGAGGAGACAGAATCTTACGGTTACAGAACGATTGAGCCTGTCTACAATTCTCCGCTTTCAAGCTAGACTGGCAGGTCTTGATCAAATCGCGACAGCCGGTCGTTGGGGTATCGAAATCAGTATTGGCGGTGTCGATGATTTCCTTGGGTACCATCGATTGATTATACTGTGTATGTGTTGGAAGAGATGGAAGTTGAAGCGATAAGTTTTCCGAAAAGCACATCCAAGCACAGCATTCCTGATGGCTCAACTGGGTTTGATCTGGCATAAGTGATGTATGCATGGTACTGGACTGCAGGGTTCGTTAAGCCGTTCCCGATCCCCAAGGAGTTGATCGGTATGGTGACTCTTCCAGGCTGATTGGAGCCAGCTAATTGGAGATTGACTTCCAAGATATGGTCCACGAGCACCGGGGCATAATGTCCTGTTTTCAAAAAAATTATTTCCGGGACCCAGCGGGTCGAGGAAATAAAGACATACATGAGAATTCAAAAAGACTATTTTTATGGCTGGGAACTTTAGGCATACCCCCATAAGACTCTGCCCAAACCCCAAACGGTCTCCCGACAAACTTTGAAAAGAGTGGGTGGGTAAGCAAGAGTTGGATGGACTCGTACAAATCGATCATTGCTTCAGACGTAGTCTTCACCGTCCTGGTTCCGTAAGAGTAACCTGTTCCTACCGGCTGGTCGATAAATATCCTGATACATGACAAGGAACCAATTTGGGTCGTTAGGAACTACCTTTGGAGTACATCAATTCAGATTTTTGTTGCTTCAAGAAGAACTGCCCACATGTTCGCCTGGTTCGTCGAAGGACAATCAGGATTGGAAATGGATCAGAGGCAGGCTTGAGATAAACGTGTTGTTATTGCTTCAAAGAATCTCAGCTCACGTTTCCATTCCATGATTCTGGGTTGGGGTCGAATCCACTGGAATCAACCTTTATTCTACATGGGCCGTGTTCTTGGAATAAACCTACAAGGCACACAATTGATAAGAATATCGATTCTCCATAGAAAAAAGGGAAAGAGTAGTTTGAATGTAGAAAAGAAGAAGTCAAGGACAGGAAGTTTTTAGGGAGCAGAGGATGTTTCCAACTGTTCTCGGGGTTTGTATGCAATGAATTTTGACTTGCCGATCATCGAACTTGAACCTGGGCCGCCGTTAAGCCAGAGTATTAGCGGGGCTTGGTCGGGATTTCGCCTAAGCCGTAGAGGTCATGTGGAGAAATGTGAGAGTCAGTGAGTGAGCGGGACTCGAGGAAGCCATAAGAATCCGGGCAGTTTGAGTAGTAGAATGGTGACAGAATTAGATCTTAATCTTCAAGATCAGGCCTGGCTTGGTTCGTTCGGCTTTGCTGGTTGAGCCAATAAGATGTTGCAGAAAACTATCGATTCACCTCAATAGTATTTACCACTTGCGCCGGAAAAAATGTTTCGCTCCCAAAAGAAGTAGGCGACAGGGAAGTAGTAGGCTACTGGCTGGGAGAAGAAAGGAATGAATGAGTGGAGAGAACATACCTAGCTTCGAGATACCAAAAAAACAAGGATTGGGAAGGGTCGAGGGAGATGTATCCGGTGAGACTGGCTGGTTGGCCGGGGCTATTAGAGCAAACCGACGGGGAGCCGACAATTTGGACGGAGGAGTTACTGGAAGCAGACCCGGAGGTACTGTTATGGATGAGCAAGTTCCTGAACACTCGACTGGGGTCAGCCGTGTCCGTCTCAAGATTCGTTTCGCCGCTCGGTTCGCCGCCAATGACGCCTTCGATCACCGGCACTTGGCCATGTGTCC
This sequence comes from Puccinia horiana, assembly GCA_001624995.1. Lineage (NCBI taxonomy): Eukaryota > Fungi > Basidiomycota > Pucciniomycetes > Pucciniales > Pucciniaceae > Puccinia > Puccinia horiana. The sequence goes on from LWDY01000012.1 coordinate 206,387, forward strand.
GGCGCCGTTCGAGCGTCCTTTTCTCGAGCTCTAATTCTCGTCCCATGATCTTTCCACCCCTCGCTACTCGACTCGTTAGGACGACGATCACGATTGTCTTGAGTGTGAGAACGGCCAGACTGATTAGACTGAGTGCCGTCTTGGACCGTCCGCCACTTTCTTTGTACTTCATTCTTTTTTTATTCAAATCAGATATGATAGTATTTGGTCTGTTCAAGAGACTAGTAGTTTCTTTGAAGTAGTGTTTTTTCTTCGCCAAAAAGGTGTATCTATTCTCAAAGGAGCTGTTCCGGATGAAGATGTCGATTACTGTATGATGAGTAAAGATTTCTAAGGATTGGGATAATAATCAGATGATGTAAGCGAGGTATGCCAATCTAGAGGCCAGGGTTCGAGCTGGATCGGGGTGGAATCGTTATATGTATCCCCTATTCCAATTCCAAACGGCTCAAATGAAGAGAGCTCTGCACAAGTATAATAATAAATATTGAGTGTGTGGTTGGGGAAGGTGCGGAGGGGGACAGAGCTGAAGGAGGTTGGATGAAGGAAGTTGTTTGGGATTATGAATGTTACAAGACAGCCCGAGTCTTGAGCTTGAAGGTCCTACTCGAGACTCGGTTGTTCTTGTGTAGCTGTTTGTTGGCAAATCGACCACCGGACAGTCCACCCAGCAACCGCCAGCAAGAGTGGGGGTGGTATGAATGCTGTATTGGGAGTGTAGCACAGGATATAGCCTGATCAGATCAGATTGAAGCGACTTTCAAGCGAGTGGGTTTGGCCATCAAATCTCATAATCATGCTTCCGTGGTCTGTTTTTTTAATGTGTGGGTCGATGAGTGTCACCTCGATTGTTGATCACAGCCTGGTTCTGTCCGACATGGTCTTCCTGTTTGTCACTCTGATTAGGGGATAAGAGCTGGGCATCTTGTTGGTAGACGGCGAGAAAAGAAAATTCGATGTTATTTGGTATAAACAGGTGATAAGCGTTGACTACAAAAACAATCTAGTTTGTAGATACAAAATACATCAACCGAGATAGTTGCTTTGGTCTTTGGGATTCAGGTGCAGGACTCCGACAAATATCTTTCGGTCAAGAGAGGAAAGCTTCATGATGTTTCCTCTCTTAATGGATTAGGACTCATCCATTGCCCATTATAATGAACTCACTCTCACCAAGCCATCCTATTACGAACTAATGGCCGGAATATTTCCTCCAGCTCGTCAAAAACCATCTCAGGAGTTCTCTATCCGCTGAACAACCTTTGGTCATGGAAAAGGTTGTTGTTTAGCTCAGGGATGAGCTCGAAATTATTGGTTATGTTGTAGTACATATTACCCCGATTTCAAACTATCCATCGTCCGATCCAATTAAAGTGCAATCAGGGCCATCGCCCTTTATCGTTCTTGTGGAACGCAGATTTTTGGAGAATCAAAGAGCTGTCGTTATGACTAGCTTGTTGACCACAACCAAACACTTTATGCAGTCTTTCGGCCCAGCTTAGCAAGGGCCCCCGGCACCAAATCTGGTAGCTAAGATACACATTCACACATTTGTCATCACCTTGGCTTAAGCCCCTGTGGACATCGGATATCGGAAATCGCCCACTGAACAATCGCACTTTGGCGAGATTGGGTTAAGACCGGATAGCTGCTGGTCAAGAAGGGATCATTTAATGATCCGATCGAAAAACCATCGGACTGCTCTTGAACTTGAAATCGATCAATGGAAGGAACACTCTGCACTTGATCACTTCCCAATTCAGTCTCGTTCGCCTACACAAGACACACGACGGGCCTGACACAAAAAACTTTTGAAATTCGCTTTCATAACCGATGTCAATCAAAAGTTTTCAACTCAATCGGGCGGCCATCCTCCGCGGATCAGATCTGCATGAGTTTTTTTTTTTTTACATCGGTTGATGGAAACCGATTAAAAATTGAATAAAAACGAACAAAATGTTAAGGTTTCGGTCAGAAATCACACTCGTTGATAATCAGCTTTGGTTTTTGAGATCCAGGTAAAACCATGGGCTGGCGCAGGCTGAAAGTATGGAGAGTATTGAACCTGTAGATCTATGAGCTAGAGCTTTTGGTTTACCAAACCTCGCGTTAGATCAAAGTTCTAACAACGACGAGCGAGACAAAGTGAAGCGGACCTGTGGACGAGATGAGTAAGACACAGAAAGTAGGAAACAGAATGAAACGGATGAGGAAAAGAAAAAATAAGCTTTGACAACTAAGTTAAACTAATACATCCGTCCGAACTCGATTAGGTTTTCTACTTTGAGTGTATCACTCCTGCAACCTTCTGACCTCGCCGCAGTTGGCTGTTCCAACTTCACTCGACTTTCCTCATAGTTCAACAGAGAGTGGGATTTGAACTCGATGTCAGGAAGCCATCCACTGTCCTTCCACCAACTTGTGATCATGTGCATTTGAGGTATTCAAAATTGGAAACATCAAAACTTCAAGAAATGAAAAGTGGCACACCAAAACATGTTTTGAGCTTCTCTTAGACATCTATCAACCTCTAATCATAAAGATTTGGACCTGTACAAATTGCAATCATAAAGCTTAAGTTATCCCTAATAGGAAGGAAGGAAATGTTGGTTGAGAAATGAGCTGAGATTGTGTCACTCATAAATGGAAATGAAGGAGTGAATCTGATGTATTCCAAGTGACAAAAATATCTTGAATCCAATGGCCCAAAGCAACACTGGGTAGTTACCCTAGCAATAATGGTAACGTAACAATATCGTAACAGATTTTGGGCCGTTATTGTTACTGTTACTGATAACGCGCGGTGCTCCACGTTATCAGGCATGGCGGGAATGTTTTTTTAGAGGCCTTTGTGATATCTGCATGGTAAAAGAAGTTTGGTTGAATGACTTGATTATCTAAGAGTAAACAGACTGAAAACAAGAAAACATTAAGCAATGAGAAATGAATGAATGAAGAAGGAAACAAAGGAAAGAAGACCAACAGTGATACACAAAAGAATGGATTTAGATTGAGGCTGAGGAAAGGAAAATGACAGAAAAGATGAAAAGAACAATACTTAGAAAGTGTGGTTAGTTTGGTGATGAAAGAGTTGAGTCGGTTTTGACAAATCTCACCAGGAGTTGGTTGATTTCTTGGTGCTGGGAGTGCTAGTAACTTTACAATGACTAACTTCCTCCATGTTGCAAATTTCCATGGGTTAAAATCATTTAAAAATTCCATTTCATTATCATCCTGGCCCGAATAGGACCCAGTAAAATTATCAGGCCCATTATTCATGATTTTCTGCTTTTTTCCTTTCTTGGGGCAACAACTCCCAAAATCCTAAATTGGATTGGAGCTGTGACTCCCAAAATCTAGGGTGCAGATTTTTCAAGATTTGCAGCTCTGATTCATGGGATTTGTTCAACCAAGGCCCAATAAACACTGGCTCTCTCTCATAAGAGAAAGAGGGTAGATATGAGTTAAGCAAGATCTTACAACAAAACCTGTGCTATTATTGTACTCAGAGCTCAGCAAACTCATTGGTTTGCGGATTAGCGCCATGATTAGGTTAGCGCTAATCCTGGGGAGAGAAAACATTGGTTCAGATTAACCTTCTTGCCAATCTCTGCCCAGGTTGAGTGCTGGCCCTATGCAAATTCAATATCATGTTAATTCCAGTGTTAGAAAGGAGTAACTTTACTCCTCGCTAATACAAAACGGCATCCCGGGAGTAGTTTCTCTCAGGTTAAGACATACCAATGTGGTTGGGCAGCAGGATTAGTTACACTAATCCTGCCTCATACCACATCCAATGTGGTTGCTCTCAGAGATGTGCTCCAAGTACAGTGATACTCTACCAATTCTTTGTTTTTGTTCTCTACACTCTCTTCCTCAACTCAGTAGCTTAGCAATTCCTATCATCTTAGGCCTTGTTTGGCACCTTCATAAAAATGGGTGTAATATTGAACATTCAATTCAATAAAAGCAAAAATGTTGGCACAAATATAAGAAAATTGGTATATAAGTAAAAGTTCTACCTGCTTCATCACTGATGAAATCAGAATGTGAATGTGAGGCTGTCATTAGCATCACAATATTAATATTACACTTGAAACAGATATAAAGGGTAATAATGCTATTATGGAACTAGAGACAGCATACATGGAATCTTAACTTGTCAATAAAGAAGCAGGAAGTATTTTTTCACTCTATAGCAATTGTATTACATTTGTGCCAACTGTTTGGTATTTATTGAATTTATGTACAATATTACACCCATTTTTATGATGATGTCAAACGGGATCTTAGTTAAGCAGGTACAAACTGATTCAGTAGTAGCTTCTTCAGAGACTACCCCTGACACCATTTCATGTAGCTGCTTCTTTTTTTTTTTTTGGAAAGTATTGATAAATCAATTTTTCTTGAATTTGTGGCACATCAATCCTAATTTGAGGTTGTCTTTAGATTTTATCCGACAAGCTTCACCCTTCTTAGCAATTTGCATTGAAACACCCTGTGGTACTGGTTGCTGCTAATTTGCCCGATTTTGATGATTCCCTTAAAACGTTCATTCGGTCAGCCTGCATGCCACTACTGAGAAATTGAGCTTTTCAACACAAAAACTGGGTTTTATCATCATGCCAACAGTGAAAGGCTACTCTGTGCTACAAAAAGCGCCTGTTTTAGCACAGCATAGTGGGTACCAGCTACATGCCCTGCCCAAAAAGCTGTAGTGTAGCACTTACCCGCTACGCTACAGCTACACATAGCCCCCAAGCGCTTTTTTCACAGGGGAGAAAGTGCAAGCAAAGCACAGAAAGCCGCGCTTTTGCTACAAAAAGGTGCAGCGTAGCTCAAATGTGTCAGAATTCTGGACATTCCCCGTCCCTCCTTTTCTTCTTTATCTCCAAGTCCCAATCCAGTTCCTGTCTAGTCCCACTTAAGTTCCAGTTCCTGTCTAGTCCCACTTAAGTTCCAGTTCCAGTCCTATTCCAGTCCCAGTCCCTGTTCCTGTTCCAGTTCAAGTCCCTGTCCCAGTCTCATTCCAGTTCCCGTACCTGTACCTGTCACCTGCTCCTCCTATATAAGTTGACATTTCCCCAATGAAATAAAACCATTGAGTCTGAGCAAAAACCTCTAAGAACCACTGTGCCCTTGAGTTCATCAAAAGTCAAAATAACAAGCTCCTCTTTCAATCTCCCATCTCTCTCGTAAATCTTCTCAAACTATAATCTTGACAAAATGCACTTTTTGGCCACCATCTGCGCGCTACATGCGCTTTTCTGCCGGCTACAAAAGCGAAAAAGCGCAGCAGCATTCATTTTTTTTGATCTTGTAGCGCTTCTTGTGCAGCAGCCTTCCAAAAACTTGGAAGCTCAGAATGTTCATCTCCTACATTCAAGCTGGCCGGCCTGCCTGACCAGCCAGAGAGAGAATGGCTCGGTTAACCGGTCAGACAGGCTGAACGGCCTGTTTGGCTAGTGAAGTCAGACAGGACGTTCAGCCTATTTGACCGGTCAGACAGGCTGAACTGCCTGTTTGGCCGGTCAGACAGACAGTTTAGCCTGTTTGACCGGTCAGACAGGCATCATGCAACCTGTTTGACCGGTCAGACAGGCATCATTCAACCTGTCTGACCGGTCAGATAGGCATCATTCAACCTGTCCAACTGGTCAAACAAGCTGAACCGCCTGTCTGACCGGTCAAACAGGTTAAATGGCCTGTCTGACTGGTCAAACAGGCCAACTGTCCTGTCTGACCAGTCAAACAGGCCAAACGTCCTGTCTGACCAGTCAAACAGGCCAAACGTCCTGTCTGACCGGTTGGTTGGTGCACCACAGTCTTGTGTCGGATTGCACACAATCTGACACAAAACTGCGGCGCGCCAGCTTCACTACTACCAGAAAGCGGGTTTTGTGCCCGCTAATTATCAATTAAAAAATTAAAACTGCCCCCCCCCCCTCAAATAAGAGTGCTACAAAAGCGCTATAAAATAGCGTAGCGGCGCTTTTTATAGTGGTAGCGTGGCGGTTCTGAACTATTTTATGGCTACAAAAAAACAAAAACTACAGGCTCAGGACAAAAAGCTCAAGCTTTAGCCCCAAAAAGCTCAAGCTGTAGCCCCAAAAAGCTACAAGATAGTGCAGTGCTGCGCTTCTTGTAGCAAAAGCCTTTCACTTTTGATCATGCTAAACCCCTATCTGAACTTTACTTGGGCAGGAGTGAAATAAGCAGCAAATTCCTCAATTAAGAAGTATGTGAACTGCTTTAATGTCTACTCCAAGCTTGGCATGTGCTGAAAATTAGACAGTACTGCTTGAATTTTGTAGAGCTCCCTGATAAGCTTTAGTATCAGACAACTTGGACATTTGTCTGCCACTGGACAGCAACTTGTTGTATACAGCCTCAAGTCAACCTGGCTATTCTTCTTCAGTGCCCTCTGGAACTCCTTCAATAGCCCAATGGATAGTGTTTCATCAGAAACTGAAATTCAGGAAAGATTTGACAAAGAAGATTCATTCTTTCTCACTAAGGTAGTTTAAGTACCGCTAATCTGGTCCCTCTGATTAGCCCAATTTTGCTAGTTCCCTTTAAAAGTTAATTGGGTCAGTATAATTATGATTATGATTGTCATTGCCACAGCTGGAGAATTGAGCTTGTTGACACAAAAAAATTGTGTAATCGTCATTCCTAAACCTTAGCTAAATTCCAATTATGCAAGGATGAAATTTGGAGAAAATCACACAGGTTAGCAGTACAGTAAGGCAGTTCACAACTGCCTGATTTTACGACTCCTGCTTATGCAGGTTGTAATTTTAAATTGGCACTTGCTTGAGCAGGCCATTCAAGCAAGGGATTTGCCATGGAATTTCCTTGCAAGTTTGCTGGTTTTAATGGGACGTGTATACACTTTCTGACTGTCATGGCATGCTGGGCGTAGAGCAGACAAAGACTAACGTGAACCTCTGTTGCTGGTTTTGTCTGCTGATCCGAGGGATCCACAACCCTTCATGCAGCGCTTGTTGAACAAGCATGCATAAACCTTCCTTAAACTTTTCTGATGCAGACTTAAAATGCTGCTAAATTTATTAAAATCAGGCAGTCGTGAACTGCCCTAGTTGTGGTAGGCATTCTACTGTACCAACCCGCAGGCAAAAGTTAATTGTCAGACACGGACCAGATGTGTAAGGATCACGTTCTGATCCTTCACTGTCTGTTGGATAGGCACTAGCAAAGGAGCTCAATAGCTCCTGAGTAAAGTTCTAGTACCAACGTAAGATGAATTGCAGTCTAGACAGGAGAGAAAGATCTCTCATCAGTATCTACAAGTGATAGAAAGTGAGAGACAGAAATGAGATGAGAAATAAGGAGGACAGGGTACTTACCTAGACAGGAGAGAAAGATCTCTTCTGTCTAGGTGAAGGAGGAGAGTAAGACTAAATATGAGGCGGAACAAGGATTATGTCATCTTGTGACATGTTTGTGTAAACCTGTGAGGAGCAGGGCTTACAAGATGTAGTGGTGCAGTTTAGGTCCAACACTCAAGCCAGCCTTATTTTTGGAGTCTTTGGGGCATGTAGATTCCATATCTAAGTCAGCTTGACTTGAGCCCCAGCCAAAAAAAAGTTACATTTTTCTGGTCGGCACCATTGGGACCTGCAGTATAAAACCATACCACAAGTGCATAAACAGGTATAAGTCCATAGCTGTGCATTTGAGTGACTGCTTATACCCATAGTTATGTGTTTGATTTGATGAAACTAAAGATTTATATTAGAGTCAGAAAAGAAAACAAATATGAAAGTTTAAGAGAGACAAAAGTACCTAAAGGCAATCACAATAGTGAGGAAGAACAATAGACGACACAAGGAGATTGGAAAGATAGGAAAAGAAACAGAACAACAAAACTAAAAGAAAGTGTGAGTTTTAAGAATCAGGACAAATATGAAAAAGAGACAACATACAACCACGAGAGATCTTGAGGGTTGTTTGAGATGTCTTGAGTGGTTGAATAGAATTGGTGATGGTTGTTATGATACCAAAGCAAGGAAACAGATTCGTTGGAGATTTAATGAAGAGTTAGATTCAACAAATACTTTGAGATGGGGTTTCCTGAGGAGAGGAAAGGGGAGTTTAAGTAGTGACAAAATGATTGTTGATAAGAAAGGATTGGTTGGTTGTTTACTGAAGTCCGCGGATTTTTTGGAAAGGCCGCAGGCTGCGGAGATAAGAGAAAGTTTAGGCAAGATTTAGCCGTGCAACACATGATTTGGTCCGCTGAGATTAGAGGAACTGGAAGAGATCTCAACAGTATGGGTTAAAATGACTGCCTATACCCATAGTTATTGGCTTCTATGTTCATACACAGCTCTTGGAGAGCCGGTATCTACACGCATGAATTATTCAGAAGCAATTTTCCAGTTTATAGGATGAGATCAGGACATCTGTGTTTTGTCCAAACCCCTTAGCCCCTTGGGCCTTCTATTTTTTTTGAATTTTTCAGTCCCTTCATTTGGGACAGGACCCAGTAAGCCCCTGAAAGAGGTGGGTATCCTAAATGTATGAATTTTTTGCTTTTTTTTTGGAAAATGTTTTCATCAAAATCTTGGATTTTTGGTTACCCACCTATGTAGGGGGTTTGCTGGGTCCTTTTGGACCCCCCCCCCCCCTCCCCCCCAAAATGTGGTACGGTAGAATGCCTACCGCAACTGTATGAACATCCCTATAAAAGTGAAGAAGGGTCACTTCGTAAGAACGCGGAGACCGGCATCAAGAAGCATCTCCTGTGTGCACAGGAGCGCCTTTAACATGCAATTTAGCAGGGGTTTCAAATTTGCTGAGTTCGCCAAACAAGCGCCTGAATCCCCGCCCGAGTTCCCCCAAACTCAACCCAACCTCAGTCCACATCTCGCTCCAACCCGATGATACTAAAAAATCCACTTCCCAGCTTGAAAGCCGACAACAGCTCTCACCATCCGCCTTCTCAAGGTACATGAAATCTTTGTCTCGACCATCATTTCCAAGATCGCTGAAACATTCGAGCTCCCTTTCTGCGCACAACTAGATCTATCTATCTGTCTTTGTTTTTTCATCAATGGCTTGTACTTCCTACTTGGCCTCTTCTCTTGATAACACATTGACAAGCTACAAAATATTCAAAGAAGACTTCCAAAAGTTTTGGGAGCAAAAAGAACCAAAAGTTTTGGGAGCAAAAAGAAAACAAGGCCTCATCTTGATGCATTGCTTCAAAATTTTATTATTCAGATTTGGATTCACATGAGATCACAAATAAATGAGAACAATGAATCCCCTCAAATGCACACCTTTCATTGATCACAAAACAATGAATTCAATGCTGGGGTGATTTTGGGATAAATGAGATGAAATGTTCCATTTAAAATGTTTGAAAGATGTGGAGAAGGGTAGTTTCAAATATGCAAAGGTTTATTTGGCGATTTGCTTAAAAAGGCTAATAGTAAGAAAATATTAACTTTGAATGACAATTGTAAGGTTCTCAACATTGAAAAAGGAAAAGTTTGAAACAATCAAGAGTATTATTGTGATGAATATTTTATCAGACTTGAAAGACAGAGCAGTTAGGAGAGTTTGATTATTTGGGCAGGTTTAGAGTAGGAAATTTAAATCTTATCTGGATTTATTTTTTCATGATGATGTACTTGATTATTTGGAAAGGATTTTGTGAGACATGGGAAAGCTAGTTAGTACAGCTTGATGATTTTTTCAAAATGGCTATAACTTTATGAATAAGTTTTGTCTTTATGTAATCATTTTTCTCACTCAGCATTACAGCATCACAGCTCTCCACATTACATTTTAAGGCCATTAAGATGTCTTTATTATTTCTGAAAGGTTGGTAAGAATGATGTAGCAGCTAGAGGTGTTTAATGTTTTGGGGAAAATACCTTAGAGTAGAAGTCAAACATTATTTATCAGAATAAGTTTCCCAAAACCTAATTATATAGCTGCCTCACCTCACCGCAATCATTCAACATTTCATAATGAATTTAGTGGGGCATTTATTCATGTATAATACCAATGAACTAGTATACCATACCTTGGGTGCTATTCTATATCACTGATTTCAAAGAATTGCAGTTGGTTTTTGTATAAGTAATGTAACTTCAATCACTGGTTGGGCCATGTGGAATTTATTGACATGAGTAATGTACCTCTACTCACTTGTTGGTCCATCCTGATTCAAGTACCACTAAATTGTTGAATATTGTACCACAGATTAAGATTCAATGGGGTAGATTACCCATTTCAAATAATGGATTGAACTTCCAGGCACAATACCAACAACACAAATGAATGATTCTTGCTTGAAAACAATCAAACTAATTTAATCAATCTATACTTGTAGACAAATTTTTCAATTGTTCAAATAAAAAACAGACATGCTAGAAAAACATGAGATAAAAGATATGTGAGACAAACATGAGATTGTCTCTCACTTAGCTCCAGCACAGTTAATTGATTTAACAATAGAAACAGGATGGGTTTTTGATTAATAACTTGTCTCTGGTCAATGGAAGGATTGTTGTTCAAAAAAATATGGAACTGACTACATGAAAAATGATCACATACTGCTGGATGGAAAAGCTTTTTGGTTGTAAATTAGTGATACACCCAAAACTGGTGAAAGTGATGAATACAAATGAGAATAATTTATAATTAAAGTTTTACTACCACCCATTAAACTGAAATTCCTACAAAAAACTCGCAGAACATCATTTACCCAAGGAGGAGAGCATGCCGGTTCAATGCACCTTTATCCCAAGGAGGAGAGCATTCAAGTTCAATGCACCTTTATGACTTAAGTTACATTGACTCTTGAGCAGTCAAAACCACAAAAATTACAAAACTCAGTCAACCAAATCACTTCTAGGAGGCTTATAAGTTGTATGAATCCAAAATAATAAATGACCCTGTTTCAAGATAAATACTTGATCTATTCATAACTCACCAAATCACTCACTCAACAGCAAGTACATGGGTTCAAAATCTTGTATTGATTGATTACACGCATAAATGAAAATTAATGCACACTTGAAACAAGAATCACATACTTTATCTCCCAGTTAGAATGGACTAAGAAATATCACTTGCTGAAAAAACATTCATTTTACCTTTAAATTGAGGGAGTAGTGAGAAAAAGAATATTTTGGCCTGACACTCAAAGTGGGTTACCCCTGTAACGTTTTTGTTTGATGTCACCATGACACATAGAGTATAACCAAATCAAGCCAGTATAAACAAATTATTTCTTTCAAATCCACATGTGCATAGCATTCATATTGAAGGTGTAGTGAGGAAAAGAAGATTATGACCAAACACTAAAAGTGCCCCCCCCTCACTCTCTAATATGAATGGTATGGTGGTCAAATTTTGACATAAAAATTGAGCATCAATTCAGGCCCAAAATCTCTTTTATGTACTACTCCCCCAATATGAATGGCATGAGTATGGCATCTACCAAAATGATTACAGGGGTACCCCACTTTGAGTGTCAGGCCAAAATATTCTTTGGCTTACTGCCCACTCAATTTAAAATCATGATGATTTTGCTGAAATGATTTTTCCACGGTAGCTTAATTGGGATACAGCTCATGTTTTATTGTGACATCAAAAAAAAGCTACAGGGCTCCCCCACCCGGTCTTGAAACAGCTGAAAGAAATGCTCAGTAAGTGTTTGTTAATGATTTTTTCTGGTAAGTAATTACTTACTGATCTGTGTTTTGGTTCAGCTAAAGCGACTCAAGGAGCCCGATCTCGTGGATGGCCCGCCGATGCTCGCAATAAAATGAAAGACTGGGGTCTCAACCTGAAAGTTGCAGCGGCGGCAGCTGAATATCCTGTTGAAGATATTCTTCTTAATCATGCTACCAAAGCGTTACACCAAGCCGAAGTCGAGTACATCTTGGAAGCGTTGCATAGAAAGTGGATCAAGCTTACCCATGATGAGGATATGGCAGAGGATGGGTCCAATAATGAGGTTTAAGCAGATAACAGATTCTCAATCGAAATGGCTAACTCATCCAGACTTGTCCAAATGTTGTCGGTTGTTCTGGCAAAGTTCTAAAGCTGTCCTCGATTTCATTGTTGTCCTCTCATTTTCTCCTACACAAACATAAAAATGCTTGATCTACTGCTTGTCCTACCATCACCGACTCCAACTTAACCTTGCTCTGGTTGAAAAGTTCTTGTCAATTTCTTGTTTCACACCAGCATATATTCATCGCCATTACAACTTCCTGTGGTTATCGATCCTATTTATTTTCATTAACGATGATTTTAATTATTGTTACAAGTTCTTCTACGGATTTATGGAAATACACGATTACCATCAGGAATCATACAACTTAACAACCTTGGCCTGTTAGCCTGTGTATTTAGAAACAAAAGCATAAAACAACAACTGGGCCACCAGAAAAACCTCGCTTACACTCGAAAAAAGCGGGCCGATAAACTATTTTCGGCAGAATCGATTGATGAAACATTTCTTGATCGAATTCAGTACTGCCTAGGTGCATCGTCAGGAAGCTGGCAGCCGATGGTGCTGTCATCTGCTAGTCAGTGGTACTGTCGGTTTGTCGGCTTTCAAGCTGGGAAGTGGATTTTTTAGTATCGTCGGGTTGGCGGAGTGAGTGTTGGAGCGAGATGTGGACTGAGGTTGGGTTGAGTTTGGGTGAACTCGGGCGGGGATTCAGGCGCTTGTTCGGCGAACTCAGCGAATTTGAAACCCCTGCTAAATTGCATGTTAAAGGCGCTCCTGTGCACACAGGAGATGCTTCTTGATACCGGTCTCGGCGTTCTTACGAAGTGAGAAGGGTCATCAAACACCTTTAGGGTTGCGGCATCACACACACCACGTGTTCATTCAACAACTTACATCATCTTTCAGGCCTTTTCCAAACAACTTTAGATGCTCATTCCTAGTTGAATGGTTTACCTTGTAAGCAGCTAACACATGGCTTTCCCAACATTGCCTCGGAATATACATACGCACTCTGTGTAACAAGCGTTTTTGGGTGGGTGGGTGTACCAGAAGGCAGAAACCCGACCCAATCGCCGCCCAACGGAAGAGTCGACTTAATTATCCTAGGGCCAACTTAACCGATGTTTGAGAGTGATAATTTGGCTATGCTGTCGAGATTTCAACATGTCGCCTTCAATCGATGTCCTTTTCCCCTTTTCCAGGTTCATGTTTTACTTTCTACGGCTCTGGTTGATGACTCCCCACCGTTTCCGAATGCTCCTTTTTTCTTTTATCCCCTTGAGATATCAAATACACCAATGAGTTTAAATTTCGGAGGCTGCTGAGGGCAAGTCATCGCAAAGCATTCTCCACGTCACTCCGCCATCTTGAACCGATTAGTAGACTTAAAGACTGTAAAATGACGAAGAATTGCCCATACCACTGGCGGTCTGCTTCTTCTAAAAACTCCTTTGAGCCGCCCAGAATGAGTTTTGTGTTTCTAATCCTAACTGTTAAGTCGTATATTTTTACATGCCTTTCTCGTTGCACTTTCGATTCACTGAACTAACGATCATTCTTGTTATTGTGAGAAGCTTATTGGGCACGGCTTAGTGACTAGTGCAACCGAGCAGGAACTGGTCAAGTTTACGAGAAAGGGACAGGATGTAGAATCTTCTGGTCCATCCAACCCATCTTCTCCTCATTATCACGATGCTATCGTTATAGATATACCTGGCGCGTTGAAAGAGTATGCTGGAGCTTTGGCCAGTTCTGTCCCGGTTGCTAATCCTGAATCAAGTCTTTCGGTGAGCTTCCTTTGCTTTAACGTAGCCTCAGATATGACTTCTAAAGTCTGACATGTTTTTGCTGGTCTCATCTGAAAATCATGAGGTGGTGATTGACAATCCCAAGGAAACAGGAAATGGGAACAGTCCAGACTTGAAAAAGAATTCCAAAATTTCAAATAAAAATGTCGGTTTCTTCATTTCAACCTTGGACAAGAGTTCCGAAAGGCTGAATGTTTGATTTCCTTGTGTCACGAATCAGATCCACAAACAAGAAGGTACCAGCAGCGGTTCACCCTCCAATATCGAGCACTCTTTCCCTTCTCCTGCCAATGCAAGGCTTTCCGAAGAACTTGGATCCCAAGGTGAAACGAGTGAGACCAACGATGAGTGTCAAATTTGCTATGAACCGTGTGACGAATTGCACAGGGGAATAGTTTGGGATTGCGGACACATTTTTGGGGAAAAGTGTACACACAAGCATATATGGACTCAACAAGAAAATAGAGCACGGCGATGCAATAGCGACCGGGGTTTCACTTGTCCAGTATGTCGACAACCTTTGCTAAAGCAAGGTGTGCCGGCAGAGCCTCCACCAAGTCGCCCGGAGGGCCTTTTATCACCCCCTGCTGCATTCTATGAAGAACTTCCTAACAGAGTCACTAGATGTTCAAATCGTCTGTTGGGGCTGAGGATGGGTTGTGGTGAGGTTATCATTTTCATGTCTGGTGCAATAATCTTGACATTGGTTAGTATGACAATCAGATGGGGACTAAAGCAAGGGTAGAAAAACTTTTACTTGATCATTCTGATTTTTTCTTTCACTCATCAAAAATCTTCAAAATTCATCCAAATTCTCTTCTCTTGATTCCAGTTAACTCAGCCTTGATCAAATTTCACCTTTCATGCTTTAAAATCTTGCAAGTATGCACATGTTTGTGACAATTGAATTCAAAAAGAAATTGTTTGATGAAGTCAAATATATACCTCATCAGATGACTGAAATGTTTGACCTTTCACAAAGGCTGTGGGGATAAATAGATCAATTTCCAATTCATAACATCAAAATAACCAGTTATAAAGATTATCTTTTGGAGTATTTAATGCAGTCTTTGGGATGTGCCCAATCTTAGCTTCATTGGAGTTTTATTGTTGTATTTCTTTCTAATTTCACAATGTGTGGGTAAAGAATGTTCTGAAGGCATTGGGAAAGACTTTGTCAAACCAATTAAATGGAATCAAAAGGTAGAGAAGCCTGAAAAGGAGATTAGGAAAACCTGTCACAGAAAGTTTCCTCTCAAGATTTAGATAGGATAACTGCCTTATTGGTTGATTATTAACTTTATTAATTTTCACTTCAACTTTGAATTGTTGAAATTGACTAGGTCAGGAAATCAGAGTATTGTGGAAAGATCATTATTTTATTGCTGATCCAGAGAGAAACAGAAAAGAAAGAAAGAAAAGAAAATTGTATGGCTTACCTAGTTCACAAAATCAGAGTCTTGTGTAAAGATGAGAACAATCATTCTAAGTCTGAGCACTGAGCTAGTTTGGTGCCTAAAAAATAAAGGAATCAGAGATTGAATTACTTTATTGCAGCTTATCAATAAAGTCTAATAGGAGTAACTGAGAAAAAGAAACAGAAATAAAATGCAAAGAAATTAGAATATGATAACCTTTTGATTGATCAATGAGATTGAGTGAGGTTGAGAAATACCTTCTTATGGTTCAAAACCTAGCAAAAAAAAGGTTCTGAACAGACAGTTAGGAGTTTCTCATCCAGCTCCTGTTCAGATTAGCAATGTGCAAGTTTCTGAGGTGAACCACCAATATCGTATGCATATGGAATTATGCATGGTGTCTCTTCCATCATCATTCTTAGTGTTTAAGCTCATTATCCAACACTCCTCCTTGATCCTGAGTTGGTAATATCTGATTGAGCACAAGAACTTTCAAGCTTGATGAATTCAAGTGGTTTGGTTAAACGATTAGCAATCATGCTTTCAGCCTCTGTGATAGCATTATCTTCACAAGGTGATGAAAAAATGCAAAAGGGATAACAGACTAAAAATTCAAGATAAAGATAGAGAAAATGTAAAAAAAAGAATAAATCTTTATTTTAAAGATGGTTTGTTGCAGGTGACCTCTTGATCCATTGTCTGCATAAACCGGGTAGTCTAATTTCAAATCACCAGACTGGAGATTCTGATATACAGGGTGGTATCCAAATATTACAAGCCTCAAAAAGGGTGAGAGAATTGTGGCCTAATGTCTTGCAGGGATTAAGAAAGTGAGTTGGAAATTAAAGAGCTGAGTCATCTAGCCTCAGGGACTTAGATCAAAAGAAGAGAAGTATCCAGCAAAGCATGTCTCTCTTTTATGGACTCAAAGCTAAGTGAGGTTTGAATTTCTGAAAGGAGAGACTGACATAAATCAACAAGGGGCCTAAGTTGAGGGCCTTCATGTTCTGAAGAGGGTAATGGAAGGAAATGGAATGAGGTAAGAGTCCAAAGAAGAGTTGATCCAAACAGGTTTTCAGGGGAGGGAAGTGTCCACTGGAGGCATGATAGAAGTCTTGAGGAAGGTAGTGATACTTCTGTCATCATGAACAGATGTTATAACTGGTGTAGACAAAACAGGTCTAATAAACATCTGAGTAAGGAGTGCACTTACATCAGCATGGAATACATTACTACTGCTCTTAGTATTTGGGCCCCATTTTGGAGCGGCATATGACAGCCATAATATTACACTTTGTATGTGATGTGCTAGGTGAGATATGCTTGAGTGCACTAAAATTGGACCAGATTTCACAAGTGTGCTCACTATTAAGCGTGTAACATGCTGATCCCAAATGAAGCCTTAGCTTTTTTCCCTTTGCAGGGATTCCATCCTCAACACATAGCCACACATGTACCTTAGATTCTTGGTGAAGAAATGGTAGTCGAGGGACCAGTCTAATAAGGTTTGGCACCACTCATATGAGACTGTCAGGCCATGGTCACAAAGACCTTCTCCACCAAAATATCATATTTCTTTGTTTGGTTTTGTGAATGTAAGATCAGGGCAGCCATCTGCCATTCAAAATTGAAGGTGGTCAAGGGGAGGGGGCCTCTCAGTTGGAGAATTTTTTTGTGGAAATATGGGGTGAAGCCTGAGCCATTGTGAGAGATTTCTTTCCCCCATATGTAAAACGTTTGGATCAACTAAAAGCAATGTTTCATTACTAAAATTTAAACAAGATTTTATCATGAAATGAAAACATCTATCTACCTAAAAGTAGTAACACCTCTTGTGGTTATTGGCCAATGAAATCAGTATGAAATGAAACAAAGATAACTGGTGAAGTCTATGAGAGTGATCAAATCTGAGGTGTGAATGAACCTAATCTGAAAGTCAGCTCTTTGACCATTGATCAACTTTCTCCAGCTTTTATCAGCGGAGCATCTGGCATATATTAATATCACCCTTGAAACAGATTTAAAGGGTAATATTGCTATTATGGTGCTAGAGATGATCTAATACATGGATTCTTATCATGTCAATGATGGAGCAGGTAGCATTCTTTCAGTCTATATCATTTTTTTTTTATACATTTTTTTGGAAATTTTTGGGGGGTTTTATTGATTTAAATGTTAAATATAAAACCTACCTTTATGACTTTGCCAAATAGGGCCTAGGTTTTTGAGAGACAGGTAGATGAATTTCCCAACTTTTCAAGGAGTATTATTCCTTGGTGGACAGATTTAAAGGTTTTCCTCGCTTGCCAAGGGGAAATTCTCCCTGGTGAGGAGGTGTGTACAATTTTCTCAAGGTGGTTCATCCACTGATTTCATGGTACAAAAGTGTATCCTGATTTCTGAAGACATCCTCATTGGAAGACGTTTGAATTCACCTGCCATAGGGAAGCCAGTCCAATGCATGACTGTTCATTGAATTAATAAATCTGACTTGGATAAGTTGGGCCAGAAACGATGATTCATTTCTGGCAAACAAACAGGGTCAAGAGAATCATCTTTTGATGTTGCAGGATCCATGAAGAAGTTCGAAAACTAGCCCAGAAGGACCATGCCAATCAACTTTTCCAATCATCAAGCCAATTATGGCTAACCGCTGCGTCTGACAGAACCACCGCATCAATTACACACAAAAGAAAAAGAAAGATGAGAGTTTTATATGTATACAAATGAGGAAGATGCAGTCACCAATCCCAGGCCTAAAAAAGTAGATACAAACCCGAGTGAAGAAAAAACGCTAGTTTTTTGTTTTTCGTTTTGGGTGGTTTGTACTAATCAAGAGAAATTGGAGTGAGAATATACATAAGAATTATATTCATAAGGAGAAAGACGACTGTTTATTTCAATCTATGTTGGTTGGGGGTGAGGGGAAGATCGATGATAGCTTTGATGAAGTGAGATTTATGAATTAGAGTTACA
Source organism: Puccinia horiana (assembly GCA_001624995.1). Lineage (NCBI taxonomy): Eukaryota > Fungi > Basidiomycota > Pucciniomycetes > Pucciniales > Pucciniaceae > Puccinia > Puccinia horiana. The sequence goes on from LWDY01000012.1 coordinate 224,593, forward strand.
GATCTAAACCAAGGATGATGATGATGTGATGGGGTGATGATGATGATGATGATGATGATGATGATGATGATGATGATGATGATGATGATGATGGTGATGATGATGATGATGATGATGATGATAGGGGCGACAATAACGAAGAATTTCCAACTGAGCGGAAGTATGGCAGGGAAGAAATTGAAGGAGAAGAAGGATGGACGGAGACGAAAGTTTGGCAAGAAAGCTCAATCAGTTTTCTCGTGGTGAGTATCGATGGGCGATGAAGGTTTCTCGTGGCGAGATTCGATGGGCGATGAGAGGGCTTCATCTGGGGTAGAATTCATGAGCACTAAGGATTCAGCTTCCGATTCGACTTTATTCAACTTGTCGAGCTCTTGCTTTAGATTATTCAACTCCTTCTCAAATCTCCGCCCGAAGACTTCCATATAAAATGCTGTAGTTTTTTCCCATTCATAGGTATTCAATTCGTAAGCCCCAAATTGTCGTGCAGAAGAATGCGGATTGTTTAGAGTGGTTCTGGTGATAAAGACGATAGGCAAAGACAAAAGACAAAAACTCACAGGCACCGTTCCAAACAGAAACCGAAAACATTAACCATAAGAATAAACCTGACAGAACCTTGGATTCATAGAACCACAAGAGGGCTGGCAGCATTGTAACGATGGTGTAAATGTATTGAGCGATCATAAAGCCATTTGCTCTCCAAGCAGGTCTGACGCTTCTCAATAGTTTCGAAACCAAGCCAGTTTTAGAATTCAAGAGATAGGTGAACGAGGTCGGTCTTCCTTCCTTTGAAATCTTTTGTGCTCTAGCGATGATCACAAATCTGTAGTACATCGTTTGCCATACGATATAGATCGTAGAACATATCGTCAAAGTTTTCTTCAACGATATCGTGTCTAACTCTTTGAGTGCCGGAAATCGTTCCGGTGCGTTTGGATAGAAGTGCCTGATGACTGTAAAGACCAACGCCGGATATCTTGGAAGACAAGAAGGAAAAAAATGCATCAACGTTTGCGCTTTCCTTTTTCTTAGAGGAATTCGATAGACTACTAACATATGGATAAACAAGGATGTGACTTTCTCAACTGAATGGAAAACTAATGAATTTCTCCAGGTAGCAATAGCTATGGCTGAAGGGCCATGTGCCAAGCCATAACAAGCTTGGAAGAGGATCGCATTTGAAGGCCAGATCCATAAGAAAATTAAACATAATCCATTGATCACATAACAGATGTCAAACAGGAAGTAGTGATAGGCTAGTTTTCGATAGGTATAAATTCTGAGTGGCAAACTAAGAATGAACTGAAATCAGCCATGTCATAAAGTTGGAATTTTAAATATCGGTAGACTCAACTAGTAGGCTGCCTGTAATGTGTAGGATAATGGGATCAATTCAGGCCAAAATGCTAAGAGTAGAGCGGTGATTAAGACGTTCTGTACTCCGATGAAGAACGAGGTCTTTTCTCTCAAAGAGATCGCTAAAAAAGACAAATCGCACATAGGTGTGAGTAAGTTTTTTTGATTTCTTTGGACCAAGTCAATCTATTGGAAATTTCTACTCAACTCTTTGAGTCGTTCCAATGAGTCTGGATCCGTTCCCGTCTAATCTTGATCTTTTCGACGAATTCCTTGAGTTCTCGTTCGGCAAACTCTCTCAGTTCTCGCTCATTTTGAGTCTTCAAAGGTTTTCGATCGACGCCACTCTGGATAATCCCTGGAAAAGATGGAGAAGTCGGTTGTAAGCTTCTTTCCGAAAATGAACAAGAGATATGTGTTTAAATTTAACTCAACCATTCTTTCGAACGTCGCCTGGGGAGAGGCTTTTTCTGACGTTAATTTTCGATTCAAGTGCTTGATGGGCCTTGGTGATCCATTCGTCGGTCAAAGGTTTGGCCCTGGTCTCCCATTCGACCTTGATGGGGTCGATCGTCCTTCGTTTGAAGAGATCGATGTGGGAATCGATCAAGACGAGGAGGTCATAGAAAGGCAATCCATCTCCGAACAGGTCTTCCTTCCAGTTGCTCAGACAATCCGGAGTGTGATTGAAGCGTGGCCTTTGTTCGTTTTCTGTTGATTTTCTCGGTGAATTCATCGTTGTGCCTTATCAATCAGTTGGCCTCTTGGGTTTATGGTGTGTTCTTCTGGGCTGGTTGTATCCTAAACTGTCTTCTGGAACATTTTTGTTTGGTTTTTGTTTTTTTTTGAAGAAAGTGATCGTGTGTGGTGTTGTTGTTGGCAACTAATTGGGGAAAAAGGTTGCGCTCAGCATTGGCTGTACCACCGGGGGAGTCCCTCGGGGTCCCCCGAGTATGGGCTGTCGGTCGGAACACTTCCCCTTGGATGAACGAAGGGATGTGTCTGCTCACAAGCGCAAGAACAAAATAACGAAAACCCATTGAGATCCATTAATCCACTTCAGTTCTTCCCGCACATGAGCAAAAAAGGGAATAGCGTAATTCTAAAATCCAGTCACAGGCATCTAAACGGGAGAAAAACAAAGGAAATGTCAAACAATGCGATTCTTCAATTCAGTAGTACCACAAACAAAAGGGTGGCACCTTCATGTGGGTGCCCAAATTACAAAGGGCCTTTGATAATTTAAGGAGGCACCCCCATGAAGGTTCTACCACATTTTTTGTGGTTCAGGTAGATAACATGCTCCCCTGGCTATAATTTTGAATGTAGAAAAGGGGGCTGGCTAACATTAGCATATCTCACTTTTAGCATTGTATCATAGCCTAAGTAGATGAACATTTTTGTGTCCAAAGCAGTTATCTTGAACCTAGTTTATTGTTACTTAAACCTCACCATTTTTTATTTAGTCTTGTTTGTTCATTCAATCATCTATGTATGGTCTGTAAAGCTCGTCTGGTCAGTTGCAAAAGTTAAACTGGTTTGTAGAAAACCTGAGTGGCAGCTTCAAAAACTGTCTGGGCAGAGACTGAAGCCCCTCTTGGCAGCTCATCAAGTTGGGTGAGGTAGAGCTAAAATACAACTTGGCAGACTTCAAGCAAAGCTGCCCATCAGGAGTCACAACTGGTACATATCACTATTCACTATTTTGAGTCCTTCAGAAGCCTCTAGTTCAAGCTTTTGATATTTCATACATGATATTGGCATCCAGTTTTGATTCAGCCATAATCTGAGGAAAGTGAGATCAAGCAATAAGTAAGCTGGGCAGTTTTTTGGAAATCAGCCACTGTAATCTGGTACAACTTCCAAGATTCAACAACCTTTGTTTACTTGCCCTGAAATTGTCTGGTCAGCTTCTCCAATCTGGATTGGCTGTGTCAAGCGGGGCTGGAGGTACTTCCCAGACAATTGTTACACACCACATTGTTTCTCTAGCTTAACAAAGCCCCTTGAACTCCAGGGTTCCCCTTGTCCAAAGGAATCTCCGTAGGAAAGGCTTACACCTCAAGTCACACCTGCTTGCAGGAGCAAAAACAATTTTCAGGCCTAAAATCACATCATCTCATTTGTAACAAAAACAAAAAATGAGTTGCGACTTACTGAGTAGACAGAAACGAAGCCTCATTCCCTGCACAAATTTTGAAATCCCTGGCTTCCCTCGGCTCCAAAATTTGCGCCCTCCAGTCCCAAAAGCAAGACTGGGCTAGCTACGCTACCCGTAGCGGTAGTGTAGCGCAATTTTGCTACAGCTAACAGTATTCCATTGGCTGTTACCAAATTTGGTGCTATTGCTACGCGGCGGGCCTCAAAAAAGCGAAATTTTTGTTGTGCTACAGCACCTTTGTAGCGCAAAAACGCGCTAAAAGCGTGTAAACGCAGTGTAGTGGCACTACCAGGCCGCTAACGCTACAGCATTTTTGGACTGGTAACAGGGCCGCTACGCAGAGCTTTTTTCCGAAAAAGCGCAGGGTAGTGTAGCGCCGCGGCCCACCGTTGCCAAAAGAAACTGTGTGAATGCCTTGTAGATCCTAGTGGATCAGATTTTGAAAAATTGGAAAATTTCAATTTTTCAAAAAATTATTAAAAATTGCATGGAGGCAAAAATAAAAATCTGAAGAGCTAAAGTCAAGAAAGCCTTCTTAAACATCAAAAAACGGTGGGGCAGACCCCGGCAAGGTCTGAAGGTGTTGCTATCAAAAAATTAAAAAAAGGCCACAGCCAAATTGAACTTTCTTCTCAAGCCAAATTCTCAACATAGCATGCAAGTCCCTCCCTGTGGGAGGCAGGGCTGCACCCGCAAGCAAAAAGCGTCAGCCTCCTACCAGGCAGGACTTGTGATAAGTTAGTTGTTCCTCATTCACTCACAGCTCTCTCCCCATCTGAAGGTCTGTTCTGTAATGTTTCCACTTCTCTCCTTCAGTATCTTTTCCTAACAGTCGCCTTTAATTTCTCTCAGGTTTCTGATTTTTTCTGTTGCTGAAACTCCTAGTCTGCTTGCTTGCTCAGGTCAACTCCGGTAATAAGGGAATACACTTCTAATAACTAAATGCCAGCCCCCCTTTTATTGAATACCCACCCTAACAGCTCACCATGAAATTTCTGATGTCAATACATGCCAGGGGACAAGAAGTAAAACTGTCTGTGAATCTGGGTGTTAAAGCAATTCTAAGAGCATCTCCACTGAGGGGTGTAAATTTCAAGTGGAAAACTCACCCAATGCATACCAAAATTTTACTTTTAAGTTTAAAACCTTGTCTGTTGTGCACCAGTGCAGTGTAACCCAACATGCAAAAAAAAGTGGACCTTAGTTGACTAGGTGTGAATCAAGGGATGTTGGTGTGGGTTTCACAGAAGGAGGGGCATATCACAGGATGTAGAGGGGAGCTAGAACTACACTCCCTTTTATGTTTTTTACACTCCCAATAAATCTGGGTTTGCATTTCCACCCCCTGGTGGGGTACAATTTTTCAAGTGCGGGGTGGAAAACAAGCTTCCACTCGCAATTTCCACCCTGCTGTGGAGATGCTCTAAGGCTCTATTTGAAAGGCCAGAGTGTAATTGTGGATCATGAGGTGCTGTGTTAGGGTACAAATTGAAATAGTGTTTAATAGCCTTGGTTGTGTCTTTGTGCACCTTGATCTGAGTGCCCCTCCACCAGGCCACCAAACTGGTTGGACAAATTCAGTCCAAGCAACTGGCTTGTCCAAGGTGTTAATTTTCCTAGTGCATGTCTTTGATGTGAACTGAAAATGTTTCTCCTAATTTTAAGTTACATATAATCTTGCTAATTTAATCCAACATGAACTGCCTCATTGATTTGATTACTACAAAACTAGTTTTATGACCAATCTGTCGGAATTCTGGCTTCACCTTCTGCTAACATCTCTCCTGTATGGCCAAGTGGCCTGTTCCTGTCCTGTCTGACCAAGTGGTGATCCTGTTTCCTGTATGGCCAAGTGGCCTGTTCCTGTCCTGTCTGACCAAGTGGTCATTCTTTTTCCTGTTTCCTGTCCCTGTCACCTGTCAACTGTTCAGCTTAGCTGCTCAGTACCCTGTCACCTGTCCTCATGACAATGCTCTGTTGTGCCTAGGCCCCCTTTGGATCTCGCAAAGGGGCTCTCTAGTTGTCACTTACCTATAGTGCTCTTTCTCATTTGAAATGAACCATTGAGTCTGAGCATCTCTTCATTAGAACCACCTTTTTAGTTCTTTGCTCCTTGGTCTAATCCTTGCCCTCTCCATCACATTGTTGCATTGAGCTGAAATGCTGGCACAATCAAGATCTAAGATGGGTTGGGTAAGGGTTTGAATTCCCCCACAATCTAACAGCCAGAAAGCCCCTTCTAGTAAATTGCTCAAAAGTGCAAATTTTTATGGCCTGTTGTTATATTTATGTACCAGTATGGGGGAGAGCAGACACCCACTAGTACTGTAGTATAGTGTAGTTGGGTGGTACATATTTTGCCTCTCCTTGGTGCTTTTACACAAGTGGAGGAATCCTGAAGCATCCAGACTAAGAGGGGTTCAAAATAGTGATTTTTGCTTCCAATCAAGATTTTTGTAAATTTCAAAGCTTAGGCCTTGTTTGGCATCCATGTAATCTGGGAAATGTATGAGGTTTTTTTCCTGACATCCCACGTTGTAACTGATCAGGGTTGCCAAAACTTGATCAGATGACAGAACAATTTTTCACCAGAGGGTGTTAGGAGGTAAAGGTAGTTGGAAGACTGTGTGACAGGCTAGAGGGGGTTCTCCAACCAGAAAATCAGGGCCACTCTGGCCCCTCAACTTTCGAACCTCCCACTGAATTTCACCCGCCCCAAGTCTCCTATCTGCTCTTCCACCCGCCACCCTTCCAACCCTTACACAAAAACCCATATATCGACTCTAATACGTTTTATTTGCCAACCTCAACCACTTCAAAATCCCACAGAAGCAACCAAGCATGAATCCCAATCGTCAAGCACATCTCTCAAGAACCCACTTTCCACCCAAAACCCAAATTGGATGTACACATCTCCCTCCCCCAGCCAGGTACAATGTCGGTGTTGCAGCTAATCTGGACCATTGGTCCTACCCCCCTTACCCACTCAGCAACCCTTGCGTGGACGAAGAACCTCTTCAAATCAAGCTTGATCCACAGTTCAACCACCTTGGCTATTTGGCAGCTAACAACTTTTTTCTCAGCAGTCAGACTGCCCCCCCCCCCCTCCCACCCAGGGTAGCAATGTCATCAACTCAAATGCGGCTCCAATCCGAGAGATTAACCGCATCATCAACTGCCAGCCCCCTGCTCCATTGGCATCAGGCCGACTGGCGCCCACACCTCACAGTTCTATATCAGACAAGATCACAGAAAGAGGCACAGCTCCTGCAACCAATCTCATCCCATCCGGCGCCAACAACTCAAATTTGGATCCCCCACCCAGTACAGAACTCAATCTCAATTCAGAATTGCCTGACAATCTTGAAGACGATGCTGAGGAAACTGATTGCCTCACCCAGCTGCCTGACGACGTCATGGATGAGATAGCCAACATGGATCTAGACAAGTTGCGTGAGTATGAAGCCCTTCACGCCAAGTCTAAACGGCTCCCTGCATACCTCAAGGCTGAGGTCGACGCAATGTACTACCAATTTGAACGCCAGCTTCACATTTTGGCAATCCAAAACCAACTCCATGCTACCTTGCTTTATACCCACATCGGCCAAACTAACCAAATGAAAGGTGCAACCAATTATAATAACTTCTGCCGTCTTGATTTGGAGGCTCGTCAGATATTTGCAATGCATAAGTCAATCCATATCATGTCTTTTTATTGACATGTCAGAGGCCCCAAACCAACTAATCAACTGTTAGAGGATGAACCCATCAAGGAACGATGCAAGAAAGTTGCTGCATTATGGAACTCATTCGGCCCTGACACTAAAATGAGGTACAAGGACACAGAGTACCTTGAATCTATTCGCTGCAACTTTCCAATGAAAGTTACAAATGGCTGTGTCAAGACTTTCCGCCAAGCACTGCACTCAACTTAGCTTCCAACCAAAAGAGCATCACTTTCGTCAGGCAATGGGTCCAAGAAACATTGGAACGCGCAAGTATTTGTCACCATTAACCCAACTCATCTGCACTTCTGCTTTATTAGGGCTCAATCTTGTCTGGATGAAAAAAATCGCCACCTGCCACAAAATCCAAGGCCTCTTGGTAATTGTGTCAGCCCATTCCTACGGTAACCTGTACATTCAAGGAGGGACAAAACTGGGCACCACATTTCTCAACATGCTCCTACGTGGTGGTGATCCGATGCAAAAAATTCCATACATACGTCGCTGGGATGTCCGTTATACCGGAAATAACTCAAGACGAATCTGCGGAAGAAACTGGCAGCATCATCAACACATCACAACCAACTAAAAAAAGAAAGCACAAGAAAATGGAGGAAGAACTAGCAGAAATCAAAGCTGAGGCCCCTCCAACCGATAAATACTGTACAGGTGGGCTGGATTACCCCGTTCAAGTGCTCAGGTGTACTGTGATTGTCCACAGGTAAACTCAAGACAAACAAGAAGCTTATAAGCAGGAAGTTGATGAAGATGCTAAGTAAGCTGAATATTGATGCATCCTCCCCGAGTTGCAACATGTCAAACCAATACTGACTGTCATTTTTGACCCACATCCTGCACTGTATAGACGATGCTGGCGGCAAGCAATTTCCGCGAGGTTGGCCTGGGAAAAACGCTGCCAAGAAGCTGGCTGATGCCCAAATCAAGCTTAAGATTAAGAAAAACCCAGATAACTTCATAGCAGAAGAGCTTTGTCAGCCGATCAATGCAATCCTACTTGTCCCCTCGCAACAAATACTACGAGCCATCGGTGAACAATGGATTAAACTCAAATATGTACCTGAATCCGATGAAGAGGCACAAAAAAATTCATCCAACAAAGAGGTGCATCAAAAGAAAACCAGAAAAAGAAAAAAGCTACTAGTTGCACATCTGAGATCAAAACCAATAGCGAGGATGAAGAAGAAGACAACCAATCTTGTCAATCAAGAGGAAATGATTCAGACGATGACAAAGAGGCATATGAGGGTTCTGATGAAAACGAGTAGTAAAGCCTCTGACCCTTGTGTTCACTACTTGCTAATTATTATTTCATGAATCTGATAATATGTTATTTGTAAATCAACTGTTCTGGGATGGAATGACTCCCAATTGAGTAATACAGATCAATCAGAGACCTAAATTTCTTCTTGAGAATCATTTATATTTTAGGGAATCCTGTGGGGATAACTGAAAAGTCCTTGAGTGCATGGGTTTTGGGCCAGGGGCTTAGAGTAGGAAAAAATGATATTGGCTGTAACTTTTTAAGTACTCCTCACTATTGGATGAAATCTTCAGGGCATGGTGATAATGGGCTTTTGGATGTTCAGTGAATATTTGGGGACTTGAATGTGGATACTGTAGAATTTATTTGGGTGGTTGAACATTGGGTGGAAGGCTTAGAGTAGGAAGATGAATTTGGGTGTAACTTTTGATGTACTAGTCTAGAGTAAATTTAGCTTTTTACCTATCCAGACTGAGTACATTAATGAAATATTTTTATTTAATATGCATGTTGAACAAGAAGTGGCCAAGATATGGCAGTTGGAAGAATAAGGGCAAATTGAAAAGTAGGAAATCATGATAGTCTAGTAACTTTGGAGATACAGTTCACAGCTCTTAGATATTTCAACAGTGTCATATATGTGTACATCAAGAAAAGATTTGAAATTTATATGCATTTTGGACAAGAAGTGGCCAAGATATAGCACTTGAAAGATTTTGGGCCAAAATGGCAAATAATCATGATATTGTCATAACTTTGGAGATATATTTCACAGCTCTTAGATATTTGAACAGAGTGATCTTTGGGTGCTTTTAGAAAAGATTTGAAATTTATATGCATTTTGAAGAAGAAGTGGCCAAGATATGGCAGTTGGAAGAATATGGGCCAAATTGAAAAGTGGGAAATCATGATAGTCTAATAACTTTGGAGATACATTTCACAGTTCTTAGATATTTTAACAGAGTGATCTTTGGGTACATTAAGAAAATATTTGAAATTTATATGAATGTTAAACAAGAAGTGGCCAAGATATGCCACTTGAAAGATTTTGGGCCAAAATGGCAAGTAATCATGATATTGTCATAACTTTGGAGAGATATTTTACAGCTCTCAGATATTTAAACAGGGTGATTTTTGGGTAAATTGAGAAAATATTTCAAATTTATATGCATGTTGGACAAGAAGTGGCCAAGATATCGCAGTTGGAAGAATAAGGGCCAAATTGAAAAGTAGGAAGTCATGATAGTCTAATAACTTTGGAGATACATTTCACAGTTCTTATGTATTTCAACAGAGTGATCTTTGGGTACAATAAAAAAATATTTGAAATTTATATGCATTTTTGGACAAGAAATGGCCAAGACATGGCACTTGAAAGATTTTGGGCCAAAATGGCAAATAATCATGATATTGTCATAACTTTGGAGATATATTTCACAGCTCTTAGATATTTGAACAGAGTGATCTTTGGTTACCTTTAGAAAAGATTTGAAATTTATATGCATTTTGAAGAAGAAGTGGCCAAGATATGGCAGTTGGAAGAATATGGGCCAAATTGAAAAGTGGGAAATCATGATAGTCTAATAACTTTGGAGATACATTTCACAGTTCTTAGATATTTTAACAGAGTGATCTTTGGATACATTAAGAAAATATTTGAAATTTATATAAATTTTAAACAAGAAGTGGCCAAGATTTGGCACTTGAAAGATTTTGGGCCAAAATGGCAAGTAATCATGATATTGTCATAACTTTGGAGAGATATTTTACAGCTCTTAGATATTTTAATAGGGTGATCTTTGGGTACATTGAGAAAAGATTTGAAATTTATATGCATGTTGAACAAGAAATGGCCAAGATAAGGCAGTTTGAAGAATAGCCAAATTGAAAAGTAGGAAATCTTGGTAGTGAGATATCTTGGGAAATACATTTCACAGTTCTTATATATTTGGAACATGGATTATCTGATTGAATTCAGAAATGTTCTGAAATTTTTATGCCTAGTGCACAATGTCTGGCAAAGACATGACACAGCGGTGGGTCGCTATGTTACCCATAGCGGGTAGCGTAGCAATAATCGCTAACAGCTAGCGGCTTTTGCCACAGCTGTTAGCGGTTATATCGCTATCGCTACACGCTGGCGCTGCTATGCTGCACTACAGCGGTTGTTAGCTGTAAAACGGCGGTAAAACACTGCTACAATTGGCTGTAGCGGCCCCTAGGACCGCTAACACTACAGGGCTGGCGGCTAAAAATAATCGCCGCTACGCTACACTATTTTTGGCAAATAGTGTAGCGTAGCGACCCAGCGCTGCATGACGCTTGAAAGAATCTGTGCCAAAAGTGTACAACTTGGTATGTACCCAACATAATGACATGATTCCAGCTGTGGGAATCATCTTTTGTATCATTTAAAAGATGATTCCAATAGTTGGAATCAAGTCATTATGTTGGGTACATACCAAGTTGTACTTGTGCAGTGCACTGCACAATCCACAACATGTGCCCAAGTACAACTTGGGTTGTACCCAACATAATGACTTGCCTCCATTGGCCCCAATCCCTCCAAAGATGACTACCGGCCTGCATCATCCATCAAGAACTCGCTGATTATATGTCTAGATGCAAATTTTCAACACAGGCACAATTCGAAAGCGGGCCTACCCATTCCACTATCCACACCTCCCATCTTTCTGGAGCCTGAACAAGTGGATTCCATGTATCGTCAAATCGCTGACCTGGCCCCATGTGAAGAACGGGTTAGTCATTGACTGCAAGATGTTATATTTTTCTTAATCATGCCACTAGCTGACCTTGGCCCGGGTTGCTAGGCAGATCCATGCGCCGATTCCCACAAGGCGGCAAACGATATGCGCTCGGAGACCACGTGGAGAGGTTGTGACGACACTGGTCTCATGGGGTGCTGTTGCCACCATGACCAGGTTGTCTACTTGGCCAATATCCATCGCTCGGGGGAAAAGAGGTGCTTCCCGCTGGCTATCTTGAAAAAAATCTTTGAAGACATAGATCTTCATCAAAAGATTGGCATACTATACGATATAGGCTGCTCGTTGCATAAGTTTCTTAAGCTGGTGAGTGTCTCACTTGTTATCTTTGTTTCTTACTGGTGCTAATCTTGAGCTGTAACATAGAGGGACTTCTTTGCTTTCTGATCAAAGAAAGATCTGGTCCAATTTGGGACCTCGGTATTCCATGCTTATGTGCATGATTGGAAATGTCAAGTAGCATATAATCCGCGCTATAATATAGGGTGGGGCCTATCGGATGGCGAAGGGTTAGAACGCCTCTGGTCGTCTCTCTCCCCCCTTGTGTGAGCCCTACGATACACATCTCGCAATCATCGGTTAGCCGCTCTGTCGCATCGCTGTACATTTCAAAACGCGGAAGGACTGACCACTCTTAGTAAGCTCGTCAAATTATCAGATATATATTTGAAGGGCACACTGGCTAAGCTATCTTCTGGTTACAGTTAGATGGATGCGTAATAAGTTCAGTGCAGCGAAGAAGCCAAAGGAACTCTATCTGACTTGCTACAACGCCAGAATCCATTTTCGAGCGATGGTAGCCACTACACCCTCCAATACTTCATGGGTCACTGGCAGCATCAAGTCACCCACCTTTCTCGAGTAACCAAAGAAGACACCCAGCGCCGATTGGCTCTCACGAAACTGCTGGAAAAAGAGGAGGCGTTGGGCACACTCCAGTTTGTTTTTTGCTTGATTATCGATTGAATATTTCTGGAACTGATGGAATGTGATGTCCCCGACCATAACCTACAGGCAAGCTTTGGTGAGGAGAGACTGGAATATCCCAGCCAACCTCATTGAACGGATCGTACAGGAAATCAACTCGACACAATCTTGTCAACGTGAACTCGCTAATTAGTTGGGCATTCTCTACAATGAAGGTACCACAGATGGTATGTTATTTGACTGGGTCTTTGACTACCGTGTCAATTTTCATCTAACGTTCTCAAATTAACCAATAATTGTTTCTAGTCGAGAGGGAAAAGAAGCAGTTGCTTGTGTGGATCTCTAAACGCGATTTATGTGCAAAATCGGTTGAGATTATGGGTGTCCGACAGCCGATCACCGACTCACAGACATGGGGCCGGAGGGTTGGAACTCGACTAAAAGAGAAGATCTTCGAAGCCATTAAAAAACGCAAAGGCCCGGTCCTCCGGGCAATCACCAAGTACAATGAACGGTACGAAGCGTATCTGAAGGTATACAAACCCACAGCTCTTTCGGATCTGTTTGTAACAATGAAGCTAGACGATTCCTTTTGGAATGAAGCTCATCACTATCATTTGCATGCCCCGTGGGCGTCTCAGCAGAAGTACGCCAAGGGGTGATGGCTTGTCTGATGGTAAATCGAGCCGAAGAGGAGCTTGACTTGGTCGCCCAGGAATTGGGTCGGGCGGTTGAACTTCACTCGCTGGTCAAATTCGTGAGTGTTTTTGTCAATTCAAGGTTGGAAAAAAATGTATAATGTCTGAGGCTGACCAACTGGCGGTCAGATGCTTTGCCTGACAACTCGGAGGTGGAAGTGACATTGGCTCGAGTCGGAACCTTAGACTTGTACACGGGGCAGCAAGTGCTGATGTTGGAGTTATACATGCAGCTAAATGAACATCACAATATGATGCAGCGATGGGCCCCAGATGTTGAATGGCTCTGGCAAAAAACACGAGGATCTGGCCCCTCACATGCATGGTTTGACATAATCCAATGGATTAGTCAAAGAACAAGCGACCGGAACAATGCCGAGCCAGAACATGAAGAGCAAGATATTGATGAAGCTCGCCGAGAACAAGATGTGGATGAAGCTCAGCAGGAGCAAGCTTTCTTGGAAGCCGCTGAGGATGGGGAGTTACCTGATGATGATGTTGAGATGGCCATTCTCAAAGGATGGGAAACTGATGTTGATTAGCATCATCGATGGCATAATTCTTAACTTTTGTTCTCATTTTTTTATTGCAAAGTAGGTTTTCTGCCTTTTTGTAATGGTTGGATGTAAATTATTTCATTGGCATCTTATGAAACGTGAGATGAAAAATGATAGAACAAGAGATGAGAAACAGTACAAGAGATGAGATGCAAAACGATACAACAAGTGATGGGAAATGATACAAGCGGGGATCACACTTTCAGTCGGAGGAAGTCATAATGGATCAAACAAGTTGTTTGTGTTGATCGGGTTTGTTTTTGTCCACTTTCTTTGTTGTTTGTGTTTTTGTCCAGTTTCTTTTGTGTTTTTGTTGTTTATGCGGTTCGGGTAGTGCTATTGAAGGTGGAAGATGGAAACTTTCGAATGATGGGGTGGAATAAACCAGGTTGATGCTATTTTCTGAGGATATGGGTTTTTGTGTAAGGGTTGGAAGGGTGGCGGGTGGAAGAGCAGATAGGAGACTTGGGGCGGGTGAAATTCAGTGGGAGGTTCGAAAGTTGAGGGGCCAGAGTGGCCCTGATTTTCTGGTTGGAGAACCCCCTCTAGCCTGTCACACAGTCTTCCAACTACCTTTACCTCCTAACACCCTCTGGTGCAATTTTCTGGGTCATATTGCTGCCAAACGAGGCCTTAATAAGAGGCCTGAGTTTTAAGTACAAAATTCTGATTTTCTTGTCGGACTAGAAACATCTGCTGAAAATTGCCCACTGTAATTCCGAATGCCACAACTTCATGGGACATTGGACATTGACTCGATTGACAAGTCGGAGATATCGATGACCAACTCAAAGGGCTCTGTGGATATATTGCTGGCCGATTGAAGTTGTTTTCAGGGAAGCGGCTGCTTTGCGGCTCAACCTTGACAACCAGTCCAACCATCAGATTCACCAGTAATTGGCGTGGTTCAACCATCACTCCTCAGCCTCACCCACTTCCTTCACTCTCATCCAGCCCGTCCTCGTCCACTCCGATCCCATTCATGCCCAAATTCAAGCCAGAGCATGTCTTCCAGCAATCCCACCTCAACCAGCCCACACACTCTTCTCTTCCAATTCACTCAAGCTTTCATGCCAGTCTACTTCCTATCTCAAATCTGAACTCCTCCAGTCAGTCAAACACCCCAAACCTCAACTTACTCCGCTCTGGCACTCACTCTAGCATCTTTCGTCGGCTAAGAAGATGCGTCCGCTTCGAGATCAACTTTTACAGATCCCATCTCCTTGCTTTCATCTTCGTCCCCTTCATCTTTGCCATAATCTTTTATTTCGCAGACTTCATCGATCCAGCCCAGGCTCAGAGACCGGCCTTCATCGACTGTTTGTTCATGTGTCACAGTGCGATGACGTATGTCTTCCTCTCCAAACTGTTTGAACATTCTCATTCCTAGCCACTCATACACAGTTTCTCTTATTCAAGTCCAAGCTGTGTCTGACAATACTTGTTTTTCTACCCTTTTGAAAACAGCATGACCGGCCTAAACACCATTCCACTGTCAACATTGAACAGGCTTCAACAGGCCCTCCTATACATCCTAATGTCCATTGGAAGTACTACGATGATCTCAATGATCATGATTTATATTCGACTAAAGGCTTTCAAACAGCGCTTCAAAGCTATCATCAACACCCCAGCCCCTCTGGTCATCTCAAGACCTATCTTTCCCAATGGCACTCCTCCTCAGCTGCAGTCTCGGGAGAAAAGTCCTACCCGAGATCACATTCGTGGGCCCCTCCCCTCTCGATTTGACTCTGCAAAAGACCTTCAAACCTCGCAGGCTCAAGTTCGCACACCCTTAGAGAAGTCCAACCCATTAGAAGCCAATGGTTTTTCCAGTAACCCGCTGGCTTGGCCTGAAGACAAAATCGCAACCCTTCCACCCACCATTTTGTCTTCAATTCCACCCCATTTGGAGTCTCTTCACGAATACCGCCTAGATACTATCCCATTGGTAGCATCACCGGAATCCTCATTGCCCCCCGTTCCACGTCCAGTTCTACCGGCAGAGATCCCTCAGAAGCCAATCCTCGTGCGCAGGAACAGCGACGGAGGTGTGGTCGGAGCGCACTCAATGGACTTGGATATGGGACCGCACTTGGAATCCTCTCAACTGCGATCAAATACCTTACTGTCCATTTTGAAGTCTAAACCCACCATCCTGACAAAATTAGCCCTAGAGAAATCTACTCGCCAAAATACTCGAGCCAATCAACTTTTTCCTCGCTCGACGACTCTAGGTATGCAGCACTTTTTTTTCTAACCCTAGATCCATCTTCTTTCTAGGCTTAGTCCAGAAAATTTCACTTTTGTAGATCAAACTGCCACCTTTCCACGAAACTCACTTCATTTGTCCCATGCAAGGAATCGCAGCCTTGCCTTCGCCCTTCAAACGACACCCGAACACGTCGATCACCAACCAATGCCAACTAGGGGCCGCTCCCTACTCCGCACGATGCTCGGAGACGGGATCCAAACTTCTTCCCCCTCACCCCGCGACCCCATCCATCCGAACCAACCTGACTATCATCCACTCCAGCCTGGTCAACTGGGCTACATCGCCGGGACAGACCCCGAGTTGATAAGTCCTCCAACAGAGGCGCAAACCTTCCATCAATCGAAGATGAACGGCGTCTCAAATGCTGAGCATTACGCAGACGGCCTAAGACGTCGTATCAAGCCCACAACCTCAATATCTGGTGGGGCTTTCTCAAAAGACTAGTAGTTTTGGTTGCGGTAACTAATCCATATCTGTCGACCCGTTCAAAAACCACTCAGCGTTTTCAGGCACACAACATCATCGACGACCGTCCGGCTCAGTTCCCCCAGCCAGTCAACGACATTACCCCAGACAACACTCGATCTCAGCTCATAGCGGGCTGGGACAATCCACTCGGCGACGACCTTCGTCTATCGGCCTGCCCCGGACATCCTCGACGACCGACTTTGGGGGCTTCCCAAATCCGCTCTTCGTCCTCCTCAAGCGACTGGGGAAATTCTTGAGAGGCCCACCAAAGGACTCCAAACACTCACTCGAATTCGTTCGAACCTCCAGCGTCGCCGCACCTGCCTTTGATCAGAAAGAGAAACATAAACTCACAGAATGGCTTTTCGGTACCGGCACCGGTATGATTTCGGAGCGGATTCGGGAGGTCAAGACGGTGTCGTACATCAAGTTCAATGTGAGCTCTCTTTTCCCCCTCGTCTTGAGTATTAACATAGTGGTGGATTATGATCTGAACACTGCCTGGACTTTTTGTTGCCAATAGGCCATTGTGGGTCGGAACTCGAACTTTCTCACGCTGACGTCGGCCCAGGAGGAAGAATTAGGAGGGCTAGAATACCGAGCACTATCGATGCTTCTGAAGGTCGTTATTGGCTATTGGATCCTCTTCCAAGTCATAGCCATCTTGATTTTGATTCCGTACCTGGAAACGCCGGTCGGCAAGCAGCGTTTTCCTGAAGTGTTTGATGCGCCTGGAGGGACAAGCAGGACATGGTATGCAATTTGGATCACCTGCTCTGCTTTCACCAATGGAGGGATGAGGTAAGTACTATTTTTTCCACAGATAACTTGACCCAAGCAAGGGTTAACCCAAGACATCGTGTTGTAGTTTGATCGATGCTGGCTTCACTGTCTTCCACGGTGGCTACCTCTTGATGTTGGTCTGCTCCGCATTAATTGTCGCAGGTAACACGGGATTCCCGATTATTCTGAGAGCGATTATCTGGACACTTTCCAAAATATGTCGGGAGAGTACTCTCGAAGAACACCGGAAAGTCGGCGGAGGGAGAAAGGAGGTGTTGAACTTCTTGCTGGACCATCCCAGGAGATGCTTTATTTATCTGTTCCCCTCTCGTCAAACCTGGTATCTCGTTTTTATCCTCGTCGCCTTAACATTCATCGATTGGTCCTTCTTCTTGATCTTGGATGTCGGTAATCCTAAAATCGAATCAATCCCAATCGGTACAGTTGAGTCATTTTCTTTCTTTATCACTTTTCTTTTGCGTGCTCTTGCTGAGTTGAATTCCTTCCTTTCAAAGAGAATCATCGTTGGTCTGCTTCAATCCTTGTCAGTACGAGCCGCAGGTTTCTCGACAATTTCCTTGGGGGATTTAGCCCCAGCAGTTCAAGTCTTGTTTACAATCATGGTATGCTCTATTTCTTTGTTGGTGTCGATATTTGATTCGATTTCCTGTCAAAGGAAATTGAAGTATGTTTTGATTATCAGATGTATATTGCCGTTTATCCGATCGCCATTTCGATTCGAACAACGAATGTTTATGAAGAACGGTCGCTTGGGATCTTTGATTTAGACGAAGAGCTAGACGAAGAAAGCGAGGATGATTCAGAAGAAGAATACAGAGACGAAGCCCGAGGAGGACGATGGACAAGCCCGACGGAACATGCACTGAGTCTGGAGGCCCATCCAGACATCTCGCCAGAAGAGACGCCCAACTCGAACATTTCCCTTCGCAACAACAAGACCCATAAATCTCATCCCATCTCCGATGGCCTCCATCGTCGCAATTCTAGTCGTCAAACTCACCCCAAAACTGAAGCCCGTGATCGCGAGAGTTTGCGTTCCAATCGGAAGAACACTTCAGGTTATCTTGCCCTCCATCTCCGCAAACAACTAGCTTTTGACATATGGTGCGTCCACTTTTTCTACCCACATCATCTCTCTCTCCCTTCCCAAACCACTCTTCTCTTTTCGTGGCCTTGCTGTTATTCATCGTTCCTTTTTTTTCCTCACAGGTGGCTCGCTCTTGCTGTTTGGTGTATTTGCATCGCAGAACGAAATAATATCGTGAAGGCACAAACGATTGATACTCCTTCTTTCAGCATCTTTTCAATCATGTTCGAAGTCGTCAGCGCGTCCGTCAAGTTCTCTCATATCACTTATCTTTTCCATTGTTATTGAGGTTTGTTTTCTTTTTCAGGTATGGTACAATCGGTTTGAGCGTTGGGTTACCCGATTCGTCTACTTCTATGGTTGGCGGTTTTTCAACTTTCAGTAAACTAGTGGTGATAGGTAAGCCAAGAAGCAACCCTCCAGCAGATGACATCGAATTGATTTTGTTACATGTATACATACAGCTGTTATGTTACGAGGAAGACACCGAGGCTTACCGATCGCGATCGACCGAGCGGTGATTCTGCCCTACGACACGAAGTCGAAACCGCACGATGAAGATGACGAAGACTACAGCCACGAGCATTCGCGGCCTGACCAGGCCGACCGTCCCGCTCAACGCGCCCTCTCTGTCGACGAGATCCAAGAACTCGATCCCCACCAAGCCTTTGCGCGCAACCCCCACGACCTCGAATCGCAGTGACCTTCCTCCGTCGCTGGCTTTTTTTCATCCTTGCGCTCGGTGCTTCGTGGCACACCCTTTCCTTCCTCCCTCTTCGTCTTTCGTCCTCCATCCGATTCCTGTCGTCTGGTCTCCTTTCTTATCTCTGCATTAATCGTCTGACCCCTCCTCCCCATCCATTAATTCTCCACTACCTCTTCTTGGTCTTTTTTTGAGTGTGTTCTTTTTATTCCTACATGTATCTATTTTGTGGCATGCCCTACATACACTCGTTCCCCCTTTCTTTCTTTTCCAAAAATACCTTTCCCGACACCATCTTCATTCACGTTTTTTTGGGGTTTTGTTTTATGTTGAGAAAGAGAGGTGTTTTTTTTAATTGTACTTCTGTTTTTAGAGAATTCGTTTTTTTATTGTTATAGATTGGTATGGTGTATGTATCTACTCTGTATTGCTATGTGGTTTTGTAATGCATCGATACCCTCTGTTGAATTTTATATGTCAGTGCTCATCAATTCAATTCACTTCGGCCGCGTTTGGCAGCGATATATGCCGGCCGGTATAATCGCAAAAATTGTGACATCTGATCAAGATTTGGTGGACTTGATAAGATGTCACATGAACTATCACAAAAACAGCGATATATAACACCCGGCATATATCGCTGCCAAACACGGCCTTCATTTTTTATTTAGCTTTTAATGTGTCTTGCTGGACATGGCTTGGGTGTAAATATTTTTTTGTGGTGGTGGTGGTGGCTAGAGTAGTGGAGGACTTCATGTTGCTGCTTAAGAATCTGAAATCCCAGATGCCAAATCAAATTTGTTGGAGAAACCTCAATCTGGAAGAGTCTTCACCGCCACCAACTAAAGTTTGGAATCTAGAATTTTGGATTCTAGATTGGCGACGGGAAGTCCTCCAGTGGAGATGGAGATGGAGTTCTACACAACAGAGAATATATTAAAATCATGAATTTCAAGCTAGCTTTATAACAAGGTTTACATATTTACATGCACATGTATGTATGTACATAGCCCAGCTTACCTGCCAATTTGGCTGGAGAAAATTGTCTAATTAATGTACAAGGGAGAATTCAATTGGGCTTTGATACTGAATCAAACATCAGTAAGCAAGTCCTTGGACCCACCACATCAGCCAATCAATTAACTCAAAATGTTGATGAACCCCCTTATTAGTTCAGGTAGGCCTTTGGTCAGCAAGAATGTAACTCTGATAACTCATACTCCATTGCCAATTTAGTATCAGCAAAGACCGTTCATATGAGATATCTAACTTGCATTGGATGCAATACATTGTCATCACACAAGAATGTGTCACCATGTATTCAACATTTCAGGCAATGGTCACTGTCAAAGCCACACTCAAGAAATGTTGAGGTTGTGGGTATGATTCACAAATATGGGATTCAAAGTTGAACCATAAAATCATACATAAAATCAAAGTTCAAGGTTTTCCCAGCAAAAAATCAAAGTTCAAGGTTTTCCCAGCAAAAAATCAAATAAAGTTTTATGATTTCTGACAGCTGCTCCCTGCCAGAAATTTTTATGTAAGTGTTTATGATTTTAAGATTGAATTTTGAATACCATATAGAAGTAAACAAACTTTCTTTTCACTTGTTTGATAGGGCTTTGTGTTTCTCCTTAGCAATATTTGCAACCATCCAGTATTCATGCCACAAGGCATCTAAGGGCCCGTTCGGCCACGCGAGGGCCAGAATCTCAACCTTGCAAGATCCGTATCTGCCCATGGGCAGAACACACCCTGGCAGCCAAACATGCCAACGTATCTGGATCTGTAACACCGAGATCCAGACACTACTACTATGCTGGCCGTTCGGCAGCCTGGATATCTCACTCAAGAGACCCACCCCCCACCACCATCACCATCACTTCCTTTGATGACCAGAATAACTGGTCATCGACTGTTCCAATCATCAAGAGGACATCTCTTGATGATTGGAACGATCCCGATCATCAAGAGGAGACACCCTCTTGATGATTTGGGACCGTTCCAATTGTCAAGAGACTACATCCCATGATGATTGGAACGGCTGGTCATCAGTCAATGACCAGTCGTTCTGGTCATTGGGGGAGTACACATGTACACCTCTTGATGACCAGAACAATCGGTCATCAAGAGAGTACCTCTTGATGATTGGAATCACTACCTCTTGATAGTTGTGCTGGCCATCAAGAGGTTTGTCTATTTTTTTTGTGCTTGAAAAATAGGTGATTTTTGTGTGACGAGATACAATATCTCACTTGAGATACACCAAAATAGGTGTATCTCATTGAGGTGGGGGACGAGATACAGTATCTCAGATATTTCTGAGAAATTGTTGCCACCCAAACGCTCAAGTATCTCGTCCAACGAGATACTGTATCTCAAGTTTTGCGGGGGCCCGCGAGATACACTCGCGCGGCCGAACAGCCCCTAAACTCAGCATCCTATCCCCCATTAATCAGCACTTGTTCTTGAGAAACTTGGGATTTGATTGGTAGAGTCTGTCAAAATCACATTGCTGGTTGGGGGATAATGGTGAAGGTGACTTGGGGGGTTGTAAAGGTGTTGTTAGACCTTGGGAAGGAATATGTAAAGTGGCCCAATACCAACCAAAGGCAAACAAATCTGAACTCATCAAGCAGCAAGGGTTTGGGGTATTTTTAGGCTTGTTTCAGGGAATAATCTTCCCAGTTTTTCAGACACCTGGGTACAATGGTAAGACTTTTTTTTTACAGCAAAAAAAGACATTTTATCAACACACATATCTGTGATTTCAATCAATAAATGTCAGCCTTTCTTACCAGTTGGCAAGGCTCATGAATTTATTTATTTATTGTTAAAAAAATGGCTTTATCATCCAAGGCAGAGCAACTTTTTGACAAAGGTATGTAGACCTTTCTTTTGTTGAATTAACTTGTTCAATTCTAATATTTGTATTGCCTTTCTGTTTCTATAGGAAATCATATCATTACCAGTTCAACTTATGGCCTTCCAACAAATTTTATGCTGGCAAACAAGGCTCTGGCAGCCTAAATTTGAGAGAATACCAAAATTTACTTACTGTCTGGCCATTTGGCAAGTCCACAACAAACACACAATTTGAGCTCTCAAGAATCAATCACAGCCAGAAAAGGTCAGCTAACAGCTGGCAATTGACATGCAAAAGGACAAAGGCACCTTTGACCTTTTTGATATCAACTGCCAGCTGTTCGCTGACTTCTTCTGGCAGTGAATGGGCATCTCTGAACGAAATGCAAATGCACCTCTACAAACAATATCACATTATTGGTTGTATTAAATGGGTGTATGCATGTATCATGCTCCACAGCATCCTAGAAATTCTTGGAGGCTCCTGGGAAGAATTGATCAACTCTGAGGAGCAGACTCATTTGGAAGACAATCCCATCCTGGAGATTCACAACAGGAGGAATACTGGTGCCCTGTTGTCAAAAAGAACCATATCCTTTTGAACTAAACCAAAGGGGCCATTGCAGTTGAGTTCATATGAATAAAATAGGGTTCATTTCATTTCTTTCAATTTTTTTCCTCTCTTGCAATGCTGGATCAAGAATTTTGTACAAATACTTTTGGGCAAAAGCTTGAGAATTTGTTGATTTGATCTTCTGCTGATTTCAAAAAAAATTGGAACACAGTTTAACCTGTTTAAGGAATTTCATTGTTCTTAAACATTCCTTTTTTCTTTGTTGAACAGCTATTGCTTTTTTATATTTCTTGCATACAGTGTGTTTGATATGCAATCTTATCTTCCTGGATGTTCTCCATCCTTGTACTTTGAACACAAACTGGTTGTGCTGAAGTTTCAGCTGCAGTAATGTATAATGTACTATGTATTCAACGTATCAATTTGATCAGTTACTTCTGTCATCATGTACAGATATTACAACTGGAGTAGACACGACAGGTCTAATAACCATCTGAGTAAGTGGTTCACTTTCATCAGCATGGGCTACATTACTACTGTACTTCGTATTCAATCGTTTTCCCTTTCCAGGGATCACATCCTTAACACTATTCAGTTTCTTGTCTTTGACGTAAAATCAGCCATGCGACTTTTTTTTTTATTATTTAAGAATTCTTTCGATTGATTGGTGCTATGTACTCATTCTCAACTCCTGGTGCTGTTCAGGGATTGTAGCCATGTAAAAAAAATTCCTAGTAAAAGAGTAACAATGGGAAAACATACGTATGCGCACAGGGGTATATACATACATAGATATAAATAAGCAGACACCAAGTAAAGAAAAGAAGGACATTAAAATACGAAAGAAAGAATTCAGTGAAGGTATAGACATCGACAACTGGGGACAGGATGGTAGGATATCGAGTTTGTATCAATCACATGAACGCAAAATGGCAAGAAACTAAGGATGCAGGCACTAATCATGAGAGGATCGAAAAGGGTGTTACACTGAAAATATGCGTGATCCATCCGGCTATTTAACTGTCACAAACCCACATGAGGATTAACGAAACATAAATAGAACGAAAGACGACAATGAGAGGTAGGGAAAGGAGTTTGATACTGGGTATGCTTGAGAAAAAAGAGAAGAATGGAATCGAGGGGATTGTCTGTTTTTTTTTTTTTCACTTTTGAGAAAAAGCTAGGCCACGACTGAAGGAGTTTTTACTGGGAGTTCGTATAGTGGGGCGTTTGCCATCTTGTATTGCTGGATGACCGTACACGCATCTGCCCATTCGGCTTCTCTGCGCAGATGATCTGACCAAAAGAGTGCCGTTCCACCATACAGACAGGCCATGGCTATCGTTAAAACAACTGGGTCACGATGTGTGTAGTTAGTTTAAGGTGAACTTTCAAAATGAGGTGTGATGGGAGTATGTGCGAACCGGCGTTGAAGGCCACTGGCCATTCCCCTTTCTCCCCTGTGATCCATCCACCAAAGACTACCCCGAATCCAGGCGCAAGCAAACACATAGCAACCAAGGGTCTGCGAGCCATAGGCACTGGAAAAGTCAACATCAAAAGAAGCCAGTCAATTTTTCGTACTCCTTGTCTAGGCTGCTGTTGATGAACTTGAGCACTGACTGAATGGGTTAACTCCCTTAGATAGTTCGGTATAGGCTGTGAAGTTGGCTGAGGATACGACCAGCAAGGAGCCACCAATGAATAGTGGAATGAAGCTTAGTCGAATATCAACCAAGGAGCGATGAGTGGAAACCCAATACTCTGTCAACGGCGAGTGAAGAGTTTAAGAGAGTGAGTGAAAGGAAATCAAGAAGAAAGAAGGAGAATGAGAGAAAACTGACGATTGAGTGCATAACCGGCAGCGATGAAGACAGCCGAAGAAACAGAAACAACCTTGAAGTAGATCCCACGTTGTTTATCGATTTTAGAGCAAGCAGCCCCGAATCCAAAAGCTACGATAACGATGCAAATGAACCCGGCTCCGCAAAGGGCTGCACCTAGGGCAGTGGAAAGGTTGTTCTTGTTCACCACCCCTTTGACTGTTAATGATGATCCAAATCCAAAGACCAGTTTTCCAAAGCATGATAGCGAGAAATATGCCGGTGCAATCAAGCTAGTCTTCCCTTTCGAATCTTGCAAATGTTTTACTAAATTCTTTTGTCGTTCTGTGAGTACTACATCGTCTGATTGGTTGTGTTGATTCTGATTAGCTACTACTTGAGGTAATGATTGTGATCCAAAATAATCTGCGGGTGGTGGGCCTGGGTATTCCATCCTCTCTAGGGGCGACTCTGTTTTTTGAGGGGGATGGTGACTGGGGGTATAGGTTTGTGTGGCAGGACAGAAAACAAAGCTAGCGGTTCAAGGTTGGAATCTGAAGGGGTGTTAGGGGAGATCCCCTTGGTGGTTGGTCTGCACGTTCTGGTTGGTTGGTAACGAATGAATGCATGTGCCGAGTGGTGGGCCAATTGACTTTATAGCTACTATACCAACAACCGAGAAGGGACTCAGGAAAACGGGTTGTTATTACAGCTGTCATGTGTATAGCTTCCTCGATACGTAGAAAATTATGACGACGAGTGAAAATTGATTTGCTGGATATACTTACAACAAATTACCAATTCCCAGTTGATCACTATACATGACAAGAAATAACGCTTTGATCATTGATGATCATGTCGGGACTCGGTGGTGACCTTGTTCAGCTAAATATCGTTCACAAGGCAGATCTGTCCAATCTCAGCCATTAATTCGCCGGAAACAACCACTGTATGTACTCGAGCAGTCTCCTTGCGTACCACCGGTCATTTCTAAGCTACTTGCGGCCTTGCGAAGTTCCATCGGCAAGGTCGCCTGTGGGATTTTTAAGTCAAACAAAACCCTTCCGGGCAGGTCAGGCCGGTAACGCGTCAACAATGTCGCGTTATTCGCGTTCATGTCCGACTGGAGCTCTCTTGAGCTGCCAACCCTGTCGTTAAAGCTTTGACGGGAGCTGGGCCTCTTGATACCATCACGCGAGCCTCGCCGTCAACAAGAAAGCCTACGTCCTACTGTCAAGAGTTTTGATGACGGAGCCGCTGCGCCTAATTCTTTGCTGAGTCTTGAGAAGCCGCCGTCACCTATCCTCAGCCGTTGGATTGACTTCAGTTTTATTCTGACATGACATGCCCCACATGTAACTTAAAGGGTTTTTCTTTTTGAGCCGGAAGCTTGACATCGCCGTGATTTTTTTTATTACGTCTTCAACGCATGGCCCCTCAAATCAAAAGATTCATCCACCCCGCTCGTCGAAAGTATGTCAGGTGGGCTTCACTTTCAAACAATCCCTGTCAAATTGTGGGTTGCTGGTTCAATTTGCACCAAAAACAAAACAGCCAGTGCCACAACTTTCATGGTTGATGTCACAACAAGACAAAGTAAAGCTGTTAGAATTGTGATATAAGCCCTCTTTTGGCCCCTTTCCATTTCATTTCATCCCTTTTCCATCTCAGTCTTGTAGGCCCCCAACTTAAGCCCCTCTATGTTGTAGTATTTTATTTAGTCTCACCATGAAATGCAACCGTACTTAGTTCTGAGCCCATACTACTAAGACCTGCTCTTGAGAGACTTCTTGTTTAGTGATCTAAGTCCCTGAGTGTTCTGCACTCTTGATTTCATCAGCTCATCTTCTTCTCTGTCTTCAGGCCTTAGGCCACAAATCTTTCAAAGCTAACATTGAAATGCTCCCTCATACCTGCAATGGACAGAATCAGACACTCCATATCTCCTACATTCTCTGACTGGCTGATTCTTGGTACACAAAAATGGCAAGCTTTGTTTGTTTCTTGTTCCTGCTTTTTGACCTCAGGTTGTTTAAAAAGACTTCCTTTTAAGTGCATCAAGCAGAAAAATGCTTGGGAACCGTAAAATCCTATGGGACAGCAGTCTTCATCAGTTAGTCCCTCAATTTTAGTCCCTAAAATTGATATGTAATGGGTTTAACCCCAAGTCCCCCACCAACACATATGATTTCTCAGACTCATCACTCATATGACCACTTTATTTTTCACTTCTCTCCATTGTTTCCTATTATGATTATTATTATGCCCAATATTACAATGAAACAATTGCATTTATTATACTCTTGTTCACTCTTTCAGTTTGAAAATTTTGCTTCTGCATAGTGTAATTACTTGGTTTTAGTTACCCTAACAATTGAGAGAGACTCTGTTAGCTTGAAAAAAGTTACGCTTTTTGTTAGTGCAAGTTTGATTTTCTAAAACTAAGGCTAAATAATTCCTGCAAGGGAAATCTTTCCCTACATTTGCTGATGGCATCACCTGATTGAAATTCATCTCAAGCCAAACAAACCCTGTATAAAATAAATGTCAGCAACACTGACTGCTATTGACCAAGTAACATGGTCTAGCACAGCAGCCCATTCTTGTGAATAGAACCAATATAAGAGTGCTCTGTGCAATTCCTCAAAGCCCTAAAAGAGTGTGCCACTTCTATACTACATTTCCTTGCCTTCCAATTTGCCTGTTCACCTCACTCACAATAGTTTTTTTGAATCCGTGTATTGGCTCAAGTTGCTGAAGTGTGGATATCTCTCATGTCCAGCCTCTACAGTAGGTGGCAAAAACTCAACAGGCAATGGTCTGAACAGAAAAATTGAAGGGAAAACTGGTTCACCAGCTGGACTTGGGTTGCAGGCAAGCTGACTGTGTGCCACCAAGACCAGCCAGGAGGGCTCCTAGGGGAACCCAGCTATGTAACCCCCAAAAGATGTAGATAGTGCAGTGTAGTGAATGAGTTTGAGTAACCATTTTTTTCACAGCACATCAGAAGGGAATGCATATGTCTACTCTCCCTAGGAAAGCCCAATCTGTTAGCTCTTTATAGTCTCTTCCGATGAAGGATCTTGAAGGTACTTTTAGTGGCCTGCTTCCAGCTATATTTGAACATACAGCTGAAGCTGGTTTCTTGTGATTTGGGTAAGGCTTATCATGTTATATTAAAAAGACTTTCATCCAAGATGTATCAGCAGTCACATGGATCAAAGGTTTAGGATGGGATTGCACTTCTTCATTATAATTTCCTGCTAAAAAAACACACCCATTCCCAAACTTAACGCAAGCCCACCCTTGGCAGGAGGAGCCGGAACCCCGCGGAGCGCCTCCTGTAGAGGGGCCCCCCGTCGGGGCCCGTGAGGGAACTTAGTTAAGTTCGACCCATTCCTGCCCATCTAATCATTTATTGATCAACAAAGAGTAACACTTTACTACGTTAGTGTGCTGTTAGTCTACTTCTTATCTTACGCTTACTCTAAAAAGAGGAAGCAATTTGTTAGGATGTTCAAATAACACCGTGCAGCATAGCTCATGAAGCTAATTCTATTCTTTAATGTCACATCATGAGGGAGTGGTGTAGAGTTGATAGTGACTGAAAAAAAAAAGAAACTGCCACAAAACCGTGTGAGGTTTGAGCTGGTGGTTAATATTTCGGGCCAAGACATTAACTTCAGTCAATCAGAAAGGAACCAATAAGTGTTCAACAGGACTCTAGATCGCGTGCCATGGACTCGTCCTTGAATCATTAGTTGCCGGCCTATAAGAGCCATCATCGGCCGTATATGCATGTACATACATTTTGCGAACTTCAATCCACTTCCACGTTTTTCTGATTTACATCCTCACTATGAATCTCCACTATCTTGACATCGATCGGTCTTGCAATTTCATAAGACTAGTTGTTCTCTTCTCTCGAGTAATCTGGTGATAGATAGCTATTTTTCTTGGTCAAACTAGATTTTTTTTCTTTTTTTTTAAGTAAGATTGACAAAAAATCCAAAGCCAAATCTCTTGAACGTCGAAATTGGGTGAGCTTTTGAAATGTGTACAGACACCAACAACTTGTAACAAAAAGGGCTTTGTCGAGATCGGCGATCAGTGTTTAACATACATGCATTTCAAGTCGAGCCCGGGCACAGGAGGGTTTATGAGTAAAGATTTAATCGGCCAAGTAAGGGGATAGCCATCAGTGCTTTCTGATATCATGTCTCTGCGCAGATTTGATATGCGAAAGTTTCTAGTCATCATCTTTAGGTGGAGGCACACCACAAGGCTGAAGCAAGCGCTGAAGAACCAAATTCGATCTTAGTTTAGTCGGAAGAATGACACGTCTTTATTAATTGGAGACCAAGGGATCTTTTCGACTTACTTCACAAAGCTCGAATTTCGTCCTGCCAATCCTTTGTCCTTCAGCGCAGGCCAGGTACATGAGCAATGCGGGGTGACCGATAATAGACGTACAGGTATCTCGGTGTTGGTGACTTATCCACTCGCTGTAAAAAAATGCAATCATTTTTTTAATTTAGAAAAACAGTTTGGACATTGAGATAAACATAGAGTCAACTCAGAACTGTTTCGTAATATCGGCATGTCCAGTACCAACGTATCGCGCGTGGAGCTGCTCGAGTTGGGTATTGGCGGTGTAGCGCAATTCAGACTGTAAGCTCAAGATATCGTTAGCTTTCGAGACCTCTGAAGTTATCTATGGTAAGAGACTGACCATCTGTGGCAAAGATGAAGAGGATGAAGACCCTCTGGAGAAGCCTTGGCGTCGCGAGGGCTGAGGCCCCCGAGGGGCCCCGTGTCAAGGAGGGTTACCCGAGCACACCACCTGTGCGACCAGCGCGGAGATCGCCGCGGCAGCTGCTTCCCCGCGCTATGTATGGACAGAAATACAGCACCCATTTTACCACAAGAGAACAGAACCCACGCAGAACCAGGATTTCGAGGAAAGAAGGAAATGGTTAAGTCCACAACAGACTAACATAATCCAGGGAAGATCCAGAAAAATAACACAACTGATCTGTTCATTCAGAATCGTCTGTTCGGATCATCGAGTTCGAAAACACCCAAGCCGACCCTCAACGATGCCATCCAAACTACCGAATCTCGAATCGATACAATTGAGGTCAAGATACGCAAACTAGATGCCGAACTAATTCGATACAAAGACAGTATGAAGAAACTCAAAGAAGGCCCTGGAAAGGTAGGTCAGAAACCTTCCAAAAACGACAGATATCTATACTTATTGTCAAGCTGCTTTTCCTGACCTCCGTCTCACAGGCCGCCATGCAGCAGAGAGCGATGAGGGTATTAAAGCAAAAGAAATTGTAGGTCGATCTCTCACGTAACTTGGGGAAATTCGTGGAGATGTTGAAGATACAGATTGCATGTCCAGATACGAGGGTCAGTTATCACAACTCCA
This sequence comes from Puccinia horiana, assembly GCA_001624995.1. Lineage (NCBI taxonomy): Eukaryota > Fungi > Basidiomycota > Pucciniomycetes > Pucciniales > Pucciniaceae > Puccinia > Puccinia horiana. The sequence continues at coordinate 254,127 of LWDY01000012.1, forward strand.
ACAACAAACATTCAACATGGAACAGGCGATCATGACCACGGAGAATCTACGCAACACGATGGCGACGGTTGATGCGATGAAACAGGCCAACAAGGAGATGTCAAAACAATACAGCAAAATCGATATCGATAAAATCGAAGTCAGTCACCATCCCATTCCGAAAGAGAGATGGTCTCCACACATCCTCAAATCATCTCCCTGCCATCTTTTTTTTTGACAGTCAATTAGCTATGACATGGAGGATCTGATAGAACAGGCCAACGAAGTCCAAGAAAGCTTAGGACGATCGTATGGTGTGCCTGATCAGATAGATGAAGATGAACTTCAAGCAGGTAAATCTGTCATCTCATAAACTTCTTGACTCGATTTTCACCTCACAATTTATTTCAACAAAACCAGAGCTAGATGCACTGGGAGACGATCTGGGAGAACTAGAAAACCCGGAGACAAACGATGGGATACCGAGTTATCTGAAAGAATCCGACACGACACATTTGCCGGACTTACCGGATGCCCAGGTAGGTCGACTTTCATATGAAGGAATATTTCTTGAATGGTTTCTATTCATTTCCTTGCCAAGAGAATCAGAGCGCTAATAAATCACTTGTACTTTTCCCTAACAACAAACTTATTACAGCTCAACAAGCCTGAGGAGCCTGTCAAGATCACCGTCAAAGCCACCTAGCGAACCGTCCGAGCAGCCTTGGGCTCAGACGGTCTCGCAAGTGGGACCCTGTCTGCTGCCAACTGATTGGGGCTATACCACCAAACGAGCCCCGAGCCGTCCACTTTGTTTCCCCCGTATTTCCCTAACACTCATCCCCATCACTAACTATGACCATCTGTTTGTACCATCTTTTTCTCTTCCCTTTTGTTGTCTCAAATTCCATATCATCATCATCATCCATGGGATTAACCCTGCGTCATCAATAGAGATCCTCAGATCATTTTAGATCAATCCAAACTGGAGCCCAGATTCGTAGTGTGCTGGTTATCGTGTGTGTTCAGAACGGTGTTGGAAAGATTTATCCAAACACAGCCATCTTCTTCATCCGCCTATTGTAATACTACCCTAAATTCTTACATCCTTTTTTTCTTCAAGCTGTGCAGTTCTCTACGTCACTAACGATTCATTGAAAGTGTTTTTCTTCGTCCATGCTCGGTCCTTCATCCACTGTCCCGTCTTTTGACTTCCGGATTAATCCCCTGTTCACATCGGTAGATTTCTCTTTTGTAAAATAGTATTCTATGTTCATCTTATGGACAAGGACGACATTTCCATATATTAAACAAAAGACTGCCGGCAACGACCATCCCAAGGTGACGAATCCAAAAAACCCTGGATTCGTTTTTGAGCGAAGTAGTGTAAAAGGGTATTTTATCGATAGCCTTAAAAAAACGATAAATGTTTCTATACGTATGCATTCTACCGAGTGGTTTTGGCTCATTTGAATTCGAATGACATCAAATAATCGAGACACAAAAGTAGATTTCTGTGACCAAGAAAATGGTTTTTGGTGGGCAAGTATGAATGAGGTTTTGAGGAGATATTGCAAGAAGGGAGATTGGATAGTGAAGGGAAAGATCAATTGAGATTCTTGAGGATAGCATCGGTAACCTGATCAGTTGAAGCGTTTCCGCCGAGGTCAGGGGTGAGTGTTTGGCGATGAAGCAGGATCTGATTGACGGCGTTATAGATCGACCCAGCGGGCTGGGTGAAGCCGAGATACTCGAGCATCAATGCGGCCGACCGGATGGCCGCGATCGGGTTGGCGATCGACGGCCGTCGGTCCACAATGTCCGGCGCCGAACCGTGCACTGGTTCTCCCTGCGAGAACATAAAGGATTGCTTAGTTCATACTCAACTTGCCCCTCGGTCATTGGGATCTTCTTCTTTTCCTTACCATGATGAAGTTGTCTCCGGCGTTGACGGAGGGGACTAGCCCTAATGATCCGACGAGGGCCGCACCAGCATCACTGTGTCAAACCGAGAAGGATGTTAACCTGCTAGGATTTTTTTTTGAGAGAGAGAAGGAAGAGGATAGACTTACGAGACGATATCGCCGTACAAGTTGGGACAGACGAGGACGTTGAACCGATGTGGAGTCCGATAGAGGTTATAGATCAGACTGTCGACGATCCCTTCGTCTACCTTGATTGAGTCGAACCTAGGATCGTGACCTTCTGCCTCGAAGACCGACCGAACGGTTTCTCGGAACAAGCCGTCCGAGACAGACAGGACGTTGGATTTGTGGACGATGGTCACTAGTGGTTTTCCCTATCGCATTTAGCCCAAGATTTTTCATTCCAGGTTATCAGCATGATTTTTTGCTAGAAGGGTCAGTTGTAGAAAATTTACCTACCTTCCAGATCCGCTCAGTCTCTGGGATCTGAGATCTGACGGCCATTCCTTTGAGCGCGACCTCAGCGGCCATCTTCCCGATCCGATGGCTAGCATGTTGGGAGATAATTCTGACAGCTCTGGCGACTTTCCCAGGAGCATGGGGATCGTGATCTGATAGGGATTCTTGTTTGACGTAGAGACACTCTGTATTTTCACGAACAACGGTGATTTCGAGCTGTTTATCGATCGAATGGATCGGGCGGATGTTGGCATACAGGTCTAGCTCTTTCCGCAACTTGACGATCGGCGATGAATATCCTGCTACTTTGTGTGAGGGCGATGAAACGGCACCGAAGAGAGCCGCATCGGTTTCGGAGCGCAGTCGTTCGACGGTCTCTTTGGGTAACGAGACTCCAGTCTTTTGGAATAGTTCATATCCTGCCTGGAGATCGATGAACGAAATCTTGGGTACTCCCGGGGTTCCCTCTAGGACTCGTCTTGCTGCCTAAGTGGATTTTTTCTGTTGAGTCAGTCGAGCGATGATTCTGCTCTCTTCTCCTGGATTGTGTATGATGAGCTTACAGGTATGACAATTCTCCCTATTCCATCGCCTGGGATGAGTGCGATCCTCAATGCTTTCTTGAGTGTTCTGCTGCTGGCCATCGTCGACTGCTTGCTTCTCTTTCCGACTGAAGTTTTGAGTGGGAGAGATGCTGTATGTATGCGGGGGGAGGGTGATTCGGGGGCTGCTAACCGGGGGTAGATTGAGAGACGGGATGTCACAGCATGAAGATATCACACGGCTACTCGAGATGGATATTTCTTCACAGCACACATAGCTGGAGAAACTCAGCCCAAGATTAGCATTACAAACCTTCCTGTCTTGCTTTGTTCTGGGGCATTAACTGGATGAGCCAGAGACATGCGCACATACAAATGGAAGACTACAGCAAGACCATGGGTATGAAGCTGTGTTTTTGGTTTTATCATCACATTCAACATTTTATCAGTGTACATAAAAAACACAATCTGGACGTATATAGCTCTGCTCAACAGTTGAACTTTAGACAATCCGAATTCAGCGCTTACATTTTAACATGTATATCCCACTGATCCCCAGTCCACAGATCATTAGGGTCTATCTATCCAGCCGGCCTCTGACTGACTGGCAATCAGAAACGGAAATGTTGGAGGGATAGTTCACCAGTCGATGGTTTTCCGTTTCTGGCAGAGAATTGGCTGCTGATTTATTTCGATAAGGACGGATAGTTTGGATGATGAGACGAGTACAGACCCGGTTGTTGGCTGCATTTTTATTTACCAGGGGCACCACCGGCCCGGCTGTCGATTCGGGGTGTTGCGGATGGCCAGTCTGCACGGCATTCTCCCCTGACATCCATTGCCTCACTCTTCTTTCCTTCTTGCGTTCTTGATTTTCCGTTAAGGGTGGCCATCCCAGGGAAACAGCTGAGTGCATTCGGTTGACGGTCGTGCTGGAAAGGCAGCGGCAGAGTGCTGCTTAAGCCTTAGATCAGTCAATTCAACCGAGCCATCCCAGTCCAAACACTAAAGCCCAAGCTCATCCTCTGCTGCCTCCGGACTCCGAAGGATGCTCTCGCTTTCCAGAGCAGAGCACCCGAGACTGGAAAACTCTGATGGCTTTTTCTACTTAAAACCTCCATCTCCTTCCCCCACTGCCTTCCTCCACACTCCAGCCCGGTCGCTCGAGAATCAACACATTTCCTTCTTCTTGCCCACTATACTCTCAGGAAGGGCCGTCGCTTTTCAACAAAGAAAAAAAAATCCCTCTTGAAGAGCTTAACCTTGCACCCAATTCCAACTGTTCCTTAATACAGCTTACAAAAACACAAAACAAAACTGAACTAAACCCACTTTTTACGGCGGAAACAAATAAGAAAAAGATAGGCGTGCCCCTCCACATGAGCTCTTCTCCTTCCGCAGAGAAGATTTGATACGAGTCAGACAGAATATTCACATGTCTCTATGTTGTCTGGATTTAGCGGTAGATCTCGATCAAAAAAATCAATCAATCAAACGTGCTTGTTGTTGGTCATTTCACTTGAATTTACATTTGTTCTTATATTTTATGCCCTCTATATCTGCGAAGAAGGTAGCCTCGATTGCAGAAGCAAACTCTCATAAGACTCTGGTGTCTCTAACATGAACCTGCTGTGATCAAGCCCATTCCCGCGGCCGACCTCCACATCATCATACCGCGTTTGCTGTGGGTGAAAAAAGAGTATCTGATCCAGCGATGACCATCCGTTTATTTTAGATTTCTCCAGGATACGCTCCTTGTTGTAATCGAGTGAACTGATTGTCGACTACTGTGTCAAGCCAAATCGATCGAGATGGAAAGCGCGAAGGACCAGCCGGGATTTTTTGGTGCGCCGGGCCCACAACGGCCATTGTCGGTCCTCGCACCGAAGCCAGTGAATCTGACCCAACGCCAGAAGAATCTGGACATCCATCTCAAGGCGACCGAGGACAAGACCAGTCTGGTTCCGATCGGCTACTTCCTTTTCTCTTGCTTTGGAAAGCTGGTTTTCGGCTTTGGAGCGTCGATGGCCGTCAAGGGCGTTTGTGATAAGGACCCTACCACCATCGGCATCGGCGGAGGTTTGTGCGCCTTCGGCTTCATCTGCATCTTGATCGTCGCTTTCGGTTACGGCGCGGCCTGTCATCGTATCGACAAGTTCCGTGGGATCCTCTTCAAGTGCATCTCCATCCTTGCCGCGCTCTTGATAGCCACCGGATACGCCATCAATCGTCAGCTCTTTCTCTCCACTCTTTCTCGCCTCTTTCTCCCAACTTCTTACCCTCAACCTTCTTTCCCCCCCCCAGAATATTATGTTTCCACCCACCACGAGTTGTTGGATATCCGACTCAGTTTCTTTCCCCTTTTCTTCGGAGCCGCTCTCCTGGTCATATCGATCTCAAATTTCTTTGCATACACTGAACTCGTCAGAGGCCAAACCCCATACTGTGAGTTCACCCACCCCTCAAAAAACACATCAGACATAAGTAGATAGATTAGTGGTCGGGACAAGGAATTTTGAGCACTGATTTCGTTGGTGTTTTTTTCAAGTACCATCTGAACGGAGACCATTGATTGCGATGTGTTTCTTGGGTCCTGGTTTAGGCACGGTATTTGCGGGATGGATCACGGGGGAGAAAGGAGAATGGCCGGTAGCCTTCAATGCAGGTAAGTCCACCCCCATGAACACATCCCCCCAAAAAAAGAGACGAAAATTGAGTGTGTGGTTTTTGTTTTAGCGGTCTTGACAATGGCAATGGCTTGTTTATACATCGGGGTCTGTCTCTTTTGGTCCGACCATCTACGTCGAGAGGCTCAGTGGGCAGAGAAGAGCATCTTGCTAGATGCCTATCGACTGAGAACCGTCGACGAAATCACTAGCCGACTCGAAGTGAAAGAACAAGTCTAATGAATTCTATCATCTTCGTTCCGTCTTCATACTGCTTCTTAGATCCTCTTACTTACCCCTCTACTTCTTCTTTACCTGTTTTTTCCTCTTTCCTCATCCTTGTCTCTTTGTTTTGTTTTGTCGTGCGGGTCGTTTGTCATCCACTTTCTGTTCCACTCAAGTCTTGTCTGTTCTTTCTCTTATTGCTCATCCTCACTCGAGATACGTGTCTAACACCCACACACACCTACATATATATCGTTGAACGTATTGTACTGCAAATCAGAAAGCCTACTGAAACATAAATCTGAGATTCAGATCGGATTGGATTGTAAAAAAAAAATTAACTTACATATGAGGAAAAACTTCATCCTCTCTTTAAGTCGGTAACAACTACATGTTGATCTGGATGATTCCGTTTTTCTTCTTCTTTTCTTTGTTATAGGTGTCTGTGTATACAAGGTAACACCGACCAGTCTACCGTTTCCTTCTTTTCTTTTCTTTTGCTTCCTTTTCCCTTCCTTCCTTTTCCCTTCCTTCCTTCTTATGTTAGTTATCTGTGTCTGAGTCACTCCTCCTCCTACATTTGTTATATATATATATATATATATAACATAAAATTTAGGAGCTGTTGTGATCATTTCACTCACATTTAATGGCCAACCAAAAAAAGAAAAGAAGAAGAAAACAATTAGAACTTTTGAATGAATATGTAGGTGACACAAAATCCCTTAAATTTCACAAATTAAGTGTCAGCCTTTATGCACAACCAAACTTTACCACATGCACACCAAAAAAGGTGTGGATGGCCGTGCACACCAAAATTCTTGGTGTGCACGGCCACACACACCAGAGTTGATTTTTGTTGGAGTGGTCAAGCCTGCACTCCAATACTCATGGTGTGCATGGCCATGCACACCAAGTCATAATCTGAGCACTCCTTCTCTGGAGTGAAATATGAGTCACTCCTAAAATATTTGGAGTGAATCATATTTCACTCCAGATGGTGTTGTTCAATATCTTATCCACAGAATGGAATTGTGAGGTGTATCTTTCTTTTCTACCTTTATTAATTGGACAGAAAGAGTTTAATTCTCAATGATTTGAACAGAAACTCAATGGGCTAAAAATATTCCATTCTAATTTAATTAGATTGAATGACAATAGTTGACTAACCACTCATCCCTCAATCTGGTTAGTTCAAATATCAAGTTTCAAGTATCACTCAATCACACTTCAAATATCCACATGCCATCAATCTTGATCACCAGGACCAATCAATAATCACATGATTACAAGTGACATCCAAGAGTAAAAAGGGGCCTTTGTATGATGTGTCACTTATCTTATATAATCAAATGATTATTGATTGGTCCTGGTGAACCTTGCCTTGCTTTTATTCTCATTCACAAAGCATGGATCTTTCATTTCACACTCCCTTAAACTTAATCACATTCCCTGTGTATCAATCACACTTATCTTCAAATGACATTATCCTTCTTTCAAATCTGAATTTTTTGAACTATTCTTAGGGAAAATATATTTCCAGCACAATTGGCTGGGTGGGGGGTTATCCCAGTTTCACTGGGATGTAATCCACTTATTTAAACATGGTTGATTTCAGCTGATGAATTAGAAATACAAGGTACCTTGGATTTAGATTACATCAGTTGAAAGAAACAACCTTTATATTGTTTGAGTCCATCCCAGTTTAACTGGGATATATATACTAAGCCCAGACAATTATGCTGATGGTGATAGAGCTTGAGAGGGATAGGTGTTTGAAGGACTGCCTCTCAGGTCATATCTGGAAGATTAAGTCAACAAGAATAAGAGTATGGAATCGTCAAGAAAGCTGTTGCTCCTGGAGATTTCTAGATATAAGAGGGTAAGATGAAGAACCAGACTGGTTACTGGAGTAATCATATAATTCTGGTAACTGTTAATTTCATCACTCTTTCCCTGCCACTCAAATGTCACCAACTTGTGCTATCTACTTGTCACTCAATCTCTCTCTCTCTTTCTTTCAACTCACTCATCAATCTCATCTCAAACTCAAAGTCATTTTACCACTACAACTCTTTTGAGCTCTCCTTTCTCCTTAAACTCAACTCTATCATTCCCGTTTCTCATTTCCTGCTTTATCCTTTGCTATCTCAACAACTCCTTGTCTCATCATTCTCAATTCGTCTTTGTCTCAATCTCTTCTTTCTTTTTCCTTCTTCTTGTTTTCTTCTTTTCTTCTTCATACTGAATCGTATCTTCTTTGTCTGGAGAGATCTCATCATCTTCAATGAGCCATATTCTGAAACTAACCTCTTTTATCTCTTAGTTGTCCAATCTATCCTCAGCCTCATCTTAACTCCTGTCTTTCATTGTTATATTTTTTCTTCCTGGTCATTTCAGTTGCCTTGTCTTCCTTATTTCATTTCATTTCCTTTTTATTTTTTGTCCTTTTCATCTTATTGATTCTTTTTCTTTTTATAGTCTGGCTTTTAGTGTGATCAATCTAAATCATTTCAAAATATTCTAACTGTGATTAGGACTAATCAATGCTGCTGATGATTCTAGCTTTTTTGATGGGGACCAAATGAAAAGGAAAAAAGTCTTTTTGTATGGTGAAATCCCAGACAAATGGGTAGAGGCCAAAATGTGGGTGGAAGAAGGATGAAACCAAGTAGAATGAAACAAGGCTGAAAAATTATGGTCAAGCTGTGGGTAAGGAAATTCATGGGACAAATGGTAAGATTGAATGTTATCATAAGTGGGCTTGGTTGTGTGTATGTGGGACTCAGAGTAGAGGAGTGGTGGAGTAGAGATAGATTTACAGGATTTGTATTGTGGTTTTTGAGTTGTCTCATGGATGATGATGTATTTATAGAGAGAAAGGTAACTTATTTATAGGTTAAAATCTTCATCCAGGTGACTTGGTCTGAATTGATGGTGAGGTACTTTGTGGATTGGTCTGTAAAACTGCTGTGACTTGGGCTTGATGTAACTTTGAATCTGATCTGGGCCTGCCCTGAATGTGATTTCATTGTGATTGACATTAAACTATAGCTTTCTTTCTTCAACTTTAATGGCTTACAACACTGTTCCATCTTCTCATTTTAATTGGTCTTTCTTTCCTTATTTCACACTTGATTAATTTCCTTTTGATTTGGATTTCTTTCATTGTTTCACACTTGATTATTGTTTTAATTATATCATCAAGCAGTCAAATAGAATTAATTTTGATTAATTCTCAATCCTCAAAATTTTCAGTGCAGTGAGATTGGGCCTCATGCTGTCATTGATGTTGTCTTCTCATTTTGCTGATTTTGGGCTGGTGTTTATTTTTCTGATAAAAGATACCCTCTTCTTGGCCAACTATGTTCAACCTCCTTGTCACTTGAAGCTTTTACAATAATGATAAAGAGCTCTAAAACAGTAAGGCTTATTTTATGTCCTACTATTCTACTTCTTTCAAAGTCATATTTCCAACACTTTCAAATTCTTCTAGTCATGTTTGATCCAGGTGTGTTGACAAGAGAGGTGAACTGTTTCCAGTATTAAAAATGAGATTTCGTTTTCATTGTTGCTATATAGGTGTCACTGCTAGCATTACATATTAGGTGACTTGAGGTTATCCTGATTAAATTGGGATACACTCAACCCAGTTAAACTGAGTTGGATTCCAGCCCATGGAATATAAATCCAAGGTATCTGCTACATTGGATTTAGGCCACCTTTGGGAGCAGAATATTACGTGCATAATATTGAGCACACTTGTGAAATCTGGTCTGATTTTGGTGGACTTGAGCAGATTTCACCTGAGATTTCATCCACGAAGCATAATATGATGGCTGTCACATGCCACTCCCAAACACGGCCTTATATATTATTGGTTGAGATGAATCCAGTTTACCTGGGTTGGGTTTATCCCAGTTCAACCCAGCTAATAAATCTTGCAGTGAGTTAACTTTTTGATTGCTTCAACCTCAACATAGTCAAGAGAGTTTCTCTCAAATTACACAGGGGGCTGCCTCAGATCTCCATGATTGATTGTGTAAGCCGGTGTCTCTTTTGTGATGACCAGCTGATAATATATCACTCTTTTTACAGAGGAAAAGTAACCACACCTTGGCACCTTGCAGCGGAGGGGCCAGCTGCTCAATTATAGAAATTGAGTGACAACTGACTCACGGGGATTGGTGCAGGCTCTTCATATCTTGTCAGGCGGGTAGTAGCTATGAAGAGATGGGACTCTTAGCTAAATAGGATCAGAATTGGAAGTCGGGTCAAGTCAAATTGATAAAGAGAATAGACAAGGAAGTGGATGGAAGGGAGAGGGATGGTTGGATGAGAATTGAGGATAGATTTGTTGATTTAGAAATAAGAAGAATTTATAAATTTTAATAACAGTTTGAGTAAAATCCCCCAGTTACCTTGTCATGTATATATACTTTAAGGGCCTTGGTTAAACAACTCCCGGGTTTTGGAGTTGCGACTCTTGTGACCTGTGCGACGTCTTGTTTGGGAGTTGCAACTCCAATCCAGGGACGGGTTTTGGGAGTTGTCGACCCAAACAAATAAAAAAAATAAAAAATTCTGGGAGTCGCAACTCCAAAACTGGCCTGAGGTTTGGGAGTTGTGCAGGAAAAAAAAAAAAAAAAAGTGGGCCGGCGGAGTTTGGGTAGGACCAATTGATTGGTCATGGAGGGAGTGTTTACTCCTTCTCATGATGGGTCGGTCATCTCCGATGACCAACCAGTCATGAGAGGGAGTAAATATTCCCTCCGATGACTGAATGGTCCTGAGAGGAAGTAAACACTCCCTCAGGCTCCATGACCAATCGGTCCTTGGAGGGAGTAAACACTCCAATTGATGACCGACTGGTCATCAGAGGGGATTTTTACTCCCTCTGATAACAATTTGGTCCTTGGGGGGATTAAACACTCACTTTAGACCTTTCGGTCATCAAAGGAAGTGTTTACTCCCTCCAAGGACTAATTGGTCATCGGAGGGGGTCAACATCCCCTCTGATGACCAGTTGGGCATCAAAGGAAGTGTTTACTCCCTCCAAGAACCAATTGGTCAAGGAGGGGGCTTTTACTCCTTTCTCATGACAATTCTGTCATCGGATGGAGTGCTTACTACCTCCAAAGACCCACTGCACTCCCTCCGATGAGCAGTGGGTCCTTGGAGGGAGGAAACACTCCCTCTGATGACCAGTAGGTCTTTGGGGGGTGTAAACACTCCCTCCAATGATCAGTTGGTTCTTGGAGGGATTAAACAGGAATAAAAACTCCCTCCGATGAGTAGTTGGTCATTGGAGGGAGTCAATACTCCCTCCAATAACCAATAATCAGTTGGTTCCTTGGAGGGGGTAAAGACTGAGAGGGAGTAAACACTCCCTCTTTTGAGCCTAAATCACCAAAGATGTTACTAGCTAGCTTTGTAGAATAGTGTGTCTTTCCAGGACTCACTCCTGCACAACTGAAGTGGAGTGACAAGTAAAAGAAGAAAAAAAATTGAAAGAAAGAGGAACAAGGAATTTAAACAGAAAGTGAGAAAGGGAAAGAAAGTATGAACTGAAATAGATCTGTAAAGGCATGTGTGTTATTCAAGAATTCTATGCCATTATTTCTAGTAATATTGCATCACTTCCTCCATGGTGTGAAATTTTGAGACATCTGGAGGGTTTCAGTGAGAAGTTATGGCGGATTTGGGCATAGGTTTTGAGATTACGGTAGGAAAAAAAGCAAAAAAAAAAAAAAAAACTTATGGGTGAAATTCTCTAACAAATTTATAGAATTACAATAATGGCCCAAATACAACCTATTAAAATTTTGGGCCCAATTGCTCTTGTTTTGGCATGGGTTTTGAGATTACAGTAGGGAAAAAAAAAACTTATGGATGAAATTATCTAAAAAAATCATAGAATTACAATCTATTCAAATTTTTGGCCCAATTGCTCTTGTAGAACATGAGCTATGAATTTATTTTATTTTTGGAGTTTTTGTGATTTTTTGGGTCGACGACTCCCAGATCCGCTCCCTGGATTGGAGTTGCAACTCCCAAACCAGATGTCGCACGGGTCCTGGGAGCCGCAACTCCAATTCCCAGGAGTCGTTTAACCAAGGCCCTACTTTAAAGTGTAAGCCTATCTGGAAGTATGTCTGAATATAGTCATGTGTGAGGGTGGATCTGAGAAGGGTCCTCCTCCTTTTATTCTAGTAAATGAAAAGCTTGTTGTCTCACACAGTGGGGTGAGACAATTCACTTGTGAAAACAGAATTTCATGTGAAATCAATATTAAGATCAAATAAATGGAAAATCATTTACCCAATAGGCTATTTAGCCTGTTGGGTAAGTAATTTAAATCTTAAATTTCTGTTATAAGTCACACTTAAATGTGAATTATATTCAGAAGATTGGTTTCAAGTTAGAAATTAATAATAATTATTAAAAAGTTTAGATGAGAGTAGGAATTGAAGTCTTAGGCAACCCCAGTGGATGACAGATCAACTGGCACCATAAAATGAGTGGGGGCACCTTCATGTGGGTGCCTCCCTGAAGTTGTACAAAGAGCTCTTTGTAATTTGAGGAGGCACCTACATGAAGGTGCCAAGATTTTTCTTGTGGTGTGGAAAAAAAGCACCTCCAGTTGGGTGGTAAACCAGCATATCCAGCTTTTGGTGCCTCTCCAAGGGCTGGAGACATCAGCAATCACTTGGTCCAGTCTTAGTATTTTCAAAATACGTGAGGCAGTGTATAAAACCCATCCCTTCATTTTGTGGAATCACAAACAAGAAATCAAAGTGCTTTTCCAACCTCACAAGCTTCAAAAAAGCCACACCAGAGTGTGCTTCAGAAGGTTTTTTCATTCTTTAATACCAAGACACTCAATAAAGAAGAACATGGGTAAGGATACCACAACTTTAGGGGATACATCTTCAGTAGGCAAATTCAACTATCATAAATGCAAGGAAAAGTCAGCTAAATGTCTGAATTTGAAATGAAAAAGTAACAAGGCACCTTTGTACTTTGAAGTGTAAACTACTAGCAGTTAGCTGAGTTTTTATCACAGTGCATGTGGATATAAGCACCTGGACAAATCAATGTTCACATGATGAGAAGGTAAATCCAAAAATAAAAAGGGGCATTTGTACTTTGATCAGTCCCTAGAAGCCAAGTAATTGGAGTACTTCCTGTCTTCCAAAATTACCAATTTAGAATGTTTAATTCAAAATGCTAAACTGTGTTTGGTGGTAAAAATTGATTGCAATAGTTCTCACCACTAAAAAAAGTTTGGAATTTGGAATTACAAATTCTAAATTTGAAAATCAGCACCCATGGGATGTCCCCCACTATTGACTTTTCCTGCAGAGTGAAAGTCATCAGCCTGTAAGATGAAAATATTTCCTACACAACAGTTTTGCAGTTACTCAAAAATACAGTTACAGCACAAACTGAATCAACAGACCATCAAACATTCAAATCTTTGCAGCAGCTAGTTGGAAGTCATGCTGATCTACATGGAGATTCAAATGGGCTTCACAATGTAAAATTATCAAAAGTAATTTTTGGGAACTCTTAATGGGTTTTACCTGCTCAACCCCAAACCTTGTATACCCCACTCTTCCATTGAGCTATATCAACCAATAGGGTCCTTCTAGCCTCCCCCCCAGTATGGATGATGTTTTCTGGTATGTAGTGTGAGGAGTCTGAAATGTTGAATCCCACATCTGGATCTGAAATGGTTTCCAGATTGATGGCAAGAGCTCATTTGTTTCTTTTCACTTAAAAAGGTACCCAGTGGCAATAATGGGGGGTTAACATAGGGCCTTGGTCAGCAAGATTTTGGTTATATATCAGTAGAGCATATATGGTCTTGCAAGCGCGTCTGGGCACATGCCCAAGTCCCATGCGACCAAGTGCCACCAGGGGTTTGGGATGTGCCCAGGGGGCTTGATTGGGCATGTAGGGTTGGTGACGGAAACTGGCTCATAGCCAAGTTTTGCTGGGCCAATTTCAAGCTGTTGGCTGATGGGATTATGTGATCTCCATCAGTCACTCCGCTCACCCCCCCTCCACCCCATTTAGGGGAATCAATTTTTGGCGGGTGTGGCACATTTGCTTGGCTTTGCCCCAACCCTTGCCAACTTGGCAATGTGCCAAGTTGTGGTTTGGAAAGCTCAGCCAAGTGGGCTTTAGGGTCGGCCCAGTGTGTTTGGCCTTTTTTCAGCCCAGTTTGGGTATGTGCCCAAATGGGCTTGCAAGACCATATTTAAGGCTCTGTTTGGCATGCCAGAGTGTAATGGCAGATTGTGAAGTGCTGTGTGAGGATGCAAATAGGGTTTGATAACCTTATTTGTGTCCTCATGGACCTTGATCCATCAGTTCAACACTTCACAGGGCTGCCTGGAGCAGCCCCGTGAGTTGGCATCACTGTACCTTGCAAAGTGCTCATACAGATGACCAAATCACATTTTTTTGCTGGGTGTGGCTTGGTTCAGATTTTAATGTTGGTTGGCAAGGGTTTTTTTTTTTTTTTTTTGGGGGGGGGGGGGGGGGGGGGTTGTGTAACTAGTGATGAAGACACCTTGCTTGTGGGTCTTTACACTGATTATTTTGGTCAAGACCAAAATAATCAGTTTTGCAGGGGAACTAAATCAATTGTGAGTTCCTGTGAGGAACTTCATGGCATCACTGGGCATGCCAAAAGTGTTTTGGCAACATGGTGATACCAGGGCAACCCCCAAAATAACTGGAATAAAGTTTATTAAAATTGTGCCTCACACTTAGCCTGCCAAATGCAGCCTAAATTTGGTTGAATTTAAACTGAATTAGCTATCAGTAAGGAAGCCCTTGGACCTGTGTCAGCAGAGAAATAACCCAAACTGAACTCCCCTATTACATGCAATTGTAAAAATAACAGCATGTCACTTGAAATTTGTGTGGAAGAAATTTTGACAGCTGAGGATTCAATTGCATTTGGTATTTAGAATAGAGCATCTCCACTGGGGGTGCTATCCCAAATTTAGCACCCCAACCTCAATTTAGCGCCTCCACCGGAGGTGCTAAATCAATCTCAAATTTGAAAAAAGTGCCCTCAGGTGCTATAGCATCACTATAGCACCCACGGTCAAACCTGTCATCACAAATTTTTGTGAACCTCGACTGCCTTTTACATCACTCCCCCCAAGTCTGCCATCTCTGAACTGCATGGGCTGCTAAACTAGCACCCTGTGATGGATTCATCGCTTGTTTTCGGTTGCTAAAGGCACGGTGCAGTCTCCGAACTCCGATATTTAGCAACCGACCACACCTCCTGCGGTGGAGATGGTCTTATGATTTCAAGTATACATTCTGGCACATGATTGATTTGCTGAGCATTCTGTAAAGTTTCCAAAGCTAGCCTAAACTTGAACATCCAAGTACCCATTCTAAAATATGTTGTTTTGGGGAAATCACACAACTCCTAAGCTTTAGCTGGAAGCTTGCACATACCAGACAAACTGGGCTGCTTTGGGATATCAGAGTCTGAGTACCAATAACATCAGATCAAAGCAATCAAAATAATCAAAATAACCTAGTGTGCCCTAGGTCACCTAGTCAGCTTGGCTGCGGCTCAGCCACATATTCCTGTTGTAACATAGTTAGGTTACACATGGTGAGACTCATCTAGACCAGTAGAAGAACAAACTCCATGTTGTACATACTACAGCTACTATGATATGAAATCCATACAATTTTTGCACTCTCTTCCTTCTTTGCCACATTTACCTCCGGCCACACTCATTGTGAACCCATACTTGAATACTGTTGGACGCTCCTAAAAAATACCCCGCAGGGCTCAGCTGCACAATCAATGAGATCAGGTTCCGACGCACTAATGTCAAGTTTCAAGCTCCGATTGCATTGAAGCTGGTGAAGAGCCCCTTTTCATTGGAACCCTCAGCTTCGCACAGCTCACTTCACTTCTGCAAGTTTTGACCCTTGGCCCTTGGGTGGCCTGAGGCGGCCCCTCTCACCAGATCTTGCAGGCTCCCAGTATTTTTTTTTGCTCAAGTGTGAAATGGATGACTTCCCTTTAATCTACAGCCCCCCTGTAGAGCCAGATGCCAGAGCTTAATTGTGGTTGAAAAGCTAAAAATTTAGCTTTTCCACTTTCAAATTAAGATCTGCAGGGGCTGCAGATAGCGAAGGGAAGTCTTCCAGTATCCAAAGACAGCCAATCAACTTTCTGTAGCACTTGATGTTGTACCTACTACCGTGTACATCTTTTGCTTATGTAGTCCACTGTGCTGTATTCTACAATCTTCTTCCCCTTCAATACATCATGTTTAGTTTAGTTTAGTTTAGTTTGGCTTCGTTTTGTTTTGAATTTCTACAAGATTCATGTGTACACCATCTGTCTTCTTACATGCATACAGGCTCAGCTTGTTGAAAAACAATTTTCCCCCACCCATTTTCATTATTTTTATTTTTCGAGACTGTACGTCAGTGCAGGCTTGTTTGGGGTTTTCCGCTTGCCATTTGAACCCCTTTGCACTTCAAATCCCTTTCTCTAATCCGCCTGAGAACTCTTCCTTGAGTCGTTCCTCAACCTGAACCCCCCGCCCGCTCTCCCGATAGCACTGATTACTAACGTAGACCCAAAGTAATTCTCCTCTTCATCCCTTCAGTCAGCCCCAGTTGACCATTTCCTCCTTCCCCTTCCCCAAAACCTCATTCGATCAATCGAACGACAGTTAGACCAGTAGTACATACACTCGTAGAACGTTACAGTAAACCACAAAAACCAAAAAATCTTAAAAAAAATCACACATCCGACAGATCTCTTTAGAAGAACACACCACCAGACGCTTTTCCAGTCACGTCTTGTACTCCTCACTTTTCTTTTTTAGCCTAAGCATTCAATCGATCGGTCTTCTCCCAAGAAACACAACATCACAAAAACAAACACTACATAAAACTAAACCTAACAATACATTTAAGTCAAACGTTATCTTCTTCTGGGGTCTCCTTTGTCTCCTTTCCGTTGTGACCATTCCTCCCGTGAACCACATCTACTTCAAGTCTTTCCATCCCACCCTTACATCATTCTTTGCGCTCCATATCCTCATTGTATGCTATCACGCTCTTCGGCTCTACTAGGCTAGACCTCTCATAATACATTTTACTCCTACGTTGGTTTTTTTTGTCTACCACCAATCGGCTCTCCGTTTCGCTCACCTGAGGCAATCTCCCACCAAATACTCTTCTTACCCTCCACGTATAAATATTTCTCTTTTTGTTCAACCTTTTGCAAACGACTTCAGAAGAAAAAGCCCACAATATCCCCTCCCAAACTTCCCTGCCCGAAAACAGTCTCCTCTGACCATCGATTTCTCTCAAACCCGGTCTACTCACCCCAGAATTTCAACCAGCACTCAGTCGCTCATCTTCGGAAACTCGATTTAATCCTTCCAACTAACCGGTGCATCTCGCCAATCGTGTTTGTCCTAGACAGTTTTTTTTTTAAGTTTGGTTACCTCAATGTAAGCCCATCTTTGCTCACAATCTTCACACTTGAGAAAACTCGTTGGGATCCATTCATCAGTGATGTCTTGAATTCATTCTCGACTAGATCAGTTTCTCTACCCTGAGCTCAATTTTGACTACTATTGCCTGACTACAATATCAACTTAATTTTATTACTCGGTAGCCCAGTTCACTAGCGCGAGAATTATTCCGAACTTGGTCGGCCTCACTCGGTCCTCAGTACAACAGCCTTACAACCGATCCCACATCTCCAAGTCAATCCTTAAAAAGTTCCTTGGCTCGCTTTAGGCTCGAGACACCTCGTCGTTCTCCCAAAGCCACCAACGCTCGAAGATCGATCAGGATTCCTCCCTTTTCTCTCGTCCTGATAAGACATATCTTCTTCCCTCCCTCCCTTTCCCCAACCATCTTTTCCTTCTTCCTCAACCTTCTCTCCTCGCTTCCAGTTCTTGGCCTCAAAACCAACCACCAATTGTACCAGCCCTACTCACATCAACATCCCCCCACCTTTTCTTCGGCCTATCTAGTTTATTTCTATCATCAATTCAAGCTGTTCAAACTGTCACATCTTCACTACCACCAACACTCATTCTGCTGTTACAACTTGGTCTGACCTCTTTAGAAGTTCTATCTATTTCATCTTTTCATTTTCTTTGCTGTTGAATTTTTTCCCACCTTCCCTCGTACGTTTGACTCGTTTGTCACCCACCGATAGCATCTAGCCAGCCCTTCAGATCAGTCCGACAATGTCAGCTCAACTGTACTACTCTATCCCCAACACCAACCAACGCTCTCCCAACGCGATGTCCTACACCGACAACTCTGGTCTTCTCAACGGTGCCCGCCGCCACTCCCCTCCCCAACAAGGCTTTGGTCCTGGGGGTATTAATATGTATCATCAGCAACAAATGCAAACCGCCTTGTACCAACAGCAGCAAATCGAATTTGCTCAGCAGCAAGCGCAATTGGAAATGCATTTACAATTGGAACAAATGAGATTGCAAAACCTGGCGTTCGTCTCTTTTCTCTCCCAATTTCTTGTGATAGTTTGTTGGACGCGACGCTGACATTACAATCTCTGATTCGCAGCTTACAAGAACAAATTATGATTGGCCAGGTTCATGCTCATCAAGCTCATGCTCAAGCACAAGCCGAGCAACAACATCAACTCCACAACACGTCTTACTCTACGAACAAACCTTCCGCCCCAGGCCGCATGACTTTTACTCAGGGTCAAGGTGGAATGCTCGCCGAACGTGCTCTTGCTCGTCGCCAACAAGCTGAAGCTGACGCTCTCTATGCGCAATGCTACCCCAACGTGGAAGAAGAAGACGATGTGCTTCGTGAACATGGCCATGGCCCATTTTCATCCGTTTCATCTGAACGATCCAACAATTTGACCCCACCAGCCGTTGTTGTCTCTAAACCGGATGAAGCCTTTCCTCTCTTGGCGTCGACTGATTCTCCGTTCGCTAAAGCCTCTGGCTATCCCAAGCTTGCCAACCAACACGCTTCCGTCGCTCCTCGGGCTGGGTCGTCAGTTGCTAATCATTCGCAGGGCTCTGTGAGCCCTCCCAGCTCCACTGATAACACACAAGTCAAAGATTCTCCTGAGGTGCCAACCAAGAAGAAATTTTCCGAGGTCCTCAAAACTTCTGCGACGAAGCCGAAACCCCCGGTGAACTCCTCTGTCAATGCAGTCGCCGCTCCCAAGCTCAATCCGTTCTCCTCGGTCTTTGTGCCTGGGTCAAACAGCGGCCCCGAATGTGAGGCCCCTGTTTCTGCAACCAAAGCTTCACCCACGCAGAAGGTGGTGTCGTTCACTGAGCCAGCCTCTGAGCCAGCTTCCACTCCGGGGTCCTACCGTGCTCCGCGATCGAAGTCACCTCCTAGCGCCAAGACTACCAGACCGTCATCCGGCCCCCTGACTGCTCCTGTTCAAATGGTTCCCGGCGGAATGCCTACTCGTCAACCGCGTGGCCCGGCTGCCGAAGCTGAGCTTACCAATCAGAATTTCGCCACCCGTATTAGGAAGCGTGCTATCGGGGCCATCAAGACTCTCGGACCGCGCCCACCTACTTCGCCCACCCCTGTCTCGGCTGCCGCAGCTACTAATTATCACTACTATCAACAACAGCAAATGCTCGAAGCTTTGATGATGCAGCAGCATCAGCAACAAGCCCTTGCTGCGGCCGGCTACGTAGACTCTGACCTTGGCTTTCACTCTGCTATGAACTCCTCGGGCGGAATCGCTCACCTCATGGCGACCGCCCGTGCTCGTGAAGAAAGATTTGGCTATTGAACTTTTCTTTACTACCTTTCCTTCTTTTACAATCTATCTTGGAGATGAGTTTATGGACTGTATGGCTCCTAGTGTGGGCCATTTTTTTGTTAGCAATTGCGTTTTCTTTTGTAACCCAAAAACCACAAAATCATCCAAAAAAAAATAAAAATACGTCATTTAAGCTTTTAAAAAATAACATACCGATCTTGTCTAATTATTCTCAGCTTGATATAGCCTCTTTTGACTCGATGGCGAAAGACAATGTCGTCGTCCCACAGGCAATCTTGCCTTCGCACCTGTTCAGTTTCTGCTTATCTGGGGATTACAGCCTTTTGCCTGGGTCCGAGCCCTTCCAAATGGTAATTCAAAAAAAGAAACCCCACTTAAATGACAACCATAGTAATCGAATGTTTTCCTTCCCCCATCCCCTCTCAACCATCCCCTCTCCTCAACCATCCCCTCTCCTCAACCATCCCCTCCAATACCACTCTCCATCCTGTTTCTTAGCCAATATGCCATCTCTCGATTTGTTTCTTATCTTTGTCTGGTGTCAATATGTACATCTCGTTTTTTTTTTCTTTTTTTTTTTTTGAGGATTGGCTGAAAGTGCGATGGGACCAACTAATTTAAATTCGTGCGCGCAGTGTTTTCTTGGTGAGTTATGTCGTCCACTTGAGGGTGTTCGGACCCAGTGTGAGTTGAAGTGATTATAATTAATAGGCTGCCATTGAGCTTGACACATGCCCCGGAGGAGGCGCGAGGCGCCTCCGCAGGGAGGGGCTTGCGACTAAAGTGGTTGATTTCGCCTGAGCAGTCCCAGCCATTTGGCTGACAACACGATGATGCTCCCCTTATGCACCAACCACTCATCTCCAAGATGTCGATAGCACCATTGAATTTCTAGCATTTTTGTACCCCCCTTTCATGTTGGTATGCCCGGAACCCACCCCTAACCCCATCAATTAATTTGTCAGGCTCAGTGATGCCAAGGACTAATATCCTTCTAGCTACACTAGCTGCAAAGTAAATAAAATGCCAAAAATATGCGGCAAAAGGTGGTATGGGGTATTTATTCCAAGTATGGAACGGTAATAATGAAGAATATGGTGTTTTAAATCACAGAGGGGCCTGTTGAAACAGGGGTTTTTACGGTGTCCTCTTAAGAATCAGGATCTGTCCAAAGACAGAGGTATTTTTGGGTACCTGATTATCTGGTCCTGTAGCAGGAGTACACCCAGATGCTGAAGAAACAGAGGAATAAGACTCACTGGTGCTATTCCAAGGCCAAGGGATCTTCAGGGATGGTCCAACTGGTGTGATGAGCGCTCAGAAAGGTGGTTAAGAGTTGATAAGAGTGCTGGGGACAGTTGTTGTAGGTGGGTTGTGTTGATATTCAAGTATAACAGGGATAACAGGCAAATAACTAGGTTGAAGCTGGTTGATTTAGGCGGTTATAACTGTGTAGGATAAAATGAAGATGATTTTCAACTTGGTGGGAGCATGGGGGTTCTTACATACTAATTTTTAGAACCCCTGTAGCGCTAATAATGCCTCCCTTGGAGTGGTGTGGCACTTTTCTGGCTGGTCTGGGCCAGTTTGTGAGGTGCAGCCATAGCCCAAGGGGCTGAAGGCGCTCACCAGCAGGGTCTGGGGGTCAGTACTTGGTTGGTAACAAACCTTGTTGAGTCCTGGACCCCTTGTAACCTTTGGCCTGGGCCAGTTGCAGCACTATGATGCAGTTTGTCTAACAGGGGTGTCGTGTAATCTGGGAGGGTCTGTGGCCCAATTCCCAATTTCTGAACTGGGACACGGGCTTGGATTCCTCACGTCACAGTTGGGTCTAACTTTATCAGTTTACACAACATCTCATTTTTACGTCATTTTCTGGTCATTACCCAGTCAGTATGAATATTGAGATGTACATGTAGTGTTTACACCACATTGTGACCCGTGATGCTTGAGGGTATGTGAGTAAGTGAGAAGTACATGAAGGGGTAGGATTTAAGGGGTACTGTAAGTGGGGTACCTTAGGTTATTTTACATGTAGATTCATAATATCCAATAATATTCTAAGTTTTCTGTAAATGTTCAGAAGTTATTCATGACTTCTATTTTTATTTGTTTTTTGTTATTGAACCAACTTATTTTTAAGGTTCCAAAAAATTTTAAGTGATGAACCTTGTAAAATAAGGTTTTGATATTTGAGGGTCATTATACTTATGTAACAGTACTAAACCATGTTCATAACACTCTAGTACATGTAATAATGCCTCTTTATTATATGTACATGTAATAATGTCTCTTTTATAGCCTATGTAATAATGTCTCTATCATTATTACATAGTTTTTTTTACTTATGTAAATTTTTTATAGCTTTTGTGAAGTGTGCTCTATTCAGGTTGTGTCTGAATAGTAGCAGGCTGACATAATTGATTCCAAAGATTGAGCCACCTTTCCTGTCTGGTATCCTAAGCTGTGGATACCCATACAGAATGATCTGGTTGTCAATACAACAGCATATTTAATCCATAAACATGGACTTTCACAACATATCATGTATATTTATACATCTTCAATAACTTAAACCCGTGAGAGGCTTTCCAATCTGGCCTTTGGAGTATCTGAAAATTGGATTGCAAGATATAGGAAGAGGCTTGCAAGAACCGTTGTGGATGGCTCATCTTGAGAGTTAGCATTGCAAAACTTTAGTATAGTCCAGCAGAGATCAAAGGCTACATCTTTCCCAATTCAGAACTACTGCTTGACTAACAGTATATTTTAAAATAATTTTTGAAGTGGAAATTAGCCGTTTTTCAGGCGCAAACTCAAACTGCTAGAGCAAAAGTTGTGACATTTGTCATAAGCCTCTCCTGCGGAGACGCTTTGCCCCTCCTTGGAGAGGCTTAGTTAAGATCAGGCAGCCATATCTGTGAGCTTATTTCTGATAGCTTTTAGTTGGGGTTATGGCCAGTCTGTCTGTTGGGTACATAGGTGGGGATTGTAGGGTCTATTATATTTGAGCAACACAGAAAAGCTTTCCATGAATGGTTTGTTTTTTTGGTCTGCATACTGGGCTTTTAATCCTTGACTTCTTTGTGTTTCTGTGTAGAGAGAGGCAGATATCTTGGCCGCTTTTTTGTACCCTTATGTACCCGTTCTCCTCCTCATCTTTCTTTTCTCTTTCTTAATTTTTTTTGTAGCTTCTCTTCATGATTAAACTTTCTTCTTTTTCTTTTTTTCTTATGTTATTACAAAACCCATTTTTTTTGTGTTCCACCAATGGAAGACTTGCCTTCCCCATCTGCAACACCTGCAGATCTTAATTTAGAAGTGGAAAAGCAGCTTTTCAACAGCTAACCTCTGGCATCTGGCTCTACAGGGGGGCTGTAGATTGAAGGGAGCTCATCCAATACAGTTTTAAAAAAGGAACTTTTTTGGGACATAAAAAATACCAGTTAAATAAATATGTACTGATAGAGAATGATGTGGAGTTTTGATTATTAGGTTCAGAGTGAGGAATAAATAACATGATATTAGAACCTTTAATCAAATTCTGTATTGTTAATTTTAAAACCAGACTGAAAAAAAGAAGTCAGAAAAGAAAGAGAGATAAGAAAAAGAGAAGAATAAGAAATAAATTTACCATTGCATGACTTCCCTTTGATCTACAGCCCCCCTGTAGAGCCAGATGCCAGAGCTTATTTGCAGTTGAAAAGCTAAATATTTAGATTTTCAACTTCTAAATTAAGATCTGCAGGGGCTGCAGATGGCGAAGGGAAGTCTTCCACTGATTTGATTGATACAAGAGATTAGCAAGACAAGAAAGACAATTGAGAATGAAGCACAGGAGAAACTAAGAATAGAAATGAAATAAGAGATTAGAAAAGATAACAGGAGGCAAAGATAGGAAGTTGAGAATAATGGTTGAGACGGTTTCTTTTCTCACCAAATAGGGCAGTAATCGAGATTGATGATTTTAGGTATTTGTTGAGTTTGGAGAAATAATTTTAAGAAGGGATAGAAGACGGATGGATTCAGAAAGGTTTGGAAGAAGAGAAGGAATGAAGTCAATGCAATGAGAGAGGTTGGAAGATGAAGGAAGGGAAAAAGAGTCAATGGAATAAGGATATTGGAGTTGGTAAGATGATTAGTTGAAGGAATTGATAATGTAGAGAAAATAGTTGGATGAATTGATGTTTCCGGATGAGCCGATGAGGGACAAAGAAGGACTGATTGAGTGCGGGTTTCAAGGAGTGAAGGATGGAAGCAACAGTGGGTTGCTAAACTACCCGTAGTGGGTAGTGTAGCGATAATCACTAACAGGTAACAGCTTTTGCCGTAACTGTTAGTGGTTCAATTGCTATTGCTACGTGCTGGCACCCCTACACTGCACTACAGCCATTGTTAGCGGTAAAAAGCTGCTACAATGGCCTGTAGCGCAGCATAGTGCAGTGTAGAGGCCCTTAGGGCGGCTACAAAATTGCTAACGCTACAGCATTGGCAACAAAAAATCAGGGTCGCAACACTACACTATTTTGGGCAAATAGCGTAGTGACCCAGCTCTGATGGAAGGATGAGGTTGAGAACGGAGAGGAATGAGTTGGGGAGATATGAGAATGGAACAAAGATGTTGGGGAGATAAGAGAGTGGAACAAAGATGATGTTGGGAAAAAAGATGGAGATAGATGAGGGAGCGGAGCAATGATCTGGAAGGAGTGGTAATATGAGAAGAGATGGGAGAATTGTGGTTATAATAGAGAGGTCAGTGTGAGAAGATTTTTGAAGAGAGATTTGTGAAAAGAATGTGGAAGAGATGTTTGTCTGTTGAATTTTCAACAACCTTGACTGGCTAATTGTGAGTGGCAATTTTGAAAGGGAGGTGTTGAAATTTTGACTATTTCCTTTCTTTCTTTTTTCTCCTTTCACCCTTCTCATGCATAGAGTTCTGCTGATGTCTCAAATTTCAGCCTCAGTTGTATTTCCCTATTCTGAGGAATTCAGCTTTTCTTTGCTGCCTTAGACCTGAGAACTGAAATCCTCTTGTAATGCCTAAGAGAATTGAACACAGTTCTAGGGAAACAGATGGGCCATAGGGGTCCATAATTATGTAATTAGGGTCTTAACCCACTCTAGTTGTATTGATCATGTCATCCTTTGTTTTTCCTTTTTCTTCACCGCTTCTGTTTTCTCTATCTTCTTGGTCTACTGTCCCTCCTTCCTCAACTCACCCCGGGACACTCACTGACTTCTCAACTGGTGTCAAAGGTTATTATTCATCCTCTTATCTTTTTGTGTTTTGTCTTTTCTTTTCTCTCATGCTCAATACAAACACTGGTTCTGTTTTCTTTATCTTCTAGGTCTGCTGCCCCTCCTTCCTCAACTCACCCTGGGACACTCACTGACTTCTCAAATGGTGTCAAAGTTTTTCTTAATTAACACAATTCACAATGCCAGAAGTCTATCTCTGGTCTTATGAATCTTTTCCTCTCAGAACACTATACTATCCCTACTCCACCATAGTTCTTTTCCTCTTGATCCTTTCCTCTGAGCTGGCTACCTCATTATCTTTGGTATAAACTCTTAGTTTCATCAGGATGTGGTTGAGATAGCCAGTGGGATTAACTAACACTTTGATGAGTTGTAGGCATTTTTCTGGCAAATGATGATTGGAGACTCAATGACAATATGACTCTGGAGAGCTCCACAGAGCAGACTGATAGGCATAGCTTACATCACTGAGCCTCATCCAAGACATAGAAAGATGACCTAGGTCACCACAACAACAGGATTTGGTGCTTTAATGAGTAAAGTGGAGAACTTCCCGTGGGCATCTGCAGGGGCTGCAGATCATAATTTACATTTCAAAAAGCTAGAATTGCAGCTTTTTGACTGCAAACAGACTCTACCATCTAACTATATGTGCCTCTACAGGAGGGCTGTAGATTAAAGGGATGTCATCAATTCCTCAGTTAGATTTTTTATCTATCATTGCTGAACTTGCCTTTTCTTTTTTTCCTGCTTGCCTCAAGGAATCAATTCTTTTTTCTTCCCTTTGTTTTTCTTTTACCTCATGATTGTTTCAGTTGCTAGTTCTGATTTTGTCATACGACAGACTCAGCTTCACACTCAGCACTCAGGATCTTGCAGTTGGATCTTCCTTGCATTCACTAAGGATGCTTTTCTACCATGTGTTACGACCTCAGCAACTTTCAACCTTTTGGTTAATCCTTGGGTTGCATATGACATCACCTATGCACCCTCAGCAATCTTCAGTGCTCTCTCGAAGTTACTTTCTAAACCTTCGAAGATTCAATAGCACATTTGCTTTCCAGTTATGCAAACAAAAGAAAGACCAATAACCCTCTTACCGGTCTTCCTTTGTTTTCGACATTACTCCTTCATGCGCTTAAACTCCCTTTTCCAGATTTGCACATTTCCTCTTTGAACTTTCAAACTTCAACGCACAGTCCTCGAACTTTGAACCTCACTTCACTCACACTTACCCTTGCTTGGTCCTTCAGTCATGAACTCGCCTTGGTGTTGCTTGACCTCAGAAGCTATGACCTCCCTCTTCATTTCTTCTGCTTTGACCCTATGACCTCACATCTTGTTTGAACCTATGTCATACCTTTGTAGCCTCACTTGTATTTACTATATAAGCTGTCTGCTTCCATGCTTTCCATCTTTCTTCATCAAAATAAGATTATAGTTTTTAGCATAACTTGATTCCGCCTTCTCCAAGCCTTCTCATTGCAAACCCTTGCAGTGTTCTACTCTAAGTCCCTCTTCTTTGAAATAAAGAAGATCTTTGAAAAGTCAGTCCTCTCTTTGAAGCTATCTCTTTTCCTTTCCTTCCTTCAAATAGTGCCCACCTGTCTCTTGTACAAAACACCGTGTGACAGTACTGTAACATGCTTGCATTCCTGATCAGACAAGACGCCCTCCTTAACCAAAAGGCCATGAGACTGGCTGAAAGGCCAGCTCACATCAGGAATTTTTAGTGTCACATACCACCGTGTGACAGTACCCCTGGGTTTAGAGGCACTTCTTCCCAAAGTGTACTATGGCTGATGGTATTCACCCATGCTTTGATCATGGGGCCATATTTTAGTCACTCTTCTGAACGCTACAAGGAACCACCAAGACACTTAAGCATCTTGCTGCCTGCGGGCAGAAAACCCGATGATTGTTGATTGGGACAAGCCTTCTTCAATACTTGTCTCAATTTCAAATTGAACCCGTGACAGGGTCAGCCAGTCTACTGTAATATGCTTGCATTCCTGATCAGATGAGCGGTCCTCGTTGACCAAAAGGCTATGAGACTGGCTGAAAGGCCAGCTCACATCAGGAATTTGTAGTGTCACATACCACCGTGTGACAGATTTTAATCAAAACAATTCTGACTTCAGTTTGTTCAACACTTGTTCATTCTTGTACAACTATATTCATTCTTGTACAAATATATTCATTCTTGTACAACTATATTCATTCTTGTACAACTATATTCATTCTTGTACAACTATATTCATTCTTGTACAAGTATTTGTGACCACTTATTAGCCATTTAGATGGTTCAAATAGCCAATTAATATCTTTTGTCAAGTTGTAGATGTTTTTATGAATTGATTAAGCATATGGGAGATGACTAAACCATTAAGGGGGTTCATGTTGGATTATTTTTTGCTCAAGCAGGTCCAAGGGCTTTCTTACTGATGAGCTTGCTGAGCTAATTTGAGTGTAAATTGAACTAAATTGACATGTACAGGTGCTTACTGATGTTAAAATCTTACTGAAAAAGGCTCAATGTGAACCCCCCTATTGTCAGATAGTGCTAATTGTTACCGTGCAAGAAAGGTGTTTTGGAGTAGCTTTGAGATACAATGGAGGTTGGATAAAGGATCCCAGATGCCAACTTATCTATGGCAGTTTAGC
Organism: Puccinia horiana; assembly: GCA_001624995.1. NCBI lineage: Eukaryota > Fungi > Basidiomycota > Pucciniomycetes > Pucciniales > Pucciniaceae > Puccinia > Puccinia horiana. Next base: position 281,665 of record LWDY01000012.1, read on the forward strand.
TGGATTGCCTTGAAGTGTTTTGCTTCTCAATCAACTTTATTTTTTATGTCTCATGACTGAGCTTATTGGAAGAAATTTTGGGTTCTGAGTTTATGTTGTCACATACATGTGACAGTGAGGTGTGGATTGTTCCCAACCATGGCACAGCACAACATGTATGTACATGTGATACGTATATATTTCAAATGGAAAACTTGTGTGAATATATTGATTGAGGGTGTTAAACGGTAGTATTAAAGTTAAGAAAGTGGATAAAAATCACTTTGAACTAGTGGGGCAAATAGATGGTGAAGAGAGTTTTAGTGGACAAAGTGTTTAAATCTAAATAATAAGGCCCCCTTTGGCAGCAATATATTTGTGTGATATCATCCAGATTGCTGTGACATTTGATCAAACTTTGGAAGACCTGATCAGATGTCACATAGGATGTCAGGCACAAATCCTCATGTATTGCTGCCAAACAAGGCCTGAACAAATCCAAATAAAATAGGTTCAGGCTAAATACACTCCAATGTGCACTCCATTTTGCAGTGGACAAGTGTTCACTCCAATTTTTTTGGAGTGGACAAGTTTTCACTCCAAAAAGATTGGAGTGAACACTTGTCCATTCCAAAGTCCCTCATATGCTTGGAGTACACAGACTGTGTACTCCAATTTCTTGGAGTGCAAATCCTGTGCACACCAATTTCAATTTTTTTTTTTAATTTGTTGGAGTGTGCATTTTGTGCACTCCAATGACTTTGGAGTGCAAACCCAAAAAATGGAGTGACTAAGTGGGCACTCCAATACCTCAATACTTTTGGAGTGGAGGGAGTGCGCACCCTGAAACCCATTGCAAGTTACACCCAAAAAACGCCAGGAAATCCCAACACCCCCTCAGAAAGCTCACATTCTAACTCAATCACCTCATATCCCACACTTTTTAAGATCAGATAGAGATGGACATACACATAACGACATATCCTCAGCTTTCCCCCCCAGCAACAAACAATGTTGTAGTATCCCTCGAGTCCTGGGTTCAACCTTGGAGTACAAAAAGGAAAAAATTGGAGTGCATTCAGCTTTTTTTGGGAGTATTTGGAGTGCGCACTTTGTGCACTCCAATATATTTTTTCCCTCTGGTGTGCACATCTTATGTACTCCAAAATAACTGGAGTGTGTCAGGTTTCCACTCCAAAAAACTTGGAGTGGACAAGTGTCCACTCCAATTATTTTGGAGTTGGCAAGTGTCCACTCCAAAAAGTTGGAGTTCATGTAGTAAAACTTTGGAGTGCATTTAGCCTGACCCATAAAATAAAGTAAAAATAAAAATAAAGAAATAAGAAGAAAAATGCAAAAATAACTTAATACCTTATTCTTTTCTGGCCCAACTTCAGCGAGAAGTTTATAACAAGCTCACTACCAGAATTGTTAGTTGGGTTGAGGGTATCCTGGTTAAACTGGGATACACTCAACCCAGTTAAACTAGGTTAGATTCTAACCTATGGAATATATAAACCCAAGGTAGCAGCTAACTTGGATTTATATTTCATTGGTAGAGATGAAACCAAGTATAACTGGGTTGAGTGAATTACAGTTAAAACTTTTGAAATCCCTGGTCTCCATGGGTTCCTCAGTCTCAACCCTCAGACTTCCCCAAACTTAATAAACACAAAGAATTTGGGGTTTCCAACCACAGGTGTTAGGACACAACCAGAAGCTGAAGTGAACCTTCTTGGGGTTTCCAACCACAGGTGTTAGGACACAACCATGTGACTAACACAAGAGAGAAGCTGATGCAAACCTGAAGAATAAGATGATGAAGAGAGATAAATGAAACTGAGATGAAACAACCCTGAGACAAAGAGATTGTGAGTGAGTTGATGCAAGTTGAAATCAAAAACAATCAGATGAGAAAAAGAAACACAATGAATAACATGTGGAACTAAGTATAACCAATGGTTTGAGATTAGGTTTCATCTAGAGTTTATCACTACTCCATATCCATAGTCATGCCACAGTGGGGAGAAACTGGATCCCCAAATGGTACGTTCAAGGTAAAACTAACTTGATCACTCTTTCCCTTCTAAAAACCACTTTTGTCAAATCCAACATCAAATCTAAAATGGATTACCTCAGCAAGTTGTCCAAACACAATCTCATCACAAATCTTATTTAATCCCAACATTGCTCCACCATCTCTTGCTCCTTTTCTCAGGGAACCACCACATCAATAAAGTTGAATCATTATCTTTTGCTGTCTTATCACTTGCAAGAATCTATCTTAATCATCAAACAAGTTGTTTCTTTGCTTTGGTCTTCCTCCATCATTTCATCAGACCAATTTTACTTTCAAAACCTTCCATCAAAACAACTCTGAAAGGCTTGTGCATTCTTCCCTTTGTTTCTTTCTCTTCTCATTCTCTCTGTTCAATCCTCTGTGCTCTCATTGTGTTGTGCTTCTCTTGTTTCAATTAATCAAACAAAACCTGCATATAATGCTGGCATTGTTGTTTGCTTGTGAAAGCTCCCAACAGGCAGCATGGGCCCTGGAGGGAAGGCAGGAGAGAATACACTAGAATACACTCTCCTTTCTCCCCTCCAGGACCAACCAGATAATTGGTCTAAGTTTTGGGAGTGGTTTTTCCAAGTCCCTAAATCAATAACCACAAACAAAATGTGTGGCTCTGTGCCCCTTGATTGAATTAATGGCCTGTTTCAACCTCCAAAAGATGGGGGACTCCAATCTTCCAAAAGAGCATCAAGACTGAACACATCACCTCATTTTTTTTCTACCCACTTCATCTAGACTAGTTGTTATTTGGAGATGGATTTGAAATCAATGAGGGTGTTCATTTGAGTATGAATTCTTAGATGATGATGATGCTGTTTGGTTGATGATGTTTGGTTTTGAAGGAAAGATTTGTATTTGAGTTTGCATTCTCAGAAAATAAATAAATAAAATGGATTCTGTCTCCAACCAACAACCCAAGCTGCAGTCATTCCTCACCAAGGCAGACCTCAGCCACTCACTCACAACACTCTCGACTTTACTCACAACCGCAAAGAACTATCGACTGGCACTCACCAACCTCTCTCATTCTACTGCCGCCTTCGCCAAATCACTCGAAGACTGTGCCAGACTCAAAGGTACCCAAGCAAACCAAACACCAGCACCAGAACTAACATCAACCTCAACCTCACTCCACGACTCAAATCAACTCTCAAACCCTGCCGAGAAACTATTGGCCGCCAGTGGTCTCCATTTCATCACCGCGAATCTAGAACAAGTACTAGTAAGTTATCTATCATCTCTTCTATTTTTTTTGCTTCAATCCCGAACTGATTATCTCTTGCTTTTCAACAGTCAGATACCTTCAAAAACTCTTTCGAGCTTCCGATCTTGAACTTCTACGAATCTTATCGTCAACAGTTAGCACTCCAGCAGTGTAGATATGAATCCTTACTCTCCATCAAGACCAAGGCCATCAGAGAAACCGAACTCAGAAATATGACCCAAGGAGGTAGTCGTCACTCTCGTCATACGCCTCGTGACCTCGAAACCTTCCGTAGAGGACTACAGGAACTTCAGGATCAAGTCGAACAAGTCGAATCTCTCAAGCACTCCTACTATCTTCAAGTGGCCACTGGCGAACGCCAAGTTTGGAACAAGGTTTCTGAAAAGGTATTCTTCTTCTTTCTTACAGATCAATGATTAGAAAGAGAGAGAGAGAGAGAGAGAGAGAGAGAGAGAGAGAGAGAGACTCACACCTATCGATCCCAACAGATTAGCTTGGTAGTCAAATCAGAAGTCGAAGTTTACGATCGAATCGCCTCCAAGCCGATCTCAGATCCGACCCTAGAAGCGATGGTCTCGTCGATCCCAGACCCATTTGATACCTACAGGCCATTGGTCTCACTCGATCGAAGCTCGAGCGAAGCCACCCCAGAAATCTACTCGATCCTCAACCCGCTAAGCACTCGGCTGCTCGGCTCACCCCAGAGGGCACGTCGGTCAGTTGACCTCAACGAGTCCCTGGCCTCACTCGGTCCTGTCCGAGAATCCTCCATTTCGATCTCTAGCGATTCTGCACCCGGCTCTCTCGGCGATGGGCATCCCCATCTCATCGCGACATCACTTTGGGCCGAGTCGGTGGCCGAACGGGTCATCCAACCCGACATGTCGCCCTTCCTCGCCCATCCTGCCCTATCGAAACCTTCCACCGATCCTTCTCCAGGCGACGACGAGGCCCAGCCCTCACCAATCACAATCCCTGTCAATAGTCAGGTCGTCGATACGCAAGATCTCGAGGGTCGGAGCCAGCTCCGGAACGTCTGTTCTCTTCTTTCGACTGACTCCAGTCGGACAGCCACCTCACCCAAGCTGGTCCCACCCAACGAGCCTGAGCCAGATACATCTCCCGGCTCATGCTCTGAGACCGCCGAAACGACCGTCGTCAATCTCTCCCCCACCCTTTCCCAACCATCTCCATCCATCCCCACGGCCGTTATCCTGCCTCCTTCAGATCCTCAGACCTCACTCATCCAAACCCCATCAGCCAGTTGTCCGCCCATCTACCGTCTTTCTACCACAACTAGTCTCCAAGTAAGTTCTCTCTCTTCTCCCCTTCTGAATCCCCCGCTCTGAACCTTCGTCTCGCTTTCCCTTCTATTAGCCTCGGATTGACGAGGAGGATAGTCTTCTTGGAGAGCCTCCACCAAGTGGCCTCGATTTATCTGACTCTGACGTTTAAAATCTCCTCCTCCTTTCTTTCTTGGTACAACTTCATCTCACTTCTTTTTTGTTCCTTCTTTGCATTCTTGATTCATACCTTCTCATTCCCTCGCGTTTTTCTGATCCTCATCTTACAGTCTTCCTCCTTTACAAAAACAAAACAAACAACTTTGACCCCCAGCTCATTAAGTATACAGTAATAGTAGTAGCAGTAGTAGGAGTGGTGGTAGTAGTAGTAGTAGTAGTAGTAGTAGTAATAGTAATATGATGTATTTGTTTTTGGGAGGTGGGGGTAGAATGTTTTGTCAAGTAATTGTTGTAGTCTATACGTCTAGTTCAATAATATTGTGTGTCTAAGCCCGAAGAGCAAAATGTTAGGCCCCTCTTGGATGGGGAATATTATGCGCCTAATATTGAGGACCTGTGTGACATCTGGTCCACTTGGCGGACTTGAACAGATGTCACCTAGGATGGCATGCGCAAAGCGTAATATTGGAAGACTTCCCTTCGACTCTGTAGCCCCCTAAAGATTCAGATTTACAATTTTCCAATCTAAAAATACAGACCCCTGCAAATGTACAGTTCCGTCGCCTTTGACTTTCCAAATCTACAGTGCTGATTTACAGGCCCTGCTCACGTTCATACCCGACGAAAACACGGCGCTGGAGGAAGAGGAAGATGACGATGCATTCTTCCTGATCACGGCCCTGGCGCTGATGGGCAAACAAAGTCCCATCGATCACTCCAAACCTATCTCACTCGCGAGGACCTTCCAGGGCATCCACGATTACGCAGCGCCTGGACCCATATGCGAGACGTTGGAAACGATCGAGCGTTCATTACTGTCATGGGGATCGATGTTGCTACTTTTGAGTCGATTCTAGTCCCTTTCGAAGTCGCTTGGAGCTCCTCAACCATCCCCCGGGCCGATGTGAATCCATTTGGGGAGCCTCAACCTCATCGCCGCTCACTAGATGCTGCCCGCGGACTGGCTCTCATTCTGCATTGGTTGAACTCGACCATGGCCGCATATACACTCCAGCAGTTATTCTCAATCACAGCTGCAGTTTGCTCGCGAGACCTCCTCCATGCTAGGCAATGCCTTTTGGTGGTGCTCAGAGACCTGAGGATCACTCGCATAACATGGCCCTCATTGGATTCAAATTGCGAGCAATTCAGCAACAACATGATCGAAAAGAAATTTCCACTTCTAACTCGCTGCCTTGGGCTCATTGATGGGTTGAATCTACCGGTTTTTGTTGCTGACAATGAGGAGTAAGTTCTTGGAACATCTGCTTCTACCGAGACAATTATTCTGACTTTTTTTTAGGCTACAGAATGCGTATTACAATGGATGGACGTGTGCTCACTATTGTAGCAATATCCTGACATTTGCCCCTGATGGGACAATCATCCATGCAATTTTAAATGCCCCGGGCTCCTGGCATGACTCAAACATAGCGGAACGTCTATACCAAAAGCTTATGAACAATACTCCACACGGGTACCGGATTATCAGCGACACTGCCTTCCCCCAATGCACTGATCGCCTCGATTACAGGATCATAGCTCCGATGAAAAGAGGCGATCGGGTTCCAGACGATCCCAGGGAATTTGCTCAACTCAAGAAACGCAATGAGCAGCTTGTTTCTGCCTGTCAAGCTGCTGAATGGGGAATGAGGGCAATACAGGGATCTTTTAGCTGTCTCAAGCTCCCCATACCCGCACCAATCACGAATTTCACGCCGAGGTGATAGAACTCGCGGTACGGCTACAACAAATGCAATGTCGATCGGTAGGAATTAATCGAACCGCCAGGGTGTATCAAGAAGTTGAGGATGATTTCTCTCTGTTGAGTCAATCGTTCCACAACATGATGTTCCCAGAGATTCAGAAACACTGCCAAATAAGTCAATACTACAATTCTTGGTTCTGAACTCATCTCATTTGTCGCTCACTTTCCTCATTGTAACCTGAAACAATAAATGAACTTTATTTCTTCTCTGTTGAGTAGACTGAGCAGATCAGAGAGAGAAGAATCGAGTGAGCAAAACAAGTGAACAAAAGTGAAAACAAAAGTGAATAAACGAGTGAAACCAAAAATAAACAAAGGAATGATCAAGTGATAGGATTGAAAAAAACCCTTAACCGAGTGAGAGAACGAGTGAATGGATTGAGAAAAAGACTGAGAACAAGTAAGAGGTCAATTTGAGCAGTGGATCGGCGTGGTGCAGTTGAACTTGGAGCCATGGTTTGTTTTGGGAGTTGTGGATGTGAGGGACGTGATCAGTGTGGTTCTTGGTAAGAAATCTGTAGGTACCTTAAAAAGCTCGTGTAAATCAATTCTGGCTTTGGAAATTGTAAATCTGACTCTGTAGGGGGCTACAGAGTCGAAGGGAAGTCTTCCATTACGGCTGTCATATGCTGCTTCCAAAAAGGGCCTTAATGTATCATCTCATGTCCACTTAATCTCACTTATTCATCTTGGGAGGGGGGTCATTGTTAATGAAACATCATTTTTTTTCTTTCTTGTATGTACATATGCTACATAGCTTAACAAAGCCTCTCGATATGGAGAATCCCAAGGCCCAGGGCAGAGCCCCGGCGTCTGTGTGGTACAATCTCCATGGATGAATCATGTTGCTTGGCTGGCTGGGACAGGAATGATATATTTCAAGTCCTAAAAATAAATAAGGAAGATTCACTATTTGTATCCAAAAGTTTTTGGTATTTATGTACAAGATTTTTTCATTGTAGAAGTTAGGATATTATTATAACAAAATCTTTTTTTTTAGTCATGAGATTGAACTACAACCTACAGAGGTTGAAAAAATGATTTCTATATAAAATGGGGCTTTTGAAAAACAACTCCCATAAACTTGAACAACAGTTCCCATGGGAGTTGTTGGTTGAAGTTTAATTTCTTTCTTTCTTGCACTGCAAACAAATCTGCTTCAACTGCCAGCAGACTCAGTTGACATGCAGCTTACTCTGATTTTACTCAACTCTTATTCAAACTTGACTCACACTGTACTTGGGATGCACAGGGCCTGTGCATCATGCACAGTCACTGTGCATCATGCACAGTCACTGTGCACCAAAGTAAGGTTTGATTACAAAGTTTGAGTAAAAACAGAAGAAGAGCAGAGTACAATCAAAGCTACCACATGTCAACTTCTGGAAGTTGAAGCAGGTTTTTTTTGCAGTTTTGGAAGTTGTTGTGATAATTTGACAAAAATTGAGCAAAAGATATATCAAAGTATAATAAAACCACAGATTCACGGTTTTCAGGCGCGTGGTTTTTCACCCTCCCTTTGTGGTTCAGCTCAACTCCCCGCTTGCGCAAGAGGAGAGGAGGCTCCCCAGATACTGCCCCCCCCTGCGCGACAAGCAACAGTAATGGGGGTCAGCATACCTTTCAATGGCTGCAATCAGCCCTCTATTTATACACCACGATGCTTGGTGGTGTCGGACAATGAGGGTTCCTCATCGGTCAGAGTGAGACTTGACCCTGACTGGTGAGGAAACCCCATCGGTCGGGGTAAATGCTTACCCTGACCAACGAGGCTTCCTCATCGGTCAGGGTAAGGCTGTACCCAGACCGATGTGAAACCCTCATCGGTCAGGGTAAAGCTGTAACCAAACCGATGAGGCTTCCTCATCGGCTAGGGTGATGCCTGAACCAGACCGATGAGGTCTCCTCATTGGCTAGCGTAATGTCCACCCCAGCCAAGCCTTATCGGTCTGAAGGCATTACCCTAGCCAACCAAGAAGCTTCACCGGTAAGCGTGATGTACCTCCTGTTCCTCCACCACTACCGCCCCTTCCACTTCAAATTGAACCACCACCAGTCCCATTACCGCAACACAAACAGCAGCAGCATAATCCCCTCCCCTTGGGGACCAGTCAGTCCTGGAGGGAATGGGAGAGGGACTCCCCCTTCCCTCCAGGACTGATGGGTCCCAGAGGGAAGAGGAGAGTTTCTCTCCCCTTCCCTCCAAGACCGACTTATCCCAGAGGGAAGAGGAGAGTATCTCTCCCCTTCCCTCCAGGACCGACTGGTCCCAGAGGGAAAAGGAGAGTCTCTCTCCCATTCCCTCCAGGACCGACTGGTCCCAGAGGGAAGAGGAGAGTCTCTCTCCCATTCCCTCCAGGACCGACTGGTCCCAGAGGGAAGAGGAGAGTCTCTCCCCCATTCCCTCCAGGACCGACTGGTCCCAGAGGGAAGAGGAGAATCTCTTTCCCCAGCAATCATGATAGTTGAGGGGGGAAAGACTCAAAGAGCAACTGAGAACTTGGTGGTCTAGAATGACATGAAGGATACTGTGTGCTTGGAGCTGAGGATACTAGGTGGAAAAGGCATGAAACTGAGTTGTTAAATTGAGCTATATGGAATCTTGGGAGTGAATGAGAGGAAAAGAAAAGGCCTGATTCTGTAAAGCAAATTCAAGAAAATAAGAAAAGAAAAGGGGAATAATTGTGAAATCTTATCCTTTGAGAAATTGGACAATGGTGAATCTAAAATTGCACAGCAATCAAGGCATGTGAATGAATGAAAAAGAGAATAAACAGACCAAGAGGGAAAAAGAATAAAACAAGAGCATAGAAGGGATAACTGAAAACAACTATGATCACAGGCCAGCCAGTCAAGCCAGCTTAGTCAGAATCAAAATCATGGCCTTATCTCTGTGACTGACAGCCAAAAAAACAACTACAACTACAACCAGAACCAGAACCACAACCACCACAACCCACAACACTACTACAGAAATTTTAAAGTGCCTGGAAAAAGATGTGCTTGATCTATGAATTTTTCAAGCTTGTTCATGAAACATCTGCCATCTTGCGCCAGTTCAAGTGAGTGGGCTCAGGTGACAGTGAGGTTGAGACAATGTACACCTATCCAGTTGATGGTAGGCTCCCGTTGCAAATACCTGGAAGTGGCCACAACTGATCACTGTGAGGTTGAGGTCAAAAACCTATCCAGTTATTGGGGGTTTCAAGGTGCAACTGTGTAGAAGTTGCCTGGGCTGAAACCTGAGAGTGTGGTGGCGCAGCCGCCCTGGCCTCTGGTATATACATAAATAATGAATGGCTTGGGAAAAATGGCCTAAGAAAATTCCTAATTAGGTAAGTAGAGTCCCCCATAAATCACCTGAAAAAAAAACTCAACCTGATTACACGCACAGAAACCATTTTCCAATTTTCCTACTTTAATGAATGCAAAAAAAAATTATAACTTTAAAATGAATAGCCCGGTTCACGTAAGGCCATTTTAAGCATGTTGGTAAAATTGGTGATGCTCATGGGATATTTTTTTAACTCAAATTGGCATTGATTTCATGCAAGTTTATGGGAAATGGATTTAAGCCCATTGCCCGACTAATTTTTTCATTTGGGGTTGAGCACCTATGTGAACTGGCATAATGTGTCCAAATCCTCAAAAAAAATATCAGTAATCATCCATGTGACTATTGGAGATTGTGAAAAACTGCGGCTCAATATCATTCCCCAAAATCCTTTGGGAATTGAATTTCTTTTGTCTGAAAAAGTGGAAAAAAAGGAAAATTCCCAAAGGCTTTTGGGAAGTGATTGTTAAATTTGGTATTATTTTATGATTGAACTTTGTAAGAAGAAAAATAAAGTGTGACTACTTAAACCAGAACTTGAAAGTGTAAACATTTGGAGAATTAATAATCTAATGAAAATCTATAATGTTTCTATTACTAGGGTTATCTGGATTGACTACCCATGAAGAGAAAGTTGATTCACATTCACTGTGTTGAATAAATTAGGAGCATTTTGAAGTACATCATCTTCACCATTCAGCAGGTCTCCCAGGGAACCTCTGGCATTGGGTTTTCTTTCTGAGTTTTGAGACATTCTTTCCCATTTTAGGTCAACAACTTGATCCAGCTTCAATTTCTTCCAAAAAAATGTGCATTGATGATAGTCAAGGTACAGATGGATTCCAGGGGCCACATTGTTTCCATCTTCCAAAAGTCTATGAAGAAAAGTGCTTGATTGGTTGATGTGGATTGAATAAAGGAATGACTCATGTGCTGTCCAAGTCAATGATTTGGGGATCTTTGACAATGTTTCCGAAACCCTGAAGGTTACATAACAGACTTTGTCAACAGGAATTGACATGGGACCAATGATTAAACACATTCATTAGTTCCAAGTTACCAGCATCCATCCCTGGTTGGTTTTGTGTCACAGCAAACTTTACATTGCTGGATTATTTCACTTAGTGAACCTCCAGAAAGGCTTCCAGAAAATATACTTTGTTTGGTATGTCAATATCTCCTGTGAATAAAATACAGTGTCTTAAAAGTTGGAAAAGTATGAGGAATATTAAATCATTGTTTCTTTAAGTTAGGTTTAATGAATCATAAATTTTTACTCACATCGAAAGACACAGCCCTCTGTCTCAAGGTAAGAGTTAACAATGGGTCTAAATAATGGAAAATGAAACTTTTGAATTCACAGAGGGGGAGTCCACATGCTTGGTACATTCTGGTGTCAGTAGCATGGTGATGTAGGGATTGGCTGTCATCAATGAATCACACTTTTGCCACTTATTTGGTGATTCTTTGGGTTCCATCATTGAGCCTGGTTTTGACTTTGGATGGAAGCTACCCTCATGCTTCCACATCCAATTGGTGCAGTTTTGTCAGCAAGGCAAGGGGGCTTGATGTGGCAGTTAGTGTAAGCCCTGCTCCTCACAGGCTTACACAAACATGTCACAAGGTTGCATAATCCTAGTTCTTCCTTGTATTTAGTCTCACTCTCCCCCTTCACCTAGACAGCAGAGATCTTTCTCTCCTGTCAAGGTAAGTACCCTGTCCTCTTTATTTCTCATCTCATTTCCTTCTCTCACTTTATATCACTTGTAGATACCAACGGTGGGTCGCTACGCTACACGGCCAATAACCGATAGCATAGCGGTGAAATTTTTCACCCAGTATTTGGTTAGCGTTAGTTGAAATCCCACCCTGCTACACTAACAGGTAGCGTAGTGGCCTTGATTTTCTTATTTTTTTATTTTAATTCTGTGGTATGATTTGAGGACTTCCTATTACTTTATTGGCAGGGGGGATTCATCCAATCCTTTTTTCTCTTCTTGTATTAAATGTTTATCAAAATGGATGATTTGATTCTGGACAATTCTCGTCTTGTAACAAATCATCTACTGATGATAGCCATAAAAATGCAAGTAGAAAAGAAGGTACAAAGCCAAAAAGAAAGAGCAGGATCAAAAAAACCTGCTTGATCAATCTCTCAACCCAAGTGATATGTATCACTTTGTGAACTGGAGAGATGTGAAGTTTTCCAAGATCAAATATGATTCATTGATTCCATGTTTTTTTTTTTAATTCTGTGGTATGATTTGATGACTTCCTATAACTTTATTGGTGGGGGGATGATTCCTTGATTCCATGTTTTATTTGATTTTTATACTCATTCTGTGGTATGATTTGATGACCTTCTGCTATTTATTGCATGGTGGTAATTCATTTCTGATAGTGTTAGCTGTTTTCTCCAGAGCTCAGCCAACATGAACAAAGCATTATGCTACAGTTTAGCGTAACTTTTTCAACAACTAACACCGCTACCACATTGCTAACACAAATTTCTGGGAGTGTTACTTGTTTTTGCCAGGCCACAGCTAACACTACACTACCAACTAACAAAAAAAAATCAAAAGTTTAGCATAACTTTTTCTACCACCAGCACCGCTACAACATCGCTAACACAAATTCCAGGTAGTGTTATTTTTTTTTCCTGACCCCAGCTAACGCTACGCTACCAACTAACAAAAAAAAATTCCCAAAAAATTTAGTGTTAGTTGGCCAAATTGTGTCGCTAACGTTAGTGGTGTGTTAGCATAGCTGAAAAAGCTAACACTACACTACACTAACAATATCTGTAGCGTAGCTGACCCACCATTGTAGATACTGATGAGAGATCTTTCTCTCCTGTCTAGAACCATAATTCATCTTACGTTGGTACTAGAACTTCACTCAGGAGCTATTGAGCTCCTTTGCTAGTGCTATCCGACAGACAGTGAAGATTCCAAACGGGACTCTTACATTTAGGCTGTAGAGGGCTGTATGAGTTGTACAAGTTCTTGAGTTCTTGCAGAGCTGAATTCTTCATCTTTAAATACAAGTTTCTGGGCAACCAACCAACCATCATAGTTTAAATTAATTGAACAGTTGTTGAAAGGATGTCCAAGGTAAGCAATTTGCCCCTTCAGACTTGCAGCTCCACACCAAGATACATTTGCTACATATCAAAGAGAAAAATCAGATACAATTCTCAATGAATATTCAGCTATTGTGATAGAATGAACAGCAACAGAACCAAGAGCCCATGTGTTGATGGTGGGAATTGTGTTTGGTTGAACTGCATTTGGCAGGTTTTGATTGGGTATATTAGCTCACGTGTTTTGTTGAGTGGTTCAGGGGCTCCTCGAATGTGATGAGGTTTTATGTGTAGAGAAGGAGGTTGAAATATGAGTGTTCATATCAGTTTATTCCTTGTAAATTAAGTTGACTGCTATGGGTTTTTTCTTTGCTTTTGATATGTAAGAGAGGAGGGGTTTGGAGGTTTGGAAGTCAACTTTCACCATGAATCAGACACTGGATAAACTAATTCATTGGACAAGTCAGTCCGACAAGTAAGTGGACTGACTTTGTCCAATGAGTCTAGCAGTGCCCCAAGGTCCACCACCAGGCCATCAAACTTGTCTGACATTTTCAGTCCAGGCACTTGTCGGGATGGCGTGTCTGATGAGATAGTTTTTGCAGTGAGAGTGATCTGTTGGAGTGGATTGGTGGGAAGGGGAGTGATAGCTAAAGATTTTTTATTTAACTTGGGTGAAAAGATTTCCCATAGCTGATGTTGGAGGTCTTGATATAGATTTCAATTACTAGGATCAATCTTGTGAAGTGATTTTGATGCCAGCTTCTTAAACTTCTCATCCCACAATACCAAGGCTCCAGTTTTGATCATCATATGTTTGGAGGCTGAGTTGTTTAAAAGATGTTGAGAATTGAAGATTGATTTTCTAGAAAATAGCCAGGACAAACCAAAGAAAGAGCAAGTTAAAATCCAGAAAAGAGAAAGTGAAAGCAAGAGAAACAAGGCAGAAACCAAAACTTTTGAGGACCAGAGGATATGAAAGGATGAGATTATTTGAGAAGGGAAAAAATTGGAAGTTAAGGACAGGACAGACTGATACAAGGTGTTAGTTGAGAGGGTTGAAGAGAATGAGTCAAAGTGAGTAGTCTTACCAGTCAGATGGATTGATGTTGAGGGACAAAGAAGAGAAGAAGAAACAGAAAGAAATCAACAAGCAGAAGTGAAGAGACAATAGAGAGGGGATGTGAAGGTGAGTTGAGTTGAGTGAGTAGTGGATCAATTGAGGTAGAGATGAGCGGATGGTTGGAAGAGGTACATCTGGTTTAGGTGTTGAATTGAGAGGCAAGTTGTGACTTGCAGTTTGTGAGAGCTGAGTCAGGTTGTAAATGTCAGAATAAATTCCTGGTTTCCATCTTGCCGCTCTCAGTCTCATTCCTCTTATTCCTTCCCTCCTATTTCTCTCTCTCTCTCTCAAAAAAAAATCTACTATCATGTGTGTTGTCCTGGAGTGGGACAGTGTAGTTTCCACTCTCAGATGAAATTGTTGTCCTGGTTTGGGACAGTGTAGTTCCCATTCTCAGATGATTTGTGTCCTCTCTACAAGCTGTGTAGTCTTTTAGTTAGATGAAGTTGTCCTGCGTCCTGTGTAGTGGCAAAGATGAATTTGTTGTAGTCCTGTCACAGTATGTGACAGATGCTTGGTCTTTATATTTTCATCTTTCTCTGTTGAAATCAATCACCAAGTCTGAGCATTTTTCATTGGAACCATCAATGTTCCTTTCTCCTTGGTCCAATCTCAGGATCCCTCAACATTTACCCTCCATCGCATTATCTTATTGAGCTGAAATACTGAAAGTAACTGGGCCAGGTTAGCTTGCTGGCCGCCCTGACCGTGAGCAGGACTGGGCCTGGTCCGGGGAATCTGGATGAAGAATTGGCCCAACCCAACCCAGCCCACATAAGAGCCGGGCTGAGTCTGGGCCAACCGATTTGAACCTCATTACTGCAGTCTTGCAGGTCCAGGGGCCCATGACTCCTCTTACAGTACCTTGAAAAATCCTCTGTAATGCCACCAACAAAAGTTCATACTAGAGCTGATGATGATGATGATGAATATGAAGGTTCATCATCCAGATCTGACAGTCAAACTCAAGCTATCATTGTCATCCAAAATCCAACACCATCATTTTCATTGTCTATTCATTACTCCTACAAAAAAGATGAAATCAAGAATTTTTTCTTGTGTGTATCAGAGTTTAGGCCTTGCAACCACAGGTTGACCTGGGCCCTACCTGTAAAAATCCCATCTTCAGAATCAAACACCTCTGTCAACCACCTTTCACAGATTCCCGTCCCACACCTCTCATTCTTCCATGTTCCAACTCTCTCCTCTCATTCATCCATTACTCTCTCAATTCCTCCTTCTAACACTCAAACTCAACTCAATCATCAATCAACCTCATTCTTCAATTCCTAAATCTTGTCTCTTCCCTTTCTTCTTATCTCTTCTTTCTTCCTTCTCTATCTTCTTTCTTCAACCTCAATTAACTACAACTTTGTCACATCTGCCGGGTGAGATTTGCCAAAACCGACTCAACCCTTTCTTCATCAAACTAACCTCTTTTCTCCTCAGTCCTCTTTATTTCCATCTGTCCTGTCATTGTCCTTCCCTCAGCCCTAATCTCAATTCAACTATTGAATATCACTGTTGGTCTCCTTTTTCATCCTTCTTCCTCTTTTTTGTTTTCTTTCTTTTATTGATGTTTCTTGTTTTCAGTCCGTTGGCTCTTATATAATCCAGTCTTTCAATCAAAACTCTTTTACGGCCCAGAGCCGCAACTCTTCTCCTGGGGTTGGGTTGGGCGAGGGAACACTAATTTGTGTGACCCAACCCCTCATAAAGGTGGGCTGCGTCCAGCCTCTGGTTTTTGACCCAAACCTGGCTCAGACTCAGTTACAATCTGAGAGCTGAGATTGAGATTTCAACATTTTTTATTAATGACGATTGGGATTTTTCCTTTATACTTTTGGAGTGGGGCAATGGATGAAGATTTTTGTGTCACTTCGCATTTCCTATTGCCTGGAAGTGGGCCTTTGTAACGGTAAACATTGGGGGATCTTGAATATTTGCAGGTGTGCTGGTGAACGCAACAGATTACCACAACTCTCTGTAGGTGGTTGGTTGGTACACAGATGTGAAGGGGGCTGGATGGAATTAAAACTATTTGGACAGATAGAGGAGGAAAAATAAGGGTTTGACTCTGAGTCAGGGTCAATACCAACAAAGATTAGGCAGTCTCTGCACCCGCCAGCAAAATGAGGGCCATATGGCCAATTCTTGCACTTGATGCAGCAACCCATGGAAAGAACTTCAGGAATGTGCGGGAGTGAATTGTATCAAGATGAATAAGATTGAGGTTAAGAAGTTGTGACATACAGTCACACTCTTAACCAATGATATTTGGGGGCCAGCCTGTGGGTCTGCTCAAGTGGAACACAACTTCCAGTTACAAGTCACATTTCATGATGTGCTGTGGGCTCTTCTAAAATTTTGTGTGTATTTATGGTATTCAAAATTGAAAAATAATTAAATCTAACATAAAATCAAGGTTTGAGGTTTCCCAGCAAAATCTCAAATAAAGTTTTATGATTTCTGACAGCTCCCTGCCAGAAAGTTTTATGTGAGACATGTTTGTTTATGATTTTAAGATTGACTTTTGAATACAATAATTATAGTGTTGAAGATTTGATGAATTCAACAAAAAGGCAGAGCATGGTTGTACATATGACTGATGTTATGTTGTTATCATCCAGTTATGTGTTTTGAGTGTTGGTATGAGTGGGTGTAACAAGGGTATGGTATGTACAGTTGATCTGTACACATCTGCATTTCACCTAAAACAAAAAAATAGTGCATCTGGCTCAATGGTTATCACCCCTGGGTTTTTGTACCTTTCTCCCCTCATACATTCCTACTGGAGGACTTCCTGTGGCCATCTACAGGGGCTGTAAAGTCTAAATTACAGGGCTAAATCCAATCCTCCCTGCCAAAATTTACCTTTACAGCAACAGTGGGTTGCTACGCTACCTGTAGCGGGTAGCTTAGCACAGCGTAGCAATAATCGCTAACAGCTAACAGCTTTTGCCGTAGCTGTTAGCGGTTCAATCGGTATCGCTACACACTGGCTGAGAAGTTTAGGCTTAAAAAGAATATTAAATTAGTTAAAACAAATAAATGAAATAAAAATAAAGAAAAACAAATACCTTAAAAAGAACAGGAATAAATGTGAATGAGAAGGAAGATGCAAAGATGCCACATATAATACTAGGACTTTAAACTTTAGAAAGAAAATAAAAATAGGAAACGGTCAACAAGAGGTTAATGGTTAAAGAAGAGGAAAATAGATAAATGAAATGAATAAGAACCTCACAGAGAGTTGGCCTAGGTAAGGTGACCTCGACTAGAGTTTGATTGTTCCGTAAATTCAGAAGATGGGCACGATCGTGTAGGTTGATGTCGAGATGAGGAACAAGACTCGATGGTCAACAGCTTCGAATAAGAAGATCATCGTACTTCATTCTTGAAGTGTTGACACCACTAGTGACGTCATATTACCACTTTGACGCCACTTGCTTCAAACCGCAAAGTGCACACAAGCTAGATTCCAACATGGTGCTGCTACAGCCATTGTTAGCGGTAAAAAGCGGCTACAATGGCCTGTAGCGGCCCTTAAGACCGCTACAAAATCGCTAATGCTACAGTGTCGGCAACAAAAAATTGGGTCCGCTATGCTGCACTATTTTGGGCAAATAGTGTAGCAACCCAGCGCTGTTTACAGGCCCAAAATAAGAATCTACAGGGACTGTAGATCCTACGGGAATGGCCATCTACTGGAGTTGTAAAGTCTAAATCCAATCTTCCCTGCCAAAATTTAGCTTTACAGGCTCAAATTAAGAATCTACAGGGGCTGTAGATCCTATGGGAATGGCCATCTACAGGCAACGGTGGGCTGCTACGCTACCCTGCTCTTTTTTGGGAAAAAGCACAGCGTAGCGGCCCTCTTACCAGCCCAAAAGCGCTGTAGTGCCGCTATGCTGGGCTTGTGCTAAAAAGCGCTGTAACACAGCAAAAATGCCGCTTTTTTGAGGCCTGTTGTGTAGTGATAGCGTCAAATTGGCCAACAGCCAACGGAAAACCGTTAGCTATGCCGTGCTATGCGACTAGATTAACTAAGTGTCCCCCGGGTTGTCCCTGCGGGAAAATATCCATAGGAGAGGCTTATGGGTAATGTCAGGCGTTTTGCATGAGCGCTCCGCCAAAAAGGCTTCAAAGAAGCCGCTGGTTTCAAAAACAATATATAAAATCAACCATTCCATGTACAGACTAGCGGTGAAAACGCCTGCATGGCCTGACATCCTGGCCAGTGCTTCATTGCCTTAAACTCCAACATTTGTTGGAGTAACCACTCAGGATGAGGCGGCCAGTTCTTCATCACAATTCCTTGCCATCCTTCTTTATGTCTCAAGAAAATATTCTTAAGCATAGTTTTGAATGTGATTCAGAAACCTGTCAATGCATTTCCTAGCCTGTCCATGCCCAAAATGTATTTTTCTATCTTATGTCATTAGAAAAAATGACAGGCATCAAAGAGCACCAAGTATTGACTAACAGGGTGACAGATCAATCAAGAGATTTAGCAGTCCAATGATCTTTGGATGGTTGAAAAAATAGGAAGTTGGCAACATTTTCAGGAAGTGACCAGATGGATTGAGCAAGAAAAAGTAGGGCTATCCACTGGTCCAAAAAGGCAGAGAGAAATGTGAGCAGAAGGGGTAAAAATAATGAGGGGCCAAAATGCCCCACCAAAACATGAAAAGCTCTCAGGCCAAAATACTGCTATAACTTGCAAGCCCCTCCATCCGAGGGGCACCTTGTGCCAGGCATAGGTCACCAGCCCTCCGATGATCAATTGAGGGGCTGGTGTTAAGCTAGGCTACACTACCGCTATGGGTAGCGTAGCTGGCCCAGTGTTGCTACAGGGGCTGTAAATTCTAAATTACAGGGTTAAATCCAATCTTCCCTGCCAATTTTCACTTTACAGGCTCAAATTAAGAATCTGCAGGGGATGTAGATCCTACAGAAAGTCCTCCACTTAAGGATCAGAAATCAGGTACCCAAAAATGCAACTTGTACCCACAGGTCCTGGCATTATTAGAGGGCACAGACACCCCTCTTAAAATGATATTTATATCATTTATATTACTCTTTCACTACACAAACTCTTTCAGGCTTCCCTCAGCGCTTTCACAAGCCTGATACACCCTTATGCTTGGATTGGCCTTTATGATATCCTGCTCACTGAACACTGGATTAAAGAAAAATCTGAGGCTGATAGTCGAGCAAATGAACAGCAACTGTTTCTTTCAATATTCAAGCTTGATCACCGGACTAGTCCGACTGATGAGAAATTCGACTCTCCATCTTCTATCTCAAAGTCTGCCATAATGGTCAACCCCATCGGAACACAGGGATTAAAGAATGGAAGAACGTTCTTGAAGACTCGCTTCAAATTCAATGAATACCCATTGCCTCTCACACCATCTACCCCCTTGATTGTTTTTTTGTTTTTGTTTAATGCAAGCTGGAAAAGATTTGAGGCTCAGTGTTACTATCAAAAATCAGCCAAACCTCTCACGTGAATGCTCGTCTCAATCGTATCGACGCCGTTTAGTCTGAGCAGATTGGTGAATTTTAGGGCCTGCAGGTTTTTCCTTGAACGCTTGAGACGAGTTCTTCGACGTATATCCTGCGGCCAAACATCAGTCCTTGTCGGTCGCTTTCGCCATGACGCCCAACATGGGCCGCTATGTAACTGACGGTCAAGCCACTGCAATTGTTCAACCAGCTCTGTTGGTATCGCGGGGACCCGAATAAAGCGGGGTGGGATTCGGTGAATGCTGGGACAGCAGGTTTCCTTGAAATAGGTCGGGTTAATCTAGCCAGACTCCAGTCGTCCTAACCGAATCAACAAGGAGACAGGTTCAAGTTACTCCGTATACTGTTCCCCTACCGAGTTCAATTCCTGCCTCTGCACCACCGCCTTGGCCACGATGAAACTTACACTCGCCCTGGCGCCCATCTTCGCCACGGTCGTCCTTTCCTTCGCCTCCGATGCGCTGGCTGCAAGCCCTCGCCACCACACCCTAGTGGCCAGGAATAAGCTCCCACTTAAGTCGGAAGTAGAAACATTCCGCAGTGGCGGGGCCGAAGGTCCCGAAGGAATTAACTCACCTCATGGCGATAGTGGTGACGCTGACAATGATATAGTCATAGGACCAAATAATGACGAGAGGATCAACCCCGTCCGGTTCACGACCTGAGTGTACCTGATGACAAAGGGTTACAACAGCCTTGCTGTGCTTGCACAATTTGTTTACAGTTTTATCGGTTTGCGAGTTGCCACATGGTCATATTACCTTGGGTTCCTTGTGATCGATCTGCTCTTCCTGATGTATGCTTCTTGCTCTTCTTATCTTTCTTCTCATTCTGAGTGGGTTACAGCTAGAGGGAAAAGCTAACCCAATGAAGTCTTATGAAGTCCCTTGACTTTGGAGGGGGGACTGAAGAGTCGCTACCCTTGGTTGAGGAAATAACAATTTTCAGGGCTTTGTCAAAGATCACTCTGCAGTGCCTTTGTCTCCAATCTCAGCATGAACATTTTGCAGATGTAAATCTGCGCTGGGATCTTTGGATTGGTCTGGTTGGATCAGGTGATGTACGTGACTTTCGGCCTAAGTCCCTACTTCAGAGGGTCCCCCCTCCCAAGACAAGGGACTTTGTTAAGTTAGAGGGAAAAGGTGATGCACCAAATTCCTGAAGACTAGGTTTTCTTTTAATTGGGGGCTAAACCGCTCAGGATGTAAATGGGCTGGGCCCAGACCAAAAATCAATTTCTAAACCTGCCTTGGCTCACAAACCAGGTCGGGTGGGCCGGGTCACAGCAGCGCTGGGTCGCTACACTATTTGCCAAAAATTGTTGATGGATGAGTTAAAGAATGAAAGAGTCAAAAGAGGGAAAGACTCAATGAGATTGTATTTGTGGATCTACAAACTCAAGCTATAAATAATGATAAGAATTTGCTACAAACGTGGGAAAACCAGTACAAAGCTATTCTGAATTGGACTAACAATACATAAACATATCTTGAAGATAAATGCTAATAATGAGTTAAGATGAAAAACAGAGAGCTGAAATACATGAATTCTAACAAAAATAGCATAGAGTAGCTCAGGTTGCCTCCAGGTTGGGTTCGGGTCAAAAAACACTGCCCAAACCGGACCCGCTGCACTATGCGGGTCAGCGGGGTAATTTCCTTGACCAAACCCAAACCCATTTAATAAATGGCCGGGCACGGGTCAGGCGGGTCTGGGTTTGGGTCGACCCTGTTTTGTGATTGAGAAAACATGAAAAAATTGTTTATTTAGGGTTTTTACATGTATTTATCTACTTATTTGCTATGGACCATTGGGTCACCGGTCAGCCCAATTAGCTTGACAGCTGCCCAAACCCGACCCAAGACTGAAGCGGGTCGGGGCAGTTTGGGTCTAAAAATCCAAGAATCAGCTGAAAGGCTGCCCAAACCCAACCCAATTAGCGCCGGTTGGGCCCGGCCCAGTGGCAACCTGAAGTGTAGCGGCTTTTTTTTTGCCACCAGTGCTTTGTTAGCGGTCCTAGGGGGTGCTACAGCCCTTTGTAGCAGGTTTTTACCACTAACAAGGGCTGTAGTTCAGCGTAGCAACACCCTTTTAGGGGCACCAGCGCGCAGCAATAGCGCTTGAACTGCTAACAGCTACAGCAAAAGGCAATTATTGCTACACATAGCGTAGCAACCCACTGCTGGTCACAGGTTGATGGCGCCTGGTTTGAAAAAGATGCACACCCAGGGGCGCCTTCAAGTGTGCCAAGCATGGCGGCGCCGGGGCACCATTTTTTTGTTGATGCATTGTTTGCATAACAATGAACTTTGATTGGTCTAAAAAAAAGAGCTTCAATTGGTAGGTAGACATGGCTATTTCACAGGATGAGGAAAGATAGAAAATGAGACAATGAATTAGTGGACCCAAAGATCCTTGGGTCCCAGTTTGCTTTGGCAGAGTCGTCTTCAATTCTGTCAAGGTTGATGACTTCAGCCGACAATGGAGCCAAATTTTCTGATTTGTTCATGTTCTCTCCAGGTTGTCAGCTGTTTTCAGCTTGGGTGTGCTTGTGAAAAGTGATCACCTCTGTCCAAGCCTCTGCAGAGCACCAGTCACTCCATCAAAATTGGGGTCATACATAGGTGTGTGCCACCCCCCTTTTTTTGAAAATTGAGGGCTCCAGGTGCACGCCGGCAGGGCGGGTGGCACCATCAACCTTAGCCGGGTCAGAATCTTAAAATTTCTTTCCAAACCCAAACCTGACAAGGGAGTCCAAAACATCTCCGGTTGCTCACCACTATACTGCACACTTTTCCAGGCGGCTTAGGCAAGCCTCATGTAAGGGTTGAGAATCCCTACACTGATCTTCATTGAATGTCACATAGGGAACAAGCTTTTTAAGCCTATGAAGTTTCTAAGACCAAACAGAGAGCTTTTGATTCACTGGCTCAGAGAGAAGGAAGGGGGTCAGTTCTCTGTGGTACTAGACTAGATCACAAAAGGAAGAAAGAAATCAATGAAATGAAATGAAATGAAATGAAATGAAATGAAATGAAATAAAATGAAATGAAATGAAATGAAATGAAATGAAATGAAATGAAATGAAATGAAATGAAATGAAATGAAATGAAATGAAATGAAATGAAATGAAATGAAATGAAATGAAATGAAATGAAATGAAATGAAATGAAATGAAATGAAATGAAATGAAATGAAATGAAATGAAATGAAATGAAATGAAAGAAGACTTACCTGGCTCAGGTAGAAGGAAGGGGGTCAGTTCTATGCTCAGCCAGGAAAGGACTGGAGACAAAACATAATTTCAGAAGACTGTGAAACCAAGTGGATATCCTTGTGAAACCCAGCCAGAGGAGGGGGTTTACACCCCCCTTAGATATTCCTGCTCCTCTGAGCAGTTAGTAGCATCTGATGTACAGGTTTCTGGTAGGATATCCACAGCATATTCCCTCAGGGGCAGTAGGTGGAGTTGGAAGAGAGAGTTTCTATGAGATTTTACACCCTAAATTCTGAGCCTGAAATCACAAGAAACCCCCGACTTCTGTCAGAAGTCTGCAGTACCACCCCCAGCCCCCCCTTCACACTACAAACTTTCCCAATTTCACCCCAAAGAAAAACCTAATTAATGATGGGAATGATAATATTTTTTCAAATATTAGGGGGGTTCACATTAGGCCTTTGTCAGTAAGATTTTAACATCAGTAAGCACATGTACATGTCAATTTAGTTCAATTTACACTCAAATTAGCTCAGCAACCTCATCAGTAAGAAAGCCCTTGGACCCGCGTCAGCAAAAAAACAACCCAACCTGAACCCCCCTAATATTTCCACAATAAAACAAACCACAGTAATTTTGGTGCCATTTGAGTGACATTTCATCAACATCCATGTGACATGCCCAATGATGTTTTCTGGTAGTTTCCCAACCATGTGGATGAATTATTTTCTACAACACCTCCGTGACAGCCCTGTGATAGCTTTGTGACAGCCAAGATGCAGACATGTCACAAATTATTTTTTTCCAATTTGCTTCCAAATCACCAGAAAACATTGGGTCAGCCTAAAGGCACACCAAAAAGTTTCCCAAAGCACGCCAAAATATTGGCAATGGTGGGCCGCCACGCTGAACTACACTACCTGGCCACTAACAGCAAGCGTAGCTTGTATAAGTTTCCCTGAAACTTCGTTAGTTTCAGCTGACACTAGATCTAGCTACACTAAATGATAGCGTAGTTTCTTTTTTTTCTTGCAAATTCCTGTTAATTATAGTGGCACGTAATCCTATCTACTTCAGTCAATAGTGTAATTTTTTCTCGTTAACAAAATTTCCGCTAACAGTCAGCGTAACTTTCCACAAGCTAGATTACGCTACACTACATATACAGCTAACTCCTAATTACCTGATAGCGTAGCGGCACACGCTGCTTGCCATCTCTCGGTCAACCTTGGCTAACAATACAGTTGTAAGCTCATAAATCTTTGTCCATCTTCCTCAATAATCATTCGCTTTATTGATCTTTGTCTTCTGCATCAAAAGAAAACCAACAGTAAACCACAATTGCAATTGTTTTTACTCTCTGGTTGACCCTTGGAAAAATATCAGGGATGTAAGTTAACCCCTTCTGCTATATCTTCATCGGTCATTGACCATCTGCATCAAAATAACACCCAACTAATGTAGAGCACCCAGCATAGTGACCGTTTGTCCTCTCTCAGTCAACCTTGACTAACGATACAGAGGACGTACCCACAAACACAATCTTAATTTCTTTTGCTCGCCCTTGGATAGCCATCCCTTTTTGTCTATCTTGCTCAGTCAACATCACTGTCAATTGATTGATGTATTCTGCTTAAAAAAAGCACTGAAAGTCCACAGAGCACCGCTGATTGGACTGTTCAGTCCACAGAGCACCGCCGATTGGACTGTTCACAATCATATCTTATTTTTTTCTTTTTTGATTGAAAGACCGCCAGCTCAAAGATTGATAATGTCATCAACACCCAATTTTCAAGATCAGCATGGGTAAAAACTACCAGTAAGAAATTTATCTCTTCACTCACCATCATCATGCCAATACTAAAAGAGATTACCGTTCGATTTTGTTCCTTTTTCTTGATTCTTTCTTGTTCTCATCATGGCTACTACTGAAATGACATGATTGATGTCAGGCGGAAATCCTCCTGGTGACTTGATTTGATTGATAATATTACTAATAATCAGACCAAGAAAGAAACAAAAACAAACGGTTTCGGCAGGACCATGCTCAATTGAACAAAAATGACATGGGTATCACTAATCCATCGATAATCTGGCATCAAACTGTACACTTTGAACTCACTACGCTGAAATTTAGATTTACTAAGTTAACCAGAAGCGTAGATTATGCCAATGCTACACTGAAATTCAGCATAGCTGCTTTACTCACTAACTTCACTAACAAGAAGCTAACTTGAAATTTTGTTAGTGTTAGATCCCTCTTCTGAAAAACACTAACACTACGCTACAGTTTTTTTTATAAAAAAAACTGTAGTGTTAGCTGGGAAAATTTACTGCTAACGGTTAATTTTTTTAGTGTAGCCAAAAAGGTTAAAACTACGGTTATTGTAGCTGGCCCACCGTTGATATCGGGGTGTCCAAACGCACACGCCAAAATAAATGGCGTATTGCAAATCTGATGCCATATACTTGGTGTAGGATTCGATTTACCCAAAGTATGGGGTGTTCTGTGAGGTCCACACCAAAATAACGGAAAGGAGTGGAGTGCCAGATGCCATACGCCAATTGAGATGGTGTGCATAGTCCCCCAACAACACAATATCAGGTGGAGGTTTCCAGCAGTGCACGCCAGTTAAACCTAAGATGATTAGCAGACCACACAATTTCACTACACTTTGTGCACTCCAAAACCTGCCCTGTCAGCTGGCAAGTAAATCTCAGTCACCCCTTAACAGGCCAACATATCAATTTACTATACCATCTGCAGTCTTTCTCAACCTCACCTTGATCTTTTGTCTTATTTTCCTATTTCACATTCATTTCCCTGATCTCATTATTAGAATGCTTTAAATATGCTTGTATCTAGTCAACTGTACAAGCCAGATACTTAAAGTTGTACTTACTGAACTCTACTTCTCCCTAAACTTTCAGAAGAGATGATAATACTAATCACTTTATTGACCAACTAGAGTTCATTGGCGGCTTTGCCACCTCAAATTTTATGTAAAGTACACTTCATTTGGACTCATTTAATTCAAGTTTAAAACTGGGTTACACCTCGCGGGTTGATGCATCATCAAGCAAGGCTTGAATCCAATCCAATATTTGGTTTTCAGATGGTACATCTTGATTGATCTGAGGTACATTGTCAATTGTGACTGTACCAGTCCAGATTCTTTGCTTTTTTTTGATGACCAATTGCACAAAGGCAAATTGATGAATTGGGGCCTTTTTCTTCCGAGAATCCAAGTCTTGGTTGATCAAATACCAAACTGAGGGGATTTTTTGTTTTGGGTGTCTGAGATGCTGCAATCAATGATGATTGTACATCAGTTGGAGATAGGCCAATCGGAGTTTTGCTCCCTTGTTGATTTGGGGGGACTGATTGATTGTTTCTAAAGCATTTCATGGGACAGCGTAGAGAAGCATTTCAAGGGACAGAGGGGATCAACAATTTGAGCTACACTGGTATAAGGGAAAAGGAAAGTTGGGAGTGATGTTCGAGTAACAGGGACAGGATTGAGAGGAAGTTTTAGGCATATTTAAAGCAAGAATAGCAAAAAATAAGCTCAAAGTGGAGGAAAAAAGAACTCCTGGTCAGTGGAAAGATACTGAGCAGTAGCGGCAACAATGAGAAAAGAGGTGAACAAAAGGATTACCTTGTTTATATAAGGAGGAGGTTGCGGATCAGGTATTTTCCTCAGGGCACATTTCTGATTAGGTGTTATTGCCATGGAAATGTGACCTCCATCATTTTTATGGTGTTGCTGAGGGCGTAATTGGTGATTCATGGTATCAATCCACGGGAATAGTGTTAAGCTGAATTCCTCTTAAGCTTGAAGATACTTCAAGCTTTCTCGACCCTCTCAAATCAACACATCACTGTCTGGATTCTCGAACCTGAACTTCTCAAATTCATCACTGGCTGGGCATGAATTCCTTGGATTAGAACTCTTCTACAACTTGGAGCCACTGGTCAATACCAGTCAATTTCCTTCAAGCGGACTTTGATCTTACCGGAATAACCCACTGCTGACAAGTTAAGTGGTCAATATCAGATTATGTATGGGAAGGCTGTGTTGATTGTTTATCCTGTGTTTTTGTGAATGTGCTAGTAGTTGAGTTGATTATGTAATGTATGTATATTGAGTGCTGAGGTTTTCCAAGTGGGATGTGTTGATAGTCAAGTTGATTGTGTGTTGTGCAACTACTCTTGGGGAGAATAAAGCTTGAGAGGGATGAATGCTTGAAGGGCTGCCTCTCTGTTTTAAAATCTGGGAGAGTAACTTTTGAACAAGAATAACAGCATGGACTCTGAAAGAAAGATGCAGCTAATGAAGATTTCTAAATATAAGGGGATGAGGTGAAAACCCAGATTGGCTACTGGTGTAATCAAAGAGTAATGAGGTGAAAACCCAGACTGGCTACTGTGTAATCAAAGGGTGATGAGTCAAAAAACCAGACTGGCTACTGGTGTAATCAAAGGGTAATGAGGTTTTCTACTGAACTAATATTCTAATAAAACTATGAACAGGGCTAAGCAATACTTCTTCATTATTAGTGAGCTGATTGAAGTAATAATTAAGCAGGGCTAGTAATTCTTCTACTAATTGCTAGGGAACAAGGTAAGGAACAAATGAGGGGGGGGAAACAAGGCTGCTTATGTAGTGAAAGGACCAACTGGGCAGGGGCTACTATGTGAGGGTAAAGTATAACCAAAGGGGAAAAGAGGCTGAAACCAAGGAGATGAATCAAGAGACTGTGGGTTGTGCCATGGAGACGGTGGGGACAACAGTGGGCTGCTACGCTACACCGCGCTTTTTTGGAAAAAAGTGCAGCGTAGCGGCCTTTTTTGAAGGCCAATAGTGGCCTAGTAGGGCCGCTTTTAGCGGGGTTTTCCGCTAAAAAGCGCTGTAACACAGCGTAATGGCCTCTTTGTTTGAGGCCAGGCGCGTAGCAATAGCGCTACATCCGCTAAAAGTCAACGGAAAACTGTTAATTGTAGCAGAATTATGCTACCACTGCAGGTAGCGTAGCTGGCCCACCGTTGGTGGGGAAGGAGACACATTTATGAAGTATGCCACAAGGATGCAACTATAACTGTGGTAGCAATACTTGAGATGAAGCAAGTCTGAAAAGAGTATATAGACCAAGAAAGTTATTTTCCATTGACCCAGTTTGTGGGTGATGTATGATTTGAGTATTGGGTGTTTCTGAGATATCCTGTGTCTTGTGATTGTGTGATTTGTTGTTGATTATATATATGCCCAAGATGGTTGTTGTGTGGCAGCTGATATTATATAAATATGTATACTGGATTGTTTTTGGTTAAAACATATGTATTTAGGATTGGCTTGCCACAGTGTGTATGATGTGAACTGAGGTTGGCCAAGTGGGATATGTTGGTTGGCCATAACTTCTGATCCAATGGATTTGAGAAGATGCCTTCAGTGGTGACTAGGGGTGATTTCAGCCATATAATTCATTTATTCAGTAGTACTTGGGGTTTTCTGACTGTATATAAGAGAAAAGATAAAATTTTAACTTTTGAATATACTGATTCATTAAAAACACCACAGTATTTATATTCATACATTTTTGGGAGCCATTCATAGGCTCTGGGGGTTTGCCCAAAAATCCATACATTTTTGGTGCCTACCCTGTCTCTAGGGGGGGGGGGGGGGTGCAAAAAAAAAAAAATGGTGGCCGGGGGCTCATTTTTTTATTTTTGCCTTGGATCCTCAGGGTTTTCAGACATTTTTGGCTTTTTTTGTTACTAATGTTTTCCCAAAATTCATACATTTTGGTTACCCACATCTGTAGGGGGTTTCCTGGGTCCTGCAGTAGGTTGCAGTGAATTAATTATGTGGCTGGATTACGTAATCGGCCGAAGAGTATTATGACATAAGCCGTTTTGGCTTCCAATATGTCCTACACAGTTTCTGCTCAAACTGAAAAGCACCAATCGGCAATTCCCACCTCAACCTCAACCTCAACCTCAACCACAAACCCAAGAAAATAATCCATCCACCAGCACCAGTCGATCGTCTGATAGCACTACTCTCGTGATGGCCGACTTCGCGCTTGCTCTCGAAGGTCTCCCCGATGAGGCAGTTGAGGTGAATCAGAGAGCATTGATTGACAAGGTGCTTGCAAGATACTCTGGTGAAAATACCGTCTTCAGGGAACTCCTTCAGAACGCCGACGATGCTTCGGCTAGCTCAGTTGAAATCAAGTTCCTATCAAATTCAACCAATCAACAACCTCACAGTCAACCAATCACTCAATCCTCCAGTGCCAGTTCGTCTGCCCTACCTGATCTCACAACACATAAAATATCTAGAGTACTCGTCAGGAATAATGGTATCCCTTTTCGTGATCAAGACTGGGGTAAGAATCGCTTATCCATAAGTATCGTCTTTGAACCAAATCTGACCCACATGCCTTTGTTAGCACGACTGAGAAAAATTGCTGAAGGAAACCCTGATGAATCGTCAGTATTCAATAGTTTTCTGACTAATTTCTGGTTTATTAAGCGCCCAGTTGATTAGTTCTCATCATTCTTCTAATCAACCACCCAAACAGCAAAATTGGAGCCTTTGGTGTGAGTTTATTATCTCTCTGCCGTAGGTAAAAATTGCTGATCTGTTATTTCAAATTGCCTTTTTCTGTTTTGCCAGGTTGGTTTCTACGCATTGTGGTCAATATGTGACTCTCCAATTGTCTTGTCGGGTCCTTCAATTATGGGCTTCAAATGGAGCACCAAAAATCCTGACCAACTCGTCACTCGTCGAGGTGTTAACCCTAGTCCTTCGGAATGGACCTCGTTTATCATGGATGTTCGATCGCCTTCGCCGATGCCACCACCTTTCGAATTTTCAAGATTTTTAGCTACCAGCTTAGCATTCACCACTCAAATTAGATCAGTCAGCCTGTACTTTGACGACCATCTGATGTGTAAATTAGACAAAAAACTCGCCCCACCTCAGATCTTGTCAACCCCTTCGAACATCACACTCTCAACTTCATCTTCAATGATGAAAATACAATCGGTCGAACAGACCAGCGTCCAGATCGATACAGATATCCTCAAATGGACACTTCAATATTCTAAGCCCAAGTCTAAACTAGCAATTAAGAATGCTGCCGTGGCCGCCACAACCTCAACCACTTCATTTGCATCGAGGATGTTGTCTGCGTTTACCAAATCATCTGCATCAGCGAACACCCCTTCGTCTACCACTCCCTCCACCCCTAAGGATTCTACCTCAGACACATCAAGCCAACTGTCCAACTTGAGGGCCTCTGTCTTCTTGCGAGTCGTTACGGGCAACATTAATGTTTCAATCCCATCCGCTTTCAGTGCGGAGCTCGAGAGAGCTACGAAGAAGTTACCACCAAAGAAAACTCAATATGCTTTGATCTGGACTAACAAGGATGAATTCGATGCAGGCAAGGACTCAAGTAACTCACCGTCTGGACTTTCAAAGCTGCTGAGTGGAGATGAAACTGCCCGGGCAGTTTTCGATGGTCTCATATCTGATCTTGACGTTCAGGGTCGAGTATTCATTGGCTTTCCAACACACCAAACCACTGGATTCTCAGGCTCAGTGGCGGCCAGGTTCATCCCAACGGTTGAAAGGGAATCTTTAGATTTACAAGCAAAATACGTTACTGATTGGAATAAGGAGCTACTTGCAATCGGGGGGATTTTGGCCCGGGTAGTCTACGAGGGAGAATTGAAGGAGATCGAGGGACTGTGGAAGAAAACTGAAGACGAGTCCAAGCGGGCTCAACTAACCCTGCGTGCATTACATGCCATGCAGTTCTTCTCCTTTTACGCATCCACTCCCGCCGGCACGGTATCCTTCGAGTCAGAAGAAAGTTTTTTCCGGTGCAACCGTCAGCGTACACTTACAGTCCCCTCGAGCCTTGGTCCAATGCCGGCCAACCAAGTTCGTCTACCGAATACGGAATTGAGTGGATTTATCAAAAACGTACCATTATTGCCGAATGAAGTCTCCAAGGATGGGCATTTATTAATCGGGAAGCTACGTGACCGGCGAATGATTTCAGAAATAACTCTCGAAGACGTCTTTAAAGAGCTAGAAAGCCGGGTTTTAAGTGTAGACGAGATGCGCGAGTGCTTGAATTGGTGGATTAGCCTAACTGGCATTCAAGGTTATGATGGGTCACTCATGAAGAGGTTTCAGAGATGCGCAATTTTCAAATACCAAGCCACCACTCCAAGTCATCAAGATGCCAAAGAGCAATCAGATATTGTCATGTCTCTCAGCGAAGCCTTGACATTCATTAACGTCAAGCTTATCCCAACTGATGTACCCCACCCAGCACATTGCCTACCGTTCTGTTTGACAAAATCTATCAACTCTGAAGCATTGAAACGGGTTTTTGGATTTCGGGAACTGAATGTCATGGAATTCACTTGCCACCTCTTCTCGCCTGAGCTCAAGGGTGCTAATCATATCAGTGAATCACCGCCGCTTGCCGAACAATTGTTGAATATCCTTTGCAAGGCGTGGACAAGCTTATCCAACGATCAGAAAGCTGAGATTTGTTCTTATCTCAGTGATAAAGTCTTCATTCCTACTCGCCATGGAATGAGGAAGCCTTCTGATGCTTACCATTCCAACGTCACCTTATTTCAAGATCTGGCCGTAGTCTGCTTGCCCAGTGGGACACCAGTCAAAGGACCAATGACAAAACTAATGTCAGAAATCGGAGTAAGGAAACATGTTGAGGTAAATAAGTTATCATCTGCCGAGAAAACAAAAAGAATTAACTGGGCTGGCATACTCATGATGTGACCTTTTATCACTCTCCCCCACGCAGCTACAAATGGTCTTCTCGAGGTTATTGGGAAGCGGTGAATGGAACCATTCCGACTTAGTCAAGTATTTAGTCAGCGTCAAGGATATCCTAACGGGTGAGGAAGTTGATAGACTCAGACAAACCAACTGGCTTCCCAAGGAAGGTGAGCCCAAGGTTGTACTACCACCGGGACCGGACGGACAAGCGCGGAAGCCCAAGACAAACAGGTACTCCGCCAGTCAACTATACGAACCTTCAGGTGCCAATCAAGAGCTCGAGTTACCATTAGTCGAGTGGCCCGGCAAGTGGCGCTCGACGTCGGAGGAAGCCAAGCTGCTGTTTTTCTTGGGTTTGAATAAATTGCCAAGTATTGAAGCATTGCTCAATCTTGCTGCCAATCCGAAAGATGCTCAGTTGAGGGCCAAGGCCCTTCAGTTTTTCATAGAACACTTTGCTGACTATAGAGCCGTCTACCGTCCAAGCTTGGAGACGCCGGCCTTCGTACCCTGTGACAGCGGATTGTTTACACCCGGTGATGCATACTCCAACCCGGAAGCCGCCGTGATGGGTTTCAATGTGCTCCAGAATAAATATCTGGCTGATTATCAAAAGTTTGGTCTCAAGCAAAATCCTGATTCGCAAGCACTACTCGATCGACTACTCAAGCATCCGCCGTCTGATCCTAAGGCGGCCAAAGCCACGTTCGAGTATCTCTCCACTCGTGTCGCAGACTTCACTGAGTCGCAACTCCAAACTTTGAAGCAGGCCAAATTTGTCCCTACCCCTGGGAAAGAAGCCACACATATGGCACCGGGTGGATGCTTTTTTCAATCGGCAGATTTGACTAACCAGGGACCGTTCAAGAGCTTGTTTACTTATGTTGATTTCGGACCGAGTGCCCGTCCGTTTTTATTAGCCTGTGGAGTCAAGAACGAGCCGACTGTCCAAGAGATCGCTCAAATGCTCATCGCTGATCCTGCCAAGTTTTACGCGCTGGCCGGTTCGGCAGAGGAGTATCTTCAAGTCTTGAGAAACATCGCGGCCAATGTACATCTCCTCGGCCACAGTCTCAAAAAGGCTATGCAACGTTCAGCATTTATTCTGGGCTCGAGGAGAGTCACTTCTTCATCAAGTACGAGTTCCACGACTAAGGCGCAGACCTTTGAAGACGAGGACGAGGAGATCGAAGCCGGCCAACCATTTGTGCATGTTTTAGCTCTTCCAGGTGATGTGGTCATCATCGATGACTCGCACTCATATTCCCAGTTTACTGCGGTCATCATTGCATGCCCACAGGAGGAAGTATTCGAACAATTAGCCGAGGTCGGTTTTTCTCTTTGAATAACCAATCTAGCGTGATGTTGATCCCTCAATCTATCCGCGTTGAACAATTTTTATAGTCATTGGGTGCCCCCAGACTAACTCAACTGGTAAAAGAATCGTTCCGAATCAAACGATCGGTACCAGAACAGACTGAAAGATCGGAAGAGATCCGAAGATTACTAGTCGAGCGGACAGCGCTATTTCTACATGAACGACAGACTGGAGCACGAGATGACGTGATCAGGGATGCTGAATGGTTGAAGCGAAATTTAACAGTCAAATCGGTCGAACAAGTTTCACTGCAGCGCCAATTGGTCTATCTCGGTAAACCTCATTCGAGCGTTTTGGAAGCTACGGCTGCTGCTTCGATGGAAAGTCGCAACTCGATGGTCTTGTACTTAGTTCGCAAGGGTGAAATCGATTGGTTCGAGCTCGCTAGCTCAATTTGTAAGTTGATCCTAGCACATCAAAAATTAAGTGATTCTTTATTTTTTGTAAGTCATGTTTCTTCCGTTGCCAATCACAGTATATTAGATTACTCAATACTTTTGGCTACCCTGCTTTTTGGTATTTCGTTTAGATGACGATCCTACAAACCAGTTTGAAGAATCTCAAAAGGCGAGGTGTGAATGTCGATCGGTACGTACATATCAATTAAGGTGTCAATTTTCTGTTAACTGATCTGATTACCGCAAACCAAACAGGATCATTAATGCCCGGAAAGCAGAGCGAGATGCCGCGCTTCAGCGAGCACGAGAAGAGAAGCTACAAAGACAGCTGGATGATGCCAATGCACTTACTCCAGACCAGTTGGAAAGTCACGCCAAGGGGATCGAAGAGCGATTCCCGGATGCTGATCCAGGGTTCATTCGTAAGGCGCTTTCTTTGGAAAAGGAAGACCATCGAAAACGGGTGGAGGAGAAATTTGCGCATGGTGCCTACGAGCGAAGGCCAATGGTTGCGCCCCCACAGACACCTCAAATGCCTGGAATCTCCCAGAGACAAAGTGGAATCTTTAGCGCCTTACGCAGGAAGCTCTTGAACGAAAACAATCCTGCCGACCCTCCTCCTTATTCTCCCCTCTCTGCTACCACTTCAACTTTCAACCAATCACCCGGCCCACCTCAACCGATCACCCAAGAGTCACAAGTCGCTAAAGCTCCTGCTATCAAACCTCCCGTTCAAGTGAGCTCTTTCCCAATGGATCATCTTTCCTTTTTTTTTCTGACAGATTTGTTTCCCGATGATGAAAACAACACAGATAACGCCGATGTCGGATATTCGAAGCAACTTGCTGAAGGCGATCAGCGTGTCCAAGCCCGACACGAATTCGGACATCAGGACGCTCCCGGATACGAAACCCGTCAAAGAATCTGAGGCGAGCTATTGCGACCCACAAGGAAGCAGGGAAGATTTGACGTTCTTGAGCACGATCTCCGGCTTGCGCTTCTACATCTCCCGATCCATCAATCAGCATAACCTCAACGGCGAATTGGTCTTGTTTCAGTTCGCTGACGCTATTGTTCGTTATGTTGATCGCGTTATCAAGCCCATTGGCGGTTCGTCTCTCTTCTTTCTGTTCAACGCCACTCTCTACGATCTTCTTTCTGAGACTGAATTTTCTTGCTCAAACCTGCGGCTTGCATCATCGAATAATCTTCCCCTCCCTGTCCCATCCTCGATAAAAAACAGAAATATTCGACATGGATCCAAACAGCTTGCATATTTTCTATGACTTGGAAGGTCCTATCATAGCGTTCAATCGAAACGGCAGTTTGTTCTTTAATTTGAGATATTATCTATCGTCAGTCGAATTTTCTTTCAGCTCATTATCACTATCGTTAAGGGTTTCAACTGATAATCGATCTTTTTTTTTGTTATCGGTACGGAAATGATTGTATACGTGTGTGTGTGCTTAGATGGTATGACGAGGAAGTCAAAAAGGGAAACCTTTCGAATGCCTTGATCGGCACATTCTCAACATTTGCTCATGAATTGGCTCACAACTTAGTCGAGGCGCATAACTCTGAACATGAAGTAAGTCTCACCACTCTTTCTTGACCGATTCAGCGCTAATCACTATGTTCTCTGTGTTCTAAGCAATTACTGATCTCCCCTCCGTTTTTTCACTTTTGATTAGTGGTGGATGAGTGCTGTAAGCGGGTTTTATTTGTACTGACTGTTTTATCCCGTCTAATCATCATCATTTTCATTGCTGATGTTGATTTTTTTTCTCTTCATTTTAATTTTATTCTTACCAACAGTTTATCGAACAATATTTCCTAAAAGTTTCGACTTACATCATTTCTAAACATACCAGCAGCACTCATAGTAATAATCAGCTTAGAGCTATTGGTGGTAGTGCGAGTCCTTCTGGATCATCCCCGATTTGAAAGCCTTCTTTTCCTCATCCCATGTCACCCATCGTTGTACAATTTAATCATCCATCTATGGACTCGCATCCTTCACTTGTTTTTGAGATTTAGTGTATTTGTACAAGACGTGAATACCTTCTTCCATTCAGCCCACTCTCCACTCTTGTTTACTGAAATAATAACATGTTGTATTTTGTATGTAAACGATTCCCCTCCCCCCCCCTCTTTTTTTCAGACATCATCGGTATGATAATGTGTGTACAATTGTTATAACTCATCAGCACATTTAAGTATTGTAGGTCGAAATTGTTTTTTAACCAAGTGCGGTTATTGTGGTTGCAAGCTGGTGCAAGTCAAGGTGGATCGGAGTACAGTGCGCGCCACGAATTCTCGACTACACCTTTTGGGGGGTGTTCCAAATTTTGGGGTCAAAAACAAGAAAAAAAGTCAGACGGTGGGTCAAAAGGGGAAAAAAAAGTGGGATTTTCATGCATAATCAACTAAATTTACATGTTATTCTCGTTTCAAGTATAGAATATGGGAATATAAATCCATAATGAGATATTATAAGCTGGTATTATGGAATTATTAGGCCATAATATGGTATTATGACTCCATAGTATGGCATTATAAGTCCATAATATGGCTTGACAGGGTATGTGTTCCAAAACCCGGACTTGGGAAAAAGCAAACTTTTTTTTGGCACATGTCACAAACATACAAATGATATTCTTGGAACTGGCTCAGCCTGTAAAGCCCAAAAATGTGTGTTTGGGGTTTCATGCACCCACCTGGCCCCCGAACATTCACCCCGCGTCTATTTAGTTTTTTTGCAGGGGGGGTGTACTCAAGAATTCATGGCGCGCACTGTATTTGTCCCATCACTGCGACCCCTCCGAATGAGGTGCAAGAGATGCATTTGATGTGTCTCAATTGTTTGTTTTATATATTTCACTCAAAGCTACGCAATGTGGGGGAGATTCACATTCTCAGAAAGCCATTCTTCATCTTATGACAGACAGACTTCCCTACCAAAAGTATCCCATCAAAATATAAAGGTTCTTTAGATATGTCTTGCTTACCAGTCGCCAGGAAAACCCAATTTTCTGTTGATCACAAGTGACATGAAGTAACATAAATCACGGCCTTGTTACAGCTCAACTCCAATAGCCCCTATCTGTGTTCAACGAGGGGAATCCGAATGGCAGAATGATGAGTGGTATGGATGACTGGATGAAATTATCCTGATATCACTTATCATTGTAGTAACTAAGACTGAATATGCTGTATATAATTGATAGTAATCACACCGGGTAAGGCCAGAGGAGACTGATGTAGTCTCCTCCGGCTGGCTGAGCCGCAGCCGAGAAGACTATGTGACCTAGGACATCCTAGGTCACAACAATCATCAAGATTTTTTTTTGTGGGCAGTCAAATTCATCTTATTTTATCGACAACCTGTCAGCATGATTACTTAAGTTTCTTCTTTCATGTGAAGTAATTAGATATGTAGATCCATTTTTCTTCACCCTTTCTAACTTCCCCATCAGCTCTGTTTTTGCTGTATGTCTCTTGCA
The DNA here is from genome assembly GCA_001624995.1 of Puccinia horiana. NCBI lineage: Eukaryota > Fungi > Basidiomycota > Pucciniomycetes > Pucciniales > Pucciniaceae > Puccinia > Puccinia horiana. The sequence goes on from LWDY01000012.1 coordinate 318,569, forward strand.
GACACCAGATGGATATATCCACACTGCAAGAAAAAGTCAAACAACTGCTGGCAGTTGCACCAGGAAAATTTATGAATCTTGTGCACTTCATCTTGAATCACCTTCAGTTTGATGGTAATCCAGGTGGCATACAGTCTTATATATTGGATTCAAAAGGAATTTTGTAATTTTTTGGCAAGAAGCAAGTCCATTCCTGTTTTTCATTCATCATCTGATCAGTCAATGACTATCAGATTCATACCCATTTCTAGGCTTAGACCTATCTCAACACAAATATTTCACATAAATGCTTGCATTTGAAAAAAGTATGGGGAGTCCATTAATGTGTATCATGGCACCCTTTCTTTCCTCTTCCTTATTCTTTTAGAAGAATTTTTACATGCCATGCATCCTTTTCTTTGCGTGATAACGTCTTTTTACATTTGCATCTGTGTTTTTCTAATTCAACAAAAAGCTGACTGATCATTGTACATTGATGTGACGGTAGTCTACAGATCTTGGTTAAAAAAAGGAGGAAGGATTCAAAGGAAGTTTACCTTTGTAAAGATAGTACATTTTCTACGAGGTCGGAGAGGTAGGAGGTGAGCTGTCTGGGAAAGCGTCTTGAGGACTGACGCAGAGGAGCGGATTACTCGAGTCGACGGTGCCGAACTTAGCCATTTCCTTAGGGTCGGTACAGCTGAAAACTGAAGGCTGGCCCTTCTTGGCTCCAGATGCCGAGCAAGAACACTTTGAGGCCAAGTCCTTGGACTTGCCTGTCCGAGGCATCGCTTGATCACCTGCATAGAGCAACCCAACCTCATCAGATCCGCGGCAAATCTTTGCCGATTGGGACTATAAAACAGGTATTTGTCAATGGATTGAATCATTGTTGGATGACATGCCCTCCCTCGAGTTTTCTCGCCGCCGGTTTTTGGACACTTGTTAAGGAGAGTTACACTGACCTCGTCCATAGTGAGCTGAGCGCCGAAGGCAAAGCAACTTCCCAAGTTGGTGCAGTAAGGCAAGCTCGTCACCTTCTTCCAATCGAATGTGTCTTTTTGAGGCCAACTGGCACAACTCCAGAGCCACAGCTTCATCTCGGGGCCCATGGGCATGCATCCGCAGCGCCCGATACCGATCGACCGGTTTCCCTGGGCGTCGATTGTGTAGAACTGGTCTTGTGACTCTTGGTTCCGCGAGATGTATCCTAGTACATCTTCACCGCTGCAAACCACCTGTAATCAGAATACCATTCCAGTCAGTCCTGTGGTCCTCCGCGGAAGAGTTTCATGCCCAGTGCCCCTAAGTGGGATGAGGTTAGTCTGACTCACCGTGTCGAGATTGCTCCGGGTTTGAACCTCAGAACTGTCTCCCTTGGAAGCGCTTGCAAGCAGGAGTAAGGAGAGTGCAATCTTAGAGATTGCGCTCCATGAAGTTGATGAAGCCATGAACATAACGAAGCTTTCCAATAGATCGGGCGGTCCTTTCCGATTTACTCCGACTATGGGTGATTGTCACGGGAACGTCGAACTGGGCAAAAATTTAAGGGGGGAATTTGAACTTTCGCAACAAAAAAATGAGATTGTTAAAGGGGAGTGGTGAAAGAACGCGAAGAAGATGTTTGCCGGGTATTTTTAATCTGGAGGCAAGTAGCTCAGCTGATGAGGATATCTGGCATTCCTATATATTCCTGGCAAGATGGAGTTAGCGTAAGAAGGGGCCATCACTGAACCATGTAGTGACCGGAGACGACAGAGCTCGACAGAGCCCCTTGTTGAGGGAAGCAACCCAGAGCACAGTAAACGGGTTTGACCAACACCGGACGTCAAGCCCGGCGGGGCGAATCCGCCGAGCCCAGGTGAGCGAGCAGTACGCCTATCGACCAAGAGACGTGGGACATGCTGGACTAAGCCCCTGCTCTCCATTCCTTGCAAATAATACTACCGGAATTCACTAAGAGACATCAGCGGCCCGGGGAGGAGTGCAAGTAGTTGCGCTTGAGGGAAGCCCTCAAGGGACGGTAACCAGGTGACTTGGCTCGGTCCCGGTCGACCGACGAGCTCTTTCGATCGAGCAAACAGTGTGTCTGTAGACCTTGCTGGCCTCTGTCTCAAAGGGGTCAGTCCAAAAGTACCACCCCCAGGCCCCCGGGACAACGCAAAGCACTTCACCGAAGGACTTGCTTGCCTCAGTCCACCCACTCACATCAGAGCCAAGTGCTTCATCTTCTAATGTCATCTTATGAATTAGGATGACAGTTTTCATTGTCAAAGCAAAGGTGGCGCAGATGCCGTCGCGAAGGGACCCTCCAAAGGAGGGGCTTATGGCATACCTCGAACGACAGTAGGCAGCATTCGGCCCGTTTCTCGCTTTTGATCTTCTACTGCTTGAGATCGGCACATAGACCTCATCGAAACTATCTCATGAGAAGCGCCAGAAGCTGGGCTCTCCGGGAAAATTGTTTTTGTGTATTTTTATCTAATCGAAAGAGCATCAAGGTTTGGTCAGGTGGATGGTGAGCACAGTGGAGTAGGCAAAAAATTCTGCTACTCAGAATTTTGATGCATCTTACCAGTGGAGGAATAAAAAAAAAAAAACAGTCTGCTCCCAGGCAAAACAATTTTACGCTTCTTACTATTTTGCAAGGTTAGGTGTGTTTTCCTGCTTTGGTTTGTGTTCAGAATCCTTCTCCTGTAGTGTCAAACTAGGCACTGCTTTATACACATTGCTAACACATCTATGTGAGACTTCATAAGTTCATATGAACATTGGATCCAATGCATCATCAGCACATCACACAAGCATACATGACCAATCTGTTTAACATTTCAGGTAATGTGTACTTACACTGCATGCAAAATGGCAGCCAGATTCCCAAAAGCTTCATCTGGTGACTGAAGCTGGGATGTGGAATATACAAGGATCCTGAACTTCTGAAGACTTCGATCAAAGAATTTGCTCAGATTCATGGCTATGCCATTGTGATGAAGAGGACAGTCCCCGGAAAGAGTATTCATTTTAAATGTGACAGGTAAGTTCAATCTTCTTCTCAACTTCTTTCCTCATTATTATGTTGATTTTGTCTCTTCCTGATTTTCTGCTTTCTTTTTTTTTTTGCAACATATCAGGTGAGTACTCTTTTTATCTTCTCCTCATCACTTCCTCCCCATCTTCCTCTCATCACCCTCAACACTCTTTTTTATCTGCTTCTCATCATCTCTTTTCCATTTTTTTGAAGCTTTTAACTGATTTTCCTTTTGTTTTTGCAACATATCAGGTGAGCACTTCTTTTCTCTTCTCCTCATCACTTCTTCCCCAACTTCCTCTCATCACCCTCAACACCATGTTTTATCTTCTTCTCATCACTCTTCTCCCTCTCTTTTCCATCTTTTTTTGAACCTTTTAAATTTAACTGATTTTCCGCCTTTTTTTTCTGCTTTTTCTAGAGGGGGAAACCCAGCACAAAACAAACGAGGCGAGCTGGCTATTCCCCCGCCAATCATTCTACTGCATCAGAATCACGCCCCACTCACAGCCAACCCTCCACAAACAGAAAAAAGAAACACCCTTGAAAAAGCTGAGATTTCATTGTGCACGGTGCAGATGTCTGATGATGTGCAAAATGTACGACTGTCTGGTTCTGGATAGACTAACATGTACTCAAGCTTGCAACAGATGTAAATTTGAGAATTGAATCGTTATTTACTTAATGGCTCAAGAGTCTAAATGATGAAAGAAGGAGGCCAGTCAAATGAGGACATGTACCACGATCCGGGGCATAATTAGGTATTCAAGATTCAATACCACTCTTGCTTTGAGGGGTCGTGCAGCTTACAGCGAAGGCTACTTCTTGCCTTCAAAAACAATCTTCCATTCTGGCCCTGAGCCCCTTTCTGGATACTGACCACACCAGACTATTTTATTTTTATTCAAAGAAGAATCAAGTTAGCAACTATTCATTTTTTAGTGGGTTGGCTCATTGTAAAAGATACTTACTTTACCCTTGCATCGATTGAGCATGGTTTCCAATACAGGTCGAACATCCCCGTTCGTCCTGTGTACGTCAATTTGTTTATTTATGTTGGAAATCAAGACATCAGTAACAGCCAGCCGGTAAACGAGCTCGAACTGTTTTAAACTGACGCGACGATGTCTGAGTGATCCGAGGTGTAGATATTTATCTGTTGAGGTAGGTCGAAGTTGATGTCAGATATTATAGGATCGGGATGATACATAGACGCGACTGACGCAAGAGATAAACTGATGGAATGGAAATCGCTTAAAAAAACTCACAGTGCAAGACTCGTAGGTGGCAGTAACTCTAGAACTTTGCTCATGTTCATCGTCCAAGAGCTGGCCCTTCTGGTTGAGAGGGATAGAAGAGTAGGCCCTAGAGAGTGAGAGGTAAAGAAGATCAGCTAGGGCATTGGGACAGCCATCCAACTGATAGTCCACAAGTTCATAAGTCACTCACTTGATACAATCACTCTTGACGGTATCTCGTGCATTTTTGTTGAGTCCACATGTCTCCTTGAGGAAAGGGAAATCGGACTCGTAGGGTGCCAATCCGCGGTTACCGATGTTGAGAAACACCTCCTTGTTACTTGGCAGTTCGCCGCCACCCGCCTGCAAAATAAGATACCAAGATAGTTATAGCTTTGATTGTTCTTTCTGGACAATTCTATGTCGAATATCGAAACACAACCTAGAAGTAGCTAACATTTGGTTTGCACTTGTCAAGAATCTGGTCGGAGCCAGTCTCAATTTCTTTCTTGGTGCTAATTTGTAAATCGAATTCAAGGTTAGTTGAACATTCGAGCCTCACAACAAGATGCAGACAATCTACACTTACGTGTGAACACCCTTTGGATTTTCGACAATGATCTAGTGTTAGTTCGACAGACACAGGTTATTCTTAATTAGCTCCCGAACTCCTACATCCTCATTGCAAAGGTTGACATACAGAACAGTTTTGGCTTATATAGCCAAAGTTTGTCGAGATTCCATCAAGAGTTTCTTCTTGATTGTATTTGATTTGAGCAATGGCTCTATAGAATTGAAAATCCGATTTGGAAGGACGTGAGTTGCAACCGATATTATCCAGCCGGAAATAAAGAGACATCCCACGTACGCCTCACATTCGCTTCTTATCACTGGCAGTCCTGAATAACAGTCAATCGCCAACGCCTTGGGGGCAAGCAAGCTTGTGAGGCTACAAACAAACACGAGTCGATTGGCATACATGATGATGGTCGGTCTACTGGGGGTATCTTGAGGATCTTGGGATGAGAAGTTCAGATGACCGTCGCCTTTTAAAAATATTTCTTGCACCGCTCGCCGGGTTTATTTCTCATGGGCAGATTTGCATTAAGAACACATAAACATAAACATTCCTTTTTAAGACTGCGAGCCTGACCGACATCTTATGTAACAGAGCCCAGACGGTCAAGGTAGAAACGGCTGATCACAGTTGATGAGAGGCTATGGTGAGTGGCCCGGCGGCCCTTCCGGTAGGGAGGAGCGATCCTATTGTTGGCCAGCGAGCAGCTGCGAACTATCAGAATTACTCCGGAATCGACTAGGTTAAAAGATATTTTCTTGGGCTCCCATGGACAACGAAAACTGTGCCAGTGCACATGGCGATGTATACTCTATTAAAACTGTCTGGATAAACGGAGGTTTTACCCCCAAATGCGGGGATTTAAGGGGAATGACATCTTGAGGAAGTCTAGTTTTTTTTTTTTTTTTGGGGGGGGGGATGAAAACTAGGTAGTTGATTTCGTCAAGAAAAAGAAAAAAAATCATAACACTTGAGACTTGATTTGCTCTGTTGGGGAGCAACATAAAGTTTGCCATGGCTGATTCCCGAATACAGGCTCATTAAGCACAATACCTACATTTCCAATTTTCTGACCCTTTGATTTGTTGATTGTGAGAGCAAGGTGTAATGGAGACCCGTGGCCATCTGCAGGGGCTGTAGATCTTAATTTACATGCCGAAAAGCTAAAATTCTAGCTTTTTGACTGCAAATATACTCTGGCATCTGACTACAGTTGTGCGTAGCATATTACTGTATGTGGTTGCCTGCAAAACTTAAAATCGCCTGCCGGCTGACACAAGACCCCTGACGGGGGTCCAGCACACTCAAGGACCACATTTTTGGAGTCCTTGGGGTGGTGGCTCTTCAAATCTATCGTGGCTAAGCAATTGGCCCAGCCAAATAAAAAAACTTTTTTTTCTCACGTATTTGGACATGGGTTTATGGCACCCCCATAGTGCATAAATTTGGGTTTATGCAGCTTTTGGACCCGTTTTCTATGGGTTTAGGGCGTGCAAGAAGCCTATAAACTGGCCCCTAAGGCCATATTATGGGCTTTGGAGAGCTATTTTTTGTCCAGACCATCCGGACACCCCCCAAATGACATACAGTAATTTGCTGTACACAACTGTAGATCTGGCTCTGCAGGGGGACTGTAGATTGAAGGGAAGTCCTCCAATGTCTACAATCAATATGCCATGGTAGGGCGGATATCTGGAAAACATATTTTGATACTTGATTTTGGGTTCTTCTAATTTCTGAAGAATTTTGTTATTGAAATGGAAGACTTCCCTTCGCCATCTGCAGCCCCTGCAGATCATGATCATAATTTGAAAGTGGAAAAGCTAGATTTTTAGCTTTTCACCTGCAATTAAGCTTTGGCATCTGACTCTACAGGGGGGCTGTAGATTGAAGGGAAGTCAGCCAATGTTCTATATTATGATGGTGCTAAACAGGGCCTAAGTAATTATGATACTTGCATTGACAATTCAATGTCTTGAACCTTTCCTGACCATGGTTAATACCTGACATAAATCACCTCCCAAGACCTTTTCACCAAAGGGTTGATTGGAATCCATCAAGTCTTGGAGTAGTCCATCAACCAATCTGAGCTCATTTCTTACCAGGGATGTTCTATGGCAATTGCTAGCAATTGCCTTACATGAACTATTATGTGTAACTCAGCTTGAACTGTCTGGATGTGTGTTGGAAGTAAGTCATAATTTGGTCTGATGTTTGTTTGATCTGATGTATATCTATGGTTGAAGTCAACATTGGTAAATGTGGATGATATCTAGCATAATTAGTTGAGTTGATGTGCTACAACTCATGCATAATTTCTCTTGATACAATCAGCATCCAGAAACCAGTTTTTCCCACCAACTGTTTTTTGAAAAATTGAATTGTGAGTGTGAAAACATACCTAAAGATAAAACCAGATCCAATCCTTGTGGCATTCACCTCTTTTGCCTGTGAATTTTATGAGAGAACTATAACCAGTATAAACCCATTCTTGATTAGACATGGCACAATTCAAATGAAATCAACAATTGCCTATAGTATTGTAAGATATCCAAGAATCCAAGTATAATAAAGGCACACTTTCAGGCTTTTTAGGTCCGAGTTTGGCCTTTTTAGCAGGGGGAGTGTGAATGCTGCCCCCTATTCCAGCTGGATTAGCCTCAGTCTGTGGACATGAGGGTTCACCTGAGTTCCCCCTCCCCAGGCATCAAGCACCAGTTGGATTTTAGGTGGCAGGTAAATAAGCGGCTTATATAGTAAAATCCAAGTATTCATGTCTCTGGGTACATATCCTAAATAGCTCCTCCAAGTAAAATTTTCAAAATGGCATCTTTTTAGTGGGCAAAAGCCATGCAGAAGAGGGTACACACTGTTTAGTCACCTAGAGTTCCAACTCTCACTGGACACACATCTTTTTCAAAAACAAAACTGGATTAATTCAATTCAGAATTTGGATTCATTATTTTTTAAACACTCTAGGCATGAATTCTGAATTCAAAAAAACATTTGTTTCATTGTAAACTGACACAAACATACACGGGCACATTTGTGTCATGCTCCCAGGCAAGCTGGCAAAGTCAGAAATAAATAAAAAAGAAAACTTTGGAAGAGAGAAAAAGAATAAAAAGAAGAACATGTGTTAAATCAATTTGAGGGAGACATTATTATCAAAATACGGCCAATTTTCACAAGTTTGGCAATAACTATGTGGCAGAAGGGTTGTCTTAAAGTCAGAAAGTTTCTGTCAGTTAAAATCTGCTGATAATTTTGAAACACTGGGAATAAAATTGTGGGTTGGCCAAGAAAAAAAGGAGTATCAACATCTTTGACCTTGCACAATTCCCTTTGCCTTCTGTGCCCACACATAATGAAATAAAAAAAAATTGTTTCTGCACAGCCTACAGGGTATGGGTTTACACAGAGGTCAGAAATTACCATGGTCAAAACTTGTTGAACTTTGGCAAAAAGGGGGATCAAGGAGACATTATGATTGGATTGGGGTTAGTTTCTGTATTGGTATGGGATACATTTCTTCAAGAAAGATACAGTATTATTCCAGTCACCTTGTGACAGACATATGATTGTATTACAACTGAGTTGGAACAAACAACTTGATGGGTCCAAACCAACTCTATGAACTGGTTCAGCGATGGCACTTGCAAGCAGGTGCTGAGCAAACACCTGTGGTGATTGATTTGGTGAGATGTTTCTGATTATCTAGTAATAATTCTGCCACTACGCAAATAGTTAGCATGGTTTTGAAAACAATACACTAACAGTTAGTGTAGTTTTTGAAAGCAATCCAAGTTAGTGTGTCTTGTTTTTTTTTTTTCTGCTCACATAGATACACTAACACTAACCATAGATTTGGTTATTGTTACTTTTGTTTTTCTGTATAAAAATAAGAATACACCACCGGCCATATTTTTTCACAGGTAAAAATCCTGTAGTGTTGATTGGCCATTAAAACTGCACCTATAAATAGTAACAGGATCTTTTTGTTAGCGTATCTACAAAAAATAACAATACACTACAATAACAGTACTGTTATTAGTGTAACTGGCCCGCCCTTAAGTGGTGTAGATGTCTATCTAGACTTATAATTATCAGTATGTACCATCCAGAAATCTAGAAAAAAAAAACATTTCCTAAAAAAGTCAAGATTATGTAAAGTCATTCAAAGCTTAAAAAAAAAAGAACCTATTACATATTTACATATCAAGTATGTAACCCCTTTCTCTTTCCTTCTCTTTCCCTCTCTTACTCCCTCCCTCAAACAAACAAACAAACAAAAATGCAATGACAAATATGAAGAACCAAAAGAAAATAGATTGTCTTGTATGTACAACACTATCCCCCCCCCCCCCCCCCAAAAAAAAAAAAAGAAAAATTAAAACATTATTGATTTTAAAAAAAAACATCAAGACAGGTCCCCCTTTTCCCCCTTCTGCTTTCTTTTCTCCAGTCCTCCCAAAGAAAAAGAAAAAGAAAAAGAAAAAAGGAGATATTGTAAGATGACCAAAAATAATTGCTTTCTATAAAAAAAAATCAACTTCACAAAAAAGAAACAAAAAAAAGAAACAAAAAAAAACACATTTAACAAAAAAAAAAAAAAAAGGAAAGAAAGTTAACCGATGCTAGAGACTAGAAGTCTATGGTCTGATGTAGAAGAAGTCGACGAAGAAGTCGAGGGAGATTTTTTGGGAGAAGAATTAGTATCAGCATTAGTAATAGTATTAATATTAGTATTAGTATTAATATTAGTATTAGTACTAGTGTTAATAAGAGTAGTGTTAGTATTAGTATTAGTATCAGGAAAGTGGACAAGGTCCGAGGCCGGAGCGAGACGATGAGAAAGAGGATTGATGATAAGCGCGTCGATATGACTACGAGGGAAGTCCAGCTGGACAGCCGAAGAAGAAGGGCCGAGGGTCGCGGCCGAGGAGGTACAGGGTCTCGTCCTGAGAGATCTGCGCGGCTGGACGAGAGGGATGGTCTGGCTCTGCGTTCTTCTCCTCCGATGACCACCTTGTTGTGGTTGTTGTTGGAGGTTGGGAGGAGTAGAAGACGTGCACGTCGACAGCGAGCCCGAGCTGGAGTGGTCGTTGGAGAGGACACGCGTGTGGACATGGTCGGCCGATTGGAGGGGCGGATGGTGGTCGGAGTCGGGCGGGCTCCAGGCGATGTTGTCGATCAGCAAGTGCATCGAAGAGCCGTCGCTAGTAGCCCTGCGAGCGGCGCGAGTGGAGCGAGAAAAGGAGGAAGAAGACGGATGGGGATGGGGCGGGGGCGGGTCGAGAGAAGGCGCGGATTGCCAGGGGACGATTCCGAGTTGTTTGTGCTTCGTCGAGACCCAATAGCTGCGCACAGGAACGCGGGCAGAAGCGGCGGTGGTAGACGGACGGGGCTCGGTGAGCGCCTTGCGTTTCTGGCCTACATACTTTCTCTCGGTTGACGAGTCTCGTCTGCTCGGGCCCAGGAGCGAGGGCGTGAAAGGCGAGTACGGTTGGGTGGTTGCAGGAGCCGGAGACGGGTGCGGATCGGACCCCCATGGGACGAGCCCCAATTGCTTCTGCTTGGTCGTGATCCAGTACGTCTTCCGCTTCACGGGGAGTGCCGGGCCATCCGGGCTGGCCAATTGACCCGCCGCCAGTCGGGGCTCCTGCGTGGCGACGATCTCGGGTGGGACGGGCTCGGATTGCGAGGGACGAAAGATGGGCTTGGTGAGATCTTGGGTAGGCAGAAACTTGACCGAGCTGACAAACTGAGTCGCGCTCGCGTTGAGTTGGTCTTGCATGTCCGATTGGGAAGGCCTTTGACGTCTGGTAGATGATGAGCGAGAGTTCGGACGCGGATCGATTGGAGGGTTCGGTGCTTGTTGGGACGCCAATCCGAGTTGGCGCCGGACTTGCGAGGGTGTGGTGGAGTAAGAAACCGTAGGAGAACGTTCGAGTGCAGGTGTGTTGCTCGCCCTACTCGTCGTGCCTTCACTGGAATCTATCAATGAGCTCAAATCTGTGTCTGTGCCCAAGCTAGCAGCCACCCTCGTCGTGGTCGTCGTCGGAGTAGGCTCCTCAAATTCTTTCTTGTTTGAAATGTTCTGTTGTCCACTATTCAGTTCATCGGTCTGGTCTAGACCTGACTCGTCTTCTTGTGGTGAATAAAATCCTTTGCCGTTTCGTTCACAAGTCGCACACATACATTCGCGATTCTTCTCTCCAAAGTAATTCATCCCGTAGCTGGTCAGGATTTCTTGGCCGGCTTTGATCGGTTTGGTGACTTTGAATTTGATGGTAAAGCCTTCTCTGAGTAAGACTGCATTATTTTCACAATCATGATTGACGAACCGAGCCGGGCCGCAAAACACCTGAAACTTTCCACGCGAGTTGACGATGTGAGAAAAGTCGGTACTGACGCGAGGATGAGCTGTGCCAATTGATCTATCATCATTCTGGGTGGATAGATGGGCGTTGGAACGTAGTTTGAGGTCTTCTTCTTCCGTCAGATCTGCAAACGATCCTTCACAGCCTACGACGATATCATTGGGCGCATAATCTCGTGTTGCAAAGACGGCGAGATGGGTGAGAGTGTTGGATGGACAATATGGCTCAGTAGACCGAGTGGAACGTCGAGTTGAAGAAGAAGTGGTGTTATTATTAGAAAACGAGAGTTGAGATGAGTCGATTAGGTCTCTTAGTTCGTTGGCACGGATCTTGGCTCGTTGTCGTCTGGTAGAAGTGTTGGAGGCCGGGGAAGAACCCTGAGTGGATCCTGGCAGTTGATTGTTTGGTGTTTGTTGTTCAGTCGTTGGAATTTGTCGACGTTGATCATAGCGATCTGTCTCACAAAATCTGATGCCGCATTTGGGTAGAAATAATTGGAGATACAATCCAATATGTCTAGCATAAAAAGATACAAATAACCTGTTAATAACTTTTTTTTTTTCTTTCTTAAAAATAAATAAACCTTTTTTTTTGTTGCTTACTTTCCTAGCCTTGGTGGTTCCGCATTGCTGAGGTACTGAGTTACGCCAGGTAATCTGGATGCAGAATCAAGTTAGCAAAAGAGAGAAAGAGATTAAATTTGAAGGAGATATACTAACTGTCGAATGAGAGTTGTTGCTTCGGTCAAGTTTTTCAATTGGCCAGTTTGAACCTATGATCAAGAAGGAGACCAAATGAGCATGTTTTTTTTCTTCAGTTTTTTGTAGGATGGGACTGACAGCATGTATGATTTGATTGAGGTCGTTGATGTTTAATGCTCTTGGTCTTCGATAGTCAGTCGTGAATTTGATAGTTCTCTTCAGTGGGATTGCTGAGTGTGGCCAAAGGAAGCAGTCCAGGAGATCGCTGCAGAAACCGATAGTCAGCATCAGCATCAAGAAGAATGAGTAGTTGGTAGTCGTTACCTCATCAGGTCATCTGCCCTCGTTAGTTTTTCAGCAGGAGTGTAAGTGCTCGCCATCTTGTTGACTGTTCCGTGTTGGAATCTGCTTTTCGGTTTTTCGAAAACTCAAAAACCACACACTATACAAGACTCCTCTCTCTTTTCTTTACTTGACTTTCTGGAAAGTTTGCGCTGTTGATGATAGCTCTTCAGTCAATCGTCAGCATCAGATCCCACATTCCAAGAAGCCCAACCCTTGTTCAATTGGCATGTGGACTGCAGAGTACAGCCTCCATCAAAGACACAGCTGTTGTTTTGGTGGTGTCCCTGCTAAAATCACACTACTGTTTAGTGGCATATGCCTATACACAGTACACGCACACCACCAAAACACTCGACTACATAACTCACTTCAAGAAGACTCCTCACAACGAACCAAAAAGAACCGATCCACAATGTCTGGAGCTGGTAAGTGTCCATTCAACTCATCCGTGGAGAAAACACAACTAAATCAACAAAATGATGGTACACAGGGGCCCGAGAGAATGTGTTTCCGACCAGGATGAACTTGAACCTAGTCAAACAACGACTCAAGGGGGCACAAACGGGCCATTCACTGCTCAAGAAGAAAGTAGATGCACTCACCAAACGATTCAGGACGATCACCCAAAAGATTGATCAAACCAAACGCGAGATGGGCCGGGTGATGCAACTAGCCGCATTCAGCTTAGCCGAAGTTACTTACACTAGCAGTAGTCGGGGTGGTGATATCTGCTATCAATTACAAGAATCTGTTAAAGACGCTTCCTTCAAAGTCTCCACTCATCAAGAAAACGTCTCGGGTGTCATCTTACCCACCTTCGCTGTCGATTCAACTAAACCCGCTAACGCTGGTCTGTACTATACCCCTTTATCTCTCCTTCTTTCTAACTAACTGTTAATCTTTCTCTTCCTCTTTTTTTTTAGAACTCGATTTGACGGGTCTGGGTCGGGGTGGTCAACAAATCAATAAAGCGCGAGAAATTTATGCTAAAGCGACTGAAACTCTAGTCGAATTAGCTTCGCTTCAAGTAAGCTGCCAACAAACACAAATCTTCTCTCATTTACATGTACTAATTTTACTTTTGTCATGTCAAAAAGACTGCTTTTGTCATTCTGGATGAGGTTATTAGGATGACCAATCGTCGGGTTAATGCATTAGAACATGTAGTCATACCCAAATTAGAAAACACCGTCAAGTAAATCTCACCTTCTTTCAAAAAATTCTCTCACTTCAACACTAACAAAAAAGACCTTTTTTTTTGATATAGATATATTAATTCAGAATTAGATGAAGGAGATCGAGAAGATTTTTTCAGATTAAAGAAAGTCCAAGCCAAAAAGAAAGAAAGAACGGCGATTGCGGAAGCCGAGAAGCAAGAACGAATCCGATCCAATGGCGGGTCAGACGATGATGGTGGAGGAGCAACTGATTTATTGGATGAACGTGATCAAGATGTGATTTTTTAGATCGGTTCAAATCTTACTCGCTTCTTAACTCTCGCTCTTCATCTTCATCTAATCTCCACTCGAAGTCGTGCACTAGCCTATCATCCTCTTTCTTTCTTCTCCAAAAAAACTACGTTTGATCTTGACAATGAGACTCTGATCAATAAAAACTTTTGTACTTCTTACTTGTTTTGATTTCCACCAAAAGAAATAAATAAATAATGTTTTTCGTTGGGGGGGGGGGGGGGGGGGAGACTGGTCACATTTCTGAAACAACCCCCCAAAAAAAAGATTGACATCTCATGCTGTATATTAAGCCTTGACTACTATGTACAAGTATTTCTTCATGAGTCACAAGGAAAGAAAATATATCACTAATTATCAACAAGTTAAAAATTGGGCCTTGGTTAAACGACTCCCAAGATCTGGAGTTGCGACTCCCAGGACCCGCGCGACGTCTCTTTTGGGAGTCGCAACTCCAATCCAGGGATCAAGGGATTTGGGAAAACACCAAAAATAAAAATAAAATTCATAGCTCATGTTCCACAAGAGCAATTGGGGTAAAAATTCAAAGAGGTTTTATTTGTGCCATGATTGTAATTCTATGAATTTTTTTAGAGAATCTCACCCATAAGTTTTTTTTTCCCTACCTGGTACCGTAATCTTCAACCCTATGCCAAAACCTGCTGTGACTTCTCACTGCAACCCTCCAGATGTCTCAGAATTTCACACTGTGTGGAAGAAGTGATGCAATATTACTAGAAATAATGGCACCATGTCATCAACCAACCTGAAATGATCACAACATTAATAACCTGCAAACAAGTTCAAATCTTATTTGAATTCTAAAGGAGAAATTAAAATCAAGACATTGAAGACAGCAATGCAATAAAAGCAAGATAAAACAGATACTTTCAGAGACTATATATCAAGAGAGGAAAACAAAACAATGTTGGCTTCAATCATTTCTATTTTTACTTGCACCAGCCTCCCCAGCTTTAAGCTTTTGAGCTAACTGGAACCACCTGGAATATTTTTCCTCCCAAGCCAAAGCTTCAGACACAGCACTGATCTGCCATTGTCTGAGGACTTGGCCAGGGCAGGAAAAAGAATGAGATCTTTGAGCTCAATACTGCATGTTGCTTTCTGGAAGTTGTCAGTTGAACTGGACATGCACTATTGAAATAACATTTCAAGTCAATTGGCACACCAGCAAGCACTCTGATTTTTGTTTGTGGGGATCTTTTGGTTTTAATGTCTGCACATCCCTTTTTGAGAGCAACATGGGGCATGTCAAATATTTGAGATAGGTATGGATCTTTTACCACCAACTGAACCATTCATTATCCCTTAATCTCTCAAATCCTGGCTTTGCAAGCCGTCCCTCAATCCAACAACCATCAACAAATTCCTACCATCCCCATATCTCTACCTTTATCCAAGAATTTGAAACTTATAAATCTCCATCTGAGTTCCTGCAACCTCCCAGCAAATTGCATCCCTCCAAAAAACATCTTTTGCCTTCAAGAGGCTCACACATAAGCCAGCTTAATCTACACAGGAGATTCTTACAACCCAATTCCATCTCTGGAGAGAAGACTACCACATCACCATTGAGTGGCTCAGAGACAAGAATAAACACACTGTCTGCTTTGGAGACAGTAAGGCTGCTAAATTTGGCCAACCTGTTACCGGAAAATCATTGGTTACAAGTGTATGGTGATCAACTGTTGCAACTGTGGGAAATAAGGGTATTATTGAAGCTTGTATCTGGTACATTCCTGTGAAATGTGTACTCAGTTCTCAGTCCTAGTTCCGGTTGTTTTCTTTCTTTTCCTTTTTCCTTATCCTGTTCTCTTCTATTCTCTCTTGACTCAGGTTCAACCTCTCCTCTGCTCCTCTCCTAACTCCCTTGGCTGACTCAACACTCTCAACACCATCACAAGGATTCTCCCTTTTATCCTAATTCCCACAGATTATGAGACCGGATAAACTCTCATGAATCCCGCTGATTTGCCTGAAGAAAACTCACCCACTACTAAACCAAACATTTCATCTCTTCCAGCTTCATACCCAGAAACTAACGATCAGAAAGAAATCATCTTTGTCCAACCCAACATGGTTAAACTCAAGGACAGCGCAAAACTCACCGGTTTCAACTATCAAGAATGGAAGATTAAGGTCTCAGCCATTCTCCAACTCAAACACCTTCTCAAGCTCGTAAATGGCACTGAAACCAAGGAAGACACCAATAGGCAAGATGTGATTGATCCTAATCGCCGAGAGGACGCACTGGCTATCCTGGTACTCAACTGTGACCCCAAGATCTCTGCTCGGTTCACTCACAAATCAAACGGCAACACTTCCGTGTTCTGGACACTCCTGAACGACTAATATCAGCCAAAAACTGTCCAAAATGAGGCAACATACCTCAACAATCATTTCGTCCAATAATCTGGAATATACCCTCAATTCAATCTACGATAACTGCCTATTACTTTGCTCCATCATCGACGACAACAAATTTACTCCCTCTGAGCTGCTCGATTCCGTCATAGCAATGTGGGCCCTTTTTAACTTACCCCCCAAGTTCAAGGCAATGGGCGAGCTCCTTCTTAAGAAATGTCAAATTGACAAGAAACCTCTGTCACTCAAGATTCTAGTCAAAGATTGTTAGGATTTCAGCTCAACAAGATGATGCGATGAGAGGAACTGTTCTTGATGATGAGGGAACAAGACTAAGGAGCAGCTAAAGGTAGCACTGATTAGAAAATTCTCAGACTCGATAGGGATTGATTACACATCAGGGAGCAGATTAAGTAGCTAAGTCAGAAATAGTGACAGGATTGATAGGACAGGATTGACAGGGTTGACAGGAGGACAGGAAAGAACAGGTACTGGAACTGGGATCAAACGGGGACAGGAACAGGGTGACCACTTGGTCAGACAGGACAGGAACAGGCCACTTGGCCATACAGGAGAGATGGGAGCGGAAGTTGACACCAAAATTCTGACAAAGATGTTAGAAACTTTATTCAACGGAATGATGAGTCTACTGAAAACGCCAAAGCCCTTGCCACGTATCGAAAGAACTTCAAGAGTACATAAAATGGTCCCAGATGCTCCGAAGGGTGGCACAATCCTGAAACCAGACATTTGAAATCGGAATGCTCCTACCTCAAATCCACCAAAGCCCTACAGGCCTCTCTCCAAAACCAACCCCTCTCCGAGTTCATACTTGAATCTGGAGCCACCACCTCAATGTTCAACCATCCGTCCTTTTTTCCTACTCTATCAAAATCCACTGAAAAAATCTTCCTGGCAAACAGTTCGGGCACTGCCCATTTTGAATTTCCTCTTGCTCACCTACAACTAAGCCATTCCCTTTACATACCCTCTCTCACTTCTAGTCTCATCAGCCTTAGCTTGTTTATTCAACACGGCTACTCTCTCCAATCGGATGGTCCAGGAAGGTTTAAACTATGCAACAGTGACCACTCCACGGTATTAGGTGGCAGCCTTGTTGCCAGTAACTTTGTCATCCACTGCTCGATCAAAAAAGTGTTCTCCATCAACCTCAAATCTGATTTTTCCCTGCTCAACATCAAAGATGAAGCTGCAGGTCACCTATCTGTCCACTACTTTTACAGCATGTTCCCAGATCTTCCAAAAATCGAATTCATGTGCACCACATGTGACATGTCAAAAAGTCATAAAGAACCTTTCCGGGGTCATTTTCCCCCAGCTAATTGGAAACTCGATTTCCTTCACATCAATCTTTGCAGGCCATTCTCCACTCCCTCGGTCTCCGGATACAAGTACTTCTTGAGGGCTGTCACTGGGTACTCTCACTATGTTTGGGTGAAATTTCTTGCCTTCAAAAGCGACGTCAACCAAATCCTCAAAGACTTATTCTTGAGGATCAAAAACAAATCAAACCACAAGATAGCCCATCTCGTCAGCAACAATGGCACGGAATTCAAGAATGCTGATCTCAACCTCTTCTACTCTAGAAAAGAAATACAGCATCTTACAACTTCCCCATATCACCCAGAAAACAATTTGTTTTCAGAGTGTGGAAACAGAACCATGGTTGAAAAGGCCAGATGCCTGCTTAAAGACTCTGGTCTGCCTCTCAAGTTCTGGGCCAAAGCCGTAAACTGTGCAGTATATCTTGAAAATCTTTCCCCTTGTAAATCCATCAGCTTTACCTCTCCACACTCCAAATGGTTTGAAAGAAATCCCAGCCTCACTCATCTTTACCCCTTTGGTTGTCAAGTTTTTTGTCTTTTTAACAGATCACAGGGGAAGTTCAGGAGCAAAGGAGCAGAAGGGATCTTCCTAGGATACGGAGAGGGGCACAGGTCTTACCGAGTCTTGGAGAAAGAGACAGGTAATGTAGTGATATCTCATCACGTATTCCCA
Source organism: Puccinia horiana (assembly GCA_001624995.1). Taxonomy (NCBI): domain Eukaryota; kingdom Fungi; phylum Basidiomycota; class Pucciniomycetes; order Pucciniales; family Pucciniaceae; genus Puccinia; species Puccinia horiana. Next base: position 336,690 of record LWDY01000012.1, read on the forward strand.
GCTGCGTGCTCACCTGTCCAGCAGAGTACTGAAGAAACCCTTACTCTCCTTGTCAAAACAGATTCCCCCTCCCCAAAGCTTCTCCATCTGAAAACTCTTCCGTCCCTAGCGAAACTCATCAAAACCCTGGCTCCTCGGATGAATCGGAGACATCTTCCGACAAGATTGCTGCCACCCTCACAAAAAGAAATCCTACACCTCAGGTTGTCAGCACCAATTTTGAAAAAGTGCGTGCTGACAGGCACCTTTTAGTCTTACCAAAAGGTCATGCCTTTGGCTGGCGCAGAGGCGGTGTGCCGGGGCACCATTTTTTTTTTGCAGCAAGTGTTATGAGTGATGTCTGTCATTTGAAAGATTTACAAGAGGAGGGCAGAGAGAATAAAAAATTCTTACTTTGAGAATCAGTTTGTGCAGGTGCTGAGTCTTTTCAATTGTAACCGGCCAAAAGAAATGCTCAGTTGATTCAACAGGTGAGCAGAAACTGAGACAGAGATGGTCCAATATTCCTCAGATGGCTCTGAGGTGTTTTCTTCGCCAGCATCAACCTTTGAAGCAGTAGGCAGATAGGCTGACTTTGCTTCGGGAGGTAAATTTGGACAGATCTTTGATGTGCGAAAATAGTAGGTGAGGCTTTCTTTGCCTAAACACCTTTTGGCATTGGTTACATTTTTCTTGGTGTCGTCTTGAATCATCTTTTCGTAAGCCAAACATCATTAATCCATCCCATCGGGGACCATGAGATTTAGACGGCTTGATCCACTCTTGAGACAGCTGGAAGTATCACATTATTCATACCATCTTTCAGGCTGTCGATGACAGCTCATTACAGACATTTTCAATAGAGTGTCCCAGCTTGCCAGGCTACCTTAAGGTGGCTATAAGGCCTCACAGAGCAAAAAATGAGGAATTAGGGTTAGAGGGTGCACACCACCCCCCCTTTCTCATGAAAAAGTGTGCAGGTGTGGGGCGGGCGCACCCACCTGGGTGGCGCCGACAACCTGACCTACACCCCCTCCACCACTGGGAAGACACAACAAGTGGGCTGAAATTGATGACTCCACACCTCCCAACATCATTGAGGGCCCAAGAAGAACCAGACACTCGGTGAATGCTGCCTACTCAATGGACAACAATCCGCAAACCTACTCCAACACCATCGCTCAGCCCAACTGGGCCTTCTGGGAAGCTGCCATCAAAACCAAGCTGGGAAACATGTCCCAACACAATGTGTGGACCGTTCCTGAGTCCATTCCGCAAACCACCACCTGGGTTTTCAAACGTAAAACTGACCAGGATGGCAACCGGACAAAATACAAAGCTCGGTTGTGTGTCCAGGGTTTCCATCAGAGGGAAGGTATCGACTATCAGGATGTATTCTCGCCAACTGGCCATCTAACCTCACTCAGGATAATGTTCACTATCTGTGCCATGAACAATTGGAAGGTCCACCAGATGGATGTCCAATGTGCCTTTCTCAATGGTACCCCAGAGGAAGACCTCTTCATCTACACTCCTCAAGGCCTCAATAACAACCCCAAACAGGTCCTCAAGCTCAGCACAGAACTGTATGGCCTAAAGCTAAGCCCTCACAGCTACTCTGAAGGAAATCGGTCTAACCCCAACCCACTCCGACCCATGCCTATATCACTCCACTGATCCCAGCAATCCTCTCTTTCTATTTGTACATGTCGACAACCTGTTATTTGGTGGCACCTGGCCGGAAGTCTTCAAACAAAGGATCTCAAAAATCTTTGATATGGAGGGCCTTGGTGTTGCTAAATAGTCTCTAGGTATTAGGATCAATCAGCACCCTGGATCCATCTCCCTCGTACAAGACAATTACATAAAAAATATGCTCACCGAGTTTCATATCTCCAACAACAGAAGCACCCTCATTCCCCTCCCTTCCAACTGAAAGATGCTCAAAACTGTCCCTGCCAAATATCCCAAGTCCCCTCCCTTCAATTACCGCCGGGCTGTGGGCCTGATCCAATGCACCCACCCGGATCTAGTGTTCAGTCTCTCATTCCTTTCCCAATTCTTCAAACACCCAAATGAATCACACTACGCCGCAGCTCAACATGTTCTGTGATACATAAGTACAACCAAAGACCAACAACTCGTGCTCAGTCAAAACGATTTAGCCTTCAGACCAAACCATCTTGTCGGCTTCTCAAATTCCGACTGGAATGGGTCTAAATCGTGCAATTTGTAATCTGCATCTGTCGTCTACTTTCATGGAACCATAGGCTGGAGGAGTCAAAAACAAAACACAGTTTCCCTGTCATCAGCTGAAGGCAAATATGTGGTGCTAACCGAAACCTCCCAGGACCTTCTGTGGTACTCAAATGTCTTGGAAGAAATCCTCCACACAAAACCCCTCATGTCAATCTACTCGGACAACCAAAGCGCCATGGCAATCGGCTCCAATCCAATCTACCACCATGGCACCCAGCACATCACTTTATCAGAGATCACATATCAAACGGCAACATCAAAATGGAATACCTTCAAACCGATCAAATGCAAGCTGACCTTCTAACCAAAAATCTAACCAAAGGAAAAACATCATTCTTCCACAAGAAGCTCCTTGGGTCCCAACCAAAGTTATTGAAAGAATAATAAGTGAGGCTGTGTATGGGAAATAAGGGTATTATTGAAGCTTGTATCCGGGACAGTCCTGTGAAATGTGTACTCAGTTCTCAGTCCTAGTTCTGGTTGTTTTCTTTCTTTTACTTTTTCCTTATCCTGTTCTCTTCTATTCTCTCTTGACTCAGGTTCGACCTCTCCTCTGCTCCTCTCCTAACTCCCTTGGATGACTCAACACTCTCAACACCATCACAAGGTTCAACCTCTCCTAACTCCCTTGGCTGACTCAACACTCTCAACACCGTCACAAGGTTTGACCTCTCCTCTACTCCTCTACTAACTCCCTTGGCTGACTCAACACTCTCAACACCGTAACAAGGATTCCCCCTTTATCCTAATTCCCACAGCAACCAACACCCACCGAAAATTGACCTCACTGGCCAAAAAATGAAGGGTTGGTTCAAGACATGCAAAATCACTATCAACAGGGCTTTGGTCTAACATCTCACACTTCAAAGGATGGGATCAAAACCCTGGCTGAGAAGTGTGACACCCTTTATGCTGGAATGGACTGCTTGCTTGGGAACCGGATATACATGCATCCTTGACATGTGTGGCAGATTCAAGAATAATCAACTGTCTCTGTTTATGAGGATGACTCGGAAATCAGTATGTCCTCTGCAATCGAAATGTGGTTGATGAGTGAGGAAAACCTCAAGAAAGACAATCCAGTGACTGCAAGTACCACTGATGGGAGTGATCCATATCTGAGCACTTACTTTTTATAATTATCTTATTGTCATACAGAGTGATTTTCCAGGTGAATCTGCTCAAGAGGCTGAAGGAGGTCAATAGGACCAGGTAGTTGGTGTCATACGACAGACTCAGAACTCATGATCTTCCTTGCATTTGCTAAGGATGCTTTTCTACCATGCTTTACGGCCTCAGTAACTTTCAAGCTTTTGGTTAATCCTCGGGTTGCATATGACATCACCTATGCACCCTCAGCAATTTTCAGTGCTCTCTTCGAAGTTACTTTCCAAACCTTTGAAGATTCGATAGCATGTTGCTTTCTAGTTGTGCAAAAAAAATCAAGACCAATAACCCTCTTACCAGTCTTCCTTTGTTTTGGCATTACTCCTTCATGTGCTTAACTCCCTTTTCTGGATTCACACATTTACTCTTTGAACTTCGACACGCACAGTCATCAAACTTCAAACTTCACTTCAACCACTCTTGCACCCATTGCACTTACCCTTGCTTGGTCCTTCAGTCATGGACTTGCCTTGGTGTTGCTTGACCTCAGAATCTATAACCTCCCTCTTCCATTTCTTCTGATTTGACCCTATGACCTCACATCTTGTTTGAACCTATGTCATACCTTTGTAGCCTCACTTTTATTTACTATATAAGCTGTCTGCTTCCATGCTTTCCATCTTTCTTCATCAAAATAAGATTAAAGTTTTTAGCACAACTTGATTCTGCCTTCTTCGAGCCTTCTCATTGCAAACCCTTTCAGTGTTCTACTCTAAGTCCCTCTTCTTCAAAACAAAGAAGAACTTCAAAAAGTCAGTCCTCTCTTCGAAGCTATCTCTTTTCCTTTCCTCCCTTCAAATAGTGCCCACCTGTCTCTTGTACAAGATGCCGTGTGACAGCTGGCCCTGGAGCAATATTACATACTTGGCACATGCTCAAGCCCCCTTGGTGCAGCGTCAAGTGGGACTTGGGTTTGTGTCCAGACCCGCTTTATCTACCATATTTGGTACCCCCTGAGAATAATGAAGTTTCTTGCAGCATTAGACTCAGTTAGATTGATTAAGAAAGAAAAAGTGAAAGTGTTTTTTTTGAAGTAATTTTCACTGACACAAGTTGTCCCTCCATTAAAATATAGAATAGACTGCATTTGTGTGGGAATTGATTTGATGATGTTAATAAGAATGTGTTTTTTTGGGAAGTCATCCCAGGCTTGTCTAAGTGCTTCATGGATCTTGGTAACAGATTTTGGATGGTAGAAATCTTAAAGATTGGTCTTGATCAGGACCTTCCAGCCATTGTCAATGGAGTTGAGGTGGCCAGCTTAGAATTTTTTTTTTGGTTTTGGATTGGGCCAGTAAGTCAGTGGATATTTTGGCTTTGTGCACCAGAGTGCAGTCTTCCATCAGAACAAGATTACAGGAACAATCCAGGTCATGCAGTCTCTCCAAGAATAGCATTGAGACCAGTTTGGAGACATTCTAAATGAAATCAAACACTTTTCTTGACTTTGGAGGGATGAACATAAGGGCAGTCTTGGTTGTAGTAAAGTAAAGGACCCCCGATTCAAGGTGTGACCTTCTCTTGAAAGTTGGTTCCAGGAAGTCAGTGTTGAACTTTGTTTGTTGGTTTGCCAAGCACAAATGATTTGAGAGTTCTTGCTGCTTTCAAATAAAGAACTGTTCAGCCAGATCACTTGTTTCCAGCTGGCAACCGTCCAGCTAATGTGATGGAAAGCAATTAACTTCATTTTTTTTCTGGACATCATTGATGTAGGGCTTCTTGACAGCCACATGAATGTTGAATCCAAGCTCATGGTTCCACTTTTGGAGTGTTGGAGTGGAAACCTGAGCTTGTACCACATCACTGATATCACCCCGCTTCTTTTGGTTGAATTCCAGAGCAGCCTTGATTTCTTGCAAGTCTTGGTCTGTTGTTTTTCAAGGCCAGTCAGACCTTTTGACTGTTTCAACAGTCCTTATTTCTTGCTTCTTCATCAAGATGGAAGCAAGTGTCAATCAAGGAATCTCAGAGATATGAGAAACCTGAGATATTTTGTAGTCACTGGCACTGCAGTGGTAGCCATTCCAAAGACTTTGGACCTCCATTCTATTGTTAAGTATTTTTCTTTCCTTTGTTTCTTACCATTTTAAAGACTAGAAAAAACAAAAACACCAGTCAGCTTTCATTGGACATTGACATTGGACATTGAACAGATAAGTCAACTGACCAGATGAGTAAATGAGAAAGAGCTTTGATGTATTCAATGCTGGGCTGGTAAAGAGGAATTGAACTGCATTGACCCAACTGCCATTTACTTATCGCTCGCTCATGTCCTACAAAATTTAACAAATGTGGTAATCAAAGTTGCATAAAACATCCTTACGGCAACTGTTTATATATTCAATCATTTGAAAAAAATTAATCAAGAGTCTAATATCACATCTAGTCAAAAGAAAAAAAAATCTTTCTTTCTTAAATTTTTCCTAATGTTTTTTTATCCGATATCACCCTCCGCTGATCAAAGTTCGACTTCCAGGGAACGTTGTCGTGATCGGCCGCGGCCGGCGTAAGTCACCAAACCACACCTTTGATCGAATCTCTAGTTATTTTGCCTTTCGTTAGCTCCCCTGGCGTAATGTTAACGCGTTGGACTTCTATGTATGCAGGGGTACCCGGGATCGAAACATTGCGGGTCGAGCCCCGCAGGGAGTGAATCACCCGATTCTCGAACTCATTGGGGCAAAAGACTGCGGATGACGCCGGCGGAAATCTTTTTTGTCTGAGGGCAGACCCCCGCCGGATATTCTTGGACTGAATTTCTGCCTTGAGAGATTTGTGTATTCGAGCTCAAACGTGGGTCTCGGGAATGGTTTTACAAAAATCATCAATACAGATTTAAATGGGGTTTTAGAGTCTGGCTTCGAGGAGCCTTGTCCGAGAATGTTACTGCCGAAGTAACAATAATTTTGTAATTGGAGGGGTGTCGATGTCTGGACCCCCGGGGCTTAGCCCCCCGTGCCCAGCTAACAGGGCAACCAAAATTTTATAGAGAAAGCAGATGGAAGCAGCAATGGACATCCAGCCAGCCAACAGAAACACGACATCCGAAAATGGGAACCTACAAGAACTACAGGCAAGACTCGAAAGCTCACTAGGGAACATACAAGCCATGGTCGAATCCTGGCTTCCAAACGAACTGCAGTCTTCCCATCAACCCAAACCATTCGTAGCTTTCGATCTTGACTCTCAAAGGCCCAGAAATTCAAAGTAAGCCTGTCACAACACCCCTCCCTATTACTTGAATATTAATTTGTACTTGGATCAGATTAGGACTAGGTTCATCCACCCCAAAACAACCAGCCTCACTAATCTCTAACAACCTTCATAATCATCTCACCAAGAAACTCAAGACTTCATCATCCCAGAGTGAGACCAAAATCAATCAATTGCTGGTTCAGCAAACTGAAGAGAGTGAAGAAGAAGATAGTCGTACAACAACCGTCGGAAAGAAACGACGAGCAAACACTCAATCTGCTTCATCCTCATTCCACCTCCTCCAGCCACACTCAAAACTCTCTAAACAATCCTTCCCTAGTTCTACTACTTCTAACACACTCGGATTATCCAAACGACAACGTAAAAAGTTGAGGAAACTCGAACGCACTCGGCCCTCCATTGTCTCCTCTTCTTCAACCCCTATATAAACTAATCCCTCCTGATCCTTCTTGCCTTACACTTGTCAGTTTTCGTTTTAGCAAAAAATAACAGACGCAGGGAATAGCTTTCTGGCTCAAGTGTTTATCTCAGTCTGGGGTTTGAAGCAATTTTGCAATTTGTGACAGAGTTATGCATATGCAAGTCACACGGGGGGTGGACCCCGAATGAGTTTTTGGAGAGAGCCAGCAGAGACAAAAGACCCAGCCTTCAGAGATGGATGACTACAAAAACTTCGAGATCGAACGGGCACAAATCGCCAAGAACTTAGCCGAGCTAAAGGACAAGTCGACCAAGGGAACCATCGACGAGCCGATCAAACCATTCCTAGACTTAATCAACTCCCAGCCAGATTGGATTACGACCAGCACTTGCAGCGGCCGAGTAGCCAGCTATCTTCCAGGCCCATCAACACCTCTTCCACCCGACCGTTCAGCCCCAGTACCAAGCCGAGTATCGGTGAATGGAAAGGGAGGAGGAAGATGGTTATTCGTCTCCCATTCTGTCCTAGACCCCATCCAGCTATCCACGCCGATCGAAACCCTGTTAGGAAACGAACACCACATTGAACCCTATGAGGACAGCGACACGAGCCCATGGACAACAACCGACTCGCTTGTCGTCCATCTGGTCTACCAACCACCAGTCTTTCATCTTCTCGCTAGATCCGTCGGCGTGGCCGCTCCGATCCTGTCTGCAGCCATCCAAGCGGGATTCAGGAATTCGGGAATAACCGTCGGAACTCGTGGCCGGACCATCCTAGCCATTCGAGCTAGCACCGGCGGACTAGACGTCCCCATTGCATCCACGAATCTCCACCCTTGTTGCCTATCCTCTTCCCAAAAACCTGCCTTGAAATTACTCGTGCCGCCCCACTATCTCGCTCAATTACTCGTGCAATCTAATGCTCTCATGCTCCAGAATCAAGCTCGATTACATCGACTCTTTGCCGCCTTGTCTTCCGCTTTCTTGGCCCCTTCTTCTCCCCTCTCTTCCAATCCTATTCCTAGTGATAATAATCGTGATTATCAGCGATGGGAATCGGTCGAAGATAGACGGTCTCGAATGCGGAATGAAGGCTTGGCTATTTATTCTTTCATTCATAAACTCTCTTCGGGTCTTTCTTCTTCCTCTCCTAATCTTCAAGATGACGATTTATCTCTTCTCTTCTCTTCTTGATCTACCAATCTTTCTCTCTTTCTTTTTTTGCTTGAGGATAGATCAAAATTCCTTTGTTTTTTTCCTGTGATGAATTTACATTTGTTTATATGGGTCTTTGACATGACTGAGTCATGAGGGTTGAAACCTCAATCAAGGGAGTAGCAAGCTCCCTAACTACTTGCAGGGCCAGGTCATGGGGGTGGCAAACTGCCTCCATGACTGAGTAATGGAGGCATGACATTCTTGAGCATTATCAAGGGCTATGCACATTGGGTACACAAAGGGGAATATTGAGGAATGTAAATGTATATATCTGAATGGGGTGTAATACAGAAAATGAAGTAACACTTGAGGTGCTAGTATGACTGAAATCATTGCATTTCAACTGTGGACAATTGCTTGACTTTTTCTGGTGTGTAGTGTACATACAGCTCATTTGAGAAAAAAATATTGAAATATCTCAATTTTATTATAAATTACTATTTCATGGGAGGAGGGTTGGATGTTTGCTGTGATTTTTTTTTGGCCCAATTATCAAAGTTAAGCCACATTTTGACTTCAGCCCCTGCCTGTATATCTCCTGACAATTCCCCCAACTTCTAAACCAGCCCTAATCCAATCCCCCCCTCCCTTGGACAATGGATAACATATCCCCAACACACCAACCACCTGAACCCCAACTCACTATTCAAGCCCTTCCCAACCCCATCCATCAAATCAGGAGAAAGATGAAACACTTCTTGAAAGTGGGCATGGACAGTTTTCCATCTGCCTGCATTGTTGGACTAGTCAATCCCACATTGGTGAACTGGTATACTTATATGAGGCCTCCCATTTCTACTGAGTTACTGGATGTCTACTCAATCTTCTTTCCTCACTGAATCCAATACATATATTCTGATCATCAAGCTCCCTTGTGAGTCTTGAACTCAGTTGTTGTTCCAGTCCCTGGCACTGCAAGAAAAAAGGCTTCAACTGGCAGCAGTCCGCCGGTTTTTTTTGCACTTTTTTGTAAACGCAAACTGTTTACGAAAACAGGGGGAGACCTGTTTTCAAAAACCGTGGGAAAATTGGTGAAGAAAATTTTCAAAATTGAGTAAAATCCCACACATGTGGTACAGGTTTTTGCTTAAAACCAATTTCCAATAAAAATCTTGGGAAAACCCCACCTCAGACGCTTTATGGTACACCCCCTTAGCATGCAATAGTACAAAGGCCCCTTTATTACATTTCATGTAAACTGCTTTCATTTGAAGCAGCCCTGGGTCTAACTTACCACAAGTCTGATCTCCCTGCTGTGTGTGGCTTGTGCTAGCGTATGAGTGACCTCACATTGCCTTGTGCCAACCGCAGGGAGGGACTTGCTTGTAATACATGAAATTCCACGTAGATCCTGAGGGGCACAATTCCACTTTTTGGTGGTAAAAATCTTTGGCCACTTGCCTACCCACCTTCTGGGGGGTCAAATGGCCCGCCCTTGGACCAAATGGAAGCTGTTTATCTCCCCTTCCACTCTACTGGCTCCATTTTCCAGGACTGTTGATCTTGCTCAGCATAGAGATGGATCCAGGTCCTTCCTCAGATTATTAGTTAGAAGAAGCCCAAAATCAATACTGTACAGATTTCGGCCCGCATACTTACCTCAATTTTGGGCAGTATTCACTAGGATGAGGGCTTTTTAAATCCCAGGGGCAGACATGCTCAAGGCAAAGGGAAAAAAAGTGAGGAGGCCAAAATGACTGGGAGATCAAGGCCTACACAACCAACAAGTTGCTGTAGCCCGGCAGCTGCTTGTTGGTTAGGGAAACAGACCTGAGTGAAAAAAAGCAATTTGAGGCGCTATCCTTGTCAGGATCCACACCAAAATTTGTGTTTTACTTGTAAGCCTCTCTGTGAGACAGAGAACCTTTGGGCTCCCTCACGAGAGCTTTGTTAGGCTCGGCCCTGGGTTGCTACGCTACACTATTTGCCAAAAGTAGTGTAGCGCAATGGCATTTTTTTGCCTCCAACACTGTAGCGTTAGCAGTCCTGGGGGCCGCTACAGCCCTTTGTAGTGGGTTTTTACCACTAACAAGGGCTGTGGTGCAGCGTAGCAACACCCTCTTAGGGGTGAAAGCGTGTAGCCATAGCAATGGTACCACTAAAAGTAACAGCTATGGTAAAAACCTTTAGCTGTTAGTGATTTTTGCTACACTACCCGCTGCGGGTAGCATAGCAACCCAGCATTGGTTAAAGCAGTTTTTGTTGTAGTGTGGTGTCCCTCAACAGGTTATGAGACCCTCTTAGTCTTGCTGTTGCATACTCCAAATTTTTTCCCCTCATCAATGAAGATTATCTGGTTGGGTTTTTCTAGTCAATCTGTCTTTCTATTTCTGCATCATTGGCCATGTAATTTAAAATAATTTTGGGTTACAGGAAGGTTCAAAATGTTTCCTTATTATTTGACTTCATAAAAACATTGGACAGAACCACAGCTGTTTTAATTGGTCTTGAGATGCAAACAATTCTTGATATTGTCAAAGGCAGCCTTCCTTCAACGGTGGGCCACTACGCTAAACTACGCTAAATGACAAATAACTGCTAGCGTAGTGGCCTTTTTTTAAGGGATTTCATGTAGCGTTAGTTGGAACTACAATCAGCTAACCTAACATGTAGCATAGCGGCAAAATTTCTCCCAATTTTTTTTTCAGCATTAGTTTTGAATAATCACCACTACAATAACAGGTAGCATAGTTTTTTTAAAACTAACAGTAATTTGGGTCCTGTGTAGTGTATTTCAAATTATGCTAACAAGTAGCGTAGTTCATCATCAGTTAAAATTTTTAGCGTAACTCCACCAGTGGTGAGCTACACTACATTACACTGGGCAAGCACACCAAATAATTTTTTGGTTTGTTCAGACGGGAAATTGAACCCAGGCTCTCACCTGAAAAGGGTCGGCTAGGCCAGTGGTATTGATATACCACTGAACTAGCGCTACCCTGAAAACAATGTTGAATCAGAGGTCACAGCGCCAAAACCCCTGGCTTCTCACATAGGTTGTCTTACAAAAATATCATTCTCTGTTACTGCAAACACCTTGAAATTACCGGTGGTTCCTGTCAGACAGTTTTTTACTACACTTACCCTTCCCACTCTCCTCACACATATACACTTTCCATGTCCTGAACATACTTGATTGACTGCCACAACTCACCAATTCAATAGAAAAAAATCCTCTTGTGGTTGCTAACTTTTTTTTCTTTTAGTGCTAATTGTCAATTCAAGAAGCATCCAAATGACCAACATTAGCTACCCTCATCAATCATTGAATTGACATAGCTACCCTTCCAAACCATGTAAGACCCTCTCCCACCTCATCAGCTACCCTCCCAGATTATGTAAGCTTTCTTGCAATTGATCACAGTGGACCAGATTTGACCTCAGAACACTTGAAATTTTACTTGTGATATATATAGTATGAGAGAAAAACATTTTGTATTTGATCATCAGACTTCACATTTCAAATCAATCACTCATATTTTTTCTTTTGTTTTCCTCATTCATTTAATATTTTTACACTTCAGATTCCCTCACTAATGCTACCCTTGCTTTTCCTGCCCAGCTACCCTCATTGATCATTAACTGAGCTCCCCTGCCAAGTCAAGGAAGAACGACCCCCCTCTACCCTCATCAATCATTGACCTAGCTATCCTGTCAATTCCAGTAAAACTCAAGTTACCATCTCTTGTCAATCAACTATTGCTACCCTTGACAATTTGAGGAAAAATCAGAAACAGACCCCCTCCCCCCACACCAAACACTTTTGTATGGAACTTTTCTTGGTACGTTTGCAGTTTCATTTGTTTCTTATGACCCTGCCCAGTTCAACTAAACCTACCAAAAAGCCATTTTGCTTTGAGCTCATTATTAGCAGAGTGTCAAGATGGCTAGGTGGGATGGTCTAGTTGCACTTAGCAGTGTTATTCATTTTCATCAATTTTGTTTCACAGTTAGCTGACAACAACAAACTTCTACTCCAACTGCAGATTCCATTGCTGCTACTGTGTTTTTTTCGATGTATATTTTCTTCATTTGTCTTTGATTAAGAAAAAGTTTATTATTTCCCCTAGAAAACAAAAAGTCATTGTTGCTCACTCATTCATCATTGTCTTCATTTCTTTGTTGTCTTTCCCTTGAAATTTTTTTTATTCAGCTTTGGTTTGCACTTATAGTAGTTATCCCATCCAGGTTTTCATCAGTTACACTAACATGTAGCATAGCTGGGGAAATAGCTACACTAACATGTAGTGTAGCTCATAAGAAAGCTAGCTGAATTTTAGCATAACCATTTTTGCCTCTAACACTGCTAAAATTCAGCTAACAAGAGAAATGAGTAGCGTTATTTTTTATTTCTGTGGGCTCACTAATGCTACACTAAAATAAAATGAAATAAACCAAAATATTTCTTAGTGTTAGTTGTCCAAAAAAAAAGCTAACAGTAACTTCTGGGTAGTGTAGCTAAAAAAGCTAAATTTATGTTAGGGTAACTGGCCCACTGTTGCTTCCTTGTCCAAAAAAAGACTCAAAAGATGCTGCTGTGTACCCTTGAATGGCTGATTCCAAAGGAGTCCAAGGAAGACTGGGATGTCCTATCTGAGATGGCTTGATCAAAGATCTGTCCAAAATTGACCAATCCCCTAGGTCAAGCCAGTTTCTTGACTATTCACAACCATTGTTAATGCCTATGAGAAGAACACTTGAGCCCATTGAATACACTTACAGGAAGCTTTTTAGACTGTTTGTTACAACCCCAACACAGCAATTTTGTTTTGGATTGGGTGTCTCAGGGTAGCTGCCTACATTCTCATTTCCACTGAAGAACTTCCTACTGACATGGTCAGCAGTTAGAGACTCAATTGTTTATACTTCAAAAGAAATGGAATTGGGAAACACTATTGAAGCCCACAAGGTCAGATTAAATGGGGTCAATCAGCTTGATCTCGCTTTTTCCAACTGTGGAAAGCATGGCCACCAATCTTCCAATTGCCAAAAGAACAACTACAACAAAACTGAATCTGGTGCTGCAACTACAGTCAAACTAGGGAGTTATGACTCTGGATCTTTTGATGATGGTGATGAAATTGATTTCATCTATGAGCTCTATCTGAAGTCAATTTTTCTATTTTCTTTGCACACTGAAATCTTTTTTGGTCTACTGAATGGCAATTCTACTTCTCTGGTACAATTTTCAAGTTTTTTTTCTGTTATATATCATGGCTCTGAATCTACGGCTTGTTATCGGCAAGAGGTGATGTTGGATTAGTCAAGCACTGCAAGAAAAACTACTTCAACTGACAGTAGCTGGCATGCAATAGGGCAAAGGCCTCTTTTCAATGTTGCACGTCAACTGCTGCTAGTTGAAGCAGTTTTTCATGTAGTGTAGTACTTGTATGCTTGTACCTTTTTATTCTTATATCAAGCCTCCCATTGCTATTGAGTTACCGGATTTCTACTCATTCTTATTTTCTCACTGAATCTAATACATATATTCACATCATCAAGCTCCCTTGTGAGTCTTGACATCAATTGGTGTTTCAGTCCCCTGTGTCCCTCAATAGCAATCGCATGGAAAATGACAATGACTTATCTTGATTGATTTCACATTGGGTTTGGGATAAGGGTCTTCTTGTTTGGTTTATCAGATGCCCAGAATTGCTTCCCCATTTCCAAAAGGATCCCCCATCAGTATCTGTACTAGTTACCCCAATTAGTAAACTCCCTCAATTATAGGTTGACATGTTGTGATTATGAATTTGGGCATATGTTTTATAGCCCCTAATGTTTTTATTTAACCAACTCTAGTTGTAATAGTATCATGTTTTCTTTTGAATTCTTGACCTTGTAAATTCTTTCAGATTTGGGGTTTTCACCCTTTGAAACAAGTCCAAAAGGCTTCATTAATTCTCATCCATCAACCCAACTGTGTTCAATTAATTCATCCTTTTGTCATCCATAATTGAATTTGTATCCATTCCATTTCAATAACAATCCTTCTATAAAATAAAATTGATTCATTTTTATCCTGTAATATTATCTGCTTGTTTACATAAAGATGCTTTCAAACTGTTGTGATAGATCTTATGATCCTGTGAGAAATACATAATGTCTTGGTAATTTGAACTTGAATTTTGTGCATTTTCCTATAAGATTGAAAGTATGAAAGTTTGAGTTTATTTCTGAGTTTGAAAAGAAAAAAAACTTGACACTGAGATTCAGAAGAGGACTAGATTAAATCACTGTCTCAGAACCACTCAAGACCAAGCACCTCAATCACAAAGTATAACAATTCAACACAACTCCTGAACTAAAAGATCTCCTTTAATTCAACTTATAATCCTTATTTATAATTTCAGGATAACTACAAATTCATGAGTGACTGTTGTGCATATCCATTACTGAGTCACTCCCTGTTATCCTTCATGAAACTCACTCATTCTGACCACTTTATAAAATTCTACTTTTCTCCCAGATCTTTCTGTTTGGGGGTGTGGTGATTTCTTTTCAGTTTAAATTTGGTCACAAAAAATTGGAATTGATTGGAGTCATCCAATGAGAGATGTGTCCCTCAGTCAATTTAGTTTGAGTAACACATATTTTGAGTGCTCTGTTTGCTTATAGCACTAGCAGCCTTAATTAACTGGCCTCTTGAATGAAACCCACTAATCTACACTGACTCTTTCTATATAATCATATTTGATCACTTTGGTAGAAATCTTATCTTGAAAAACTTTCTGTCACTTTGGAGACTTCAAATCAGGCTCACAAGTGATCATATATATGTATGTACATGTGTGTATATGTGTCTCTGTTCCTTTCAAAGTTCTTTTGGCCAAATTTTTAGTGAAATGTTTGTTTTTTTCTGAACAGCCTATTTATAGAGTAACCTATCACATATATTTATTGGAGGACTTCCTGTAAGATCTAAAGCCCCTGTAGATTCTGAATCTGAGCCTGTAAATCTGAATTTTGGCAGGGAAGATTGGATTTGGGCCTGTTGTTTAGACTTTACAGCCCCTATAGATGGCCACACAAAGTCCTCTGGGATTGTGTTTTTTAAAAAAAATTTGCAAATTTTTTCAAAACAGTTTTGTCTTTATAGTGTACTGAAACAAAAAAATTAGGTGTATGGTTTTTGATTCCTGGAAAGCAACCCAAAAACAAATTGATGTGAGGAGAATCAATAATATACCCAGTGTGAACTATTTTTGAATAAAGAGGGGAGGGTAAATTGAAGTTTTTGTAAGATGAAAAAAGATTGATGCAAAGTGTGCAACATTTCTTCAAAACATAATATGTATTTCTTGTGTGAATTTCCATCTTCTTTTGAGATTGTTTCCCTCTTGAGTCTCAGTTTTATTGTTTGTGCGCCAAGATACATCACTTTTTTTTTCTGTCTCTTGATTTCATTTCCCTTAGTACTTGGCCTAATGTCATTTCAATTAATTGTTTGATTTTCTTCTTAAAATGATTTCTCTCCCTTTGTGATACTGTAATAGTGGGATGTTTTATCAATCTGAGGGCTACATATTCATACCAGTGCTGGGTCGAAAGATAACATAAATCAGGAGTTTTATTTTTGTTTTTTACTTTGTCTTTGCTTGAAGGTTTATTTCGTTTAGATGATCTTGCACCTGCTTGGTGAAATTTACATATTTTCAGCGACCAGAGAGACTGTGGCATAGGTTGTCTGGATTTGTTTGTTCGTAGTAGTTGCTGATCATTGTAGCGATGAAGTTGAGTACTGTGTGACAGGTGAAGTCAGATTAAAAGTGGTGTTGCAATGACGCCACGTTTGAATTAAATTTTACCATCAACCAAATTTCTTTTTCTTCCGTTCTTCTTGGGGTTCACGAAAAAAAAAAAAAAACGACAACAACAACAACAAAAAAAAAAGAAGAAACTAATCAAACCGAGCAGCAAGGAAATCGACTGTATAAGTCTCGAATAACGTCAAGATTCAGAAAGTAGAAGAACAAGACAGAAAGAGTTGATTGATTGATTGATTGATACATACGACCGAATCCACATGTGAGTCATAGAAAGCTCGACTTGGTTTCAAGAATTGATCAGGAGGTTTTTTCTCTAATGGATGATGCTTTGTCGTCATTTGATTATTGAAACCGAGTTCTTATCTAGAGAATAAATAATTTTGCTGATTGGATGGTGTTGATGCTTGCTGCTCTCGATTTCTTTTTTTTCCCGATTAATCGCTCGCCATCGACACGCCAGCTGCTACACAGTCTGAGTACAACCAGCCAAGCTTAATGAGTCAGGTTCGAAGTCTCGCCCATACCAACACTGGTTTTCTGGCCAGGAAAGCCATCGTGCCAGATGCCGAGCACTCCAAATATCACAGCGGTCAGTGTTTTGTCTAAGTTGGTGTAGCTGTAATTGCAACCGAGCTTGACCGTCTCCGAGTCTACGGAGATCTGAATCTGATTGTGCTGGGCTGGCCAAGATGCTCTGATCGCTCTCCCTCAGTCTGTCTCCATCCTCTGGTCAACACATGATTAGATTAGCACTGTACAGCCCAATGACCAAAATACTCATACTAATAGACCCTGCCATGTACACTGTATCATCTCCACCATCAGTCTCACTCTGCCCGAGATCCTCGCACTCCACTTCCCATCTCCTTGACAAGTGTCAACCTGCTCAGTGCTACTCCCGCTCGCAGTCGCCCAGCCAATTAGCATACTGATGACGTCATTCATACCCTGAGTCCTCACTCAGCACGGCTCAAACTATCAAGCCTGAGCTCACCCCATCTCACTCAAACATATTCCCATCCATCCATCCGTCTTTCTTTTTCATTAGCTTCTACTTACTCTTGCTGTCCTCGCCATCCTACATTCCCTGATCACCGTGGATGACTGCTGATCAACTGCTTATCGGTTCTCGCTGCATTCCTTCAGAACATCGATCTATGATGACCATTGTTGGCGGTCCTCCCCTGTCCAATACCCGGACCAGTCTACCTCAGATTCAGTCCAAATTCGACCTCGAACCGAACCCATTCGAACAATCCTTCAAGGATAATCCTGCCGATTCCGCACATCCCCCTCCTCAGCCCAATACCAACTCACCTTCGCTTGACCATCTCCTCAACGGATCTCTTCATCGCAAAGCCCGCTCTTCATCTCCCAACCACTTCTCACCCACAAACCGTCTCAGTCCCCCTGTCATCCGCCACACTCCCGGTGGCAGTCCCGTCAAGGTTTCGCTCCCCGGTATTAACTCTATCGCCTCTCCTGCCGTCCTGCTCCATCACCCCGGTACGAGCACTCCAAAGTCTCTCAGCCCACCCAGTCTATCAACCTCTCAATCAGCTCAATCTTCCATTCCAGTCCCCATGCCACCCTACCACTGGGGCTTTGCTGGTTTAGGCGACTCCTTGAGGACTGGTCCACTCTCTCCTGCGCTACTCAACGGTCCTGCCCCTCTACGAGCCGGTAGCTCAGCCCCCCATACCGGTCTTACCCCTCTGATGGCTATCGATAGCAATAATGGCAATGGGACCATCACCCCTGGTACTCAGGCTTTGATTGCCATCTTATCAGGGAGTGATCAAGAGTCAAACGAAATTCGAAACCCTCTTGGTCACCCATCCTTGCCCGCCGTCGCAGTGGTCCCCTCCAACAACCCTGCCAATCCTAGCTCACACAATCAAGTCAACTCGTCTATCGACTCGACTGATCAAAAAGTTGGATCCACTTCCAACACCATAGCTTCATCCACCTCTCATTCACCTAATGCTACCACCCAGAGGTCTTCTACAGCTTCCTCACTTCGTCCGCTCAATTCCACTTCGAAACCATCCTCCTCGAAACTACAAGACCATTCTCAATCATCGACGTCGACCAATCCATCTTCATCCTCCCCTCATACGCTTGATCAAAATCAAAGCACCACAATCCCGGCTTGTTCCAGGTTGGCCCCCGTTTCAGTGGTTTCAGTTAATGATTCAAGTACTTCATCTCCTTCAAGTTCTGCTCATCCCAGAAGAGAATCCTCTTCAAATTCTTGTATTCAATCCTCCATGGCCACCACATCCATCGGTCCTTCGGGTGTGACCAATTTGCATTCTGTATCTCCTCTCGGTTTATCTCAATCGGCCATCTCAAACATCGGCCGATATTCCTGCAATGCTGCAACTTCCAGGTCGTCATTCCCCCAGCTCCCAATGCCCCTATCCATACCCGCAGTCCCGCCACTTCAATCCGCTGCCGAAATCGTCACACCCTCATCACCCAGTTCAACTCCCCGAAACACAATCAATCCACTTCCGCCAGCTTCTGGTGATCGTAATAATGATCGCTACAACACCAATCCGCTCTACCTGCTGACCGTAGCCCATGAAGCATCATCACGAATGTCGCAATTAAGCAATCACCGAGAGCCGCACCATCATGACTCAATGGACGATGCCACAGCCACTGCTGCTGTTGCCCTCACTGGCCTCGGAAGCAGTGGTGGCAGCAGATATTCTTCACCTGGTCCTAGCATCAACCCCAATGGGACCAGCAATTCGCATTTGATTAACAACATTCAGAGTACACAGTCGGCAATTCTCAAGCACGTCGAGAGTGGCTCATCATTGACAAGTCCCAGATTATCATCTCAACGGCCCAACACATTACCTGATTCAGCCTCAATCCCTCCCAGTGTGATCCTCTGTCCAGACACAGGGGTCCCCCTACTGTCGGGTCATCACGACTCACCCTTTGCAACTGATGCAACAGGGGTCCATAATCTCAACTGCCTACTACCTCAAGCAAGCTCCTCCGCATCTGTCTCCGCTGTTCCCATGCCATTTCAGTCGAATTTCTCGAACCACCCCTTGGGATCAATGGTACCCATGAACATGACCGATAATAATCCTACTACCCAGCAGTCTTTTTCATCTCTCGGCTTGTCGTCAAACAAGAAAAAGGGTAAGAAGCGCAAAGAAAACGGTCAGGCGACATTCGAAGATGATCAGAATTCTAGTATGAATGGTCCCGACGGGACTCAAGCGCAGCCCTTGAAAGGTGAGGTGCAATCATCACCTTCGGTAGTTGATTCTTCCGTACAACGTGGTGCCAGCAAAGTTCCTCGGACTGGAAGACCTCTGCACAAAGCTAAGAAAATGAAGAAGTCTAAGCCAGATGAGAGTGGTGATGATTCCGATTCCCGGGACGGCTACTGGGGAACAGAGGAGGATCGGGCATTCATGAAGCTTCAAGGCGCAGAAGATGGCGAATTTGGGGGCTACTCTAGCAATGCTCCGATGGGCTCGAATTATGACCCCGACCATCCACCTTCTGCAGCCCCACCCTCTGCAAGTGGAAAGCCTGAGACCGAGGAAGAGAAACGGAAGAACTTTTTGGAACGAAACAGACAAGGTTGGCCAGAAAAGCGTGTGAACATGTATTGCCGGTGCAGTTAGCTGACTTTTTGTTTGTTTGTTTGACTGATGCAGCTGCATTGAAGTGCCGACAGAGGAAGAAAGCTTGGCTAGCAAATCTGCAGACTAAAGTCGAGTATCTGAGTACAGAAAATGAAACATTACAATTGACGATCAATTCGCTCCGAGAAGAGATAGACTCATTCAGGAGCATTCTAGTTTCTCACAAGGATTGTCCGATTACTGTTGGTAGTGGACGAGGAGCGTCGACGACGATTGGCGAGTTGGTAGGACGAGAGCCCGGACTAGTCGCTGCCAGTGCGGCCGCCATTCTTGCACAACAACACCATCATGGCGCTCGTACTACTGCTGCTCTACGTCCTCCTCCACCGTCCAATACCATCCATGGCTCTGCTCAAGCCACTGGTCCTCTGACTTCTACCAATCCTACCATTTCTCAATCTCATCATAACCCTCATGGTACTGTTGCTTCTTCATATGGCTATTAACCCTCTCCTCTCACTGTGTCATTGAAAGAAACTCTCTTTGACCTTTTCTTTTCTTTTTGGATTATCTTTCTTTTCTCTCGTTCTTTCTTTCTCGTTGGTCTCTATTTGCATCTGTTTGTTCTCACTTGTCGGGTTTTTTTTTTTCTTTTGCTTTTCTTTTCTGCGAATTACAAATATGTAGATTTTTCCTTTTTTTTCTTTTCTTCTTTATCATTACTGATTAAGTACCATCATCATCATCATCTTTTTTTTGAAGATACATAAAAGAAAAGAAAAAATAAATGGCATTACTTTCGTACCAAATCTTTCTTTTCACAATGTATATATGTATGTGTATGCACATACTAGGGCATAGCACCAACATTTGGAGTTAATGGGTAAGATTCTGGTTAAGGGAGGCAGGATTAAGAACAAACGTGAGTTGATTTTTATTGTTTGCCTTTACTAATTTAGTAGCTAATTTATCCACAAAAAAATGAGTCAAAAAATGAAATCCACAATTTTTGGGTCTCCAACATGTGAGCCACCACTATTGAAAGTAGAATCAATGATTTCAGTTGCCAGGTTAGTCAAATGGGTTGCACCTTTCAATGTTGGCACCACAATTAAAGGTTGCAAGTCCAATTTCCTCTCTTAAGTTTAACTTTGGGCCTGGTGAGTTGTGCACTTGAAATTTTTAATCCAAAATTATGGGGCCATATTGTATTCAATTTTTATTCCCCCACATTGACAAATCGTGCATTGGGTTTCAGATACAATGCAGGAAAAAATCAGCCAAAAAAAAGAAGATGGAAAATGAATCCCTGTTGTTTTAGATTGGATTTGGGTTTCCTCCATACACCACTTACATAGTCTTAAGCTAGCCCATATATCTTGATTGATGTCAGCCACTATCTCATCTAGTTCTAGCAAACACTCTCACTACCAACCTCACTGCGCAACCCCACCACCCCCGATGAACGCTCACATACCACTCCCAAACATCATCACTGTGGGAAGTAGGATAAATGAGAGAGTCTTGTGACAAGATGAAGGATTGAGGAAGTCAGCCAAGGAAGTTGGGAGTGGAGCAGTGAGGAGGTTGAACCTGAGTCAAGGAAGAAAGAAGAGAACAGGATGAGAAAAGAAAAAGGAAACTAGAAAGAAAACAACCGGACTAGAACTAGGTACAAGATGTCACAGAACAATCACAGCATTTCCCTTGAGATACCCTTATTTCTCATAATCACCCCCCCATAACATCACAAAAATGTCAAACATGTCCACTTGAACCTTGGCAAAATGAAAGCCAAAAGTTAGCTCAGAACTAGATATTCTAGTCATTCTCCTTCTTATCAATAGGGATTATCATCATTGTCTCATCAGAGTCAATCAACAGCTCAATGAACCTTAAAAGCATTCCTACCCAATCTGAACAAGAACAAGAACAAACTTATGGTGTTCAAATATCATTTTGGGAAAAAATTGCATAAGATTTTAAATGCAAGATTTGGCAGGGACCTGTCAAGAATCATAAAATTTAAGTTTATGTATCTTGATATTTATCCCTGCCAAATTCTTGCACTTAAAAACTTGTGCAATTTTTTCCAAATTGATATTCAATCAACACGCTAACTGAAGCTCATGATGTTTGTCTGGTTTTTTTTTTGTTGCTGTTTTGATTATTTATTTATTTATTTTCTAGGTAGGGGTGGGATCACACAAAAAAGGCAGACCCTTCTTAATTATACTTTCTCTAGACTTATTGGTTGTCCTTTAATCATCCCATGTGTTGTTCCAAGAAACCCACTTGGCCAGTGGTACTTTTTTTGTGATCAGCCCACCCAAAACAATCCCCTTTTGGTCTGCAATCCCCAAGCACATGCTCAGAACAGATGTCTCAGTCCTGCTCAATACTCTCAAGACAAGAATCTCACTCAAGCCTTTGAGTGATGCAAATAATTAAGAATGAAGATGAACTTCTCTTACACACTGCCAGCATAATTGTATTGGTTGGTGGTATCCCAGTGAAACTAGGAAACACTTAACCAATTTAAACTTGGTTGGATTCAAACTGATGAAATACAAATCTACGGAACCTACCTGGTCTTTCTATTTCATCAGCTGGAATCCAACCAAGTTTAACTTGGTTTATCTCAGTTTAAATAGGATCCCACCAACCTAGCCAAATACCATTGCAGTACAGAGGCACAAGATTTGGGACTGTGACAAAAAGATATATTTGGGGAAAAGGAAGAAATTGACCACACAGAATGGCTGAGGGCTTCAGTTGAGATTTCAAACAGAAAGCACATTTTGTTTTGAATGATTGGATCGTGGGAAGAGGAGATTGTAGTCATGTCTTCTGTGATAAGAAAAAGAAGAAGATTTGTTATGATATTGATTCTATTTTTATTTCTTTGGTGATGCTACAAGTCCCCCCCTCTCTTTTATTGAGAAAACTTGGTTACTGATTTGATTACATTGATGTGATTTGGATTTTTCTTTGGTACACAAACATATGAATATAAAATGGGATGATATGAAGTTCTAGACTGTATGTTTGTAGAATAGAGCAATACTTGGTCAAGAAATATACAGCTAATTGAACAGGGCTCTTTGGCATGTGGCCCACCCTCTTTGAAGCTGAACCCCATTGTGACAACATCAGGAGGGGCTGCACCTCCAATTCCTTAATAAGAAATTGAGTTCATTCATGAGTTGAATAGCAAAAAGGAGACTTGGAAGGAGGTAAAGCTTGTACCAAAAGTCTAGAGTTAAGAGCATCTCCACCGCCGTTGCTAAATTTGAGGTGCTATAACGTCCATTTAGCAACCAAGCCCAGAGGGTAGCACTCAAGCCTCCAGCAACTAGCCAGCGTTAGCTGATAAATGGGGAGCTATTTTGGTGGAACAGCTCTCCCCCGCTCAGTCCAAGAGGCTTGGGTGATGCTCTTTGTGTAGATACTGTGAAAAGTAAGATGTGTCTGATGGGATTCAAACCCATGACCTCAGCCATGCTGAGACACATACTAGAGTACTGCCTTTACCAACTAGGCTACAGAGGCTTGTGGATGCCAGGGTGGTTGGGTGGTAGTGGATATGGTTCAACTCATCAGAGGAGTGATACATCATGATAGCACACTAACAGACACCTCAACACTTTGGGGGTGGGTGACCGGATTTCACATTTTTTGGGCTGCTATAGGGGTGCCAGATGTGGCACACCTATAGCAACTTTGGAAATTTTTTTTGATATGGCACTTGAGGTAGCACCTCAGGTGGGTGGTGGTTATTTGGGCCTCTGGGTTTATAAATTGGGTTTAGCAACCGCGATGGAGATGCTCTAACAAAAGTTCCCTCCCACCAAGAAGGAACCCTGCTTGTCCAGGAGGTATTTCCTGTACTTTATTTCAGGGCATATTTCCCCCTAGGAATGAGTAGAATTCCAACTATATGAGATAAAAAAAAATGAAAAGGTTGAAAATTATTTGACTATCTGCAAATTTTTGAAAATCTTGAAAACTGTTCAAACCAAGCCTTATTTTACAATGGTTTCAAAAAAAAAGCATTTTTTATCATTCTTGTCACATGCCATACTGTTATCTCTTTTTTTTTTGGCTTTGCTTGACAAGTATTAAACATTTGAGAAATTTGCATGAAATTCAATAATATTTATACTTTTCATGTTCTCATTTTTCCTTGCTTTAATGATGCCATATTAATTCTTTAGAACTTGTTTTCGATTCCTGGAGCCAGACTGATGACTTGGGATTTGTGTCCTGAACTTCTACAATGAAAAGTGTTGCGCCAAAAACTTTTGGCTACTCTAGTAGTGAATGTACAACTTGGCTAGATGTGGGAACTCTGGCATAGGAATATTGAATAAGAAACTGAAGTGAAATGAATAAAAACAATAGCAAAGAACTCCTGAGGCAACAATATTTAGGTTCAGCTTATGGTAAGTAAAATGACTTTTTCAGGTATATTGGCTTGAATTGAGTGGTGTCTCACAGGGCTTTTGCTGAGAAGCTCATCTGTTCAACTCTCTATTCTGAAACTGTTTGGCCACCACCAGAGGTGTCCATAGTGTTTAAAAAGTATGATTGAAAGGTTTGAAAATTGCACTTTATATGAGAATGTTGACTATGTACTTTGACCTCAAAGATGGTGACAACTGGCCAACCCTGACACAATGGGGCTCCTGGTACTCACATTGCTCAAGCTGCACACATAGGGTGTGGGCTTTGTGTTGAGTTTGTAACACAACTGCCTCTGTCATAGTTCTAGCTTAACACAAGCCCTCCCAATCGGAGGGCCGGTGTGGGCGCCACTTGCAAAGCAAGCCTCTGAAGGAGGTGCTTGCCTCCTAAGTCCCAAGTTTGGCCTGAGAGCTGCCTTGCTTTTTGGCGTAATAGTTCTTTTTTTTCTTTGATGTGTTATTGTTGTTATTTCAGCTCAAGCAGAACATTCAAACAAAAGGGGGGAAGCTATCTTGATGGGGACTAGATAGGACCAAGGAGCTCAAAGGTGGTAAGGAGTTGAAATGCTCAGACTTGATGGATTAATTTCAATGAGAAAGAACAATAAACCACTATCATCTGTCACACCTGTGACAGGAAAAAGAAAACAACTTGTGACACTACACTGGAAACAAGTCATAACACTACTCATCTGAATGTGGGAAACTACACTGTCCCAAAACCAGGACCAAACTGATAAATAAATAAAGGGAAAGGGAAACTAAACTGTCCCAATACATAAATATTCTTCCACAAGGGACAAGTGACTTCATCTAAATTCTGGAAGCTACTCTTTCCAGAATCAGGACTATCTATTTTATTTTGATGCAAAAGAATGAGGGCAGAGAATGGAGAAGGGTACCAGGGCTGATATTCTGACAGTTATTGTTCCTGAACCACAAATCCCTCAGACAAGCTTTGAAGGGGCCCCATTAGGCTGGCCCTTTGGTTTCATCCTGCCTGATCCTTGTGCGCATATCATAAATATTCATCCATCATCTTTGCCGTTGGAGCAAAGACAATTTTTTTGTGAGACCAGAGCATTCAGGATCAAATCAACTACAATACACATTTCCATTGAGTCTGTACAGCTCCAAAACTCGAAATCTCCATAATTCAACTGTGCGTGGCATGGGAAAAAAGGAGGGGGGAATGATTGCTTAGGGAGTGGGTTGGCCAGAACCAGGCCTATTCATTGGTCCAATTCTAGCTTATCACAAGCCCCTCAATTGGAGGGCTGGAGTGGGCGCCACTCGCAAAGCGAGCCTCCAAAGGAGGGGCTTGGGACTGATGTCCCAAATTTGGCTTGAGGCCAATTTGATGACACTTTTTCAATCAGAAGGTTAATCCTGCCCAACCAGGCAACTTACAATGATGCAGTAAAGAGGCCCTAATAGGCTGGAATGCTGTCATTACAGTGCTACCCTCACTGTCAATGACCGACCAATATTTATAGGGGCTTTGAAAAACAACTCCCCGTTTTTCGACCAACGACTCCCACGACCGGGTTGACATCAATTTTGGGAGTCGTTGGTCAAATTCCGGTCGCGGGCCTGGGAGTTGTTATCCCAAATCCGCCGATAGACTGGGCGGATTTGGGAGTCACCCTCATTGACTGGAAGGAAATCCTTCCGGTCAATGAGGCTCTTTTACCTCGTCAACTGAAAGGTTTTCCTTCCGATTGATGAGGTACAACTCCTCATTGACCGGAAGGATTTCCTTCCGGTTAATGAGGTTGTTGTGCTTCATTGACCAGAAGGAAAATCTTCTGATCAATGAGGTACAACAGCCTCATTGACTGGAAGGAAATCCTTCCGGTCAACGAGGCTGTTGTACCTCGTCGACCGGAAGGCTTTCCTTCCATTCAATGAGGGCGACTGCCAAATCTGCCGAGTCTATCGGCGGATTTGGGAGATCGACTCCCGTTTTTTTATTTTTTGGGATTAGGAGGACAACTTCCAGGCCCACGGCCGGAATTGGACTGATGTCGACCTGGTCGTGGGAGTCATTGGTCAAAAAACGGGGATTCGTTTTTTGAAGCCCCTATTTATATCCCTTCCCCACCATCAAAGCAAGGGGGATTCTGCAATTTAGGTGGGAAGCTACCTATATGAAAAGCTGTATTTGGGCTTTTTTTTCCTTGTACAGGCTTTCCGGGATGGAAAAGTCCCAAGTTTCCATCTTCTTTTCAAAGGTGATAGAGCGGAGTGACGGATCTGTTTTGGACCTACGAGTAGGCGTCATCAAGGCCTTTCCGATGGTCCAAACGGCAGCCCAAAAATTCCGGGGGAAGTTAGCTTGAAAGAGGAGGCAAGTTTTCCCCTGCCAAACTTGCTTTAGCTCTCACGCCAAACTTGGGACATTAGTCCCAACCCCCTCCTTCAGAGGCTTGCTTCGTGAGGGGCACACGCCAGCCATAGGTCACCGGCCCTCCGATCGAGGGGCTGGTGTTAAGCTAGGGTCCAATTGGCCTTGGAAACTTGTGAGAGGAAGATACCGGCTGGGCCGGTGCAAGTTTTCTACAGCCAGGCCCTCCTTCGGAGGCTCGCTTCGCGAGTGGCGCCCACGCCAGCCTTAGGTCACCGGCCCTCCGATCGAGAGGGCTTGTGTTAAGCTAGGTCATAGTTCAACTCGCACCAGGGTTGTTCGGGCCATGTTGATACAGAGGTGTTTTGCTGCTCTAGCTCTCACCAAAAGGTTTGAGAACTTGCGTCTAGTTGAGGCGCTGGGTTCACGGAAAGCCAGGTGAGCAAGGAAACGAGTGTTCCAATTGGAAGGCACGGTTTCTATAGTTTTCGAATCGAAGGATTACTCCGAGTGCCGAGATCGAGCCCATCTTTTCGGCTTCCATCTGTGGCAGAATAAGCTGAATGCTGGTTGTCAGGTGATCCAACCCATTCGAATGGGTGAAACACTTTAAGTTTTACCAGTCCCCTGAAGTGATGTGCTGGAGACCAGGAAGCAACATTTCGCCCTAACTTCCGTTTTCTGCCTTCCAAAGACGACAATCCAGTAGACACAGGGGCACCAGTACAACGTCTGCGAAACATGAGACTTTATGAAAAGCAGGTTTTTACTTGCCTTCGGTCTCGCCCCGTCTTATAGCTCCAGATAACTCCTCTCTGTCTTGCTAGAAGTATACCTGTCTTCATAAAATCGGCCTTATTCGAGGAATGAAACTTGTTTGTAATACATTCCCGTGATTACTCCTTTGTTTTCTGCTTCCACAAAATTTCCTTCGACTATCCCACTTGATTCGTTAGCACTACTCAAACTGATTTCAATTCAATATATCTTCTTCCTCTGACGAATTATTACAAAAGAGTATGTGAACTCTTTTCAGCTACCCACTTCGCACGCGACACGAAGTTTTCAAGGCAACTCAAGACTTCCGCCAGAGAAAAAGAAAATACGACAAGTTCAGCACGCAAAAAACTCAACTTAAAACCGTCATTCAAATAAGGAAAGGATTTGATCCATGCAGGGTACTCTTCTCCGTCCGAGGAGCTTTCTGCCTCTTTATATTCTAGTTGGTGCTGCCATTGCCGGATTCGTTCCTCCGAGCAACGAAAACTTAGACATTGTAAGAGGTTGTTCATGGCCAATTGTTTTCTATGACTATCACTCACAGTTATTTACTCATACTACGTTCTAATCTTAATTCTAGCAGGTCTGCGGTGGTGAAAAAACGCTTGGATACCTAGTAATGTCTGGGAAGAGTAAACATAAGATGTACAGTTGGATTGGGGATCGTGCTTCAGCCTTAACTGGAAATTGTACTTGTGCGCCCTTATTCAATGGAGTCCAAATACTCTCATGTAACGTCCAGCCGAAGCTCGATTTAAAGTCGGGTAAAATCTTGCCGTTCTGTTAGAAGGGGGACGAGGACTCTTCCACGGGTGCTGGTTCTGCAAGTTGTGCTAAGATACGTAAACCGATGTTTGATGACGAGGCAAGTGTTTTGTCTTGTATTATCGCTAGATCAATTGTACCAACTTTCAATTTTGAATTCTAAATTAACCATGACAGGAGTCGGTCGAAGCTCAACTTTGCTCAGGAGGAAAACCCGTGGGGGTACTACACGATACTGGAGAAGTGCTACCCGATTCAGGCAAGTCAAAACAGGCGATTCGAGGATGTGATTGCAGCTCACCCAACAAAGACGGAATCAGCTATTTAAAGTGCGAAAATACTACTCCTCGCTTTCCAGGCGTAAAAGATTCAGACAAGGTTACCTGTGTGAACCCCCATCTTGCTTGCGCATAAAAAGTCAAAGCATACCTATCTTGTACTCTTTTGAAGATGTGTTGTAAAAGTATATATCCATCCCCGAACCCACAACTGCATAGCATTTTGCTCCTTTCCTTTGTACCATTCTAACTCCAATGGCCAAAACATCCAAATTAACGGGATCTGTGAGACAGGCGAAAAAGAGAATATGTCTACACTCTACTTGGGTACATCTGTTCGGAGAGTGGCATATCAAGAGAGAGCTTATATGAGGATCATCCTGGTAATCCGCAAATGTCTCGTTTTCGGATGAACCATTTACTTGAATAAAAATGCAAATATTCGATTGCTCAGATATGAGTCCAATCACACTTTCTTGCTTTTGAGACTGTGTCGTTCTCTGGATAACCTGCACGGACCACACTAAGAGAAGATCTATATCTGCTTCTGTCTTCTGATAGGAGAAATTGGGACTGAGAAATTTACACCATAACACCAAAAAAAAAAGGTGGCACCTTCATGTGGGTGCCTCCTCAAAGTAGAAAGGGCCTGTTGTACTTTAGGGAGGCACCCACATGAAGGTGCCACCCTTTTTTTTTGTGGTGTAACTTGACAAAGGTTTTGTCACAGTTCGGGAGCTCTCCTTGATCATGTAAAATCTAGGAGATATGGGAACATGTTTGACTGATGCTGATCTGATAATTAACAAATAGGGGGATCAAAGATGAATATCTTGAGGGCAGGGGTGAGGCTGAGCTTTGTGGCCCATTCTGAGGCCGGAAACCAAAGATTCTCGAAGAAATTGCAGGTGCTTGTTTAGATGTCCTAACGACATGAAGGAAGATAAGCGGGCCATCTTTGATTGTTTTACAGAATGAGCTTTGATTGCAATGAAAAATGGAGGACTTTCCCGTCACAAATCTAGAATGCAAAATTCTGAATTCCAAACTTCAATTGGTGGTGAAGACTCTTCCAGATTGAGTTTCACCACCAAATAAGATTTGGAATCTATTTAAATGAAATCAGTATTAGCATACTCTTTGCCTGGTTGTTAGTGATAGTTGAAGTTCCAAAACCAAGTTGAAACCTAATGTAGTCTAGATTAAATAGCCACTTGTACTGTTTCTATTTTTCCTCTTTTCTTCATTCTGTTTCAAACTCAACTCTCACTCAGGTGGGCTTGTGGTCTCTTTACTCAAACTCAATCATGTAGTGTCTCACACTTGTGGTTCTTCATAAAGGTGTGCTCGTGGTCTCTTTACTCAAACTCAGTCGTGTAGTGTCTTACACTCGTGGTTCTTCATAAAGACCGTCTTTGCCTAGCTGCTCTATAGAATCTGGGACTTCAGATTCTAAGCGGCAACAGCAAGTCCTCCAATAGCCTTACTGTTCACAATAAGATAACATTGTGATTTTTGCTGGCACTGGGAAGCCCATGTCTAATGGACTTCACAAGACATTTCACTGATTATATAATCCTGGATTGGCACTGAGTACAAGAGAATCTTCACCATAAATTCTCTTCAGGTAGGTAAGTCCTTTCTCCTTTCTATTAAAATTCTCTTACTTTTTTTCCACTCTTCCCTCACCACAAAAAAATGATGGCACCTTCATGTGGCCCTGAGTGCCTCCCTAAAGTACAAAAGGGCCCTTTTTAATTTGAGATGGCACCCACATAAAGGTGCAGCTGTTTTTGTGTGTTGCCTAAATCCCCTTTTTTCTTATCTGAACCTTGGATCATATTGGACTTCCTGAGTTGCAATTTTACCATAGTTCTTACTCAAAAATTACAGTTTCTGAGTCATGTATGCCTGCCTATCATCATGAGTTAAAGAGCCATCTTCTCATCAAAGGGCTTGTCAGCTTTCTCTATTAGCTTTGTCTTCTTTTATGTGCACAATTTGTGGTGCATTTTTTAACTAGATTAAAAGACTTTCCAGTACATTCTAATACTATGGTGTTATGTTTTCTTTTTAATTCACCATTCAATTTTTTATTAACCACATTCTGATCACTTGTATCTAGTCTATTTCAATCCACAACCTAGAGTCAGACAAACCAATCAAAACCTCATCAACTCTCCCAATTTTTGATCTGCCCTATCTTTGAGCTGTTCCTGTGAGATTCAATTTCCCACCACTGAAAATTTTTTTTTCTCAAAAAATTAAATTTATTTAAAATCCAATATTTTTTCCTTCTTTATTTGAATTCTATAGTTCAAACCTAACTTAACTAAGTCCCACCTTCTTTTTGGGTCGAGTGGTGAAACACTTGTGGCATTGCCCCAACAAAGGAGGGACTTATGCCTTATGTGCCTGTCCCCTGCTGAGTCTAAACCCAATTTGGCAGGCCATTATTTTAGAAACTTAATAGCTTTGCACCCACCAATTTTTTTTTCCCCATTCCCACAATCTTCTGTCCGCTCTGATCTCCTGAACATTCCTTGTCAAAATCCTTCATCTAGCTGAACTTTTGTTATGACCATGTTCATTTGAATGTAGCTCTATGGGTTGTTTGTCTTGAAGATTGCCAACTATGCAAATAATGAACTTCTGTACCAACTGAACCATACGTGGTTTACAGCTCATGAAACATCAGGCAGGTTCCAAAGCCTTCATTTGAGCCTGATGATATCGGGATGATTCAAACATCCCAGCTTCACACTAACCATCCAAGGAAAGCACTGGGTTGGCCTAAAATCATTGTTGGTGACCGGTCCACATCAGTTCTGAAAGACAGTCATCAAGCTCATGCAAGAGGGCCGGTGTGCTAGGGTCTCATTTTAAAAACCTACGGACATGGTGTGGATGTATTTATAAAGCAGATCATCACCCATGTCCAACATCTTCCTAGATAAGGTTAGACCTCAAGTTTTGGTTGCTTCAGCATCGTTGTTCATATCGCTGGCTGGACTCGATTGATTGTTATGGAACAGGGGGACCTGGAGGATCCATAGCAAGGCACAACCAACTAGTATCAATTGGAATATGGTAGCTTGTACATAAAATTTCCAAAGTCAATAGTGGTCATGAAACTTGACCCCCTCAAAAATGAATTATTAGCATTTCATGGATGGCCAAGGCAAGTTGGAAGAATTTGAGGCATAGGAGTAGATTCAGGAGATCAATATTCACCAATCCTTCCGCAGGATCATCTCATTATCTGTTGATTCTGCGGAGATACTAGACATGGCGGCAAAAAAACTGTAAAAGGTTTTCAGCCTCAGGCACGAGTTGGAACATAGAGTATAAGTTCCTCCCTGGAGGGAGGGACTTAGTTAAGTTAGAGTTCAAACACCCTCTTGTTTTCCCTCTTTCTAGTTGTACTTACTGAGAGAATCTTCACCATACATTCTCTCTTGGCTATCTCCCTACAATTCAACCCACCCATTGGAACTAGAAGTACTCACAGGCTTCTTCAGCCCTTCACCCTTGCCCATTTGACACAATCCAGTGCAGTACTGATCAGATTGCTTACAACCATTGTATAGATACAATGACCAGGTTGTGGTTAAGATATAATTGAATAAAATGAATAAGCATTCTATTTGAAAGACTGATTTGTAGACTGGAAAGAGAAACACTGACTACTCATTGAGGCTCTATGACTACACAGTGGTTGCAGTTTGGTGTGACCTACCACCAGTTTATTCAATGGCATTGGAAATCACAGATGGGGCTTTGATTTCAAAGTCTAGGGCATCCTGGTGGATGCCACTCAGCTCTTTGGCATGTGAAAGCTGCCACTCATGGTGCTCTCCACATCAAGATCAATATCTCAGACAGAGAAGAAACCTCCAGGTATTCCTGGGTTGTCAGGACAGATCCACAATAATGGCACCCATGGGACTCAAACACACAATGAGGGAAGCCCTTGAGAAGTGAAGTGAGTTTGTGATTTGACCACTTGATTATAACCTAGCCATGAAACATGGTACACAACATACATTATTAGCCAACAGGATACCTCTGAAAGCTAGGTAGATCTTTTTTTTTTATATCAGAAAATGATTTGTCTGCCAACCTTTTGGCTGAATCCAACCAGTGGGACTGGTTGTGATGGAGCTTTTTTCTTGGACATTTCTAACGTGGTGTCTAAGGTAGGGTCCAGACCATTGTCAGTTCTGTGAAGCCGGCATGGGGTCCACGTGGCTTGGCGGAATTGTGCACCGGTGGAGCCCACCGAGGTGCAAGGCACTGTGAATCCCACCAAGACCCAGGAAACCCCGAATGAGGTGGGTAACCTAAATCATGGTATTCAAATATTGTTCCAGGAAAAATTGCATAAAATCTTAAACACAAGATTTGGCTGGGACCTGTCAAGATACTGAAACTTAAATTTTATGATTCTTGACAGCTCCCTGCCAAATCTTCCAATTAAGATTTTATGTAATTTTTCCCAAAACAATATTTGAATACCACTGGCACAACTGTGAATTTTTCAGATTTTTTGCAAAATGGTAGGCACTAAATTTGTATGAATAGGATTTGAAGTCTCACAGGGTACTCACCAAACATGCCATAAATGTATGAATATTTGAAATTCAGTGTAAAGCTGCTCAAACCCGCAGAACCCCGCTTTTCGCCGGGGTATTTGGGCTCCCCGGGGGGATTTTGCCTCAAGCATACGCACGAAAATGTATGAATCAGCCCAAAAAACCCATTCCCCGGTGCCCCCCGATGTACGAATTTTCCAAAAATCCAGGTTTTTTGGTTACTGTCATTTGTAGGGGGTTTCCTGGGTCCTATCCCACCCCTTGGGGATGACTGGTCCTGTTGTTTCCACTGCCGTAAGTGAATTGGCCAACGTGAGTTGGTAACATTGATCGGCCGACGTGGAATCCCTGCCTTTTCCACTGGCGTGCACGACTGGATCCGACCGGTTTTTCATGGATCGGTCGGATCCACGATTCACTTCCACCGGAAACACAACCGCTATGTACTTGATTGTGGCAGATGAACTACTTTCAAGCTACTCAACAAAATCATCAAAATGATAATTGAGACAATGATAAGATGAGTTGAAAAGGGAATTGAGAAAGCAAAAGAGGTTTGGGTAAGAACACAGAATTTCAACAGTTCTGGATGATAAACCGCTTTGATATGTCGATGGCGTAAGCAGTGCGTGCCGAATATCTCATTTGTAAATGCAAACCTTCGAAGTTCAGGGAAGACCTCGTATGATTATTTACTACCGATAAGCGTTCATCTCCGGTTGATAAAACACCTGAGCTATTTTATCCCTCTACTACCCTTCTACATTCCTCCAACCAACATACAACCTCTTTCGCGAATTCAAAGATGCCGGCAAAAGTAGCCCTACTCAGTGCGTAGATTTAAGGCACTTTTTTCAATCGTTGAAGACAGCGATAAGAAATATCTAGGATGATGATTTATTCGTATTTCTTGTCATAGCTTATTCTATGTATGGTCACATCGACAAGCTGGCCGATTCGATTGAACAAGGTCTCCTGTCGGCAGGCGTGACCGTCTCGCGTTTCCAATTTCCAGAAACACTCGCACCGGAGGTTTTGGAAAAGATGCATGCGCCCCCCAAGAAAGCTATCCCAGTTTTGTCTGACCCAACCGCGTTGAAAGTAAGTTAACACCCCTCGACAAAGACTTTCGTGTTGGAGTAAAGGATCGAATGCATGAAGGCCAATGACAGGCTGGGATAAATCTATGATGGTTAAACGTTAGGAGTTCGACGGTTTCTTGTTTGGGTTTCCGACCAGATATGGAAGAGCTCCTGCTCAACTTTCAACATTTTTTGATATGACGGGTGGACTTTGGCAAACCGCAAGTCTTTATGGCAAGGTAAGTGGGGTGTTCTATGTAAACCAAAGTGTTGCCTCCGGCTTCAAAAATATATCTTCTCAAAACAGTCAAAATCTATTTTGTGTCGAATTCGCACAGTTTGCCGGCATTTTCACCAGTACCGCCTCACAACATGGCGGACACGAGACTACCGCCTTGACTGTGAGCACTCTCCTTCTCTATCTTGACGTCGCACAAATCCTTTCTAAATTTGTGTTATTTATGAAATCCTAGACCATACCCTTCCTTGCCCATCATGGGATAATTTTCGTTCCTCTTGGATACACCAATCTCAATTTGACTGATATGACTGAGATAACAGGTGGATCGGCATGGGGTGCTAGCACAGTAAGTGAACCGACAATTCTCTGCTCGAATGGTTATGTTGTATTGACTCCGTCTGATCTATCAAACACGTTCCAATATTCCCGCATTTATTACCACACGGATACACTTTATCTTTCCCTAGATCGCTAGTGGAGATGGGAGTCGTCAACCCACCCCTAAAGAGCTCGACATTGCCGTCGGTCAAGGAAAATCATTCGGATCGATCGTCAATCAATACGTTGCCGGTGCCGGCAAGTAATCCGATATGAAGAAAGAGATGGTCTGGTCCAACATTTATTTTGAGGTCATGACCAGATGCCAACATGAGAGCGTTTCCAATTTTTGAGATTTTTGAATCGTTTTCTGGGCAACAGTCCATGTGCACAGTTTCTTATCCGCGATATTGTGTTTCTCGGCTTTTCCGGCTATCCTGTCTCTCGTGTTTTACTCTAAGAATTCCCATGGTAAAATTCCGCAATTGAAGATTTCATACACAAGTGATCAAACTTTTTTTTTGCTGGTGACCATGCACCAGGAGAAATTAATGGGCAAGCCCGGATTGAACAAACAAGACAAAATTTCTCTTGAAGTGTTGAACTAGGCTCTGCTTGATACACATTGCCCACACATTAGCCCAGCTCACATTGGTGACTTTAACAACACTTTTATGACTCTTGTCATAAAACTCAAAATTTTCTTGAAAGGTTTAGATCTGTTCCACTTGAATTAATTTTGATGAGTAGATTTTCTATGAAAATTTTGAAAGATTTGTGGCCAAGGGCCTGGAAGTTGTAGCAGTGAGCTAAAGAAGATCGTCCAGCCTTTTCAGGGTCTATGCCTCTCTTCCACTCCACTCCTTCCCTTTTTCCCTCACCTAATATTAAATTCCTCCTTCTAACTCCTGAAATGCTACATCTTGTGTCCTTCTACCCTGGGAAATATTGATTCCTGTGTTTGCCCAACTGTAAAATATTGATCCTTCTCTTGTGTGTTGTCCTTTGCATGCATCTATCCTATCAAAATACCTCTGCCATGTACTTTTGGCATTGTAACGTGAATAGAACACCACACCGGTGTTCTCTATCCAGCTCGAATTTCCCCAAGAGCTTCTGGGTGGACGCGCTCTGACACATTCTACACTCATTCAACTCTTTCCCATGTGTTACTCCCCTCAGCTTCACAAGCCCAACCTCTCTCTTTGGTCTAAGGTCCATCCCGGTATCCTCAATTCATCTTTTCGGGTGTCTTGCGTGGTACAAGGTTCCCCAAGCTAACACAAAGGTTCTAGACCCAACAGCCAGGTCATCCACCCTTCTCTCTTTTCTTCCGGACGGCAACGGTGTCCGACTCCTAGATCTCCAGCGAGGTATCGTAATAAAATCGAGGGATGTTCTCTTCGACCACTCTAAATTTCCCTTCAATGTTCCACTTCAGTCACATCCGGAGCCTGTCCTCGCCGAGCTCTCGTGCCCTTCCACCATTCCTCCACATGTCCCCACCCAGTTCCTTCGCAATCTTCTTTCCTCCCAGGTTCAATCGTCGGCTTAGCGCATCCATTCACGCGCCAAGTAATCGTCCCCGAACTCCCTCACCGTTCTCCTCAGGATCCTTTGATGCCCCAGGAGGTAAGTTATCTCAGGATTCCTTGACATCCTCGCTTCCTCCCCTTTGTCCCGTCATCCTTCTACTTCATCTTCTCCATCCTCTGTCAGTCAAGAGTCTCCGGTGGGACCCGGAGCTCTTCAATCCCCTTCCGCCTCTACCCCACCACCATCTGTCAGCCGAGATACTCCGGTGGGACCCGGAGGTCTCAATTCCCCATTCCGTCTTTGCCTACTCCTGCACCTGAATTGACAAAAGATCTATCTCCCCCGCCCAGGCATTGCTCCACTCGTGATCGAAAACCTCCAAACAAGTATGGTACTTGGTCGAAATCTGCATCCACGGATCTCGATACCCCCAAGACATGGAATCAGCTAATGCAATCTCTGAACAAATCACGATGGATGAAGGCGGCTTATGAGGAATTTTCTTCAACCCTGGGAATGCAGACATGGAAGCTTGTTCCTCGACCAGCCAAAAGACGCATAATCAAGTCAAAATGGGTGTTCAAAGTGAAAAGGAACACCGACTACTCCATTCAGAAACTCAAGGCAAGGTTGGTGGTGATGGGCTACGCACTAGTTCACGGCATAGATTACACTGAAGTTTTCTCCCCGACCCTACGCCTCATCTGCAGCCTTCTGGCAGTCAAGAAATGGAAAAGGCCGTCAGGTTGATTTTAAAACCGCTTTACTCAATGGTCACCTCGACGGACCAGTCTACATGGAGGAGTCCCCCGGTTTCAAGGACTCCTCTCATCCCAACTGGGTTTGCGAGGTCTCCCGGTCAATCTATAGACTGAAACAATTGCCGCTTCAATGGAATTCTGAACTCCACGAGGTGTTGTTGACTCTCAGCCTTTCCCACTATCGTTACGACCCTACTCTCTACTTCAAACTCGTAAACGGAAAGCTAGTTGGCGCAATCACCATTCATCTCGATGACTTGGCAATCGTAGGCGAACCTGACTACATCGATGCTCTCATCGTCTCGCTTGGACAGAAATTTACCATAGGCACCGACTCCGACCTTCACCACTTCCTTTCCATAAAGATTGACGAACAGACTCTCTTCATGTCTCAGCCTCACTACATTGAAGACGTCTCCTCTCGATTTCTTTCCGCTCAATCCGTACCTGTTTCCACTCCCACAGACATTCACTTCAAAGACCTAGTCAGTCGTTCCTCAAACGATCCCCTTTTGTCCGGTCCCTACTCTTAACTGGTTGGATGTCTGCTGTGGCTCGCACAATGCACCCGTCCAGATGTTGCTTTTCCAGTCAACAAACTCTCTCAGTTCCTTCGGGACCCATCAGAGGCTCACTGGCAGGCGGCGATCCACATTCTCAAGTATCTCGTAGGGACAAAACATTTCCGACTCCGTCTGGGTGGCTCTCTGTCCTGCTCTGGCTTCACTGACTCTGACTGGGCCAAAGACCGCGAAGATCGTCGTTCCACCTCAGCATACACCTTTCGCCTAGGGGATGGCACCATATCTTGGAAGTCCAGAAAGCAGGCAACCGTGTCTTTATCTAGCACGGAAGCAGAATACAAGGCACTTTCCGACTCATGCAAGGAAGCTTTGTGGCTGAAGGACATCCTCACGGAACTTCACATTCGACCCCGTGACGCGATTCCTCTTCATGTTGACAACAAAGGGGCCGAAGCCCTGGCCAACAATCCACAGCATCATTCCCAAACAAAGCACATTGATGCCCGTTACCACTTCGTGCGGGAGTGTGTCCAGGACCGCTTGGTCACCATATTCCACGTATCCACTCATGACATGGTGGCCGACATGCTCACCAAGCCATTGGCGAGAGTTCTGCTCGAAAAACATCGGAAAATGTTTGGTGTTATCTGATTGTTTTTCATTTTCTTTCTTTGATTCATTTTCTTCTTCTCAATTTCAGTTGTCAGCAAGGGGGGGGGGGGGGTGTTGTGTGCTTCCAACTTTCATAGCACATGTCACGTGTGTGACATTTTCTTTCAGTTTATCAACCTGGAGTAGCAGACGTGGAAGGATTCTTTTCTCATCCTTCCACTAACACATCCCACTTCGTGCTCTGCTGCTCCAGGTAAGTTTCACATTCATTTCTCATTATTGTTTCTCTTTCTTTCTTCTGAAATCTTATCCTTCCACTAACACATCCCACTTTGTGCTCTGCTGCTCCAGTTCATCTCAACAGAGTTCTGGCAGACTGAGATTGTGATTGAGTGTTTTTACATAAATATCAAAAGAAGAGCCAGCTGGTACCCCCCAAAAAAACACAAAACAAAGCAAAAAGAATTCAGGGTCCTTGCTGACAACAGGCCACATGGGTATGTTCTGCACATTCATGGCATGTATTCAAGGTGAATGGGAATATTTATACAGGGAAATTGAAATAATAATTGGCTCATTAAGGTTTTTGGATTTCATTGACTTCCATCAGTTCCCCCAATTCTTTGTTTTTTGTTTGTTGGTGGTGAAATGTGATAATGCCAATTTTGTGACTCAGGAAGCCAAATCAATTGAAGTAAACCCTGCCCTCTAAGGAATAATCCTCCTTGGCAGGATGGGTTGCTTTTAAACATGCCACCCACCCCACCAAGGATGAATTTTTCAATGAGGACACAGGCCACCACTGGACCCACAGTTGGTACATTGACTGTCAATTGAAGCCCTGGTTTGGTTCATTGAGCTTTGCAGACATTTGATGGGTTGCACCTCCAGTAGGGGTGGGTAGCATGTCAAAAGACACTTTAATTGATTTTTCTGGCCTTTTTTTTTTGGACCACTACTCAGGTTCCAATGGGGAGAAGGAATTGATGGGTAGCCAATAGGAACCCCATCTACAGATCCAGATATAAAAGAAAAACTTGAATTATAGGTTGAAAAATGTTGATTGTCACAAAGCAATTGAAAGTTGTGCACACTGGAGCCACATTGTCAGAACTATAACTTTCCCCCCCAGTGCACAGTGGTATTTTTTCTGTGTGCAAAACATCTCCCCCCCATACAGTCTACAGATAGTGGATCCAATAATATGGTTGGTGAAGTTTAATTTCTGATGAATGGCTTCCACTGCTGCATGAAATGGGATATATAGGATGACATATAGTTATTTCACCATGATTAACGTAGCATTTTTTCTTCTAAACATTGCTGTTTTTATCTATATTAGTTGTATAACAAAAGTGCTACAGTACTTTGCATCTCTTTTGAAGCTTCACCCAATTATTATATCCACTCTTGTACAGTTTTATGATGTATGATAAGGATAATGAGCTTGAAAGATATAAACCAAGTTATGAGATTTATTTGCCTTCAATTTTTATATCTTTATGACACACATGACAAAAGATTTATTTCTGGGAATTTTACAGAAAAATTGTACACAAAACCACTAATTCCACTGAGGAAGTTGAAGGTGCAACCCATCTGATCATTCTGAAAAAGATTTTAGGCACAACTCTCAATTTACACGCAGAAATTAAAGGGGAAACCTATGGAAACTTTCCAAACGAGCCATGTGGGTTGCACCTTCAAAAAGGGTGGGTCATCTGTTGAAGACCCTAAATATGTAAGTTTCACTATTACATAATAAGTCTTTTTTTAAAGGGTGGAGATTCCCCAAAATTTAATCCATCATGTTGAAAAATTCTGAAAGACATTCCAAGAATTTTCCTGAGCACATTTGACATTTGCAATGTTGGTTAAAAAAAAAGGAGTTCAATTTGCTTTTGATTTTTTTTTTGTTTTGTTTGAGAAATCCAGAATTAAGGGAAATTGATGAGTGGGTACATTCCAAAATGAATTCCCAAGTGTTTTGGAAAACAAATTTCAACAATGGATAATTGTGGTGAGTTTACGGTGTCAGCATTAATACTGGCTCTTTACTTTCTGGAATTTAAGCATCTACCCATTCGTCCACGTCTTCTGGGAGCCTCGACATTACTTTCATGTCCATCCCGGTCGGTCACTGAACAGAAACTTGAGAATCCTTCCTGGAGTGCAGGAGTCTCTCTTGATCAACTGAAGCGGATGAAAGACAGCTGTTGAGCCTTGCCGCAGTCCGCCCGCCCCGCAGCCCAGACTGTGTCGGTCCGAACAGAATTTCTCATTCTACTCGAGAGAATCGATCGAAGGGCGAATTTATTGTCTATACCCAACAAGCTCGGTCGGAAACTCATCAGGATGGTAAGGCTCGTTTGATGCTTCGTTTATGATATGTAACCTCTTTTTTATTGATTGATTGCCTCTCCTGATCTTCTTTAGTCTCGGATAACCACAGCGTGTTGCGGACTTTCACGATGGCCTCGTGCACCTCTCACCCAAGCTCTCTCTCGGCATCTACTCCGAAATTCGAAATCGACTTCAATCCAGCCGTCGTTTTCCTATGCTACCCAGGCTCCCATCCCTAGCTCGGCCACCACACCAAAGGCCCCCTTGGTCGCTGGCAAAACTGGATCAGATCTTAAATTCTCTCCCAAGATCGAAGAGTTGGTTCAAACTATCAGTCAGCTAAGCTTGCTGGAGGCTGCAGAATTGGTCGACGCCTTGAAGGTGAGCACCTTGAAAAATATTACTTACATTTGAGTTAGCAAATCCAAGGTGGACAAAAAAAAAAGAATACTAACCAAGTCGGTGATCTAATCTTCGTTGACAGTCAAGACTGAAAATCACCGAAGTCGCTATGCCTGTTCAAGTAGCTTCTGGCAGCAGTCAGCCAGGTGCAGACAACGCTGCAGCCGCCAAAGACAAGAAAGCAGAACCCGAGAAGCCCAAGGAAAAGACTGTGTTCAGTCTTACCCTGACCCAAATCGATGCTGCCCAAAAAGCCAAGGTCATCAAAGAAGTCAAAACTATCATGCCCAACATGAACTTGGTCGAGGTATGATCTTGTTCTCTCTTTATTTTCTTTTTCTCTACATTGGGAACTTTTTTTCTTCGGTCTAACCTCACTAATCTCAATTGACTTCTTTTTCTCTCTCTCTCTCTCTCTCTCTTTCTCTCGGGAAAACAGGCAAAGAAATTCGTGGAAAGTTTACCCAAACAACTCAAAGAAAACGGAACGAAAGAAGAAATAGAAAAGCTGAAGAAAGCCTTGGAAAGTGTCGGGGCAACGGTCAAGGTAGAATAAATGTAGACCGACAGTGTGTAGCTAGATGAATGAATTCGCGTGAGAGGTGGCTGTGCTGTATTCGAACGAATTGGTTCGACCGTCGTTTCCCCCAAGTTGAGGCTTGGACAAGCGCTCTTGAGCAGCCCCTTTTGGGGGGCTGGATAAAGAAGAAGGCGATTCAATGAACTGCGCACGTCGATCGGCCCCACTTTTGCTCATCCATCAATGCTCCAATTTTAAAGCAATGCAGTTGTAGAACGTTCTGTCCATCAATTTTCCTTTTTTTTTCAACCCAGCTATCCAATAGCCCTGTTCACGTAGGGCGGTTTTAGGTATGCTGCTGAAATTCGTGATGCTCGTGAGACAATCTGTAACATCCATCAAAATTGAACTTCCCCTGTGGATTTATGGGAAACCAACTTTCAACCAGTGCTGCTCATTTTCTAGGGTCTTTGGCATGCAAACCACCATTATTGGAGGTGCAACTTTCTGGACACCCTTTGGACGGCCGGATGGGTCACACCTTCAATATTTGCGCTTAAATTATTGGTTACGGGTTCATTTTCCACAAGAAAAAAAGGGAAAGACCCCCAAGTCGTTACAACGCAAAAAAATCACGCCAAATTAATGATAATATACTGTTCCACCTGGGAAAAAAACAGCAATGATACTCCCAGTGGCTGAGTTGCAAGGGATCCAAGATGGTTGCGAAGACTGAAAAGTGATGTATGGTGTAAATTTTTTGTTAGACAATACATATTAAACCCCGTTTGTGACCCATATATCTATCCAGCATAATATGGGCAATAATACCTTGCCGCACAACAGATGTTTTTTGATTCACTACACCAACATTCATTTTTATCTGCAATGAAGTTGAACTGTTGTGTTTAAAT
Organism: Puccinia horiana; assembly: GCA_001624995.1. Taxonomy (NCBI): domain Eukaryota; kingdom Fungi; phylum Basidiomycota; class Pucciniomycetes; order Pucciniales; family Pucciniaceae; genus Puccinia; species Puccinia horiana. Next base: position 378,825 of record LWDY01000012.1, read on the forward strand.
TGAAGCAGTTTCTAAACTACTCCCAATTGAGAAGCAGCTGGCAATTTTTCTGTACAAACATTGTTGGGCACAAAAACTCTAACCAACAACCTCAAGACTGTTTCAAGCATTCAGGACAAACAGTTTCAAAGTAAGTACATAAAGCATAAATGAAAATTGGGATTGACTCGATTCTGAAGATTGCTTTGAAGGTTTTTTTTTGAAATGTGCTTGAAGCCTTGACCTTCTTGTTCAACTAGCCCCAAGATATTTCATAGCTCCATCACCTGAACAAAACCATCCACATATACAGAAAAACTTTTTTTTTTACCAATGCTTAGGTTTCCTGTATGGGGTTCACATACTGGCAAGTATTCCAGCGGAAAAATCTGCCCCATACCAAAACCAAAAAGATTTCTTTCCCAAAACGTTTTGGGTGTTTGCAACTTTGGGATGAAGCTCACTTACATGCAAGTTGTTTGGCAAGGCACAGCCCATGATCCCCATGTTCTTCAAGTTTTCTCAATCAAGAGATTTCCCAATCAGACAGGGATATTTTTACCTGGAAGATGCAGGGTATGGGCTGGAGAAGAACATCTTGGTTCCAAAACGAGGGACATGATATCATTTATGAGAAAAAGCAATGACTGGTATGTGGTATGTTACTCTCTTTATTGTACTTTAACATATCAGCTGTGGCCATTAAGAAAAATGCAAGAGTCTTGCATTTTTCTCATACAGCCCAGAAAACAAGAAGGAGGAGTTCAATCCTTGGCATTCAAGTCTTTGGAAAATAATTGAGTGATGCTTTGGCATGTTCAAAAGACAGTTCTGAATAGTGACTCAGGCCAACAAGTACCAGCTCAAACAAAAATAGAGCTTAGTGTTTGCATGTGCTTGTATTGATAATTGTTGAACTTTGATTAACTTTTGACTCAAGAAAGTGAAAGAATAATATTTTTAAGAGTTTGAGATAGAGGGCTTATGAGAAGGGAATAATCACACAGGAAAGGCTCAGGAAGGTGGGATGGATAATGAAGGAGGAGAACCAATGATTATATTCAGTGTAGTCTTGAGGAACTAAATAGACTACATACAACTGGTTGACTTGTGGTTGATAGTATAATGAATAAATCTGAAAAGAAAACAATGACACAGAATTGAATATGTAGGAAGAAATACCTAGAGATAAGAGTGAAAACAAGATACTACTACCAGGGTTCAATGACTACAAGTTGTGTTCAAGATAGACATATCAGACTACTCAGCAGACAACTACATCATCAAGACAGACATTATTTTACTGAAAGAAATGGGAGGATTTTGGGATGGAGTAGAAACAGAAAGAATAGAGAAAAAATTCAACAATAATGAATCATCATATGTGAAGGGTGTAATGATTTCTTCTTCACTGATTCAAACAAAAATAACAATATATATGATCCTCCCCCAGAGCCCAATTATTTTAGCAAGTGTGAGATCAGGGAAGAGTGTGAAAACTGGTGTGATTCAATTTTCATTGGTTTATGGGCTCAGTACTCCAAAGCTGCAAAAAGTCAAGGACAAGCTCAACAGTCCTCCAGAGATTGGAAGAAGTTTCAAAGAATTGATCAAACAAGATCTTGATACTTTCATTTGATCAGATTGTTTTCAGGCTAGATCTCAAAGTGAAAACAATTGCTTGATTTGATATAAAGCAATCAATGAATTGCTTGGTTGAGTTTGATTGATAAATTTATTCATTTATTGATTGAAATGGGAGCATGAGAGAGAGAATAAAAGCAAACATCCTAATTATCATAATGATACACTAATGAATCAAGAGAAGCCATTCATATCATTGATTCAATGCAGAAGCCAGTTGTATTGCAGGTCTGGATTGATGATGGTTGTGAAGATTTGCAAGTTGGTATTGTCTTGGAAAAATTTGAAGGCATCAGGAGCCTCCTGTTGACTGGCCTGTTCTGTGCAAGAATCTTGATACAGGGCCATTTATGGTGTTCAAGTATCATTTTGAAAAAAAATGCATAAGTTCTTAAACACAAGATTTGGCAGGGACATGTCAAGAAACTTAAACTTAAATGTTATGATTCTTGACAGGTCCCTGCCAAATCTTGAATTTAAAATCTTAAGCAATTTCTTCAAAATGACATTTGAACACCATGGATGGTCTTGAGTGTCCTTGGTTGGGGTGGTATGTGGTGCAATAGGCAAAGAAAAATTGGGTTGGGGGTTGGGATAGTTATGGTGTAAAGCTCAAAAGTGTCAGTGAAGACCTTTTACTGAGTTCAGAAAGGTATTGATGAGTATGCCTCTGCCGATCCAAAGTACTAGACACTAAACAAGCCTCCCAATCCTAACTTGGTGAAGCCTTTCAAAGGAGGGACCCACATGCAAAGACCAATTTTTGCAGGCAGTCAAACACCATTTTCATCTCTTTTTTAATTTTCCATTGTTTCCTCTCTCCCAGAACCTCTTATACACAGCTTATTTATATCATCTGATTCTCTAGATCAAGGGCTATCAGCCCATATTTTGTTTGTACCTTGATCTTGTAATCCTGATTTTTTTTAGAGGGTTTGGAAAATCCCACCAGCCAAATCGGCCATTCGACTGCCTGCTACATTCTAGCTTAACCCAAGCCCACCCGTTCGGAGGGCCGGTAACCTAAGGCTGGCGGGCGCCACTCGCGAAGCGAGCCTCCAGCCTTCTTCGGAGGCTCGCTCTACGAGTGGCGCCCGCCAGCTCTAGGTTACCGGCCCTCCGAACGGGTGGGCTAGGGTTAAGCTAGTGCTAACATTTGCGTTACGGTAAGTTCGCATTCCAGGACAAAGCCTCTCGTGAGACAGAAGGAATATGTATTGTAACGTTCTCTCCTTTCTTTTTATTTCTTCTCTCTATTTTTATTTATTCTTTTTACCTTTGATAACTGAAATAATTCTACGCCGTCATTCCAGAGCATAATATGTAGCTTCCAGGGTCCTGGCCTGTGTTAACGAGCATAACATAGTACACCACCGGGCCACATTCTCAGTGTGGCGCTGGTTGGTGAAATTGGATGGGGCGCTACTTGAGGGCAGACAACCAATGATCACAAGGGAAACGTCAGGGATGTCGACATTCATACAGGTGGTGCCAGGGCTCAAAGGAATTCTTAGACAACAGTGTCACCATCGAGAAGAGTGGATGGCGACGGGCTTTTGCACCACAACTTCTTGTTCGCGACAGGGTCTGTCTGTCTGCTCTTAGCGGCACACCACTCACCGCCGCGTACAAAAGGACATCGACCCTTTCTCGGCCCCGTCACTTTTCCAAGCCCTTGCCACCTCCAACCTTTCCACTGCCCAATTGTAGAATTCTTCTTGCACATATCCTTCCACTGAGCAGTGCTCACTTTCATTTTGCCTCTCTTTCACCAGTCTTCAAGAGTGCCTTGGACAACCAAGAACCAGTATGAAAGCCTTTTTACCCTTTCTGATGTGTATAGCCACAATCGATACTCGGATGATCATAGATGAGTGAGTCTTCGACCCACCGCTTTGCGTCTTCACAACCTTCTCTCCCCTGACCAATCACCCTATCCCTCCCCAGAACCCCCACTCACCCTGGCCGACTGGTTCGTCGAAGGATGGGATTAGAGCACCCAAAGGCCCTCGAAGATTTTAGAGACATTCCAAACTGTCCTGGAGAGATATGCGCGAAACTAGGTGGGTGACCATCCAGTAATTCTCTAGCAGCCACATCTGCAATCGACTAACTCTTTCTCTCTCAACCCAACCAGCTGGCGAGGCTGTTGCAACCTTATTGGGTGCCAGCGATGAATGTGCCCAGCAAAACATGGCCGATCTAATGATCACTACTGCCAAAGTATGTCTCCTTCCCACCCAGACGCCGTCACGAGACTGTTTTGCTAAATAAACTGCTTGGCGTACTCTTTTAGGACACTTCCATCAAGCTCGACCGAGTCGTTCGAGCAGAGATGATCAAAAAAGCTAAAATTTTCCGCCAGGTGAGCTATCTTTCGCGTCCCAATTTGAGACAGAAACTAACCAACCTCCACCCTTGACACGACAGGTCGAGAAAAACTGCCCACCGGTGTACTTCCATCTCCAGCTGCGAAACTCGGTCTATTGCCAGAAACCTCCGAAGAATGATGAGCTCATAGGATTAGTTCAACAACAAGATCCAGCCAACAACCCTCTCCTGTTCTTCGACCACACCGTCAAAACCAACGATAGTACCGTTCTGTTGGATAGCCAGGCCAACACGCGTCCCTTTGGATTCAAAAGTACGTTCAGCTTCTGCATTTATTTCTTATTTTCTAGGAGGCCAAGCAGGTCAAGTGCTCAGTTCTGAACCGTTGAATTTCAAACAGAAAAACATGGATCCGAGTCTGCAACGACAACCAATGCTACCACCCCTGCCGGCGGAACGGGCTACACTGAAAGTACATCCAGTTCATCCAACGGGCTCGATTCCTCGGACAGCACCACTGCAGCAGGTGTTAACTCTTCCGTCAGCCTCAGCGTCAACAACTTCAATGACACCACCTCCGAAAATAACGTCAAAAAAAAAGAGGAAGTTGAGTCCTGCGGAGGTGGATCAGATGATGTACAGACTCAAGGCAACGACGAGGTCAACACAGCAAATGGGGAAACCACCACGAACCCGGCCACTGTCCAGACTGGTAGTGAGAACACGTTAGCCAATTCAACTATCAACCCTTCCAGCACTACCCCACCCGTTAACGGAGAAGCTACCAACAACACAGGAAGTAAATCCAGTTCTCCCAACGGGCTCGATTCCTCGGACAGCACCACTGCAGCAGGTGTCAACTCTTCCGTCAGCCTCAGCGTCAACAACTTCAATGACACCACCTCCGAAAATAACGTCAATAAAAAAGAGGAAGTTGAGTCCTGCGGAGGTGGATCAGATGATGTACAGACTCAAGGCAACGACGAGGTCAACACAGCAAATGGGGAAACCACCACGAACCCGGCCACTGTCCAGACTGGTAGTGAGAACACGGTAGCCAATTCAACTATCAACCCTTCCAGCACTACCCCACCCGTTAACGGAGAAGCTACCAACAACACAGGAAGTAAATCCAGTTCTCCCAACGGGCTCGATTCCTCGGACAGCACCACTGCAGCAGGTGTCAACTCTTCCGTCAGCCTCAGCGTCAACAACTTCAATGACACCACCTCCGAAAATAACGTCAATAAAAAAGAGGAAGTTGAGTCCTGCGGAGGTGGATCAGATGATGTACAGACTCAAGGCAACGACGAGGTCAACACAGCAAATGGGGAAACCACCACGAACCCGGCCACTGTCCAGACTGGTAGTGAGAACACGGTAGCCAATTCAACTATCAACCCTTCCAGCACTACCTTACCCGTCAACGGAGGAGCTACCGACAAATCTGCTAACGGGGCAGACAAAGACGTGCTCAACATTACGTCAATCGACGCGAAGTGCAATGGTAAGTTATCTGTTGTCGTCCTTTTCCACTTGCGGTGAAGTAGTGGTACTGAACCGTAGTTTATTCATTTGTCCAGATTTCACGATCGAATTTGGTAAAGGTTTCCCTGGCAAATTAAATGAGAATTCTTATCAACCTCACAATCTAACGGTTTTCCCCCACGGCGCAGCACTAAGTCAGTACTATCCCATTAAACTGGTCTGGTTATCCCTAGCTGATCAATTGGCTCATGTCTCCAGACATGCACATCATCGCCGAATGTACGTTCCATCACTTTTGGCAGCAATACCCTTGATAAGCTCGTTCAGTCCCTAATGCAGCCTTCTTTTTTTTTGTCTGACAGTCATGTGCGACTCCCTGCACAACATCTGCGGTGTGACACAAAACGATGGCAATCCGATTTATGAGCAATGCACAGCGTTGAAGGAGAGCCTTGGAAACCCAGTGAAGGGAAACGGCACGGCGGCTGATTTGTGGAATGCCAAAGTAAGTTGCTCTAACTCAACATCATTTCTTGGTAAATATTTTGCAAGCTCTGATGTCTTCTTTTTGGGGTGATCAGTTCGGTAAAAAGACCAATTACGGCAGTAACCCTGCTACAGGTCCCGGTTCGTCTACCGATGGTGCGACCACTACTTCCGCCGGGGGCGGCACCGCTAGCAGCAGTACTACTAATGTGAATCCGACAAACATAAACCCGGACCTATCAACACCCACTTTTCCCAGCACTACCTCACCCGTTAACGGAGGAGCTACCGACAAATCTGCTAACAGGACAGACAAAGACGTGCTCAACATTACGTCAATCGACGCGAAGTGCAATGGTAAGTTATCTGTTGTCGTCCTTTTCCACTTGCGGTGAAGTAGTGGTACTGAACCGTAGTTTATTCATTTGTCCAGATTTCACGATCGAATTTGGTAAAGGTTTCCCTGGCAAATTAAATGAGAATTCTTATCAACCTCACAATCTAACGGTTTTCCCCCACGGCGCAGCACTAAGTCAGTACTATCCCATTAAACTGGTCTGGTTATCCCTAGCTGATCAATTGGCTCATGTCTCCAGACATGCACATCATCGCCGAATGTACGTTCCATCACTTTTGGCAGCAATACCCTTGATAAGCTCGTTCAGTCCCTAATGCAGCCTTCTTTTTTTTTGTCTGACAGTCATGTGCGACTCCCTGCACAACATCTGCGGTGTGACACAAAACGATGGCAATCCGATTTATGAGCAATGCACAGCGTTGAAGGAGAGCCTTGGAAACCCAGTGAAGGGAAATGGCACGGCGGCTGATTTGTGGAATGCCAAAGTAAGTTGCTCTAACTCAACATCATTTCTTGGTAAATATTTTGCAAGCTCTGATGTCTTCTTTTTGGGGTGATCAGTTCGGTAAAAAGACCAATTACGGCAGTAACCCTGCTACAGGTCCCGGTTCGTCTACCGATGGTGCGACCACTACTTCCGCCGGGGGCGGCACCGCTAGCAGCAGTACTACTAATGTGAATCCGACAAACATAAACCCGGACCTATCAACACCCACTTTTCCCAGCACTACCTCACCCGTTAACGGAGGAGCTACCGACAAATCTGCTAACAGGACAGACAAAGACGTGCTCAACATTACGTCAATCGACGCGAAGTGCAATGGTAAGTTATCTGTTGTCGTCCTTTTCCACTTGCGGTGAAGTAGTGGTACTGAACCGTAGTTTATTCATTTGTCCAGATTTCACGATCGAATTTGGTAAAGGTTTCCCTGGCAAATTAAATGAGAATTCTTATCAACCTCACAATCTAACGGTTTTCCCCCACGGCGCAGCACTAAGTCAGTACTATCCCATTAAACTGGTCTGGTTATCCCTAGCTGATCAATTGGCTCATGTCTCCAGACATGCACATCATCGCCGAATGTACGTTCCATCACTTTTGGCAGCAATACCCTTGATAAGCTCGTTCAGTCCCTAATGCAGCCTTCTTTTTTTTTGTCTGACAGTCATGTGCGACTCCCTGCACAACATCTGCGGTGTGACACAAAACGATGGCAATCCGATTTATGAGCAATGCACAGCGTTGAAGGAGAGCCTTGGAAACCCAGTGAAGGGAAACGGCACGGCGGCTGATTTGTGGAATGCCAAAGTAAGTTGCTCTAACTCAACATCATTTCTTGGTAAATATTTTGCAAGCTCTGATGTCTTCTTTTTGGGGTGATCAGTTCGGTAAAAAGACCAATTACGGCAGTAACCCTGCTACAGGTCCCGGTTCGTCTACCGATGGTGCGACCACTACCGCCGGTGGCGGCACCAACCAATCGAATTCTGTCTCATCCATGACTGGCGCTAACGTGACCACTAACTCTAACGCCGTTACCCCGAGCAACAGCAACCAAGTCATGGACATGAACACCAACCCAGACACCAGCACCTTCACTACTAATACTACCACCGGCCTTTCAAACACTGGTACTGGCCCTAGCGGTTCACACGGTACAATCCAGGACATGAACAACAACATGAACAACAACATGAACAACAACATGAACAACAACATGAACATGAACAACAACATGAACATGAACACGAACAACAATCAGACCATGAAGATGAAGTAGGAGAATCGAGCCAGTTAATCCAGTTGATCTGTACAACAATGTTGCGCTCATCATCCTCGCTTCCCTCCCAAGTAATGTAACTATGAAACATATAATACCACTTCCAATCCCTTTGTTGACAACACCAGTGTCCTTCAGTCGCCAATGATCACTCGAAAGCGGGCTCTAATATATCCTTGTGCTTCGAAGCCCCTGTCGGCCGTGTGATGTCATTTCAACTTCTTCTTTTTTTGTTTCTTTCACAATTGCAAACCTGTCTCCTTGGTGTTTTTTTTTTTTTTTTTTCATACACGATCGCATCACATTTTTTCTTCGTGTTTTTTCTGTTCTTTATTTTTTCCTTGTGTATCCATGTTTTAATGATCATTGATTGTAAACGTTGTCTTGGATGGTCATCGGAGGCTTATGTAAGCTCGATCGTTTTGTTGCAAATATCATGATATCGTTAGTCGTTAGATAAACCCATAATTAATAACCACAAAAAAAAATTGAAAATAATGAGGAGACGAAGCAAAAGTAAGCATTGTCTTGTGTTACTAGGCAAAAGACTCGTTCTCTCTCTCGCTAAAACTAATCTTGAAAGAAGCTGATTATGTGTGTTTTCTTGAGAAATCTTGGACAGTTGTGTGCAAAAGGGAGTTCTGGAAAGTGTACAAGCAATGCGTCGATTCAACGAAAGTCGGCGAGTGAGGGTCGAAAAAGTTGAAGACACTTTCCTATGACGGCGAGCGAGAGACATGGCCTAGTGTAGAAATCCAAGCAAACCTGTACCTCAGGAAGATTAATGGTGGTGTGCCTCCACACGCATGCAAACCCCATCATCGACGCCAGAAACAGAGCACGAAAATTGTTGCTACTACTGGGTCAAGACCCATTGGCAATTTGGATGTTCTATAGACACTGGAACGAATACTTACCCCAAGTGGTCAAATAGTGCTAAAAAAGCGAGCTTGGTGGAAGTTTTAGAGGAAAGATTCTTCAAGCCCCCCCCCCCCTTGCTTTTTAAGTGTAGTGTGGCCCTTGGCATTGCACACTATGAATATCACAACGTACAACTCGTTAGATTGTGACAATTGTTTTTTTTTAGTACTTAATGATGATGCTAAGTTATGTATGCGCATCCAATTAGCCTTTATGTGATCTACTTTTTTGGTGATGGCAGGGGGTGGGTATGGGGACTATTGTTCAGCCATTTTGCAGGTTGATTAAATTGGCTAACAGGTATTGAAAATGTGAAGTAGGCTGAATCGTTAAAGTGGACAACTAATAAATGGTTTAGAATTGAAAGGGGTAGCAACCAGGGGTTGGGTCTGCCAGGATTTGAACACCGGACTCATTGCTTGAAGCAAGTATACAGTTGCGCGCGGCATTCCACTGTACAGGATTTTGGGGGTGTCCCAAATGTCTTTGAATGTTTCTTGGAAAAAAAGTAAATTTTCAGTACCATAACCCCATATTTATGGATTTGGACTGTGTTTTAAGTACATGAATATGTACTGCTGAGGGTTTAAACCATGTTGATTATGTACTGATGAGTTCTTAAAACATGTTTTAAGTCCATGGTTATGTACTTAGAGGGTTTAAATTTCATTTTTAAGCCATGAGTCCCAATTTTCAACCCCCCAAAAAAATGGCTGAACCAAACAGCTTGCCACTTTAGTTTTGGAATCTACACACCCTGTAGACTCCAAAAATGTGATTTTCTAAAAGTTTGGCCCCCCAAGCCGGGAACCGTTTTCTCCCCACGTGTCTCACAGAATCTTGCAGCAGGCTTTGTACAGTGCAATGCCGCTCGCAACTGAAGTATGTTGCACAGGGGTAGCACCAAGCTTCCATGGGTGATGGTTACCGCTAGGACATCCAGGCCCTACAGTTCACTTGGCAAAGTACGACTAAGAATATCCTCCCGCTCCAGAGGCCTGACGGGCCCCTCACCATGAACAAGAAAGGACAGGCTGAGTTTCTCTTCCTTGGCAGTGCACCTCAGTGATCAATGCTTGTGTAGACCTATCTGATGTTCCTACTAATGGAATTGTTCTAGCACCTTATTTTAAGAAGTTGGATTGCTAGAGAGGTGAGAATATTTCACTGGTTTGACTTTATCTATTCTCTTACTGAGATTTTGAAATAGAGCTCATATTGGGATCAGAAAGCTGGCCACTTCTTCCTCAATTTCCTGAGACAAAGTTTAGTAAGCCAAATTTGTATAAATATGTTGTTGATGTCAAAATCCAAACAAAGTACTTACTTAAAGAATTTAGCTTCATTGGAAGCCTTTGAGGACACAAAATATTCAACGATTGCCACCCAGTTTTTCCATTAGTTGTTTCTGTTTGTGTGGTTGATCATATCAGAATGATCTGAAAAGACCAATTTGGGCATGAAAATAGTCCTGAGTTGAATTTCCTGAAATCTATCAAGTACACCTTATGGATGGGCAAGTGCTAAGCTTAATTCCCAAAGATCTCACAATTTTTGACTCAATTATTCCTTAAGGTGAGGCTATCCACAGTACAGAGGGGAGTGGTTTTGATAGTGGTTTTTAGAATATTTTTCTAGAGCTGGATCAATCAAACTTAACAAAGTCCCTAACCCTGTGGCTTGCTCGAGGGGGCAGGGAGTGACTTACGGGGAAGAAGGTGAGAGCCCAAGTGGCTTGAACTCCATTTTGCTGGTGAAGGATTTCAAGGCTTCAAATCACTGCCTTCCCCCACCCCTCCATGGCCGCCCATTGTACCAAAAAAAGATCAATTTCTCCTCTTCAATCACCCACCCCTCAAGATTTCAAAACAGTTATCTACTGGCCACAAGTGCCAATCAAAAATCATCATTTTCTTTTGCTCCCAATGGATGACATACACATCCAATGTAATTTGAATTGGCCCAACACCTGTACTTTATCGGGTGTCTGTATGCGTACAAAAAAAACATAGTTCTGTATGCGTACAAAAAAAACATAGTCTTTGATGTACATGTCTGTATGTACAGCTCCTGAAGATGAGTACAGCAGACCCTATGGACTTGAATATTTTTTTTGGGCTCAACCTACAGTCTGCTGAGAATAAAAGACAGCAGTTTGGGCTCATCTCTGGTCATATGGTCCCAAAATTATACTGGAATGAGTGCTGTGACCTGGCCTTATCACATAGGGGAGGGCTGCAGCTTGGTCCCAAAGGCTGCATTTTAAACTAACAAAAACCAAGAAAAATAGCAATACAGCCCCCAGAAGATGGGGGGCTCCACTTGAAAAGGTGTTTTACCCGTAGGCCTCTCTGTGAGACAGAGAACCTGTGCGGCTGCCCCTGGCCCCGTGATCCTGTCACCGAGAGGCCTAGTTAAGCATGTGGATGAAGAACCTGGTCCTTCCTCAGATTATTGACTTACCAATACACAAAGTTACTGGTTTTGATGCTGTATAAGACTGTATCTAAGCTATGCATTTAATTCCTGTTGCAAGAAACAAGGCCAATGTTAGAAGAAGCCTGAAATCATTGCTGTACACAGGTTGGCTCACATACTTCCCAGAATGTTAGGCAAGTGCTCACTCAGATGAGGGCCTTTCAAACACCAGGGGCAGATGCACTCCGTAAAAAAGTGAGGAGGCCAAAATGACAGGGAGATCAAGGCCTAAACGACCATCAGGTTACTGTGGCCTGGAGACTGGTTGTTGGTTGGGAAAACAAAGCTAAGTGAAAAAACTTGATTTAAGGTGCTATCCTTGTCAGGATCTACTAAGATTCATGTTTTACTTGTAAGCCTATCTGTGAGCCAGAGACCCTTTGGTCTCCCTCACAAGAGGCTTTGTTAGGCTAGCCATTTGATCCAATTCATTTTATTCAATAAAAAAAATTAGAATGGGTTTGAGAATTTCCATTTTTTATCATTTGTATAATCACATGCCATAGTTTGATCTCCAATCTTCTTGCCTTGGTTGAACCATATTGAAGATTTTCAAAAATCTTGCAATAAATCAAATAATTTTCACACTCACATTTTTTATTTTTCCTTTTTTTGTTTCATATTCATTCTTGGGAACCTATTTTACACCCCTGTTGTCAGATTTTCTGGTCAGCTTCTCATTTTCCTCTCTCAGTCTCTCTTCCCTACCCCCTCAATCTCTTTCCTCACTCCTTCCCTCCTCTATCTTGTCCATCTTAGTTAGATGTTAAACTACAGTCATGTCTTGTCCAGCCTAGTTGCCTTTGTCCCCGTCATGTCCCACTCTAGTTGCTCCTCTGTCCATGTTGTGTCCAACTCTGCTGCTTATTCTTTTCTTGTCAAACTTCTGTTGCCTGTCTCCGCTTCCATGCATATTCATGCTTGTTTGTTCAGCTCAACCACTTCTTAGCCTTACATGTAGTAGTCTACTTAACCAGGTTTGTGTGCCTGGAGTAATAAAAGTATCAAGTTTAGAGCAAATCCCATCTTCACCACTCCTGATCCAATCTTAGCCCCCTCTGGGTTGTTTTCCCATTCTTCCTCTCTTGAACCAGAGCTATAAATATCAACACCTGTAACCAACCTCATGAATTGAGGTTTGTGTCCTGAACTTCTGCAATGAAAGATGTTGCTACTAAGGCCGTGTTTGGGAGAAGAATATTACACGTGTAATATTGAGCACACTTGTGAAATCTGGTCTAATTTTTCTGGACTTGAGCAGATTTCACACACAAAGCAGAATATGACAGCCATTGTGAGAACTCCTTTTGGGATGGGATGTCAGTCCTGTGAGGGGGAAATAAAAGAGGTAATATTCAAGGTATGTATGAAGCTATTAACACTGATAAAGGTGGTTTGAAAGACCTGCCCCTCTATGTACTACAGAAGAGCTAACACAACAAATTGATTGATTTATTCACCTCACACAAATCTGTGTCCTGCCACAGAGACAGGTTACACAGTCCTGTATCATTACAGGTCTCTCACCCGCACACTGAGTCATGCATGAAATGTGGGACAGCAACTCCCATGCGTGTCCAGTTGCCCGTGTGTAGCTCAACCCACACTAATACCATGGCAAAAATTAGGTCAGAAACCCACTGTGGGTTTCTGACCTGCCCAGCTGCACAACGTATATACATACAAGAGTACTGTTATACCCTTACATTTGCAGTACGTACATACCCTCATGTATAAGGGTATGTATGTACCCTCATAAGGGTAGGATTGTACCCTTATAAGGGTACAACCATACACTTACACAAAAGGGTCCAATTTTACCCTCAAAAGGGCACAACCATACCCTTTTGAGGTTACAACCATGCCCTCATAAGGGTACAATCTTACCCTTATAAGGGTACAATTGTACCCTTATAAGGGTACAATTGTACCCTTATAAGGGTATGATTTTACCCTCACAAGGTCACCCTTGTACCCTCATAAGGGTACTATTGTCGTACCCTCATAAGAATGAAACTGTACCCTCATAAGGGTACAATTGTACACCTACAAGGGTATGGGTTGTACCCTCAGAAGGGACGATTGTACCCTTATAGGGGAACAATTGTACCCTTGTAGGGGCACGATTGTACCCTTATAAGGTTATAATTGTACTCTTTGAGGGTACGATTGTAAAGTGCCCAGAAGTAAGTTTTCATTACAACATCCTTCATTGCAGAGGTTCAGGACACAGACCTCAATTCATGAGATTGGCTACAGGGGTGTAAAATAGGTTCCCAAGAATGAATATGAAATAAAAAAATGTGAGTGTGAAAATTATTTGAATTATTGCAAGATTTTTGAAAACCTTCAATATTGATCCAACCAAGCCAAGAAAATTGGAGATCATAGTATGGCATGTGATAAGAATGATAAATAATGAAAATTTTCAAATTATTTTGTTGAGGAGTGGGCCATCCACCAATTTCAAACAAAACTCAGGCACTGCAGGCCAAATCAGCACCAATTTGACCCAATTTGTTTGGTCCAATAAAAATAATTTAAAATGGTTGTGTAAATTTTAATTTTCTATCATTCTTATCACATGCCATACTATGATCTCCAACTTTCTTGGCTTGGTTGGAACAATATTGAAGGTTTTCAAAAATCTTGTAATAATTCAAATAATTTTCACACTCACATTTTTTTATATTTCCATTTTTTTATTTCACATTCATTCTTGGCAATGGAAACGTATTTTACACCCCTGTAGCCAATCTCACAAATTGTGGTTTGTGTCCTGAACCTCTGCAATGAAAACCTACTTCTGGGCACTGTACCCTTATGAGGGTACGATTGTACCCTTATGAGGGTACAATTGTACCCTTATGAGGCTACGTGTACCCTTCTGAGGGTACAATTATACCCTTATGAGGGTACAATTGTACCCTTATGAGGGTACAATTGTACCTTTCTGATGGTACAATTGTACACTTATGAGGGTATGGTTTTAGTATGTACCCTTTTAAGGTGACCCTTGTACCCTTACAAGGGTACAAGGGCAACCTTGTAAGTAGATGATCGTGACCTATAAGGGTACAACCTGTACCCTTGTGGGTACAATTGTACCCTTACAAGGATCCCACCTGTGTACTAAACACATGTTTATACATATGTATGCACATAGGTGTTTCTGCCCAATGGCTGCTGACAGGTGGTGGGAAACCTGCAGTTGTGGAGCTGGGCAGGTGGACCTGTTCAGTAACAGGACTCCCATGTCATGTTTACATAACATGACTGCACAACCTGTACCTGTGACAGGACATGGTTTTGGAATACTATTGATAGAGAAAACTATGTGTAGTAGTCTCTAATTGGACCTAGATCAACTTTTACTTCTGGATCTTGCAACAACTCTGTGAGTGGATGATAAGAGATAAAGATGAGATGAAACTGATGGAAGAAGGATGGAGTGAAGATTAATTTATTCATTTATTGGAATGAGTTGGATTATGATACTGATAAGTGAAATGGATAAGATGAGTTTTTTTATAATGTTTTATATTTTTATAGAGATGACTAAGGAGATACTTGATGATATAAGTATGAAATATTCAGGATTTTATGTCCCCTTCCTTAAACTTTAGTCCAGAGTCACCTGCTGTAATCGTGGAATTCCTTTACTAACTTATAAAGGTATGAAAAGCTTGAATGGACTGACCGATTGAAAATCACACTGCTTGGATAAAGGTAAGTGTGTTCTTGACTACTACTAGCTAATGGATTTGTGTTGATGGTTTAATAAGTGTCTGGTGTGTGTCTGGATGACTTGCTGGTGAGTGTGTCTGAGGGACTGGGGAATGTTGAGAGGGGAAAGAGGCCCCCCTTTTATAGTAAAATCTGAGGCATTTTTGCTGGCGGTAAGTTATTTGAGGCATTTTTTTCTGGTGTGTGTTGAACCATGAATTCTGATTGGTCAGGAAGTGATGGCTGAACCGTGCATGCTGATTGGTCAGGACTTGATGATAATATTTGTGAACTGAACTGTGAATTGTGATTGGTCAGAAATTGATGACTGAGAATGTGTCAGCTGATCCAGGTGCTGTGATTTGTCAGAAATTGATGACTAAAAATACAAGAGGTGAACAATGATCTTTGATTGTTCAGAACTTGATGGCTGAATCCTGTATCCTGATTGGTCGTGACTTTGAGACTGAATCCTGTATCCTTGTTGGTTGAAGCTAATTATGTACTTAAATCTACTGTCTACTATGTATCTAGACTATTTTTATGTATTTACACTATTTTATATGTATTTAGACTATTTTTATGTATTTAGACTCTTTTTTATGTATTTAGACTATTTTTTATGTATTTAGACTATTTTTATGTATTTAGACTATTTTTTATGTATTTAGACTATTTATTGTGTATTTGGAATATGGTTTATGTACTCGGCTATGCGATATGAGATAATAAATGCTTTAAATCTAAATATATATGGATATATGATTGGGATAATTGATTCTTTACCACATTTGATACTTGAACCAATTTGGACCACCACACTGTCATGTGCCGCTCCTATCTCAGCTGATGAAACCAAACTTTTGACATGGTGTACTTAAGTCTGCCATCATCAAAAGCATATTTCATACTGGTATTAGGGGGGTTCATGTTGGAATATTTTTTTGCTGACACAGGTCCAAGGGCTTTCTTACCGATGAGCTTGATGAGCTAATTTGAGTGTAAATTGAACTAAATTGACATGTACATGTGCTTACTGAAGTTAAAACCATTCTGAAAAAGGCCCAATGTGAGCCCCCCTATTAATTTAGGTATGTGGATCTCTCTTTTTTTAGTGCAGATTTATTTCGACATTAGGGAAGTTCACATAGGAGTGTCTTGCTTGCTGACGGAGGTGTGAACCTTGCCTTGCTGATGGCTTTTTTGTTAGGATTTCAGCTCAATGTGACGAAGAAGGGGAAGGGACTATCCTGAAGGGGGAAAGACAGGACCAGTCTGATTTGGTTGAGCTCAAACTCAATGGTTTATTTCAAATGAGAAAGAGCACTATAAGTAGTGACAACTAGAGAGCCCCCTTGCAAGATCCAAAGGGGGGCTAGACACACCAGAACAAGAGGACATGTGACAGGGTACTGGACAGCTAAGCTGAACAGGTGACAGGTGACAGGAACAGAAAACAGGAAACAGGATGACCAATTGGTCAGATGGGACAGGAACAGGCCACTTGGCCATACAGGAGAGATGTGAGCAGAAGGTGAAGCCAGAATTCTGACATCATTTTAGTGTGAATTCAACTAGTTTTTAATAGTGTGCTTTACTGATTGAAGTCCTATGTGAACAGGGCTATTGTGCACTTTGCATATTCAAGCTAACAGACAATGGCCCTACAGTATAAGCCCCGCAGTGCAACAAGTTTAAAGAGGAAGAATGATGACAGAGGCGCTGAAGGTATACCACTTCAGAACTTCTACTTGGCTATGATTGGCATAGAAATTCCATGCATTCTGCCAGTTTGGAATTTGGCACTTACATACATAAAGCCAATACAAAAAAGCTTGTGGTTCAAGGACCACATCTTTTTTGAGTTGACTTCAGCCAAATCCCTTTAAATATCTGGCATACAGGTTTCTGGATACTCAGCCAGTTTGGCATTCAGGCCCCAATCCAGTGTGGTGGCAGGTGAGGGGACCAGCGGCCAGCTGGTCAATTTTGCACCAGGATTTGTTTTGTGCAGGTCTCAAGACCAGAAAATGAAAACTGAAAAAATGTAAATATTGTGCCAACAATTTTCCTGTATGCCAATGGGAATACAGGATCAGTGGCTGAACTCAAAGGAATTGTGGTTGTCAAACTACAACCTCTTTTGTATTGGCTCTAGTATCGTCTTAGAGCATAGTATTGGATGAGCAGCCACATGTGTAAAAGTTAACAGTCCAAATTTTCTGTCAGGGACCAACACTTGTAGGTTGTACAGTTGCACATGGTGTAAAACAGTACTTTTTTTTCCCTGTCCATAATGTTTGGGCCAAAAATGAGAAAAACTTTTTTCAGGGCAAAAACCACCCATTTGGTTGAGATTTTGTCTTTGAAGCTCAATTATTATCAAATATGCCCCATTAGAGCTCTATGGGGCCATGGGTTAGTGCTTAAACCATAAAGTTTGACCCCATGAATACATATTTATGGGGTTAAGTATGGCTTTATTGTGCAAATTCAATGTCCAGAATATGTATGTAGAAAACAAAAAATACTGGGCCAATCTCTAAGCCTTTAGGCCCCCTTTGGGAGCAGTGATGTGATACAATGTAGTGCCCTTACATAAGGTGATACACATCACTCACAGGCAATACACATCTAGTCATATGAGATAAGAGAAACCCCCAAAAAAACCAAGCAAAAGAAATGATACAACCTTGTCATTGTGGGGTATGAGAAACCAAAAAAGAAGAAGAAAAAACCAAAAAAAAGGACCAAAGTACATATTGTAGTTTTTTTTTTTGACCCCCTGAAAAGAGAGAGGAAAACTTGCTCAGATTGTTTACCTTTGAGGATGGCTTGCAAATGAAGCTTGAGAGCCAATCGTTCCATCTCTTATATCCAAAAAGTGTTGATCAGTGTTTATTATTGGAGTGTTGAAGTGTGCAATTTGGAAGTCAGTGACATGACACCAAATACACCCCAGGGGTAATATTTTGTATTTGGCGGGGTTCATGCAGAGTGATGAGAAAAGTTGTGACAACTGTGGGTAGCTTAGCACAGCATAGTGATAATTGCTAACAGCTAACGGCTTTTGCCATAGCTGTTAGCGGTTCAAGCGCTATTGCTACGCTGTGCTACAGCCCTTGTTAGTGGTAAAAAACCGCTACAACGGGCTGTAGCGTAGCATAGCGGCCCCTAGGACCGCTAACACTACAGCGCTGGCGGCGAAAAAAACAATCGCTACACTACATGACTTTTGGCCAATAGCACAGCGTAGCGTAGCAACCCAGCACTGGTTGTGATGAATATCATGACTTTCCAGATCTGCCAAACACACTTGTGATACAATATGGGCCTCTGTGAGGCCCGGTTATAGAAAAGGTGAGGTTATTACATAACATCATTGCCCCCAAACGGGGCCTTAAATTTTTAAACTCAACACACCTGTGTGAGTCCAAAAATGTAATAAAAATTAGTATCAATGCACTTTGGCACCCAGGGGAAGGCTCTGCCTCTCCAGTGATGGTTTATGCCATGCGTCACTGTAGTCCTACACCAGTCCAATCTAATGTCTCCCCCATCTGTCAGTTATATTGGCTTGTGGGGAAGTATTATGACCTGGTGGTATACCTGTAAGTGGGAGAGCAGATGCGCACTAAAAAAGTTTTATATTTATGGTGTTCAAATATCATTTTGAAAAAAAATTGCATGAGGCCTTAAATGCAAGATTTGGCAGGGAGATGCCAAGAAACTTAAACTTCAATTTTATGATTCTTGACAGCTCCCTCCCAAATCTTGCATTTAAGATCTTATGCAATTTTTTCCAAAATGATATTTGAACACCATAAGTTTGATGGTAGTAGTACCTATTGTGACTCCCAGTGCTTTTACACCTCCAAGATTGACCCATTGAATTGCTTCATGGCTCAAACATCTCCTGCTAAATTGTCATTTTAGGCAGTAGATGCTTGCACACTAAACCTGGGTACTTGCGCTGTTTGTTTTAAAGCCTTCCCACCTATTCAATTCAAGAGCATGTGTAATATTTATTCTCGAGTCCTACCAGGCCGTGAAATTACCGCTTTTTGCGCCATAGAAAGTTGGGAGAACTTTGACCGTTCTCCGCGCCGACTGACCGGAATGCTCCTGGTACCGGCGACCCTCAGTGCCGCCGGTCAATGGACTGCTGACCTGGTCTATGACTGACGACTACCAGTCCCATGGGTGACGGTGTCGATACCTATCCGGTCAGCTAATAAAGTTGTTGGATGCTGCCCGCTCGAGGCCACGCCGTCTGGCGTTGTGGCTAGACGTACGCACCGGAGATGAGTATCGCTTGACCTTGGACATTACTCGGCATGAATACTCTGTTACGCTTTCAAGGACCACAGCACCGGTGGATTGTCTAGAATCGAGAGGCACCGATCGCGAACTCGCACCGACCACACCAGGGCCGGAGGACGGATTAGACCGCGCAGCGCGGTCAACCCCGTGCGCATCCAGTGTACGGAGGCGCCCGCGCTGGCTGATGAGAGTCGCACACGGCGAAACCTATCCACGAACCCTAACCCCCTTGTGGAATGTCACCCGCTGGGCCAGGACAGGCCCGGCAGCGTAAGCTTGGCAAGCCAGTCGGTCAACAGTCATGTCCCTATAAACCAACTTGAGCCAAATCCAATCCTCAAGGTCTTCAGTCACTTGTCAAGCTCTACTTTGTAAGCTTCTCTGTTGGCCCTACACCTCGAGAGGCTTGACTCATTCGACATTCACTTGCAGTTCGATTTATTCGCAATGGCTGTTGGTAAGAACAAACGTCTCTCGAAAGGGAAGAAGGGTATCAAGAAAAAAGTCGCCGATCCCTTCACTCGCAAAGGTCCGTACAGACTCATCTAGGCACCCTCTCCTTCGTTCTCCTGTCGCGACAGTCACCTATCCACAATCTAACTACAAATTCCTCGCCCTACAGATTGGTATGATGTCAAGGCTCCTTCCATGTTCGAGAACCGAAACGCTGGCAAGACCTTCACCAACCGATCCGCTGGGATGAGTCAGTCAATTTGACTCCGCCTAGCTTTCCCGATCGCACTGCTGATTTTTACTTGATTTTTGATACATCAGAAAACGCCAACGACTCTTTGAAGGGCCGTATCATTGATCTTTCTCTCGCCGATCTGAATAAGGATGAGGAACAAGGTATGCAAGACACACCAACAGTCGTCAGTTGGCCGTCGCCGAAAATAGTCTCACATAGTAACTCTTTCGGATCTTTTATCCAGCTTTCCGTAAAATCAAGCTGCGTGTCGACGAGGTTCAAGGGAAGAACTGCTTGACCAACTTCCACGGAATGGACTTCACCTCCGACAAGCTCAGGTCGCTTGTCCGAAAATGGCAGACGCTGATCGAGGCCCACATTGACATCCGTACCACCGATGGCTACCTCCTGCGACTGTTCACCATCGCTTTCACCAAGCGTCGCCCCAACCAGATCAAGAAGACCACTTACGCCAAGTCGTCTCAGATCCGAGAGATCCGACAGAAAATGTTTGAGATCATCACCCGCGAAACTTCCGCCTGTGATCTCAGGGAGCTTGTCAGCAAGTTTGTCCCCGAAGTTATTGGTCGTGAGATCGAGAAGGCCTGCCAAGGAATCTACCCCCTTCAAAACGTCTATGTCCGCAAGGTAAGCAATATCCTTTTACTTGAGCCCCCGGCCTGGGTACTGAGTCGTCTCCTCCCCTCCTATCCTTACAGGCAAAGATCCTCAAGTCTCCCAAGTACGACCAAAACAAATTGTTCGAACTGCACGGTGAATCTGGCGGTGATGAAGCTGGCAAGAAGGTGGTTGGAGAATTCAAGGAGCCCACTCCTTTAGCCTCCGTTTAAAAAATTTGACGCATACTCGTTGTAATGAACCTCATTCTGGAATAATAACCTATTCCGAATCCAGCAGTTCTTAATCGAACTTCAATGGTAGCCCTCTATCGCCCTCCCGAGTTGACCTGCTCAAGCTGCTTGCATCCGTCGGCCTTCATATTAGTCATGCCTAGTAAATTTTTCATCCGTTACTTTATGCAATACAAATTTCCTCCTGCTGCACTCTGCAACCTAAGTCTACCTCCCTTTGCTGACCCCGACCTAGTCAATGGCCTCTCGCTCGTCTTGCTCCAGACTCTGATAGCGGATTACATCTCTAACTGTCTCTCCATGATGACCCCTCGTGTACGTCAACAGCGGAGCGTAACATTTCTCTGCCGCAAATGGCACTACATGCCGTTGCCTCTACACATACACAAAGCCGGAACCTTCCTCCACTGCAAACCATTGTTCCTGGGAACATCATCAAGTCTCCACAGTCCACCTGGGAGCTGGAGCCCTGCGGGACTTTAGTCCCGTCTGAAGACAAGGGACTTTGCTAAGAAAAGAGATCGGCCCTGCCTGGCAGTTTATTCCAGTTCCCCCTCGCGTCGAACTTGACTAAGTCTCCTCCTGGGCGCGAAGCGCCCCCCTCCGCAGGAGAGGACTTGAGGGGACTTGTTAAGTTCGCCCTCGGGTCAAGCCAAGCAAAACTCGCCTTTCCACTGGCATTGATGATTCCCGTGGTGGAGCGTGGTGGAAATTAATGTCTTGCGACGGACGTCACATAATTTTTAGCAGACCCCACTGGGAATGTTGACATGATGTCTTGAGCCTTATCAAATCTTGGTCATGAGAATTGCACGCAGTGTCTACGTCAATTTTGTGAGCTGCTAGGAGTGATACCCTTTTTCAAAGCCTATAGAACATGCGACTCACTCGAAATCTTTTCGAATCATCAAGTCATGATGGAAATAGTGAAGAGTCTTTTGAGA
Organism: Puccinia horiana; assembly: GCA_001624995.1. NCBI lineage: Eukaryota > Fungi > Basidiomycota > Pucciniomycetes > Pucciniales > Pucciniaceae > Puccinia > Puccinia horiana. The sequence goes on from LWDY01000012.1 coordinate 400,844, forward strand.
CGATTGAGGTCTGGTAGTAACTGGCTTGCCACCGGGCAGTCAGCTAACTTTCGATGAGAGTCGATCAGACAGCAAGACCCACACCTTCACACTCTGCCTTCGCCTTCTCCTTCCAATTGGAGACTAGACTGAGCTGCAGTTAAAGCCTGAAGTGGAGAGTGCGCCATAGCCCAAATGACCACAGGCTGGAAGAATTGCTTTCTCCGTGGCTATTCCGGCTATTCAGTCGCCAGTGCACGAAGACTGATAGCAGCTGGGAATTGGTGGTACGATTACAACTGGGAACAAGTTAAGCAAAGACACTCGGAGTGCCACAAATTGGGACCTATCACGCATTAGATAGGTGAGGCTGAGTACCAGTGCTTAGAGAAAGAAGAACTCCGCCTAAGCTGGGGCTGATGGGGTATTCCCCTCCCCTCTTGTCATCAATGAACTCACAATCACCGAGCACTACTCTAGTTGAGCCTTCTTCTGCCTCAACCTGGAGAGTGATTTCATTCTTTTTCTCTTCTTATCATCGCATTGAATCTCACAAGTGAACGGTAACGTGATTTCTGGCTATTGTATTAACGAAGATCAGTTTGGGCATTACTCTCTATCAAGATGTATTCCTTACAAACCATAATAGTATTGGTCTTCCTTCAACTCACTATTTCCGAATCCTCGGTGCAAGCGCGACATGACTTGAAGCATGCTGCCCGCCACCCACAGTCATGGAATTTCTTCCCTTCGCTGTTTGGCGACCGGGCACGCGGCAATGGTCAAACAAGCCCATCACGGCGCCCTCTTGGACCTCCTTCCGCGCAATTTCCAGTATCTCAATCTAATCAACTACTCCAATCGCCCATCCCAGCTCAATCACCAACTCCAGTCCAGTCATCTTCGGCAGTCCCGGCTCCCGGCGAACCGCCTTTGCCAAACTCGGCTCCCGCCCAATCGCCTGTGCTAGCCCCAGCTCCCGCCCAAACGCCTGTGCCAGCCCCGGCTCCCGCCCAATCGCCTGCGCTAGCCACGGCTCCCGCTCAATCGACTGTGCCAGCCGCGGCTTCCGCCCAGTCACCTTTGCCAGCCCCGGCTTCCGTACAGTCGCCTTTGCCGGCTCTGGCTTCCGCCCAATCGCCTTTGCCAGCCCCGGCTTCCCCTTCCCCTCCTTCCAATTCCTCCTCTCAATCCTTCAAGGATTCGTCGTTTCTTGCTAACCAGACATCAAATGGATGCACTGTGATGCGCATCCGACGCGAATGGAGGAAATTCAGTCGGGATGAACATGTTCAATACATCAACGCGGTCAAGTGTCTGGCCGATCTTCCATCCAAACTTCTCCCTGGTGGGGATTATCGTCGATACGATGATTTTGAGAATGTCCATTCACGAATGCGCAACAAAATTCATTGGATTGGTTCATTCTTACCTTGTTAGTGAACCGTTTACTCCGGAGACTTAGTCTATAATTGCTGAAGATACACAATTTATTCTTTCTTCTAGGGCACCGTCAGTTCATTTTCAACTATGAGCGGGCTTTGAGAGACGAATGTAAGTATTCTGGGAATCTGCCACGATGGGATTGGACCCTCGATTCCCGCGACATGACACAATCCCCTGTTTGGTCAGATGACCCCGATGTTAGTCATGGAAGCGCAACTTTTCCTAAACTTTGTCTCTTAACATGATTCCAATCCTTTAATTTATTAGGTTGGTTTTGGAAGCAATGGACGGGATTTTACCAATGTGGATGATGGCATTAGTAAGTTGGGCTGATCTGAATTTACCTCTGTGCATAGTTCTATTCTAAATCTTGATCAATGTGCTAATCCTGGGTTTTTACTTGTAGATGGAGGTGTCGTAACAGATGGTGCTTTTGCTAACTGGCCTTTGTACTACCCTGAGTTTCACGAGTTGCAGCGCAACTACAATCTCCCCTCTCAGTATCGCCAAGCGTAAGGCAACCGATTTTATCTTTTGGTCCAAATCATCGTCAACTTACCCCGTTGCCTTTATGCCGTATTGTCTTCAGCGGCCGAAGCTATGGGAATCAATTTTTGTGAGATAACTTCTTCTCATTTCACCTAGTTGAACCCAGCACCTTTCCGGCTTATCAATCAATTTCTTCCGACCATGATTTTATGCTTACGAACTTGCGTCAAGTGATCCTGCTGCGATCCGACGAGTCCAAAGTCAAACGACCTATGAAAAATTCGCACTTGCGTTAGAGGCGAGAGCATTTTGTTGGCGCTTACCATGGAAGCAGTTTCTGATGGCGTTTCCTATTCTTTCACTTACTTTTTCAGGGAACCGATCCGTCCTCACCAGGGCGTGGTAGCCCAGGTCCCCACAGCATAATCCATGTCATCATTGGTGGAGTGAGTTTTATGCATCCCGTTTGACCCCTATCAAACACGTTACTGATTCAAGTTGTACATTTAGGACATCTCTCCGACTGCGTACGCGGCTAATGAAGTAAGTGATGTGGAATTGTCAAAAGAAAGCAAAAGAGATCAACTAACCACGGCTAACCAAACTGTCCACTTTGTAGCCGTCTGTCCTTTTTCCTTTTGCTCATTAGGTTTCCGTAAAACTAATGACATCTTGCACTCCAGGCTTTTTTACTTACATCACTGTCGAGTTGATGTCAGTGAGAATTATGGCCGCTTCTTGCTATCTATAGGCTTACTAATCCACTAACTCTCTCTGCTCCGGTACACGCAGTATCTCTGGTGGCTTTGGCAAAATGCGCTTCCATCAACTCGCTTGGCTGCCTACGGAGGACCGGTAATGTCCCATTATTTTGCTGATTTTCTATAGCAATCATTAATAAATTTGAAAAACGTTGCAGGCCACTCGTGGTGGAACCCGGAACGATGCTAAGATAACTGATAACCTTCAACTTTTGGGCTTGAGTACTTATTTCCGTGTGAAGGATGTGATGGACACTTCCGCGGCCCCGTATTGTTACAGATGTAAGCAAGTTTTTGGTTGGTTCAAAAGTCTATGGGTTCGTATGGCTGATGTTACTGATATACGTACCTTGAAGATGAGTGAGATCATAACAAGTTCCTATTTACTTTTATCATTATCGAATCCGGATTTTTTTTATCAATCGATTTCTCCCCAGTGCTTGTTTTTTCTTCATTTTTTACGTATCTGTCTTTTCCCGTCTGGCTCTTTCTTCTCAATTGCCCCACTTTGCCTGACTCTTGATCTAGTAGATTTTGGCAAAGGTCAGTTGGAAAGTCTTTGTATTTAAGTACTACATTGTGGATGTAGCATTTTGTGCTCATGTGATTGTTTGCGTATCGGTCATACACGCGGGCGAAACCAAAGACACTGTTTTCCTATACTGATGAGCTGGTCAACGAGAAGTTGAAGTTTACTTTGACTTGAATGCCAAATTGACTGGTCATGTTAACTTGGACCTAAAGATTGACTGGAATAGCCATACATCATCTTCTCGCCGGTCCAGTCGAAAGCGACTGCCGTATGATAGAATGTGAACATTCTGACTGGATACAGACCAGTATAGGCAAAGCATGGTGCCGAGAAGTGTAATTTGTTAGCTACTAACACTTTATCATGAATCTATAAGTAACGTGCAACTGGGAGCACAATGATCCACTTCACCAAGGAAGTCCCCTACCTCAATCCATTCCCATCTTCGTACCTATACTCTTCCACTAAGATAGGAACCATGTTGTTCAATTGCAAATCGGATTGTTTTCGGTTTTTAGTTATCCATGTTGTGTTGCTCACACAAGGTCTTTCAGCGCTCAATTTACCAACTTCATCGACCAGATCAATCGTGTTGCGATCCCCACAGTCTTGGTGGAGACCTTTTCACTTCTTCCCCAACAAGTGGAACTTCCCGTCGCCCTGGCAGTCCCCATCCACCAATCCTACATCACCTTCACCCACGCCCTCACCTGTACCTAACTCCATTCCAATCGTATCAGTACCTTCATCCCCCCAAGCCAGTGCCACAGTCCCCAGCCCTACAAGCGCACCATCACCGCCCAGCAGTCCTGCATCATTTCCATTCCCATCATCAGCTCCAAACCCAATAACCCCTGCATTACCGCTTCCTCCTCCGCTCGTAACTCCCAGTAGCCCTGCAGCTACTCCTCTACCAACCGCAAGTCCAAATACTGCGGGAGTTTGCCAACAGATTCGCGTGCGCAAAGAATGGCGGAACATGGGTCGCGATGCTCAAAAATCATATATTTCAGCAATCAAGTGCTTGCTTTCTAAGCCCTCGAGATTGCAGCCTGGTACAAACCGTCTGCTGTATGATGACTTCGTCTCCGTTCACGATAGGTCTCGCACTACGGTCCACTGGACTGCTTCATTCTTACCTTGTAAGACAACTTTCCAGCTCATAATTGAAAGATTGTCGCTATATCGAATCTATGGTTTGACTTTCAGGGCATAGGAATTTTATCTATCTTCAAGAAAAGGCTCTCAATGAATGTGGATACAGCGGTGGATTGCCGTAAGTAATCTAACTTTTTGATCCTCCAATATACTCCATTATTATTAACCCAGTAGGTCTCTTGTGAAGTCGTTGGGATTGGACCCAAGATGCAGGCAACTTCACTCAAGCACCCGTTTGGTCATCGGATCCGGAGGTCAGAATTCCAAAATATGTATCATCATTTTCCCCTTCTTATGAAGCTGAACACAAAATCCACCTTCGCAGACGGGTTTCGGGACTACCGGCGCAAATGACAATAGTAGCCCTGGCGGTCTCGCGGGTAGCTCAGTAACCGATGGAGCTTTCGCTAACCTTCAACTGCGATACCCTGATCAACATTTGCTGGAGCGGGGTTTCAATTCGCCACCCCAGTTCAATCAGAGGTATGTCAACAAGATCATCAGGGAGAAATGGAACAAAGGCTGATCGTTTTTTCCTTTGGATTTTAACAGGGGGACTATTTATGGAAGTCAATATTATGACAGTGTGGCCATGAGGGTTTTACATAGCAGTCAAGACTTTTTGAACTTTCGCGTCGCGATCGAGGGGACCAATCCCTCGAGCCGCGGCATCAGTTCACCTGGGCCTCATGGTACAATTCACATGATCATTGGAGGGGTCAGTTTTTAACTTGGAATCTTCACTATGATGAATTATTGACGCAATATCGGATGAAATTTATTTCTAGGACATGTCACCTAGTTCTTATGCGCCTAATGATGTAAGAACACAACAAACCTCTATTTTTCTATGGCATAGATGCGCTGACTCAAATTTTCCATCGATTGGGCTCTCATCCAAACCATTTTAACATTTGTCAAAAACAGCCGTAAGTGGATTGTTCGGTTTTTTCACCCCTCTCCCCCTGCCTTCAAATTGATTAACATTATCAACCTTTCTCCTGAGTAGAGTATTTTATCTGCATCATGCGAACGTTGATTACCATTGGGCTACGTGGCAAGATGAAAGACCACAGTCCAGATTGAGCGATTATTCGGGAAATGTCAGCAAGCTTTTTTTTTCTTCAGTGCCTCGTAAAACGAAACAAGATTCTGATATTAATGTTGCTTCAAAACAGACCGTCGCAGGGGTGAATACCAACAACGCTAGAATCACTGATTCTATGAGGTTTTTGAACTTGGGGCCAGATTTGCCTGTCAGAAATGCAATGGATACTCGCGCTTTCCCTTATTGTTATCAATGTAAGTCCAGCAATTCTGTTACCCTCAAATTTACCCCATAACACCGGCTAATGAAAAATCCCTTTCATTGCAAACGCCAACAAGACGAATGAAAAACATACACACCTTCTCACGGTCTATTGGTTTTGATTTGGGTTTATTTATATACTTATCAGGCTCGGTGGGGCCATTTCTCACCGTCACATCAATCTTCTTGTATATTGTATATTTAAAAGCAGGTACAATTTCGCAACTCCCTGCCACCTTACAAATTTTCTTGAGTTTATCATTACTGTATCGCTACCACTATTGCTATTATGGACATATTACTTTGTAAATTTATTAACCTTATTATCTTAAATACATATCTCAAAGAGGGTCTTCCTCCTGCAAATTTGGAATTGATTAGTGAAAGGCTACTATAATATAAGCTGGAATGATTTCTTTATGTTTGAAAGTCAATGTAGTACAGTGCAACATTATCTCACAAAATTCAATTTACTTGAAATTGAACACATTAATTCCCAACCTGGGTACTGGTGTGATTCCTGTTTTCTTTCAATAATCAAATTGAATCTCTCAATTAACATCATCCTTATTACTGGCTATTATACCAGAAAAGGTCAGTTCAGTCTTTATTATCTATCAAGATGTATCCCTTTTGAACCTTGTTCAAATTAACCATGGTAGCACTCTGTTGAACCTTCTTCAAATTGACCATTGTAGCATTGGTCTTATCTCAAGTTAGATTCTCTGAATCCCCAGTCAACCAGCAATTTAAATTGAAGCATGCTGTTTGCCACAGCAAAAGTGGGTTTCTATGCAATTTGGGAAATAAAAGTTAGCATATCATTTTTTTTTTTTTTTTTTTTTGGGGGGGGGGGTTGAAGAAGTTAACCCATATATGTTGGTTGTGGAGCTACTATTATGCAGAATAGAGCTTGGGATGTATGAGTGCTTGAAAGGCTGCCTCTCTGGTCATAGCTGGGAGAGTAAGTCAAAACAAAAATAAGAGTATGGACTCTCAAAGAAAGATATGGAGCAAGGTGAAAAGCCAGACTCATTGCTGGGTTGCTACGCTACCTGTAGCAGTTGGCTTAGCAAAAATCACTAAAAGCCAACAGTTTTTACCATAGCTGTTAGTGATATAATTGCTATTGCTATTGCTACAGGCTTGCGTCCCAAAAAGGGCATCAGTACGCTGCACTACAGCCCATGTTAGGGGTAAAAACCACTACAAGGGGATGTAGCCCAGAATAACAGCCCCTAGGACCACTAAAATATTGCTAATGCTACAGAATTGGTGGCGGAAGAATGGGCTGCTATGCTACACTAATTTTTGTAAATAGCATAGCAATCCAGCACTTCCAGACTTGCTACTGGAGTCATCAAAAATAAAAGTCAAAGATGATTCTACTAACCCCATATTCTCATAAAAATGTGACCTGTGACAAGCAATAATTTTTGATTCCTAGTGAGCTGATTTGGAAAAAATGAAGAGGAAGAATAAGGCAGCTTATATAGTTATTCAGCATAACCAAAGGGGGATGTGGAGTATTCCATGGTTTTTTTGGGGAATTTAAACATGTATGAAGTGTGCCAAAAGAGGTAACAGGAGAAGAGTGAATGTTGCTTACACCAACAGTGAGAGGCTTTTGCTACAAGAAGCACAGAACAGCGCTGTGAGAACTACTTTTGGGATGGGATGGCAGTTCTTTGAGGCTGAAATAACAGAAGATAATATTCCAGGTATGTATGAAACCAATACAACTGCTACCTGTGGTTTGAAATACCTTCCCCTCTATGTACTACACAAGAGCTAACACAACAGATTGTTTATTTATTGTGGCAGACTAATGATAGAGAAAACTATGTAGCAGTCTCTAATCAGACTTAGATCAACATTCATGTATGGATCTTACAGCAACACCTGTGGAAAGGATGAGTGGAAATGATATGAGTTTATGATGAGAGACAAAGTTGAGTGAAACTTGTTTATGAGAAGATAATGGAACTAACAGTACAGATTTTGTTCCCCAAGGTATATATATATAAATGCTATATACCTCAGGGAACAAAATATCAGATATAATCTAAAGTAACTATTAGATTGAGGATTGGATGAATGGTGGATGACTGGATGAATGGTGGATGACTGGATGAATGGTGGCTGAATGCCTGGATGAATGGCAGATGAATGCCTGGATGAATGGTGGATGAATGCCTGAATGAATGGTGGATGAATGCCTCAATGGGTCATGGATGGGGAGTGTTGAGAGGGGAAAGAGGCCCTCCTTTTTTTTAAGAATTGATAGAACTACAAGATGAATTTCAAGTTAGAAAACAATTTGTATTTATTCACAACTATAAAAAAGATAAGAGAATTGAAATATCAACCATCATGACTGAGTGGTTTTAATAGAGAGAAATGAATATTTACCTAGGAGCAGGTTGGTGCCGTGCTGTCTAGGCTGAATTTGTGATCTGAGTGAGAGTTTTATGACAGAATCTTTTGCATTAGATATCAAGCTGTTGTAGAACACTTGAATCTAGTTAGAAATTTGTGCTATCTTTCAATCTCATCTTTTAGTAATTGTGCTTACAATAATATCACATGTCTTATGCTTCTTCTTGGTCTTTGATAAAGGTAGTGGCTTTCTTCTTGCTGGGCTGACAGTGCATGTTGTGGTTTGTCAGTTTCTCATTGCAGTGATGGTGGTGGCTTACATTCTCAGGGAAAGACTGGTGTGGTACTTTGTACGTCTTGATGGATCTTTGTGGTGATGCTCGTCGCTTTGATCTCTGCAGGATTTCTTTTTATCAGTGCTTGTTCAAAACGCTTCACGTATGTTTCTATGAGAAAGACTTACTCAAATGTTCCTTGACTGATTCAAGTAGCTAATGGAGCACTAAGGGATATTCTACTGGATAATGAGCTTTTTGATCTATGTGAAGGTTATGAGGAGGAGATGCTAGTTAGACTGCTAATTCTTTTTTCCCTGACTGGGGGGATGCTCTTTATAACTCACAGGCATTGTCCGTGGGGCCTTTCTGCGACTTGTTTGATGGTGTTCTTGGCTGGGTGGTCATTGTAACTGTTGTGAGTTTTGGCTGAAGTAAAAGATGTACACTGCATCAGTTTCAGCCCTGAATATACGCCTGAGATGCGCCACATGTTACTTACATGTTTGGTCATCTGAATCATGTCAATTCCTCTTGTCACTGTCTGTGGGTCTGGAGGAATTCCAACACTTTTATAGTGAAAAATGAGGCATTTTTGCTGGTGTGAATTGAACCGTGAGTTCTGATTTGCCCAGATGTGATGGCTGAACCATGCATGCTGATTGGTCAGAACCTGATGATTATATTTGTAAACTGAACCGTGAATTGTGATTGGTCAGAACCTGATGACTAAAATATGGGAGCTGAACCATGAGTTGTGATTGTTCAGAACTTGATGGCTGAATCCTACAAGCTGATTGGTCATGACATCCTGGCTGAATCCTCTATCCTGATTGGTTAAAGCTACTTATTTACTTATATTTACTATTTACTATGTACTTGAATATGTATTATCTATTTAGACTATGATTGATGTACTTGAACTATGTGATATGATATAATATATGTTTTGAATCTAACTCAATGATGATAGCCAAGTGATTCCCCAAGTAACCATGAGTTAAAGCAATTGTAAAACTAAAATGTGCAATAATAAACCTAAATCTATGGATATTTGAATGGAATAATTGATTATTTACCACATTTGATACTTGAAACCAATTTGGCATAGTTCTTTGGCCTGGGGGTGTCACCAGGGAATATTTCATTTCACTGGCATGCAAGTGCCACTGCATGTGTTTTTCCCAGAACCCTGCACAATGCATCCTACATGTGATTCTTATCTTCAACATGAAATAATGGTGATGTGGGTAATGATTTTTGGACATGTTCTGAAGTGAACCACAAGGATAACTGATATCCAAATGATCATAATTATAATTTTATGATAATTGACTCCACAAAACATGTAGGACTGATGCTGAGCTCAATCCTATATTATCATTTTCTGAATTGGTATGTGGACCAATCATCATGGGTCCATTTTGTAACATCTTATGCAACAACTTCACACAAAGTTTTCCATTCATCATCATATTCAGAAATTTGCTGATCAACAAGTCTATACCAACCATCATGATTTTATGGCACTTTCCAGCTGATTTTTCATCTGACTATCTTGAAAAGTTTTTTGTTTTGAAATTCAATGATTGAGATGTATTTATCACAAGGATTCCAATCACCTATTTAGAATATCTGAGATAAATTTAGAACTGCAATTTCCTTCAGCAGTTTAAGTTTGAATATGCTTTACATAATCATATACATCCTCTGGTCTGTAGATTTGTGGTCTGTAGATTTGCTGAATTCCTGTTTTTTACCAAAAGAAATTGGATTTTCATTGGAAACAGTCTATCATCCAATTTTTATCCAAGAAATCTGATTTCTTACCCTCTTCATAAGAATGAGCAGGAGACCTGCTAGCAGTTGGCCTCCAGAACACTTCTCTTTTCATTAAATTTTAACAGATCATTTTTGCACAGTCACTGTGCATTGAACATGATTTAGATTTCATTTATTTTGATAGTGAACTCGGGCCACCAGTTGTGCAGAGTTGCCAGAAACCAACTCCAATCGGTCACCTTTTTCTTTTTTTTTTGGTGCTTGGTGCATGCTCGTTACAAATTCTGTGACATCTGGATGGCACTCTATTGTACGGCCGTGCAATTGAGTGGACATTCAGATTTAAAAATTATTTATAGGCCTGTGAGAGTTTTGGAAGGCTTTTGGTGCTGTTTTAACCACAAAAAGGTTATAATGGGACACCTTGATCACAAATCCGAGCAATCCTTGGCTGAAAAGGTTGGTCCTAGGAAAGAAATACACATGTGGGGGTATGTTGAGAACAAATTCTTCATATTTCAAAATTCCAATAAATTGTGGGACAAACCACGATGAATTGTGTCATCTCAAAAATGATAGATAGTGAATTCAGTTCTTTGCCAAAACCAAAGTGTTTTCAGGTTTTGCTTCCCCAAATAAAATTAAAGAAAAAACAATTTTGTTGACTTTCATCATCAAAAAAAGTGTACAGGTTTAAAATAATCATGACAACATTAGAACCATGATTGTTTTGGTATCATTTCAGCTTTGTATGCTTCATGATTTTGGCTTGAGTTCAACATAACATCATGTATATATTAAGCAACTTAAGCTGTGTGATTCCAGGTGACTTGGAACTGAATTTCAGTTGAACAGACAGTTTGATTTTGACTATCTTTCAAAACACTTCAAACCACCAAGGAGGTATGAGTTGTTCAATGGCACCCGTCGATGGGTGCCATGAAATCATCCCTGGTGTGTAGTCATAAAGTAGTGCAAAACCACTATGAAAAGTGCTGCCACACTATTTTAAAGCACTTTTGTGGCACTATCAGGTAAGCTTTTCTGAGGGGGGGCAACAGTGGGCTGCCACGCTGACTGTACTGTGTTGTACCATTTTCACTGGGTTTTTCACTAAAAAATGCTGTAAAGCAAGGTAAAGGCCCCCTTTTTGAGGCTGGGTAGTGTAAAAACAGTGAAAAATCTGCTAACAGCCAACAGAAAGCCTTTCAGCTGTTAGCAGAGCTATGCTGTGCTGTTCTATTCTACCACTACAGTTAGGATAGTGGCAACACTGGGAAGTTACATACATTACGATATCTGGGGTCTTTTTGGTAATGTAACTTATGAAGTTATTTATTACCCCCATTAATGTTACTTTCAACACTCATAAAATCTGAATATAGGAAACGTGACATTGGTGTTTTAATTTTATGAGGACCTACAGCTAAGGTAACTCAAGATAACATGAACGTGATAATGTACAAAAAGATTACTGTTTACATAACTTTTTTTTGTTAAGGTAACTGAAGATAATGTGATAACACACAAACTATCTTCTGATTGCTATTTACCAACAATATAAATATTGTCATGTGATGAAAAAAGGGTTAAGGGCAGGGGATGATAACGTAACGTGATCAAAAAAGAAGGGGCCGGCTAAAACCACACCCCAAATTTGCTAAAAGGATGCCCTGCAAGGCGTCCTTTGCGGTGCACGCCCCATTTGGGGGCGTGTAACCCTTGCATGCCCAAAATGTGGCGTGCAGAGGAATGCACGCCCCAGAAAGGACCCGAGTGGCTCAGCAACCCGCCACTGGGTCCTGCTTGGTGGATGCACACCTTGATTGGAGGTGTGCATCCCCCAAGGACGCCTGCCTTCGGTCTTGGAGGGGGAGAAGGCAATCTCTCCTCATCCCTCCAGGACCGGTCGGTCTTGGAGGGATGAGAGGAGAGTCCATCCTCTCCTCATCCCTCCAGGACCGGTTGGTCTTGGAGGGATAAGGAGAGAGTACAGACAAGAACACAAACCTTTGTTGTGATGGATCGGCGTAAGCAAGCAAGCACAGTAGCGGGGGTAACAACGACAAGAACACAAAAATTTAAACAAGGTTGAGAGGTTGTTAGTTTTGGAAACAAGAATTGATGATGAGGAAAGACAATCGGCTGAGAAAGTATTTAAAAATGAGATCAATTAGGTTTTGAAACAACCGCTGCGGACACAAGTTTGTTTATCATAGTATGCTATTAACAAGAGGAAACAGAAATATGCTAATAGACTTGAGTTTTTATCAGGTTATTCCTAACGTCCCCAGCGTAGCACAGCTGTTTGCACAATGGTTGTCACTGCCAGCGTGGATTTTCATGCGGCGGCCAAAACCTGTGAAACCCTGTGAACTCAACTTCAGAGGTCGTCCAAGCAGGCCATGAAACTCTGTGAACCCAACTCTGAAGTTAAGTTCACAGGGTTTCACAGGTTTTGGCCGCCGCATGAAAATCCACGCTGGCAGTGACAACCATTGTGCAAACAGCTGTATCCGAATAGGGAGTCACCAGTCGTCTTTGCTGACAGTGACCGTCGATTAATGGCCTCTACTGGACATAAGCGTCCTGATTTTATCGTCTGCACATTTTTACCGAACCCCCGGTCTTGGCCTCTCTCACCTCGAGTTTTGTGTATCTCGTCCACTTCTTCACATTGCCGAACAAGATTGAATTGAACCGATCTGGCATTCCTTTATCGTGCGCATAAGTCAGTTCCTTTAACCTAGCCATCCCCCAGAACGCAACTATTAACATGTCGAGTATCGCCTTGTCTTCTGCTGATCCCGATACTAAATTACCGTAGAGAAACCATAGGTGTCGTAGGTGCACCGCTTTCTCGCCTCTTACGATATTTTCCCCTCATCGACTTTCAATCATGCCGGAATGATTCCAGTTTCTGGGGTAAATGCAGGAAGATTATTCTCTTTGAGATGATATGTATTAAAAAAACAAGAATTGTGATTGTACAAGGAGAAATTTGTCCATAATTGCAATAATGATAGTGATAAAGTAATGATAAACCCAAGAAAATATGTTCCGTCGCAAGGAGTTACGAAATTGTACCTGCTTTTACATCATTTTAGACAATCAACAAGAAGATTGATGTTACGGTGAGAAATGGCCCCACCGAGCCTGATAAGTATATAAATAAACCCAAATCAAAACCAATAGACCGTGAGAAGGTGTGTATGTTTTTCATTCGTCTTGTTGGCGTTTGCAATGAAAGGGATTTTTCATTAGCCGGTGTTATGGGGTAAATTTGAGGGTAACAGAATTGCTGGACTTACATTGATAACAATAAGGGAAAGCGCGAGTATCCATTGCATTTCTGACAGGCAAATCTGGCCCCAAGTTCAAAAACCTCATAGAATCAGTGATTCTAGCGTTGTTGGTATTCACCCCTGCGACGGTCTGTTTTGAAGCAACATTAATATCAGAATCTTGTTTCGTTTTACGAGGCACTGAAGAAAAAAAAAGCTTGCTGACATTTCCCGAATAATCGCTCAATCTGGACTGTGGTCTTTCATCTTGCCACGTAGCCCAATGGTAATCAACGTTCGCATGATGCAGATAAAATACTCTACTCAGGAGAAAGGTTGATAATGTTAATCAATTTGAAGGCAGGGGGAGAGGGGTGAAAAAACCGAACAATCCACTTACGGCTGTTTTTGACAAATGTTAAAATGGTTTGGATGAGAGCCCAATCGATGGAAAATTTGAGTCAGCGCATCTATGCCATAGAAAAATAGAGGTTTGTTGTGTTCTTACATCATTAGGCGCATAAGAACTAGGTGACATGTCCTAGAAATAAATTTCATCCGATATTGCGTCAATAATTCATCATAGTGAAGATTCCAAGTTAAAAACTGACCCCTCCAATGATCATGTGAATTGTACCATGAGGCCCAGGTGAACTGATGCCGCGGCTCGAGGGATTGGTCCCCTCGATCGCGACGCGAAAGTTCAAAAAGTCTTGACTGCTATGTAAAACCCTCATGGCCACACTGTCATAATATTGACTTCCATAAATAGTCCCCCTGTTAAAATCCAAAGGAAAAAACGATCAGCCTTTGTTCCATTTCTCCCTGATGATCTTGTTGACATACCTCTGATTGAACTGGGGTGGCGAATTGAAACCCCGCTCCAGCAAATGTTGATCAGGGTATCGCAGTTGAAGGTTAGCGAAAGCTCCATCGGTTACTGAGCTACCCGCGAGACCGCCAGGGCTACTATTGTCATTTGCGCCGGTAGTCCCGAAACCCGTCTGCGAAGGTGGATTTTGTGTTCAGCTTCATAAGAAGGGGAAAATGATGATACATATTTTGGAATTCTGACCTCCGGATCCGATGACCAAACGGGTGCTTGAGTGAAGTTGCCTGCATCTTGGGTCCAATCCCAACGACTTCACAAGAGACCTACTGGGTTAATAATAATGGAGTATATTGGAGGATCAAAAAGTTAGATTACTTACGGCAATCCACCGCTGTATCCACATTCATTGAGAGCCTTTTCTTGAAGATAGATAAAATTCCTATGCCCTGAAAGTCAAACCATAGATTCGATATAGCGACAATCTTTCAATTATGAGCTGGAAAGTTGTCTTACAAGGTAAGAATGAAGCAGTCCAGTGGACCGTAGTGCGAGACCTATCGTGAACGGAGACGAAGTCATCATACAGCAGACGGTTTGTACCAGGCTGCAATCTCGAGGGCTTAGAAAGCAAGCACTTGATTGCTGAAATATATGATTTTTGAGCATCGCGACCCATGTTCCGCCATTCTTTGCGCACGCGAATCTGTTGGCAAACTCCCGCAGTATTTGGACTTGCGGTTGGTAGAGGAGTAGCTGCAGGGCTACTGGGAGTTACGAGCGGAGGAGGAAGCGGTAATGCAGGGGTTATTGGGTTTGGAGCTGATGATGGGAATGGAAATGATGCAGGACTGCTGGGCGGTGATGGTGCGCTTGTAGGGCTGGGGACTGTGGCACTGGCTTGGGGGGATGAAGGTACTGATACGATTGGAATGGAGTTAGGTACAGGTGAGGGCGTGGGTGAAGGTGATGTAGGATTGGTGGATGGGGACTGCCAGGGCGACGGGAAGTTCCACTTGTTGGGGAAGAAGTGAAAAGGTCTCCACCAAGACTGTGGGGATCGCAACACGATTGATCTGGTCGATGAAGTTGGTAAATTGAGCGCTGAAAGACCTTGTGTGAGCAACACAACATGGATAACTAAAAACCGAAAACAATCCGATTTGCAATTGAACAACATGGTTCCTATCTTAGTGGAAGAGTATAGGTACGAAGATGGGAATGGATTGAGGTAGGGGACTTCCTTGGTGAAGTGGATCATTGTGCTCCCAGTTGCACGTTACTTATAGATTCATGATAAAGTGTTAGTAGCTAACAAATTACACTTCTCGGCACCATGCTTTGCCTATACTGGTCTGTATCCAGTCAGAATGTTCACATTCTATCATACGGCAGTCGCTTTCGACTGGACCGGCGAGAAGATGATGTATGGCTATTCCAGTCAATCTTTAGGTCCAAGTTAACATGACCAGTCAATTTGGCATTCAAGTCAAAGTAAACTTCAACTTCTCGTTGACCAGCTCATCAGTATAGGAAAACAGTGTCTTTGGTTTCGCCCGCGTGTATGACCGATACGCAAACAATCACATGAGCACAAAATGCTACATCCACAATGAAGTACTTAAATACAAAGACTTTCCAACTGACCTTTTCCAAAATCTACTAGATCAAGAGTCAGGCAAAGTGGGGCAATTGAGAAGAAAGAGCCAGACGGGAAAAGACAGATACGTAAAAAATGAAGCAAAAACAAGCATTGAGGTCCATGATACTTTTGTCAAGGTCTTTTAACTAAGAAAAGACCTCTAGGCAGCTCTGGCCCGGCCTGGCCTGGCGCCTCTACAGGTCCAAAAATTCTTCGCGAGGATAAGAGGCTGAGGAGGATGAGATACTTTGAGTCGGATGAGGAAGATGCTAGCAGCAATCCTCAGTCCTACTCAAGTATTTATCACTATATAGTTGCTTTGCTTTCGCGGATCTGACCGTCGCGCATGGGCGATGCAGTCCCAGACGAAACTCATCCGCCTCAGGTCCCATCTAGCTTATCACAAGCCCCTCGATCGGAGCGAGCCTCCGAAGGAGGGGCTTACTACTAATCCCCATTCTCTGGCGCGGATGGTATGGCTTGACAGCCGTGTCCAACACAAAAATTTGTTAGATCAGTCATGTGTGGAGAACGAGAGCTCCTCAGAGCTCGCAAAGACCACCTCTTGATAGGCAGCATGCGTGCCTTTTTCCCCATATTTTTTTATCTTATTAAGTTATTAATAAGCACTTCTTCCTTGAAGTCTTGCACCAAGTTGCCTTGGAGCTGAAGTATCGGGTAGGCAGGCAGACTGCGTATGAAACAAGGTTTTGGACTCTAAGAAAAACCCATAACTCATAGATTTTGTGGTTTTTTAAGACGGCCTAGAAAGAGGCACATGTGCCTTGCCCTGGTCAGATTTTGTCATGGAGAGGGCAAGATCCAGGGCAACCCTATGGTACCAGTGGCTAGCAAAATTACCATGGGGAAGATGGTGTTTTTGGATGTGCAATTTCTTACCACCAAAATATCCAAACCGTCTGCGGCAGAAAGTGGACATTGGGCGCAAGCCCCTCCTTCGGAGGCTCGCTTCCCGAGTGGCGCCCACGCCAGCCACCATAGGTCACCGGCCCTCCGATCGAGGGGCTTGTGATAAACTAGGGATTCCACGCGCTCTCGCGGGGCGAAGTGCCCCTGGGGTGTAAGTTCAGGCGTAGGACAGCCCTACTCCGGGGAGGGCCGAGCAACCCCCGTGGACGGTGGAGGCCTTCGCCAGAGACTGCAGAAGAGCAGCATCCAGCAGAAAGCTGACCGCCTCGTCTCATGGAAACCGCTCAGCCTCGGTTACGCTCTTCTCAGCTGCTATCGCCCGAGCCTCTGTCTGAGCCAGACAGACTGCCCACCGGAACACGGCTTGTAGCCGAAGCCAGAAGACTGTCTAGGGCGAGGCCCATGGGAATATTAGTATCACCCTTCCAAAGTCAACCTGTCCAGCAGCAGCCTCTCCTAACCAACGCAGACTTGGCAACTCCGCAAGAATCCCACCTACTCCACAGCCACTGCCCCCACTGAGAGAAGCCAGTATCAACTCATCCCATTCAGCTAACTCCTTCAACCCAGCCAAAATCAAATACCATGCCACCAGATGACTCGTCCTCCGAACTATCATCTGAACTCGAGATCCACCACACACCCACCGCCCAATCGCGCATCCAGAGTCTACTTTATGCCGGTTCTCATTCACCTAGTTCTCGTCAAAGTCCATCGACCAAGACTTCAAGTAATCAACTCGAAAAAAGCGCGATCTTGGACGAGGCTCCTGAAGAATTACTCTCAACCCTTCATGGTCAGATGCCAAAAAGCTTTGCGAACCTCTTGGCTCTACACAACGCGCTGGAAAAGGCTCTACTTTTGCATCTGGCAACGCAAGGCGCGAGTGCTGCGATGACAATCGTCAATCCGACTCAGCCGACTTGTACCCCTCAAATAAGCCCTACCAGAGCCTTCTCACGTGACGAAAGGATGAAAACGCCAGAACCAGATGAGCTCGGATCCCGTCGAGCTCTGAGCCAAGAGCAGGAAGAAGACGCTGTTAAAACATTTAGACTAGAAAGCTTGGTGTCTTGGCCGGTCATCAAACCGATTGTCGAACGCGGATCTGGTAAAAACTTCGGCGAAAGAGAACTAGCTCAACTATTGTGGCTCTGGCAAAATGATCCCGATGACAAGCCACCAGAGGAGCCAAGAAGGCCGACACGCACGAGGAAAAATAATAGCACTGTGGACCCTGACGAGCAGAATAATACTCAGGAGGATCGTTTGGAAGATGCGAAAGAACAAGTTGGGATGGGCTTTATCATCTCGCGCGTCCGATCGCTAGATCCATCAGGCACCCTTGAAAAGAAACGATTGCGGTACACGTACGGTCTCGGATTAGAGATAAAAGCACGAGAAAATCGCCAACTGCCGAGCTACTCGCTTCAATCACCAGGTAAATCGAACGAGTTTCTCGAATCTCCCAGCCGCTGCTCGCTACGTGCGTCGTTGGCAGAGAACAGGCCCAAAAAGAGCCCGAGCAAGATCAAGGCGAAAGACGTGATGAATCTGGTGGCCCTGTGGAGTAGCAAATCAGTCCATCGGAAGGCTGAGGTTGCGCGCCGTCTGCGCTCCTATTGGCTCTCCCACCACTCCGCCGATTCACGCCACCGTCCATCTCAGAAAACTCCCTTTAGTCCGTCTGGCCTTCAAAGGATCACCATTCCACTAGGAAGCCTTCCCAAGCTCGAACAGACCACCCATACCCAACCCACTCATCCCTTCAACCGCCCCTCCCCTGCCTCAACCTCTCATCTTCATCCTCATCCCCGACCAGAACATAAACGCCATCGACTCGACCTCACTCGAAACTCCCAGGGCCCCCATCAATCTTCTCCTAAGCGCGCCAAAGTCGACTCTCAGTCTATGCAGCCCTCTCCGTCTGGTCTCGTTCATTCATGCCTCCCTAGCACTTCGCTTGCTAGCCCAAGCTCAGGCTCCGTTCAACATAGGGCTCTAAGCTTACTCGAACGCGTCAGTATATTTTTTGTCGTACCTTTCCTTTACAACCCTCATTGCCCCTACCCCTTACTGTTTTCTTATTCATTCACATTACTGTCCCATCGGTTCGCTTAGATCAAAGCCAAAGAAGAAAAACAAGCAAACCTTCTTCGGCAGGAGTCCATCACCAGCAACCCACATTAAGTACTTACTCTGGAGTTTATTCCCAACCCACAATCATCATCGTTGATTCAGTTATTTAGTGGATCCAAGGTACGGGAAGGATGGCTCCTTATTTATTTGTATTCCATAATATTCATGTTAACAATCTAGAACCCCTCGGCTTCATTTTGAATTGACACTGGACATTGGTGCGGGATAGTTGGCTTGCATACGTTCATAAACATGAGACAAGCTGTTTGATTTTAAGAGGAAGATAAAAGGACGGATTTCACATCAATCATGTTCTTCAGTCGTTCATCTCTTACCAGCCTCTGGAAGCTTGAGGTATGTATGTACAGAGGGTCATCATGTAAAACTAACACTTTTTTTTTCTATTGCAGAAGCTGAACCACAACACCAGAATTAATAAGGCTTGGTGAAGTAATGTGAAATGAGCTCCAAAGAATGAATATGAAAAAATATGGACAAAAATACATTTCAAAATTTGGAAGAAAAGAAAATAACTTTTGGGAGGTTTTCTAAAATCTTTGACAATTGTTCAAGGGACCCAGGAAAATCAGATATGACACACTGGCATGAGAGAAAAATGATAATAAGGCCCCGTTTGGCACCGTCATAAAAGCGGGTGTAATAATGAACATTTAATCCAATAAAACCCAAACTGTTGGCACAAATATAACAAAATTGGTATAGAAATGAAGAGTGCTACCTGCTTCATCAGTTATGACATCATACTGGGTATGTGAGGCTGTCATTAGCATCACAATATTGATATTACACTTGAAACAGATATAAAGGGTCATAATGTTATTATGGTGCTAGAGACAGTCATATACATGGACTCTTATCTTGCCAATCATGGATCAGGAAGCCTTTTTTTCATTCTTTACCAATTTTGTTAAACTTGTGCCAACAGTTTTGTTTTTGTTGAATTGAATGTTCAATATTACACCCATTTTTATGACTGTGCCAAACAGGGCCTAAATGAAAATTTTTGGAACAAAGATACCTTGGCAAATTTAGTGGACAGACAAACAGTGTTTGAATGTGTAATTTGATTTGATTATGGTGCGAAATGCATTTTGAGACCAATCAATGTCCCCCTCCACAACATTGACAAAAATGTGCCAGTCAATTTTTTTCAAGAACAATCATTGATTTTCATTATCTTCTTATGTCAATCTGCCATCTATGATTTTTCTGGGTCCTTTGAATGAATAGTAAAGATTTTGGAAAATCTGCCAAAAGTTGAATATTTTTTCTAAATTTTGAAAGGTATTTTTGTCCATACATTTTTTCCAATTCATACTTGGGAACTCATTTTACACCACTTCACCAAGCCTTAGGCCCCGTTAGTCAGTGATATATCCACATGATATAATCAAAAATGTTGTGACATCTGATCAAGTTTTTGCAGACCTGATCAGATGTCACAAAGGATGTTATGCAAAAAAACACATATATCGCCTGATATGTATCAATGACAAATGAGGCCTTATTAATTTTGGTGTTGTGGTTCAACTTATGTAATAGGAAAAATGTATTGGTTTTGTATGATGAACCTCTGTATAAATTCTGTTGGTTAGAGTTCACTTAATCATCCCAATCTTGCATTATGCTTGGCCTTTCAAACAGAACATTATAGTCTTGCTGCTTTGATGAGATTTCCATGTTGTGGTGCACTGGTTGGTCAGCCCCAGGTAAAAAAGAATGTATATACATACTAATAAAGATTGGGCTCATCAGCCTCAATTGAATATGACTAGTCCCCTCAAGGGCCCTGCAGGGACTCTCATAAGGAACTTAAGATCCATCTCCCAAAACTTACATGAGCAGGTTGCCCAAAAATCTCAAAAATCATTTTTTGGGGACTATTACTTTCCAAAAATCAATACAAAAGTGGAGGATGTGTTCAAGAGTCCATGTTTGTCAGCCTTAGAGATACTCTCCCAAAAGCAATGCAAAAGTGGAGGATGTGTTCAAGAGTCTTTGTTTGTCAGCCTTAGAGATACTTAAGGGTATCCAAAAGTCTGCTAAAGGATAATTTAGAGTAAATAAAACAAAATACATGTAATAAATTAATCATAACTCCTGTAATATTAAGAAATACTTGATTATGTCTCCAGAAATGAACTTTTTATGTAACTTTAGGTAGGGTCACTCACTGCACCCAACCCCAAATTTCTACTTCTTCTGGTACTTTGGTAATTCTCAAAGTTGTCATTTTGACAAGGTTTTTTGAACCTGCAACCCATCCACAGGTTTGGGGGCATCATTGTAGGTGCAACCTCCTGACGGAGAGTCTGGATGTGCAACCCCAGCCAAATTTTTAAAAAAGTCCAACCTCAGCAGAAAAATTGAAAAAGTGACCTTCGTGACCAGTGACTGTCTGGCAACCAAGGGGGTGGGTTGCACCTAGCTTATCACAAGCCCCTCAATTGGAGGTCCGGTGATCTGTTCCCCTTGCAAAACAATCCCCCAAAGGAGGGGCTTGGGACTAATGTCCCAAACTTGGCTTGAGGCCGATTTGATGACACTTTTTCAATCAGAAGGATAATCCTGCCCCACCAGGCAACTTACAATGATGTGTTGAAGAGGCCCTAATAGGCTGGAATGCTGTCATTCCAGTGCTTCCCTTCCTGTCAATGGCCAACCAATATTTATAGGGGCTTAAAGAATCAACTCCCAAAAATTACATTTCTGACTCCCAAATGTAACCAACGTCTGGAAGACATCCTGCAGACGTTGTGTTTTGGTCAAGGATATTTTTGGGAGTCGGAAATGTAATTCCGTTGACATGTTTGGGAGTCGGCAAGCAAATTCCCCGGCCCCAGGGAGGGAGTTGGTCTCCCAGACCAAACCCGCGTGGGTCAGCTCAAGATATCCACTCCGACCCAAGCATCATTGACTCCCAACTCAAACCAAGAAGACCAATCGATAGATCCAATTCCAACAAACGTCCCCCCAATCAGACCCATCCACTCCACACCAACCACCCAAATAGATCCATCATGTCCAACAACCCCCTGCCCCTCTCCCAAATTGAATCTTCAGCTTCTCCAGCCTCTCAAAGCGCCGTCCTAGACCCAGAAATTCTCAAATTTACTCAAGACATCCTCCAAGCACATAAAGAAGAAGATGAAGAGAAGAAAGACAAAGAAAAAGATGAAGAAAAAAATCAAAACCAAATCTATGATGAATTAAAAGCTGACATTATGTTGGAATCATGTTTGAATCTCCTAGAAGATAATTACGTGGAAAGCACTACAAAAAAAGACAAAAAACCAAAAAACTGAAGAAGAAAATCAAAAAAGTTGAAGAAAAAGAAACAAAAAAAATGAAGATGAGACTGAAGAAAAATTGTCAAGATGAAGACGAAGAACATGAAACGGACTCAGATAAAGACAAAACAAGCCATCCAGCCACAGACTTTGTGGCCAAATTTGATGAAGAAAACTATGATGTGGATCCAGCGACTGGCGATTCCCTGTGGCTCATGCCTGTGCCACCGAATGGCGAATATGAAACGCTAGAAGAGATCTCTGTGACTCTACAGGATTTTGTGGTCCATCATGGGTACACTATTGAGACCAGAAGGAGCGTGAAAGGTAAAAGCAAGATTTTTAAATGTGACAGGTACGTCCGGACGTTTTTTTTTTGCTTCCCCCCTCAATTCTCCCAATCTTTTATTTCCGACTCCCTTGGATTTTATTTGTGACCCCCTTCTTTTTAATTCCGACTCCCATTCATAACAATCCTCCCCCCCTACCCCCAAAATTACATATTCAACTCACAAAAAAAACCCGACTCCCACAATTAAATTCCCGATTCCCGCAATTACATTTCCGACTCCCCATTTTACAATTCCGACTTGATTTTTTTTCGTGTTGTTTCCTTGGCCTCTTTTCTGATTAACCATGTTCCTGCTTGCATTTTTAGAGGTGGGAATCCACACCAAAACAGGTGTCCCGGTGAAAAGGAAACATCAACCGCGTTGACCAGGTTAATTGAATGTCCATTTGCTCCCACCGCGTACTTCCAAAAGAAGAGGAATATCTGGAAATTCACCGTAACCAATCCAGCTCACAATCACCTGCCCTCCGTGTATGCTGCCGCCCACAAAACCAACAGAAAGCTGACCCCATCACTCTAGGAGGAAATGAAGAAGCTTGGCAACACAGGCTTGAACCCTGATTCAATCCTAGAACCAATGAAGAAGACTCACGACGATGAAAAAATCCTAGCAACCATCCGTACAATCTACACAGACCGGAGGAAAGCTCACCTAGAATCCCTTCAAGGTCTCAGTCCAGTCAGTCATCTGAATAAAAGCTTACTCAACACAGATTTCACCACGGCCACAAAAGTCAACAATGAAGGCTCCCTCAAATCCTTAGCCTTTTGCCACACTCAATCAGTCGAATTGCTCACGGCATACCACCACATTCTCCTCCTAGATTACACCTACAAGACAAATAAATACAACATGCCTTTGCTTCAAATCTCTGGAATTACTGGCGCCAACAAGACCTTCAGTGTGGCCTTCTGTTTCATGGCGGAAGAAACAGAAACTTTCTACGATTGGGCGCTGAATTCCTTGCTTACGGTGTTCAAATCCAACAATATCCCTTTGCCGGCTGTGGTCATCACTGATCAACTCCCTCACCACCACCTTCCCCAACACCAAACATATGCTCTGTGCTTGGCATATTCAGAAAAATCTGCTCTCAAAACTCATCAAGAATCCGGAGCAAGAGAAGGATATGCTTCAATACTGGTCAAACTTGGTCAAATTACGAACTCAAGCTGACTTCAGATCTTCTTTTGGATGATTCTCAACAAAATACGGCCCCACCTTCAAAGAATATGTCACAGAAACATGGCTCCCGGTTGCTGAACATTACTCAAACGGTTGGACTAAAGATGTCCCTCACTTCAACAATTGCACTACGTCTAGAATGGAATCCGCTCACGCTTTCATCAAGTCCCATCTCCTTGGCCCCCAGCACAACTTCACCTCCGTCATCAAGCTCATCAGCAATGCTCTCGAACCTCAGTACCACAAAATTGCATCAAATTTCCATCAACAGAAGATGACTACATTGTGCTATCTTCCTAAGATGTTCCACGACTGCCGTGGCGTCATCACAAATTACGCTCTACGAAAGGCTTTCAACAATCTTGCAGAGGCCAAGAAGCTCCGTCCCAAGGATCAGTGCAATGGACACTACCACAAACGCATGGGAATCCCTTGCAAGCATCAGCTCGCCAAACTATTGGCCTCGCAGGATGCAATCAAGTCTGACATGTTCCATGCCCAATGGCACATCCAGGTGAGCAGTCATATTTTTTTTACTCCCATTCCCACCATTTCTCCTACTCGAATTACTTTCTGCGCCACGGTTTGGGAGTCGGAATTAAAAATGTGGGATGCGGAATTTAAAAAAAGGGAGTCGGAATTACAAAAATGGCAGTCGGAATTGTAAATTTGGGAGTCGGCGTATTAATATTGGGAGTCAGAGGGAACAAAATGGAAGTCGAGGGCAGATCAAAGCTGACTCATTTTTTATTGCCTCCCCTACTTATGCAGAGCATTCAACTGGCCCATAAACATCCCAAAGAGGAAATTATCTCAGCCATCGACGACCTCAAAGAAAAACTCCTGGCGCTGAACCCCACACAGTTGGACATTCAACTGGCGGCTATAAACCACATTATTGAAGGTATGGGCACAGTTATAGACATCAAACTTCCAACTGAAGCGCAAAAAACCTGTGGAAGACCCAAAGGAGCCGGTAACAAGCCCAAAACGACACACAGGGACCCGTCAGCTTCCAAACACGTTGAGAAAAAGCGCAAGAATGAAGGGAAGCAGTTAGAAAAAGTCAAAAAGCAGAAAGTTCATCCGTCGAAGGCTCCAGAGAAGACAAAGAAGACCAATGAAGCTCAAAAGAAGGGACAACTCGCGAAAGTTACTGAAGAACCACCGACAAAGGAGAGGGTCCTCCCTGCGCGCAAAGGAAGACCAGCCCCACCAAAAAATCAGGAACCAGCAGAAACCAGCGCCGCCCAAAAAAATGGAGGAAAAAGACGACAAAGAACAAGAACAACCTGCCCCTCGGAGGAAATTCCGCCCAATCCAGGCTGCCAACCGACTCCCTCCTTCACCACCTGAGGATTCGACCCAACCATCTGTCCAACGTCCCACCGGTGAACCTCCTGAAGATCAATTTCTCATCCCCTCCCTCCCAACACTCATTCAAATCTGTGTCAGCAAGGTCATGGACGTCAAACCGGATGGTCACTGTGGATTTAGAGCCATTGCTTGGGCTTTGGGATGTGGTCAGGGAGATTATATGCGGATCCGGGAATAACTCATCGCTGAAATCAACAACTGCCATCAATGGTATTTAGAACACCAGTTTTTTCACAATATTGACAGTGTTTTGGCACGACTGAACGCCCCTTCCACCCCCGTTGGAGTCAAGCATTGGATGTCCTTGCCGTCTATGGGTGATGTAATTGCAAATGCATTCAAGACACCTCTTTTCTTCTTCTCCCCTAACTGGTCTCAAACTTTCTTTCCCCATTTCTCACCCCCATCTTCCTGGGCCTTGTTCGAAAGCACTTTGTCCCCTTGGTTCTTGAAACTCCTGTTCTCTTCCCTGCTCCACAGCTTCTTTGTAAGGATTGGGTGCCAAAAGCTACACCTGAAGCTCTGCAATGGGAGTGCAGGTATGATAATTGTTTCCAATGTACTGCAGCGCGCAAGCTCTTATTTCCTGCTTCACACTACTAGTTCTTAATTTTTTCATAATTCCTTCTTCTTATCTTAGTTATTAATCATTTTTTTAATTTGTTGTTTGGTGCCATTTGTGGCCGTGGCCATCAAGAAATCCTACTTATTTTATCAGTTTTCATTGTGCGTATTAAAGGATACATATCATGCCAATAACATCTGCAGAGAACATCAATATATTCTCTTCAGAGGGTATCCTGCCTTCCATAAAAGTTTGGGACGGCTCAGGGCCCAAAGGGTGGGGGAATATTTTTTTTTCTTTTTTTTGTATTTTTGGGGAAATTATATTTCCGACTCCCAAACATGTCAACGGAATTACATTTCCGACTCCCAAAAATATCCTCAACCAATCTTTGATCTTGAGGACCAACACACAACGTCCGGAGGATGTCTTCAAGACGTTGGTTACATTTGGGAGTCGGAAATGTAATTTATGGGAGTCGATTCTTTAAGCCCCTATTTATATCCCCTCCCCGCCATCAAAGGAAGGGGGATTCTGCAATTCAGGTGGGAAGCCACCTATATAAAAAGCTGTATTTGGACTTTTTTTCCTTGTACAGGCTTTCCGGGATGGAAAATTCCCAAGTTTCCATCTTATTTTCAAAGGTGATAGAGGGGAGTGACAGATATGTTTTGGAGCTAAGGGTAGGTGTCATAGAGGCCTTTCCGATGGTCCAAACGGCAGCCCAAAAATCCCGGAGGAAGATAGCTTGAAAGGGGAGGCAAGTTTTCCCCTGCCAAACTCACTTCAGCTCTCACGCCAAATTTGGGACATTAGTCCCAAGCCCCTCCTTCGGAGGCTCGCTTCGCGAGGGGTACACGCCAGCCATAGGTCATCGGCCCTCCAATCGAGGGGCTGGGGTTAAGCTAGGGGTCGCGCCTTCAATCCGGGTGGATCGCGTGTTGAAGCCACTACATATAGTATTGCTCATAACGTCGAACTTAGCTAAGTCCCCTCCTGGGCGCAAAGCGCCCCCTCCGTAGGGAGGGGGGCGCGTCGCGCCCAGGAGGGAACTTAGCTAAGTTTGTTATAATTACGTGTAAGAAACGTTCAAAAGCCTACTGATTTAAATGACGACGTGTTAAGTTTTACAGTACTTCTGGAAACTGCTGGTCTCGACCCAAATCCCTTCAGTATGATGAGGGTAGTAATAGAGAATGGTGTGATTAAAGATACGCTGCAGATACTGCGCTACATTTAGTATCCGAGTCAATCATGTTCAATCCCGAAACATTTTCCATGGACTTTTCTGATAACAACCCCATGAGCCTCTTAACATACCCAGCTGGGTTCTTGATTCCGGGGAGCTAACAAACAATATCCTAATACAGTGTGGCGGGGAAATATAACGGCCCATAACGGCCTGTAAGACATGCGATAACCGCTAATGCCTTGATCACCTTAAACTTGGCCATACGTTTTCAATACGATAACTTGCAAACCGTTAAAAACCGCTGCAAAAACGGTGCTCCCGTGTCGCACGATTCTAATTCTGTACACTCGAGGAACATGGGACTTTCGCCAGCCCGCCTTCGGCTCACCCGAACCGAAAGCACCTATCTGATGTTTGCGTGCCCGTTGAAACGAGCAGTGTCAAGACGGATAATTGTCCTTCCGGACATAACGATACGAGTGGGGTAGCGGAGGCCAGCGAGCACTGAGAAACGTGAACAGCCATCATTTATCCCATCGGCGATCTAGCCTGCGCCTTCCTTGCGGGACAAGCTAGTCAATCGAGAAGAATTCTTGTGCAGGCTCAAGATACCTTACTGCGGTCACTCAGGCGCTGATGTGACCATGTCAGACCGGCAGTACTCAATTGTATGCTTATTTCCCCGTTCACCAAGGCTATCCCTTGCCTCTGCAGTTTTCAGGGAAAGCCTGCTGAGCCGTCCAACCGGCATTGATTATCCTATCAACGGTAGGATCCCTCTGATCTCGTCATTTGATTCCAGGGCTGTCCAGTCGGCATGGATTGGGCAGGATTGGGTACGGATGGGTATTGTGGTGTCAAACGTCCAACTACCTATCGTCCATATATCGGTGTAATTTTCTGTCCGTGATTCATGCTCGTCAAACCCTGTACCGCTCGAAGTTCATCTAGTTACAAATCAAGAAAGATATCGAAATAAATCGATACATACAATTGTAATCCAAAGAGAAGGGCTAGAAGCATGAAGGATGATCAGATTCTGAAACAATATGTCTTCACGAAAGATTCTCTTCCCTATACATAACTTCATTTGCCATACTGCCTTTTCGTGGTTCCACCGCCCACAGTGAGGGAGTGCATAGGCTTTACTGAGTACCTGACATGTCTGAGCTTCCCCTGCTGGTTTCTTATTGAATGCCGCCAGCTCACTGTGTATGCAGCACTCCCCTCAAATCCCCAGATGCTTAAGCAAGTTTACACGTGTTGTATTGCTATCAGGTACAGAAATTTGTGTCATGAGCCAAGCACTCCGAAGAACTACCCACAACTTTCGACTGAGGAAAAATATTTGCTCTGCCAGCCCCACTGATGACCGTCAATCCTCACGTCAATGAATCCTTAGGCGCCCTTTGTTCGACTACTGAGTGAAAACCCAAGATCAGCCGGTCGCTTGGCCCATTGTGGCAAACAATTCTAGGATCCCTGTACTCCCGCCAATAAAGCTCGCAGTCAACTCGGGTGGTTCTAGCATCATCAAACGCTTAACACTCCTCTCGAAGGTTAGTTACTTGGAATCCTACTTAATTTCTTCAAACAAGAAAATTGAAACAGCAAGATTATAGATTTCATCCTACACTCTCAAGTCCAAGGTCCTCAAGCTTCCTGAAATTGGAATCTTCTTAATTTTTGCTACCTGGTAGTCTGCTCATCGTCAGATTCCACAGCTGGCGACTCTTTACCAAGCGAAGGCCCTGTTGCTCAAAAAGCACCTTCCATCTACCCAAACTCGCCTTCAGAATACCTACATCCGTTGGCTTGCCAACACCATACGCAAAGTGCCCCCCCCCCCCCAAGCACAGGAATTCCAATAACATTAATAACTGGAGGCTAGAATCAGCAAGACAAATATTCTCCAAACGTCTCAACACCTATCCTCCAATTTACCCACCTTTCCCCGGATCCCCCTCAGCATTGAATCGTGAAGCCCATGTCTGCCCACTCTCCTGCCCGCGCCACCTGACAACTTAAGAGCAGCCAGAAAACTTTCTTGGTTCTGAAACTGATCAAGACTCTAAAACCAAACATAGAGGCGAGGGATTTGTTTCGTCATAGTCCCGACAAATCACATCATGGTCACTCTTCCCGAAAGCTGTAGGATCCGTGGGGTTACTCCATCCGAGGTCGGTGGCGCCTGGGGAGCGGCCTATGCGGTTGGCACACCTATTTCGTGAGTTTTGTCTACGAAGCACTCGATCTTAGGAAAATAGTTGCCATCTCCAAGCATAACCTTAATTTATGCTTCAGTTTGACAATTTTTTCCTCGCCATTTTTTTGAATTTACTGCTTCGACCGGATAAACAGTGCGCTGGTTACAGGAATTTGCTGCGCACTAGCAATTGAGTATTTTCAACAATTCCCCCAGGACGCCACGCGAATTCGAGTATCCGTGATTGTTGTTGTTGCAACTACTATACTCGGTCTCCTTTTAGCAATGGATGTAAGTGAAAATATCGCCCGACACTCTAGATTCCACCTTGACATCTGACCATTTTCTAAATAAAAAAATCGATTGAGTAGTTGACCTACGTCAGATTGGTGAAGAATGCAACACCGCCAGGGGGTAATGTCCTTTTGGGTTTCTGAAGCAAAGAAAAACCTAAGCTAAAATTCTCGTGAGCCCAGGTTTCGGTGATATTCCCTGGCAAGATGACGCAGTGGCTCTGATATGCGGGTAAGCAGCACGTTCAGTTTTGCACCCAAATGATAGAAACAATATTGAGATGTTCCGTTCTGGGATTTTAGGGTCTGCCAGCTCATCTGCAGCGCATATTTTGCTTAGTGCGTTCAAGAATTGTAAATTGCATGGCCTGAAGAATTGAATGTAGCTAAAACTTGAATGGATGCCTTCACGTTTAGCTCTGCTTATTCGGTAGCAACCAAAAAGAAACTTTTGATAGTGTGGTATGGATTGCTCATGGCAGTGATCTTTCTAAGTGCTTTCTTCCGAGCAATACTTGGCTTGACACCTACCGATTGGTCAGATGGTGCCGTGAGTTCGAGTTGATCTCAAAATTTCTGGAAAACTGAGCTAATTCCATCCAAATCCATGTAGGCACTCTGTCCCAAAATGACATTCCTGTGGCTCATGTACGTCAACTAACACTATCCCCAGCTTGAGCGTTTTTTAGCTTAAATGGAAATCACCTTGTTTTTTCTTAGCTGCTCGCTATTATTGGACTTGAGCATCGCGGTGACACTCTTGGCCCATCTTCGCAAAGCTGTACCGACACCTTCACTTCAGAGTGCCAACTTACCATCACCATCCTTGCTCCTTAATCATCACAACAATGCTTGGGTCGTCGAGCAACCACAAGCCCCACTACTCAGCCGACTTCTAACAACAATATTGACATCATTTTCACTCACTGCCATTCTGATGTTTTCGCTCCTGATTCTTGTGTTGGCCATGCACGGTACCGAGTTTGACCCACAGCTTCCTAAAGCCACAGGAATTTTCACGGCCCTAAGATTGCTAGCAACTCCAACATATGCGGTCACATTTCTCTACACATTGAATCGCAGAAATCGCCGAGAAGCGGTGTATCACAACTCTATCTTCAGTTGTCAAATGCAGCCATCAACACCTCGCCTCGGTCACAACCCCAACTTTCCTTTTCAACCCGCTGCAACAATCAACAACTATTCCCTGGAAGTCCAAGAACCAGTCACCGGGATGCAACAAAGTTGGGCCCACATGCTGGGATCCACCAGCACGAGATCCACGCGCACAAGAAGGGCAAAAGAAAATATCATGACTCAAATGATTAAATTTGATTTTTCAGAAGCTTTGAAAAGTTTCTCATCTGCATCTTTTCGGAAGGGTCCCAATAAAACCAAGTCTACATTCCCTGAACCACCACCACCAATCCACATTGACAGAACTCAACCGGAACTTATGTGTCCAGCCGAACCACATGTTGCGAAGCTTAATCGCTTCACCCAGAATTATGTCTCAGATCATGGACGCCCTCAATCTTACCATAGTAGTTTTCAAATTTATCATGGAACTGCCATTTAAACAAGATCCGGAAGGGAGGCAGAAATAATTATTCATACAAGTTTTCTTCCAAGTTTTTCGCAGATTACATGCTGTTCTTAATTTCAAAAAAAAAAGTCTGCAACATCTCTTGATTTCACATCTTAATTGATTTTATTTTTCTTTCTGAAACTTGTGTTGTTTTACCTATTTATATAACTTGTTCGAATAATATGATAATCATCTTTAGGCTTGTGATGAAAAGCTACTATTTTGTATTCAAATCTACTTGAGATATTCGATGCCCTGCTCATCTAGGCTGGCATTAATGTGATAAAAAATGAAATTGTGGAATTCTCATCACAGGAGTTCTTGAGTCACGAGTAAATCCAAGTTAAACTAGGATTCACTCCACCTACTCAAACTTGGTTTCTTTCAATTGATGTAATATAAATCCAAGTAATCTACCTACCTTGTATTTATATTTCATCAGTTCAAATCAAACAAGTTTAAATAGGTTGAATTCATCCCCGTGGAAACCCTCAACCCAGAAAATTATGCCAACAGTGGTAGTGAGAGAAGAGAAAGTACATCACAAAGAAAAATGATATAGGAAACAGGGAGGAGACTTAGATTTAGGATAAGAGCTCAGGAGTAGAAACTTTAGATGAGCAAGGTGCCAGGCTCTATGTTACTGAAATTGACTCAACAGGGCTTCTTATGAGTGAAGACTGAGTAAATTGAAAATATTTTATGTGAAAAGGGGATTCCTGTATTGAAACAGAATAATGGAGGACTTCCCATGGCCATCTACAGGGGATGTAAAGTCTAAATTACAGGGCTAAATCCAATCTTCCCTGCCAAGATTTAGCTTTACAGGCTCAAATTAAGAATCTACAGGGGCTGTAGATCCTACAGGAAGTCCTCCAATAAAGGGTTGTAAGAGTTCTGTTTGAACTCTTCACCAAAGATGTCGTGAAGTGGATTCTTGGACAAAGTTCGGGAGACCAATTTCTCGAACCGGAGATTTTTATTGCTAGCTCAGTAGATGGTCTCTCTTACAGTGAATCATTAATGAAAAGATGAAATAAACTTGTGCTTACCTAGCTCAGTAGATTGAAGCAGCACTAGGCTGCCCTTTTTTGGAAAAAAGCGCAGCGTAGCGATTGACTTTTCAGCCTGTAAACGCCATAGCGTTAGCGGCCTTGTTAGTGCCGCTACGCTACAGCCGTTTTTAGCGGTTTTTGCCAGTAAGAAGGGCTGTAACACAGCATAACAACCTCTTTTTTGAGGTCGGGGCGCGTAGCAACAACGGCAACTCCGCTAACAGCCAACAGAAAACCTGTTAGCTGTTAGCGGAATTATGCTGTGCTATGCTACCACTATGGTTAGCGTAGCGGGCCCACCATTGATTGGAGTCAATTGATGGTCTCTACTGAGGTAGGAGGGGAGCGGGGATAGTGAAGAATAAATACTGTGCATTGGAAAAAAGACTCCCATATTTCGGACCAAAAACTCCCACAACATCCAGAGTCAATGGTCCAAAATAGCCCGCGGGCTTGGGAGTTGTACGCCCAATCGCAAAATAATAAAAATAATAAAAACAAGGGAGCCATTCTCCCAAATCCGCCAATAGACTCGGCGGATTTGGGAGTTGCCACCATTGACCGGAAGGAAATCCTTCCAGTCAATAAGGTTGTTGCACCTCATTGATTGGAAGGAAAGCCTCATTGACCGGAAGGATTTCCTTCTGGTCAATGGGGTTGTTGTGGGACATGATCTTCTGAGTCCCTCTTGTAAATTGATCTAGAATCAGATCCTCCAGCATCGTGTGCTCCCAATTCATCAGGCTATTCTCTTTCTTGTCTTCATCCCTTCTATCACAAATATTTCAAGGATCTCCTTTTTCACACATGCCCATGCCGTTTTTTTGGGTGTGTGGGGCCTACAGTCCCACACCCACCCCTTATTTGGTGTGCAGGGCCTACATACCCTTTTTTTGTGTTTGCGGGGCCTACAAACCTTTTTTGGGTCATGTGTATGCTCTGAACACCCTTTTTTTGGGTTTGCATGCTCTTTAATTCAACAAAAAGGGTGTGCACACCCAAAACCAGGACAAGAAAGGTTCACACACCCAAAATAAAGTGTGTGGGAGGTGCCCTTGTCAGCCCCGCACTCAACTGAAATATATCAATCCACCACAATTGATGTCTTGAACCAGCATGGCTGGCTACCCTCTGGCCCAAGCTTAGGGCGCGTACCACAGCGGGAGCCTGTTTTTGAAAACGGTTTCTGCCATTTCTTTTTGCACCTTTTTGTAAACAAAAATTGTTTTCAGAAATAGGGGGAGACCTGTTTTAAAAAACAGCGGGAAAAATCAGTGAAAACGATTTTCAAATTCGACCAAAACCAATGCCCGTGGTACTAGTTTTTGCTCAAAAACAGTTTTTAATAAAAACCGACCTTGGAGGTCGTATGGTATGTGCCCTTAGTAATTGTGGCTGTTCAATCATGATGACTAAACAAGGTCCCTGGGGTGGAGACTTCAACACATCATTTGATGTCTCCACCTGGGGACCTTGGTCTTGGAGGGTACATCCTCTTGCTTCCAGGATAAATGGTTCCTGGAAGGAAGAGATTCTACTCTCTTCCCTCTGGGACCAAATTTGATTAATTTTGATTGACTATGTATTTTACCTCTTGATTGGTTTGTTTGGTTCTTCAAAATTGATTCCTTGGTTTTTTGAGACCTCAAATTGACAAGAGTGTTGATAAATCAGAAACTGTTTGCTAAAAAAGGCACTTCCTCAATACACCATCTCTTATTCATATGCAAGATAAGAATTACACCTCAACATAAAATTGGCAGGACCGTAACCAATGAAATATAAATTTGAGGTAGCTTACCTTGGATATATATTTTATTGGTTGAAATGTAACCAGGTCTAACTCGGTTGAGAGAATCTCAGTTTAACTGGGATACCCTCCACCCATCCAATGGTGTGACAGTGAAATGAGCCCACTTACTGGAAGACTTCTTGTCACCAAATTAGAAGATGTAGTTCTAGTTTCTAAATCTTATTTAGTGGGAAAACTCAATCTGAAATAAGTTTGACCACAAAAATTAAGTTTGGAATCTAGGAATTCACCTTCCAGATTTGTAACAGGAATTTCTCCACTGTATCAGTGAATGACAAGGGACAGATTTTAAGTAAGATTGGAAGACTCTAATCATTGAGAAATTGGGAGTAAAAGGAAAATGGAGGAAGAAGTTTGAAGATATTTTTAGGCAGAAATCAAAAACTGTTTATCATCTGTTTTAGTGCTTCTTTTCAAAAAAAATTTAAACAATTTTTTTTAACCTTTCTATTTTTGAAAAGTTCCCCAAACCTACTTTTGGGGGTGATTTAAAATCTAAAAAAGAACTCAGAGAAAACCAGAGAGTTTGAGTTCTCTCTTTCTCTGGTCCCTGCTCTGTGCACATGGCAAAGTCAGATGTTGGTGTGGTTTTTTGAATGCAAAACAGGTTGCTTGTGCATAGAAGGGCTTCTTCTGATGTTGTTTAACTTCTTTCATATACCAGAGGGCCACAAAAGGTATCATTCACTTTTGGATAAGGAGGGGAAGCATCAGATGTTACTGTGTAGCTTTTGGAAATGATGGGACACTGCACTTTTTCAGGAAAACGTGCAGCATAGAGGTTGACTTTTCAGACCTCAATTACTGCAGTGTTATTGGTCTTTTCAGCCCCACTACATTCCACCATTTTTAGAGGTTTCTTCCCCTAAAAAGGGCTGTCACAGCATAACAGCCCCCTTTTTAGGGCTGGGGCCTGTTGAAATGGCAAGAACTCTTCTAAAAGCCAACAGAAAACCTGTTAGCTGTTAGCGGAAATAGGCTGTGCTACGCTACGCTACTGCTACAGTAAGTGTAGTGGGCCCACAGTTGCTATTGGTTACTGTTTGGCAAGTTTCACTTGGCTTATGTTAGAGAATCTTTATCGGTTCGGCAAGTTAGCCTAGCTTCGGGCCAACCTTTGCTGCATGTAGCAACGGTTAGCCAAAAATCAAGCTTATCAAGCTTTCCGCCAGGTTAGCCTGTGCGTCGCTTGACCCAATGCGGTTGAGAATCAGGGCTAAAGTCCTTAGCTTGCGCGGACTTAGCTGCCAATAAATATGCTCTTAGCCAGTGTCAGAGGTGGGTTACTCTGTAGCCATCAAGAATCCACTCAATGGAAGTGTACTTGGGTTGCCCAGTGGCTCACAAGTTCCAGTTGGGTTCTGATTGGATCCAAGGAGCTTACACCCAGCCAAAGATAAGTTTTGGGAACTTCAGGCACAAGAATCTGGGCAGTGATGTGCTGATTTGAGAGGATTGAGCAATCTTTAAGTAGTGATTTGTAGATGTATCCTTAAGCTCAAGAAAATGAGTAAATAAAATGAAGTTATTATTGTCTTCTCTTCTGAAAGTCTAGGGAGAAATAGAGATCTGTAAGTACAGCTTTATATATCAGGCTTGTATGTCTTGACTAGATGCAAGCATATTTAAAGTATGTTAATAATAAAATCAGTGAAATGAATTCAAAACATGAAAATAATAAGAAAAATGAAAGTAAAATTTAGAAAGACTAGAGATGGTGTAGTAATTTGATATGTTGGCCAGTCAAGAGGTGACTGAGATCTACTTTCCATTTGACAGCCAGCTGTTTTCTACATTCTGGTACTTGTGTTTGGGGGGTTTCTAATTGAAGCAGCTTTTGGATAGCTTTTGTTCAGGTTTTAAAATCAAGTTCATGTTTAAATTGTGGCTTGCAGGCAAGTTGCACTTTTCTTTTCAAAAAATCTCCCAAAAACTGTATATAATTGCTGCCTTTGAATGAGAGATAATTAAATGGTTGAGACAAGGGAACACCCCCTCTGACTCCTTGAGTGTAGGGCAGACAGGAGGAAACCCAGATATCTTGTAAATCTTTCTTTTCCTTTCAGCTCTTACTTGAAATGAATGATGATCAGGTGGAAGAAGCCAGGTAGACTGTCAAGAAAGAACAATACACAGAGTGGGATATATCTTCAAACAAATCCCTTGCTTGGTGTTTAGCTCATTTGTTTAATTAACTGCCACCAAAAACCAAGTTTATTAAAGCAATGAACAAGAAAAATGACAGTGGGCTTATTTCTTAGCTCCGACAAGTCCGCCCCTCAACATTAGGATCCATTGATGGTCCTCTAAGAAGCTCTCTCTAGATAGGGGCTATGAATGCAGGATGGCATTGGGGACAATAAAAGTCTAAATAAAGAGTTTTGAGATGGAGAATCTAGGAAGCAACACCTGGGCTTCTCTGCTGTATGGAACCGAAGGACCTGATGAGCATGAGTTGTCATGGTTGCTGAGGTATCATGAGGATAATAATCCTTTTTTTTCATGTGGCCCCGACTAGTCTAGAGCCATGTGCGACAAGAGCGCGGGGCCAAAAGGTGTACAAAGGAAGGGAAAGAGCTTCATTTGGCAGGCCGAAGCTGAGGAAACAGCAAGCCGCCACCACCTTCACGGACGACGGAACCGGAGCCGAGTCCGAGACCCAAGTGGGCCCACGTCCGGCGGTCTTGAGCCACACCCAAGGAGTCCAACAATTGCCCGGCCTTGGAGGGAATGAACGGCTGGAGAAGGATGCCCGAGATCCGCAACGATTCAGCAGATAGATGTAGGGCTTGGTATGCATCCTCTGGCGTCGTTGATTCGTGCCATGGCGCGGTGTCCTGTATCAATCGGTTTGCCTGAATACATGTTTACGACTATCGTCAATCCTACTGGTGAAATCATTCATCATGTGCCTTTTTCCCTTGTCAGACTGATGCACTTACGCCTGCTAGTACATCGAAAATTGACTTCAATGCTTTTGGGATTTCAAATGTTGACATGTGTCCATCCAGTTCATCTAGCGATTTAAAGAAAGAAAAGGTGTCCCTATGAATGAGCATCTATGTAATCACAAAGGATCAAGCATGTAACCTTCACTTTCTTGGACAGAAAGAAAAAAGAACGCAGCGCACTTGGCAGTTGTCGAAGAAGTTTTTGTAGCGACTCAGCTCCTTCAAGCTGCGTTTTCGATACAGGTGGGAATAGAATACTAGCACCAGAGCGTCTTCCAGGAGGCAGTCTATTCCACAGCTTGGGTGCCGAGATCCTCGCAAGAAGATTGCCCAGCTGACCTAAGAGATCTTTCCGATAATGCTCATCCAATCGATTTGGAGCCCAATCTAAAACCACCAGACTGTTTTCAGTCATTGCAAGTGTGGGGGAAGGGCGAAGACCAGGTTGGAAGTAGCAAAACTAACCGGAGTCGCCCCACAACGAACCAGGTGCACGCATGAGATAATACCGAACACCATCCACTCCCCATTCATCCATAGCTCTGAATGGGTCAACTACATTTCCGACCGACTTGGACATTTTTTCCTCATCAATTTTCCAGTGCCCGTGAGCGATGATATGCTTGGGCAGGGAGATTCCAGCAGCCATTAAGATGGCCGGCCAATAAATCGCATGAAATCTAAAATAAACACAGATGGAGAATTTGGTCAGATCGAGGTGATGCGTGACCACTTTTGCTCAGAAAGCGGAAGGAATATCAGAAAAACTGATGAAGAATAGGGAAATATGTACTTGATAATGTCCTTGCCTATAACGTGGACATTAGCTGGCCATAGACCAGGCTCTTTTCCGGGGGAAGGGTATCCGGTAGCCGTCAGATAATTCGTCAATGCATCCAGCCAGACATACATAATTTGATTGGGATATCCGGGGACAGGGATTCCCCAGGAGAGTCTGGATGTGGGTCTGGAGATCGAAAGGTCGGCAAGATCATGAGACTTCAGTTGGTGCATGATGTCAGATCGCTGAGAGGATATAAGTGCTAAGTTAAAACAAATCAGTGCTAGGGTACTTTGTAAAAGGAGGTTGTAGTTAGGTTTACCATTTGGGTTATTGTCTAGCCAATCTATCAAGGCTTGTTGAAAGCTACTCAATTTGAACATATAATTCTCTTCTTCGATCCATTCTACCGGCTTGTTAGTTTCGATGGAAGTCTGAGTTGGCCAAATACCAAATTACGTGAAAAAAAATAAAATCATAGGAAGAGAAACTGGCAATTACACATAAATGTAATTCCAAAAATCTGAGAGGAATAGCAGGGAGAAATCGACGTACCATTGTTTCAATTCCAGTTACGGGATCCAATTTTTTTTCGACTTGGGTGGAAGAGTAATAAGTTTCATCTGACACGGAATACCAGCCTTCGTATTTTCCTTTGTAAATGTGACCATTTTCTGACAAAGTGTTCTGCAGACAGAGCATCAGTCAAATTGTGAAGAACATTTAACATTTTCTTTTCTGGCCAACATGCATTTTATTTCTCATTACATATAGGGATGAAGTTTATGAACTGACCCATAGATGCTGTGCTGCTCGATAATGTCGAGGTTCAGTTGTCCGAATAAAGTCGTCGTACTTCACGTTTGCAGCTCGAGCCAATTGCTAAACAAGTAATGAAGAAAAGGATAAATGATGTTTTTTTTCTCGAATAGTAGACTTGGGAATGATGTGAGCAGTAGATCTTACACACTCGAAATCGATCGGAGACGGCTTCGCAGAGCTCTTGAGGGTGCTGTTGATTATTTTCAGCGGCACGTTGCACTTTAGATCCGTGTTCATCTGTACCAGTTAGCATAAAGGATGGTGTATCTGTTCTGAGTTTATTGTATCGTGCTAGGACATCGGCGATGACCATTGAGTGAAGGTGGCCAATATGAGGAACTGCGACGGTTGCCAGATGGATTAGTTTGTGCCCTGGAAGCCCTCTGAGTCCGATTCGACTTACCGGAGTTGACATAGAAGATTGGGGTTGACACATAGAACGGTTTGAGTCGTGTGGTGACTGATGAGAAAGAAGCTGCTCGGTAGCTTTTGTGGTTGAGTGTGGCTGATAGTGAGTTGACAGTTTTCCGTAGGTTGAACATTTTGTTGGTTCTTGGTCACTTCGCTTTGAGGCATATGTGACAGGTGAACGATCGCCTCGTATATCACAGCTGGCACACATCTGTGAAAGCTCCGATGCATATGCATAGCCTCGTCCGACCGCACCCAAGCAAACATTACTGGATCCCAAATCGGCCTGCCCCGTCATCTTCCGCCTTCGTGGCTCAGCTGGTTAGAGCGCCGGTCTCATATTTATGTCGAAATAGCAATGTGATCGTTCACAACGGACGAGTTATCCGGAGATCGCCAGTTCGATCCTGGCCGAGGGCAGAACACTTTTGCTTGCTGGGGAGGCCCTCGCGAAATCCGTTGGTGAACCATAAACGTCCATGACGACCAAAAGCAAAGATTTGTCTTGAATTTGGGACATTTCTAATGCGACTCGTGATGCTACGTGAACAACGATCCCCCTCCTGGCCGCGAAGCGCCCTAGCTTAACCCAAGCCCACCCGTTCGGAGGGCAGGTGCCACTCGCGAATCGAGCCTCCGAAGGAGGGGCTTGCCCCCAATGTCAGATTTTTGGCGTGGAAGCTTTTCACCTTTTGGTGTCACCGGTGAAACTTGACTCGGCGAATCTGGTGCCTTCGTCTGAAAAGTTTCATATGCCTGTTGGACCACTGAATCCGCCTGGTTCTTGCCTACTTGGTGCCACTAGTGGCCCAACCATGAACGTCCAAGCTCTGCAGGCCCAAAGCAATCAGTCTCAAGGATTCAAGAATTGAGACTTTGCCCCTCATGTTCCTGTCCGAATCAAAACCTAACCTAATAAAGTCCCTCGGTCTTCGGAGGGGGGACCCTCTGAAGGAGCGACTTATGCCCAAAGCCGCCCACCTTGCCTGAGGAAAAAAGGGATTTCAGCTGTTTTTCACGGATCACTCCATAAAGTCTTTGTTTCAAACCTCACCATCAACTTGTCGCAGAACAAAATCTGCGCTTGGATCTTCTGATTCGACTGGTGTGGTTGGATCCATCCTGATTCCTAACTTGTCTTGCTCATCTCACAGCATCAGTTTTCTAAATACGATCAATGGATTTCTTATTTGATCAATCACTAACTGTATGAATAGTACAATCTGTATTTATTGCAGAATTTGAGATTTGCGGACAAGAAATCCAACTTTTATGGTGAAAAAAGGTGATCTAATGATAGAAATTCCTGAAACTAGTTTTGTGGGGGCAAGGATAAAAATATGGTGTATACTTCTGTCAAGAAAGGTTCTGCAAAATATGTTTGACACAAAAGCTATGACAATTTTCACTATTTTTCCTACTAAAAAGTTAGTGCCCTCAAGCGATGTATGTGACTTTGGGCATAAGTCCCTCCTTTGGAGGGTCCCTGCGGGACTTCAGTCCCCCCTCCGAAGACCGAGGGACTTCATTAAGTTAGAATGAAAACATAATCGTTGGTATTCCATGCATGGTTGCCTGCAATCCTGTATCTCATATTATTTGCAACTGTAATGATTGAACTGGCAGTTCAAATGTACAGTCAGCTCTTTGGTACAGGAGAAAACAAAACTATAAGGTCATCACACTCGTTGGACTAATGCCTGACTGGCATTGCCCAGAAGAAGCTTCCAAGTGGGACACTGATAGATAAAAATTTACAGGCTTAGAGCCAATATGTTTGCCTACTGAGGCCATTTCATCATGTGTTCCTAGGCAGAATATTGCAGGAGTTATAAATAAAATGGTGTAAAAAATATTTGAGCTCCAAAATACAAGCCACTTCCACACCAAGAATCTGACATTAGGTACAAGCCCCTCCTTTGGAGGCTCGCTTCGCGAGTGGCACCCACCAGCCTTGGCCCTCCGAAGGGGTGGGCTTGGGTTAAGCTAGCAAAGCGCCCCCCTCCTATGGAGGGGACTTAGAACTGCCCCTGTTTTTTGGCATGACATGTTTTTCAGATTTGGAAGGGAAATTGCCATTTCTCAAATAACTCTTACAAAACTCAGGCTCCATTTGGCTGGCCAAGCGTGAGCCCCAATCATCATTGACTTTATTTTGATTATTTCGGGGGTCACCCCAATATTACAATATCTCCTGGGCATGTTTGGCATGCCCAGTGATGCCCTGAAGTTCCTCACGGGAACTCCCACCATGAAAAATTGTGTGTTGCTTGCTATACAAGCAACATGCTGAGTTACAAAGGTCCCTTTGTACTTTGGGGTGTTGCTTATATAGCAAGAAACATACCAACCAGCGTTCATGGTGTCACAATCCGACATACTTCCCTGTGAAACTGATTATTTTGGTTCAGACCAAATTAATCAGTGTGAAGAAAGAAAATAAAGTTTATAAACCTTATTTGCATCTTCACCCAGCACCTCACAATCTCACATTACGCTGTGGGCTGCCAAATGGAGCCTTGACCTTTTTGGGAATAGAAAACAGGGAATGAAAGGCCTATATCATGCCTTTATCCTCACCAAATTTGGTGAACATCCATCATATCTTTTTGCTGGAATTTTTGCCCCATAAGTCCTCAAAAAATAAGGTTTTGCTGGTCTCGCATGACTGCTAATCCACACATCACCTCCTTAACTTGAAAACATGACAGATTAATCTTCCTTAGCAATACAAAAAAAATCCAAAAATTATGTAGAAATATAGCAGAGACTCTGGGAAATTTAGGGGATTCTCCAACATCAAAATTGGTTGCTTGGAGAAAAAGAATCACAGCTCAAAAAATGCTATTTTTGAAAACCTGTCAGGCCAAAAAAGGGGATAATTCATAAGTCCCCTCCTACAGAGGGGGGTGCTTTGTGCCCAGGAGGGGACTTAGTTAAGTTCAGATGTGCCACAAAATTGTGCAGCAGGAAGAAAGATGGATTGCTTGAAGAGCCTTTCTCTCTCTCTGAACTTGGAAAGTGGAGGCCTTCCCTTCAATCTACATCCCCCCTGTAGAGCTAGATCTAATTGGATGCTAGAGTTTACTTGCAGTAAAAAAGCTGGAATTTTAGCTTCTTGACATGCAAATTAAGATCTGCAGCCCCTGTAGATGGCCACAGGAAGTCCTCCAGTGGAGGACTTCCCGAGGCCATCTACAGGGGCTGTAAATTCTAAATTACAGGGCTAAATCCAATCTTCCCTGCCAAAATTTAGCTTTACAGGCTCAAATTAAGAATCTACAGGGGCTGTAGATCCTATGGGAAGTCTTCCAGTGGCACATCCTGTGGAGTGAAGAAAACAAGATGGTTGAAGCAGTAGTTAATAGGATGGTGCATGTTGGAGGTTTTTTTGCTGATGCAGTAGGCCGGTTCACGTAGGTGCTTGACCCCACTTAAAAGAATTCAAGCAATGGGCTTAAATGAAGGCTGTGTCCCAAAAGTAACCCCCAGGTTCAGGTGTTTGGGATGGCAGTATGGACCACCTGGACCACCTGGGTGGTTGGGAAGCAGGCCAAGAGTTGGTTCTCAGGGCACTATATGGAGATTGAGAGTTTTACATGCGACCCAACTGTTTTTAAGGTGTGATCCACCCTTTTGGTCGCCAGACTGTCGGGTGGGTTGCTCCTTCAAAAAACCCATCGGGGTTGTGGGTCGCGGGTCAAAAAATCCAATGTCCGACCGGGATGGGTCGCACCTTCAATTCCTTCGGGGAATTGGAGGGTCGCGGACCCAATAACCCACCCCCAATCCAGGGGGTGGGTCACAGATTCAAAAAAGCCGTCGAAAGTATGGGTCGCGGCTACAATACCCATATTCTTCCCCCCGTGGATAAGGGGATATTATCACCAGTCAAAACAGAGTTTTGAGTGGTAATAATCCCTGGATAAGGGATTATCACCAGTCCAAACAGAGTTTTGAGTGGTGATAAAACCTGGAGAAGGGAGGGATTATCACCAGTCAAAACAGTGTTTTGAGTGGTAATAATCCCTGGATAAGGTCACCAGTCAAAACTTGGTTTGGAATGGAAATAATCCCTGAATAATGAATTATCACCAGTCCAAACTTGGTTTGGAATGGAAATAATCCCTGAATAAGGAATTATCACCACTCCAAACTTGGTTTGGAGTGGTAATAATCCCTTTATCACCACTCCAAACTTGGTTGGGAGTGGTAATAATCCCTTTATCACCACTCCAAACTTGGTTTGGAGGAGTAACAATGCCTTTTTCAGGGATTATCATCACTCCAAACTTGGGTTGGAGTGGTAATAATCCCTTACTCAAGGATTATTACCACTCCAAACTTTGTTTGGAGTGGGAATAATCCCTTATTCAGGGATGATCACCGCTCCAAACTTGGTTTGGAGTGGGAATAATCCCTTGTTCAGGAATTATCACTGCTCCAAACTTGGTTTGGAGTGGTAATAATCACTTATTCCAGGATTATCACCACTCCAAACTTGGTTTGGAGTGGTAATAATCCCTTATTCAGGGATTTTCACCACTCCAAACTTGGTTTGGAGTGGTAATAATCCCTTATTCAGGGATTTTCACCACTCCAAACTTGGTTTGGAGTGGTAATAATCCTTTATTCCCAGCAGCTCAATTGGAGAAGAACTGGGAATAGATTGCTACACCAGAGGCCATGCGGTTGAGGGATAAGTATTCTAGGTGTTTTGATTTGACAG
Source organism: Puccinia horiana (assembly GCA_001624995.1). NCBI lineage: Eukaryota > Fungi > Basidiomycota > Pucciniomycetes > Pucciniales > Pucciniaceae > Puccinia > Puccinia horiana. The sequence goes on from LWDY01000012.1 coordinate 444,410, forward strand.
AAAGAATTAAAAGGGAGACTGGGTTTGATAAATGTTGGTTTTAGTTGTAATTTCTTTTTGGTTTTGTTCTTCTTTTTTTATCCAATTTTCTTGATTTTCCTTTTTTTGGTTGCTTCAATTGTAAAAAGTTGATAAAATGAGGAATTTGAAGACTTTCTATGTTTAAATTTATTAATTGAGGAGTCATTTGTTGTGTCACTCAAAAGATACGGCACCACCAAATTTTATGACAAAAATGAGGCTTGTGTGCCTTATTTCTCAGAATTACATATTTTTACTTGATGATGGTTAGTAAAAAAATAGATCAGGGTATTAACTTTAATTTGGTCCAATTTTTAGGTTGATACCTTGTGTATTGTAGAACTTATGGGCTTTTGCGTATTTTTCTCAGAAATCTACAGAATTGAACCCGCAACCCATCATTCCGATGGGGTTTTTGAATCTGCGACCCACCCCAAACCGGCTTTGGGGGTTTGCACGCGCAACCCCCCAATTCCAACCAGATTTTTGAATCTGCGACCCACCCACCAACGTCCGATGGGTTGCACCTTCAAAATGGGTGGGTCGCGTGTTGAACCCTCATGGAGATTTTGAAGAAAAAAATAGCTTTTTCCTCTTGGGGTCACATTAGAAGTTTTCTTAATGTCTATTTGCAATTTTTTAGAGACTGTTTCTTTTCTTTTCTATTTTTTTAATTTTTTGGTTTTTGTGAAACAACAACCTCTGGCCCGGAAGAAGCTATCTGGTAACACCCGGGTGAACCCTCAGAGCCCAGGTGGAATCTGGTCTGGGGAGCGGGATGAAACCCCAGGCCACAGCCTTAGCTTAAATCAATTTCCCATAAATTTGTGGGAAATCATCATCAATATTTATCTTAAAACATATTCTCACGAGCATCACCAATTTTAGCAACATGCTTAAAATGGCCCTATGTGAACCAGGCTAATACTTGCTCACTGATGGATGATTTGGCTGGGAATTCAACTAAATTATATCCATGCCCTCTGCTGATCCTAGTACAAGATTTACTGATCAAAGCCCTATATCAAACCCCCTATTTTAGAGATACAGCACAAACATGATGTACAAGCTACTGATAGAACTAGAGACAGTTCAAATAATAAAACACTGGCTGATAATTTACTCAGGGCACCAGACACCACCTTTGATGATGGGGCAACTGGCTAGTAAGCAAAATGGAACAAGCTGAAGTCAGAAATCAAATGTTACAAATGCTGCTTTTCAGATTAAAATCATAAAATTTCACCTGTACAGCAGTAATTGGCCAAATCTTTAGAAGCACACAGGAAACCTCATCAGAACACCTTCAGCTGTTGATGGAGATGGGTGAAATAGGTTTTTGGGAATGTGTTAATCTCAAAATAACTTTGACCTCACCTTAAGTCTGGCTCTATGCAGACTAATTGACTGTGTGTACATCCAAAGGAGGAAATTTGAGTGCATCTCCAGTGGATTGTCCATGGATATGTAACACACTTGCATTGCAGATCAGACAAGCGGCCCTCCTTAACCAAAAGGCCACAAGACTGGCTGAAAGGCCAGCTCACATCAGGAAATTGTAGTGTGACAGTTAACTGATGAGGATGATAATGTAGGGGTAGAATCTTTTTGCTAACACCGACTGGAGAAATATGGTAGTGCTGGTAGCACAATGCTGCACTGTGGTATTCTGTTGCTACTGATTAAATAGCAGGCCCACCATTGCTTTTGCTTTGTGATTAACTTATCAACCCATACACCATTTAAGAGCTGAATAGAACTTCCTTCAAGTTGATCACTTGAGATTTTGTCACAACATTCTCAAACCTCACTTTTGTATTTTTCAACTTTGAATACCACAAATCTAGCAAACACCTCATAAGGAAGGAAATATACTAAAACACCTTTACCCAAGCAATTAATTTTCACAGTAAAAAAGATCCCAGATTTTTGCATTATCCAGTCCTGAAAAAAGTAACAGCAGTGGAAAACGACTGGATCAATCTTCACAAGCAGGGGAATTGCCTCCAATAAATAAAAACATGACTCTGGCAGGGCTCAAACATAAAATTATCCAGTGGAGGATGTTAATTAAGCATGTGATCTACCAACTGATTGTGAGCTACAGTGCCAAAGAGAGGAATGGTACAAAGGGCTCATGATGGGTATATATACAAAGAGCTATGCTTACCAAGTTATCATATTCCCTAAAAATAAATTCACCTAAATTCACATATAAATATCCCCTATCTGTCAGAATTTCAGCTCAAGGTGAGAGCTAAGTCAGGGTGCTATCCTGGATTTATCTCCCTGAGTGTGATTTCGCGAGTCCAATGGGGGTGCTAAACCTGAAGCTAAAATAGAACTCAGGCTTGCGGGAGCTATACTGTTGCCAGATCTGGCAACGGCATAGCTCCACAGTACCTGCCTATCATACACAATGTTGGTGATAGACAGGAACACATTTCACAACAATTCCTCCACAACCCCGATCAATATCTATATTGTCATCACAACAACCATCAATTTGGTCAAGAGTGATGTAGATATTGAAAACAGTTGGGTTTTTTTCTCTCTTTTTTGTTTTACCTTCTGAAACTCAATTAATATTCTTATTTGTATGTAGATCTGCCATCCCCTGAAAACAATACCATTGAAAATATAAAGTATCAGTGTTTATTTTTGTTTCTGTTCGCTTCCTGGTCACTCTTCTCATGAATGCCAGGAAGGGATTTGACCACAGTTCTTTGCTAAGAACTATGATAGTACAGTCGATAAAAGTGGTGAAGCATGTGTTGAACAATTGACACATTGTTCTGATGGGGGATGCCGACAGTGCAGGTTGCTGTGTTAGAGCATCAGCAATGGTTGGCTAACTTTTTAGGTTAGCTAGCCCTGTGTTTGGGGACCGGTTAGTTAACCTGGAGCCAGCAACCACATTGGCTTGACAGGTTTAATTGGTGTGCCTCTGTTCATCCCCCCGAAACAAGCGGGTGAGCAAGCCAAATGCACGAGATGCATATTCAAAACCTGCTTAACCTCAGGTTTGCAGCCGCTAGATTTGACCGCCTCTAACCTGAAATCAAACTTTTTGTTTGTTGACCCGGGCTTAACCCGCATCCAATGCGGATGACATTTTTTCTAGGTCGGGTTAAGTCGCCTTAACCTTGCAATTTAACCCGACCATTGCTGATGCTCTTAGCAACCTGCACTGTGTCTGGCCTTTTCCGCGGGGAGGTATCGGTGCGCCGCAGTCACCGAGTTTCCAAATTTGGCGACCGACAGTACCTCCCGCATTGGAGATGGTCTGAGAAAGCAATAGAGAGGGCAAGGATTGGACCGAGGAGCAAAGAACTAAATGTGGTTCTAATGAAGAAATGCTCAGACTCGATGATGAATTTCAATCACGAGGAGCAGACATATGTGTGACAACTAGAGAGCCCCCTCAACAAGATCCAAAGGGGGCCTAAGCATCAGAACATGTGAAAGGGACAGTGGATGACCACGGTCCACATGGTCAGACAGGAAAAACGGGGGCCGCTTACTACTTAGCCAAGCATTAACCACTTGGCTGGACAGGAAGAAAAGAGGAAGAGACTGTGAGTGGACAGGTCCAGAATTCTGACACTATCTTCTTGATGCTTCAGCTTTATGAAATGGTCACTGTAAGCTCCACCCATGATCATGCGTTGCAGAATGCAGAATGATAAAGGTAATCCAGATGGGATGATCAAAGGGCGAGTTTGCGACAGGTGTGCGCGCGTGCGCCGGATCCCTTTGCATAATGAATTATTCATTATGAAAGAAGTGACAGCTGCCCGTGAAACTGTGGGTCAGCAAAAACTATTCTCCACGAAGCAGAACCACTTCCAACTAACGATGGCACCCAAGCCAAACAAGAAACCAAGCACACAAGAAAAAACCGACCCGAAGCATTTGTCCTCTCAAAAAAAACTAAAATCTTCACCGCAAACCAGCTCAGTCACACAAATAAAGGACAAATCGACCCAAAAAGTAAAACCCATTCCACAAAAATCAAGCCCTCCGGAAGGAGTTCAATCTTCAGAGAGTGAATCGGAGGAAGACATCGAAGAGGGCCCGTTCCCGGAGTTATTTCTTAGCGATGACGAGGAGGAGCAAAGCCGCACGCATGAACCAAAGCATGTGCCCGCTCGAACAATAGAAAACGAAGTAGAAGACGAGGATGATGATGAAAGCTTAGACGTGTCGGACGAGGTCGATGATGAAGAATTAGGTAGTCTGCTAGACGATTCCAACTCCGAAGCTAGTGACGATCCTTCAACAGACAATCTCGATAACTTAATCGCCCGCTCAAGCTTTAAACCTGACGAAGACGAATCGGAAGTCATTGACCCTTCCTTCTCAATGTTAGGCAGAAAGACTGATTATATGAGTAGAGCGATCGTAAAACCCTCAGCTTTTGTGAAGGGAACAAACATAAATGTTTGGGATGAAATCGAACCGGGATACGGAAGTGAAAGCTCCACAGAAGACGCAAGTCTTCACCTTTAATTATTCGGGCTAATCCCTCATTATCATCCCAGAAATCTCATCATTCTGTTTTTTCTGAATTAAAATATTTCTCAGGCCCCCAACCGGATCGGAAATATCCCGTCACATTTCTACGACGATATGCCTCACATCGGATACGACATCAACGGCCAAAAAATCTTGAGGCCGGCTAAGGGAGACGAACTTGACAAATTTCTGGCTGGGATAGAAGACCCCACCTCGTGGTAATCAATCAAGTTCCTTGGATCCACAATGTCTAAACTGGAGTTTTGTCTAAATTAATAAACAAAGATATTGTTATGATGACAGGACGAGCGTGGAAGATAAGTTACTTCAGAAGAATGTCGCGTTGACGGATGAAGAGTTGGAGATAATTCATAAACTGGCAAAAGCTGAAAATGTGATACATTTAATTCATTATCCAAGATCTCGTCAGGTTTATGGCCTCGCACTCACACTCATATGATTTATACCTTTTTCATTTCTAGCCCGATGCACAATTTGATCCTTATGAACCGTTGACCGAGTTTTTCACCCGTAAAGGTAAAGAGATGACTCAGCCTTTGTCCGGGAAACCAGAACGTATGTCTATCTTTTTGTTTGATTCCAAAAAACCATTGGCTTCATAATCATGGCTGTCTCCCATACTTTTTTATACAGCTAAGCGGCGGTTCATTCCATCCAAATGGGAGCACACAAAAGTAATGAAGATTGTCAGAGCAATCCGACAAGGTAGGATCGTACCAAACAAGCCCAAAGTAGAAAAGCCGCAGTTTTATGGAATCTGGTCTGGGGAGGATCAACCACGAGCAATGGGACCGATGTACATGCCCGCGCCTAAGCTGAAACTTCCTGGTCACGTTGAAAGCTACAACCCACCAGAAGAATATTTGTTTGATGATGATGAAAGGAAAGCGTGGGAAGAAGCTGAGCCAAGCGACCGGAAGCTCGACTTCATACCAAATAAACATCCGAGTTTGAGACTCGTTCCTGGATATTCGAATTTCCTTCAAGAACGATTTGAGCGGTGTTTGGATCTTTACCTGGCTCCACGAATGTTGAGGCGGAGACCCAAGCTGGACATCTCAGACCCCTCAGAACTCTTACCCAAGCTACCGTCTCCCAAAGATTTACGCCCATTTCCCTCCTTCTGCTCGATTGAATATGTCCATGAAAACGGAGCGCGTATTCGTACTGTTTCCATCGATCCCACGGGAATGTGGGTTGCAACTGGCTCGGATGATGGCCAGGTGCGAGTGTGGGAATGTAAAGTCGGCCGGTGCGCGATGAACTGGAAACTAGGCGGAAAGGGTGACAACCCGGTCTATTCCGTTGAATGGTGCCCAGACGGGCGAAAATGCATTCTCAGTGTAGTTGTGTAAGTCCACATGATCAGTTAAATCTCGACAAAGCGGTCATGGAATTGAATTAGATTGCCAAAATTAGGAATGGACACATCTATTTGCTGTCACCTCTTCCAGTTCTTTCCCCTTCATTGGCAGAAGACACGATTCAAGCAGCTCATCTAGGATTCGAGACGGCAACTGAAGGGCCAAATGTGACAGCAGCCAAGTGGACCAGAGCCAGCGAAGAAGCACGAAGGAAAGGAGTGTTAATCGAGATCTCAGTACCGGGAACGCCGAAGCAAGTGAGCTGGCACAAGCGGGGAGATTATTTTGGAAGTGTGGCTACCGAGGCAAGCAACCAATCAGTCCTGATTCATCAACTCTCGAAACATCAAACCCAATCTCCCTTCAAGAAAACCAAAGGAATCGTCCAGAAGATTATCTTTCATCCGTTCAAACCTCTCCTCTTCGTCGCCACCCAGCAGCTTGTCAAGGTCTACGATCTGCTTGCTCAGTCCCTCCTTAAAACTCTTCAACCCGGAGTCAAGTGGATCTCTAGTCTCGACGTTCACCCCTTGGGCGATAACGTGATCATCGGTAGTTATGATAAACGATTGGTGTGGCATGACATGGATCTCAGTGAACGGCCCTACAAAACGCTTAGGTTTGTCAACTACAGATACACAACACAAGATGACCAATATGCCAGATTTGCCCTTACGTACTAACACTTGATCAAAATCTCCTTTGCGCTTGAAAAAGGTATCATGAAAAAGCTATCCGATCCGTCTCCTTTTCACCCAAGTTCCCACTATTTTCGTCAACATCAGATGATGGGAACATTCAAATCTTCCATGCGAAAGTGTTTAACGACCTGATGATGAACCCTCTGATCGTTCCTCTCAAACTTCTTAAGGGCGCGCATACTATCCACCAATCTCTCGGCGTCTTGGATTCTGTCTGGCACCCGACTGAGCCTTGGATTGTCAGTGTTGGCGCTGACGGGGTCGCCAGATTGTGGTGCTCTTGATCTTTTTTCACCTTTTATTTTTGCCTCTCTCTGTCACTCGAAGATTTAAATACTTGACGCAACTATCAATACCATCATCCGCACGAGTCACAAGCACATTTTCTTATCACCCTCTAATGCTTTCATAACCATTTTTCCTCTTTATTGGCCCTTCCTGGCCCTTCATGCTCTGTACAGCCGGAAAGCAGGATAGGTGGTTTGTGGTCCCCGGGTGAGAAATTATCTAGGGCCTGGAATGGCATATAACTCTCCGTTGTTGATATCGCTACATTTATGAAAACTAACTTCATAAGGCACTGCCTTGGCCAGGTATGTAAGAACTGTAATGATTCCCCAACTATGTATTCAATCTTGAGCTTGAGACTGTTGTAGTACAGACTTACCTGGGTAACAGGATTGTCTCTTACTACAGGCGACGTCTAATCAACAGCATCCTAGTGCTATACTTTACTAGACAATCCTGTGTAGTCTCTCTATAACTATATTAGGGGGGTTCACATAGGGTTTTTTTTTTTTTCCTTGCAGGTCTGAGGTGTTGCTTACTGATGGGCTTGCTGATGCCTAATTCATTGTAAATTGGGCTAAATTTACATATATGTTTTGATGATTGAAACTAAAATCTTGTCCCATGTGAGTTAGCCTATTGATCATTCCTTTTTAAGTAATTCATCATTCATCATTAGGGTTGCTCTAAAAGGTTATGAGCCTTCCTATCTAAAGATAGAGTTGGGCAATTGGTTTTCATTATCTTTTTTGTCTATCCTCTGTGGTACTTCCTTGTCGTTTATCTTCTTACCGCGGTCTGAGTGGCTGTCATGCAACTTGCCCTGCGTGTTCTGTGAGAAGATTTGGATTCGAGACTTTGAGACTCAAGGGCGGGATCTGACGGGAATTGAGGAGTGACCGGATCAAGGAGCTGGATAAAAAGTGACTCAAGGAAAATTAGGCTCAAACTTGACGCTGAATTACTACTGGCACACAAACCAGTTTAAGTAGACTACTACAAGATGTTCAGACTGTGGTTGAGCTAACAAACAAGTATAAGCATATGCTAATAACTAGATAACATATGGATGATGACATTGTAACATTACAATGGAAAATTAAGGGCATTGTGAATTAACAATGGATGATAAAAATGCATTACAGAATGTAATGGAAAAGAAAAATGGCATCATAGCAGAATGATGGATGAGGATGATGCATCACAAATGGTGATGTAAGATTTGAATGAGATGAATGAGAAAAGTGGGGAAAGGGATGTGAGCGGAGGTAAGACAGAATTCTGACATTCTGGATCTGTGCTTCTTATATTTCCACATTAAACACAAGAAATAAAGTTTGCTACCACCCATCAAAGTTATACAAAGTTTATTTGTCATCACCACTACCTTTCTACACTCTGTGCCAAACTTGTCTGAACCCTCCCAGTTTCTATTTTATGTTTGGTTCTATTTCTCATCTTGTTTTAAATCCCTCCCACTCTTCCTCAAGATGCCAAACCTCCACCACTTCCACCCCCGGATCAAGTGATGGTGGCCAAGAAATGCAACCCTGTGACTGGGAAGATCCCTTTATGAGTCTAGGGGAGAGCATCAATGGTTATTTTCCAGATCCTTTTGCTTTTATTGCAGACAGGAGCCATTGACAACAACAACCTGCACCATGAACACTGGTGTGTCTCTTGCTATACAAGCAACACCCCTAAGTACAAAGGGGCCTTTGTACCTCAGCCTGTTGCTTGTATAGCAAGCGACACATAATTTTTCATGGTGCTGTGTTCACCAATGAGGAATACCAGGCTCTACTCTATGGGCAACAGGATATTTACTCCATTTTTACAAGTGCTACTGCTCAGATATCCATACCAGGGTATCTCCAGCCAAGTGAATCCAATTTTGTGAGTGAAAATTGACCAGTATCCAGGCAGGGTTCAGCTACCTTGGTGACAAGGATTTCTATAATTTTCCATGTGTCAGAGAGTGTATGGAGCCATTTTCCCAAAGGATCCTTCTTAACTCTGTTGAAGGGTCCCTGTCCAACAGGTTATTCCATTACAGGAATTCTTGCCAGATGATGACCTCCTTGAAGAATTGCTTCACACTGGTCAGCAAAGCTTGTATGCTTCATAAGTGGCAAGAGCCCCTCAGTATCAGAGTCCACATGGATAACAACCCTGCCACCATTGTGTCCCAGTGCTCCACCATTTCAGATGGATTGTCTGAGATGTACATGTATCTTCCACATGATGAGTTTCTCACTCTCATTCTTCACAATGCCATCTAGCCTGGGACTATTTCTCAGGCTGAATTCAACAGGATAACTGATGCCAAAGTCTCTCTCAACAATTATAAGCTCATTATGTCTGAGAAAACTTGGAAAACCTTGTTGGTGTCCATTCTCCAGTTCAAATCAGTTGAATCCCTCAAAAATCCCCCTCTGGCAATCACAATGGCAGCCAATCCTGTCCACACTGACAGGGAGGCTTCCATCACTGGAAGCCCCAACAACATGTATTTTACTGCTGTGGTTGCCTCTGCTACCTCTTTCAGGTGCTGCTACAGATGTGGATCTTATGGTCACAAGGCCAATCAGTATCCTGCACCACAAACAATCTGCATAAGTCTTGCTGGAAGCTGACATGCAATATTGAGTGTGATTTAGGCATGGATGGTCCACTGGGCTGGTGCACTGGAGATGCTCTATGTTAGCGGTGTGTGATGCAATGTTCAAACTTCACAAAGTGATTCAACCCGTGGTGCCCATCACCATCGAGTTGAGTGGCAGGGGACATGGGGATTCGACGCGTCGACGCGTCACGCAGCGAGCGGGACATTCAAATTAGTCGTCGAGGGCTCTGCTTATGATCGTCATCCTCATCTTTAGCCGGCTTGGCGGCAGCGAGACAGGCAGCCCAAGTTCTAGTCGATGAAAGCACAGAGAGCGGCAAGACCTAAAACTGCTAAATGTATCATTGAGATATCGAGCTAACGCTCCGTTTGAACTGTCTCAAGAGACCTCCTAGTTATTCATCTATGTTGACAAAAACATTCATAGGCGCAGGTACTATCAGTCGGAAACTTCAGATCATTCTTGTCGCACGTCTCTCTGCAGACAAACTGGACGACTGAAATCTTTTCCAACATTACGGATTCACAATTTCTCATTTCCAACGTCCTGGTAAACTGAATAGCAGGCTTGAGTTGACACATTCTTCTTGTTCTCCTATTTACTTCTAGTGAAGGGTCTATCGAGATTTTTTTTTCGAGTTTAAGGACTTTTTTCTCGCGGAGAGGAAGTGGAAGATGAGGCCGCCCTCCGAAACCCACGATGAAAAAAAGGAAGTTTCGTGGTCAGAAGGTTCACATCCTTCAGTAGCAACCCTTCCTGTGACTCTTCCGCATCAGCCTAGGGCCAGCTGTCAGGCCAGGTCAAAATTCACCTACCAGGATGACCTTTCATCACTGGCTCGAGATAAGCAGAGACGCTCCGTGAAGCTGATCGATGACCTCGAAACGAAGAAAGATTCCTTCGTTTTGGAAGGAAACTCACCAGGACGTAATCTCCGGTCGGCGGATGAGTCCCCCATGTACAAGAATGAAAACCTTTCCGATCCGTTTGACGAGATGGCTGTGCTGGACTCCGAGATCCGAGACGATACCGGCGAGCGCACAATCACCGTTCGATCCATCATCATGGGACTGCTAGCTTCCACTCTTGGAGCCGCGATAGCGGAGGTTTGTAATACAGTTCAAACGCCTTCCACAATAATAGCTAGCTTGCTAATGAGAAGGAATTTCATCTCCAGGTGTTTATGTTCAAGCCCGTCCATATTCACGTGGATATACTATTTCTTCAGGTGTGCTTCTGAATCGTATGGCTTGGCATTGTTTTGGCAAATAACTGATAGCCAGTTTTTTGACAGATAACATGTTTAATTATGGGCCACTTATTTGCATCAATCCCAGTACCACTTTGGTGGAATCCTGGGCCATTGGACACGGTGAGCTCGACAAATTCATTTTTTTAGAAATACGAAAAATCTCATTTTGTTGTGATCCCCGATAGAAAGAAACTGTCTTTAGTGTGATCATGGCAGCATCCGCGTCTGCCGGTGTTCTTGGTATGGAGGTGAGTTTACAACGCGAGTTTCTGAAAATCCAGGAGATGCTGATGGTTTTCGCTTACCACTAAGGTTATCGCTGCTCAAGATGTCATGTTTGAAAAGCAGATGCCGGTGCTGGTCTCTATTATGACCTTACTGAGCAGTCAACTGATAGGATATGGAATTGCAGGGTAATTATAATTTAAATACCAATATGTCACTACCGAAAAATAAACGAGCATACTTACCATTTTGTTTCGTTTTTCGGCAGACCTTTTGCGCCCAATCCTTGTTTATCCAGCCCAGATCGTCTACCCGTAAGCTATCGATTCAACTGCAAATGTCACTTTCAGTTTTCCCAATGACATTTCTTTCTAGTGGCGTGCTACTGGTCGTGGCACTTTTTTAGTCTATGTCCAGCCAATCACAAACTACCGTGAAGCAAATGTCCTTCTTGAAGAAAACGATAGCGGCCATCTCGCTTTGTAAGTCTAATTGTATTTTTCAAGGATAGACCCACGCATGCAATCTGATCGATTCAAATATTCTGCCGATGTGCAGATGAAATTATTCCAACATACCTTGCCCCAGCCCTTTCAGCGATTAGTATTTGGTGCTTGACTTTGCCTAAAGTCCCTGAAATCACGAACCTGTTTGGTGGCTCGTTGCCAGCAGAAGGCATGGGTAAATGGCTCAACTTTGCTACGTCCACGATAAATCTTGCGTAATATAGGTGAAGATTATTCAAATGTATCCTTTTTAAAATCTAGGGTTCATGGCTGTTAGTGGAGATTGGACTCTAGTCGGAAGTCACTCCCCACTTTTTGTGCCCCTTTTGGCCCAGGTAAGCTCGTATCCAATTCAAAGTAAAAGAAGGGCAATTGGCTCAACAATGCACATTTTTTTCGTTAATTGTTATCCCAGATGACGGATTGGTTGGCGTACTTCGGATGCATTATCATATACTCAGGTGCTTATACAGCCAATTCGTTCAGTAAGTCTGTTTAGAAGTAACCCAGAAATTCATACTTGGACGACTTGGTTGAATTTTCTTTTGACAGATGGTGGACATCTTCCTTTCATTTCGTACAACATTTTCGACAAGAATGGCCAGAGATATAATTTGACTGCTGCCGTCATGAAAAACGGAACCGGGGACGCTGCAATCATAGAGAAACTGGGCTCGCCTTCCTTTTCCACCAGTTTTGTGTTGTCTAAAGCCTTTCTATGCATGGCTGCATCTGCTTCGGTGACCATCGGTGTGTACACCAGCATTGTTGCTGCATTGGCGGACAGAAAGCAGATTAAGCTCCATGGAAAGATTTCAAAACCATGCCCACATCGAGAAATAACGAAGAAGATGCGAGATTTCCCGGCTTAGTATGTTTGCTTTTTTATTACGAAAGAACCTTAGAGATTTCTTCTGAATTTATAGAACTGCTTGATTTTGGATGATGTAGTGCTTACGCTGGAATACTTGCTGTGGCGACCGCACTAGCCTTCATGGCATGTCACTTGGCGGAATCTGGACTTGCCCCGGAGGCTTTGGCTACATCGTTGGCCATTTCCTTTGTTCTGGCGTGAGCATCACCGCCTCCACCTAGAGCCTAATTGAAACGTGGAAGCCAATGTATTTGTCTTTGTTATTTCAGCCTAGCTTCAGGCTATTTCTGCGGAACCCTTGGTATTCATCTTTTTGTTGCACGTGAGCTCATCCATTTCCACATTACACTTACTACGTGATCATTGACGCCACCGAAACAAAGCTTAATTTGAGACTTTATTTTTGGCTTTGTGATTTTGTTACAAAAGAAAATGCAGCGGTCACTCAAATGCTTGGGTAAGCAGCGACGCAAGCTCATCCTTTTTGTTGATTTTCTCAATCACTTCATTCTTACTTTTTCAGCGGTATCTTATTTCCTGGAAATGCTATCGGAACAATGTGGTTCACCATGTGAGTAATTTGAATCATTGTCTTCCTGCAAACTTTTCTAAGTTTTGGATTACGAGAAATCTAGGTATGGCTCTACCAGCGTTAAACAATGTGTTTTGATGCTCAAAGACTTGAAGTTTGGGATGTACATGCACCTTGCACCGGTAAGCATCTTTTCCTTAACATCCTCGCCAAGTATTACAGAGGCTAATATCAGCTAGCAGTTCTCCGTGGTGATGGCGCAGTTAATTGGAACGTGAGTGATTGAGGATCTTGCATGATTGACCTTAAAAATTTTTATTGAGGTGATTGATTCTTCTAGCATAACGGGTGGATTAGTCCATGTTTTGGTGATGCTCTCGATAGTCAATGCACAACGCGAAGTGTTACTGATGCCAAATGGAAATGGGATATTTACTGTACGCCAGAGCTAGCGAAGTTGGTGCAACTGAGAAATGAGTACGCTGACCATGATATTTTCTAAAATTAGGGTATGCACCTGAGTGTCATAGCATCACAATCAACCGGGTGAGTCAACGGGTCACCAACTAATGATATCACTTGTGCCTGGAAGCTAATATCCAACTCATTACTCTTCAAATTATAGATGGGGCTTGTTCAGTCGGGCCATTTATTACCCTGGGAAGATCTATGTAACACAAAATTTGTGTTTTTGTATCACTTATTTTTTTCACCTGGAAGAAAGCTGACAAGTGTTTTATTTCACTTGATCTGATCTAGGCTCTCGTGCCTTACTCTCTTTTTATAGGTTTCTTTGTACCTATACCTTTCATCGCTTTTAACAGGTATTACCCTGAAAGTGTGTTCGCGAAAGTCAACGTTTCATTATTCATTACCAGTTTATCGCATGGGATGTTTGGTTAGTTTTTGAAAGCTTGGATCAAGAAATCTTTACTGAATTATGTTAGAATGACCTGACGAATCTTCCCAACTCAGGTGCGAACTCTGGACGCTTCACAGCCGTTGTTGTGGGCTTTCTATCCTACATTCGGAAATATCAATTTAAGTGGTAAGATCCACTTTTGGCATATGTTCAGCCGAAAACACTTGCGGCTCAAGCGTTGAACTTGAAATATCTGTCTTTGCTTTTGAAAATGGTTAGGTACAAAAAATACAAGTACGTCTATTCCTGTAAGACTAAAGTGATATGACTATTCTCTGGCGTCGGAGGTTGACCATAAAACTGATCGGATTTTCCAATGGGAAACAATGAAGCTATATCCTATGTGCGGCTGTCAGTCAACGCGATGCATCTGCTTTATTGCCGTTCCCTTTGTTAAAGACTTATGCTTTCCTTTTGCTTTCGTTACATAGCTAGATGGCGGTACACAAATAACCGTGGTAGCACTGGCGTTCCTCCTTCAAGGAGGTGCTGGCTTTCAAGTCAAAGTACCAATGTGAGTACCATCATTAATGTGCGGGTCTTAATCCTAAATTTTTTTAGTGCTAATTGGGTGCGAACTTTTTCAATTTTATTACTTGATGCCTTTCAAAGATACTTCCTTAATCCCAAAGGAACCCGAGATTTTTGTAAATTATTCACTTCCAATAGTGCACATTGATATCTGTTGCCAAGATCTAATTGTAATACTACAGACCTTTTTGATGAAACAAATCAACATCCCATGATTGTACTTTGGAAGGCTTGGAAGGCTCGAACTTAACACAAGTCCGATCTCCCTGCTGTGAGCGGCTTGTGCTGGCATATGAGTGACCTCACATTGCACAGCGCCAACCGCAGGGAGGGACTTGGGAATTTTATAGCTTTTTTGGCTTGGATCCTGAATTCCAAATTTCAATTTTTTGGTGGTAAAAAACTTTGCCTTGTTAATTCATCCCTTCACCGGGTCCAGAAATACCCGCCCTCCTAGCATAATGGAGCTGTTCATATGATCTTCAATTTAATGTTAAAATTATCCCCATCACTCCAGACCATGTTGTTTAAGGTGTTATACTCATTTCCGGACCCACTGACTAACTGAGGCTACCACTGCTAAACATGTATTCTTCTTGCATTTTCTTGTGTCAGCCACATGCACTGGCTATTACATAGCAACGGTGGGCCCGCTACGCTAACCGTAGCAGTAGCGTAGCGTATTGCAGCGTAATTCCGCTAACAGCTAATGGTTTTTGTTGGCTGTTAGCGGTTTTTCCACTAACGCTACGCGCCCTAGCCTCAAAAAGGCCGTCGCTACGCTGCGTTACGGCTGTTTTTAGCGGAAAAACCAGCTGATAACGCCTGTAACGCAGTGTAGCGCGGCGTAGCGGCGCTAGAAAAGCCGCTAACTAATGAACTCAAGATCTTTGGTATTTATCCAAACACGGGTCAGAATGACACGGTGGCGACGACGAATGAAACTAGGAGCGAACCTTTGGTTTTTGTCCAGACACGGTGGCGACGACGAATGAAACCAGGAGCAAACCTGAGGCGAGGGAAGAGACAAGATGATCTGAGTGAGACTCTGAAAAGAAATTGAGAAATCGGATGAAGAAAGGAGACACAAGATCAAAACGTGTTAAACTATATACATCCGATTATTTCAATTAGGTTTTGGGGCTTGACAGTCTCACCATTTGCCGCTCTTCAACTGTGCCGCAGCGGGATGGAAATGAACCCCTAAACCGTTCAACACTAACGCTACACCGTTTTCAGGCAAAAAAAGCGACCGTCTTGATTCCTATGTAACATAAGAATCAAGAAGATTCGAGAGGAATCAATATCTGTATGTGGGGTAAGTGCTGTCGCTAACCAGGTCAAACGTCTCATGAAGCCTTTTTTGAAAGGCATTCTAGGGGTCGTGTGGGGAGCTGTAGAAAATGTAAGGAAAGCATAATGACCGCAGGATGCAGGCCTACAAGCTGGTGTGCTTGCCGAGTCAAGCAGATCGGACTGGGGGGCAAGTTACAAGACAAGGAAAATCATATGGAAGACAGGCCTAGATCAGATTCAAAGTTGAAGAAAGCTCAAGTCACAGCAGTTTCACAGACCAATCAACAAAGTACCTCATAAGTGAGGCCAAGTCACCTGGAATCGGATGAAGATTCTCACCTATATATACTCCACCTCTCTCTCTATAAGGTCATACTCCCCATTAAAAAAAACCATAAATCACAATACAATGCATGTAACTCTCTCCCTACTGTCTCACCCACAATCCATCCACCTTTTCAGAATTTTTACCCTCACGGATTTTTCCATGACTAACTATACCCACAACTTGACCATCAAAACTGAGCCTTGTTTTATTCCACTTTGTTTCATACTTCTTTCACCCACATGCTGGCCTCTGCCCCTTTGTCTTAGATTTCATAATATAAGGAGCTCTGTTTTACCTCTACATTGGTTCCCCATCAGCCCCCTGGCAATCAGTAGAAGCATTACTAGCCTGGTCAATCATCACTTACCTTGTTACCTATATATCAGTAGAAGCATTACTAGCCCTGGTCAATTATCAATCAGTATCATATGTCTAGCAATCATCAGAAGCATTGATTATTATTGATCACAGTTCATTAGGGTATTATTGGAGGACTTCCTGTGACCAATTTAGAATTTGGAATTCTAGATTCTAAATCTTATTTGGTGGGGAAAACTGTATCTGAAAGAATTTCCACCAACAAATTAAGTTTGGAATCTAGAATTTCACCTTCTAGATTTGCAATGGGAAGTGCTCCATTTTAGGGAGTTGGAAAAGCTGTTCAAATTTCTGAACCCTAAAACTCTCTTCCATCTTCCATCTTCCTTTCCCCATTCCTTTCTAATCATCCTCCAAAACTCATTCCTGACTCAAATCCTGTTCTCCTCAACTCAAACTTGTTTTCCCTCAACTCAAACTCGAATCAGTCTCAAACAACAATATCCAAACAGCTGCTGCCCAACAAATCTCAACTCTAATCTTAGATGTTGTATCACCACAAAGCTCTGTTTGGCTCCCTCCTCCAGGCCATAAATAACCGACTCACAACCACAACATCATTCCTCATCCTATCTTCCAACCACATTGAATCAATACTCTCATCAAATTTCCATCCAACAACAACTTCATTGAATGATCCTAAATCCAATCCTTTCCCTTCCTAAAAACATCTTATCCAATCTTCCCAAATCTTCCTCCTCATTGCATTCAACTTCCTAAAACCATCTATCTCTCCATCTCATTTGACTCTATCATCATCAACAATCCCTAACCATTCCCTATCCTTAAATCCTCACTGATCCCTATCCTTCTTTCCTATCTCTTTTTCCTTTTTTTCTCAAAAAACTCTATCCCTTCCTTAAAAATCAATCTGCCAATCTTAAATACTCAAAAATTATCAATTACAATTTTGGTAAGAAGAACTCATGTCATAGCGTTATCCTTTTCAGTCTTACTAATTTCTTATTCTCCTTTCTTTCAGTTTTTCCTGTGTCTCAAACATCATCTTTAGTTGTTGATCTTGTTTTCTTTATTTCTCAAATATTATTGTGGTAAATCTTCTTTCTCATTCTTAATATTCTTGTATTTTATTCTGATTCATTCTTTTTCTTCAGCCTGGTTTTAAGTTTAATATAACAGAACTCAAATAAAAGCCACTCCTGGAGATTGGACTAACAACTCCCAAGAGCAAGTAAAGTACAATATTCTGGGAGTCATATTTCCAATCCCACCACAGGCATTGGGAGTCATTCTTCTAAAATGAAAAAAGAAAACATCAACAGGAAGTATTTCCTTCTGGCTGATGAGATTTTTGGGTTGAATATGTGAAAAGATCACTCCAAGTGATGTGAGGGTTGAGCTCACAACCTCATGGACTGAAGGACTTGAACCCCCAACCTCAGCATTCATGAGTGATGCCCTAGCCAATTGAGTTCATTACACATTGTTCTTGAGAATTGAGTTATGACACACAATGGGATGACCAGATGTATTATGACATGGAATTTTGGTACACTGCAACTGAGGCAGACAATCTACTTCCAATATTTTGTACCTCATCAGCCAGAAAGAAGATCCCTCCAGTTGATGAGGTATTAGAACCTCATCAACCGGAAGGATTTCCTTCTGATTGATGAGGTTTTTTTTACCTCATCAACTGGAAGGACATCCTTTTGGTTGATGAGGTACAAAAACCACATCAGCAGGAAGGAAATACTCCCTGTTGATGAGGTTGTTGTACCTCATCAATTGGAAGGACTTCCCTCCAATCAACTAAAGACTCAGAGGCAGATCTTATGGAAACATGAATGTGTTGTTAGTAAGATGGACAAGACAAAATGCCTGAAGACTAGACAGAAGAACCCCTGAAGAAAAGGAAAGAAAACATGGCAATGAGATATGAATGAGGGTGAGATGAGAATGAGCCGAGTGCATACCTGGAGCCAAATGGAGAATGTGAGATTGAATGATATTCAACGGTGGGCAGATATCAATACATGTATTGGGATCGGATTGTAAAGTATTGATTTTTTGATACTGATACACTGTATTGATATTGAAAGGGATCACAGCTAAGCCAAAAAAGCTTGCGGTTTGAGGACAGCAAATTTTATGAGTCAACTTCAGCCACAGATCTGTACAGCTCCGGTGGACAGGTTTGGATCCTCAGCCAGTCAGACATTCAGACCCCAATTCAGTGTAGGGCCGGGTGAGGGGACCAATGGCCAATGCTCACATGGTGGGTCCTCAGTTAGTTTAGCACCAGGATTTTTTTGGTGCAGGTCTCAAGACCAGCAGCGGTGGGTTGCTATGCTACCCGCAGGGTGTGGCATAGCGTAGTTTCGCAATAATTGCTAACAGCTAACGGTTTTTACTGTAGCTGTTAGCAATTTAACTGCTAACGCTACACGTTTTGGCCCAGAAAAGGGATTGCTATGCTGCGCTACAGCCCATGTTAGCGGTAAAAACCCACTACAATGGGCTTTAGCGCAGCTTAGCAGACCTTAAGACCGCTACAGCGTTGGTGACTAGAAATTGGGGCCGCTATGCTACCCTATTTTGGGCAAATAGCGTAGCAACCCAGCAGATGACTGAAAAACACAGAAATTTTGTGCCATCAACTTTCCTGTATGCCGAAGGGCATACAGGATCCGTGGCTGAACTTGGTATGTAAAGTCACAGTCCTTGAACCACAAGTTTTTTCGGCTTAGCTGTACCCGCCTTGATAACGATAACCAGGAGGGCTGCAAGCCCTCCCGTATCACCTTGTAGAACAAACTTAACACAAGTCCATCTCCATGCTGTGTGCGGCTTGTGCTGTTGTATGAGGCCTAGGAACGGTGGGCCCGGTACGCTAACCGTAGTGGTAGTGTAGCGTATTGCATCGTAATTCCGCTAACAGCTAACGAGTTTTTGTTGGCTGTTAGCGGTTTTTACGCTAACGCTATGCGCCCTAGCCTCCCAAAGGTCGTTGCTCCGCTGTGTTATGGCTGTTTTTAGCGGAAAAAACAGCTAATAACGCCTGTAACGCAGTGTAACGCTGCATAACTGCACTAGAAAAGCCGCTAACGCTACGCCGTTTCAGGCAGAAAAAGCAACCGCTACGCTGCGCTTGTTTACAAAAAAGCGCAGCGGCCCAGTGCTGGGCCTAGCGCCAACCGCAGGGAGGGACTTGTGTGTAATACATGAATTTCTGCATGGATCCTGAGGTCCACAATCCCACTTTTTGGTGGTAAAACTTTTTGACCGCTTGCCTACCCACCTTCTGAGGGGTCAAATGGCCTGCCCTTGGACCAAATGGAAGCTGATGATCTCCATTTTTCAATGCTGTTGATTTTGCTCAGCATAGAGCTGGTCCTTCCTCAGATTATTAACTTACCAATACACAAAGTTACTGGATGTATTGCTGTATAAGACTGTATCTAAGCTATGCATTCAATTCATGTTTCTAGAAACAAGCCCAATGTTAGAAGAAGCCGAGATCATTACTTTACAGATTTTGGCTCGCAAACTTACCACAATGTTAGGCAGTGTTCAGCAGGATGAGGGCTTTTTAAATCCCAGGGGCAGTCGCGCTCAAGGCAAAGGGAAAAAAGTGAGGAGGCCAAAATGACCGAGAGACCAAGGCCTACAAGACCCTCAAGTTGCCGTAGCGCTGAGGCTGGTTGTTGGTTAGGAAAACGGAGCTGAGTGAAAAAACGCGATTTGAGGCGCTATCCTTGTCAGGATCCACACCAAAATTTGTGTTTTACTTGGAAGCCTCTCTGTGAGACAGAGACCCTTAGGGCTCCCTCACGAGAGGCTATGTTAGGTTCGCTTGTACTACCCGTTACATTATCGATAACAGAAAATCGGCCAAAAAAACCCATCGATAACGGGTTTTTGGCCGATTTCCTCGCTTTTGGCCCGTTACAGGCTGTAAGGCGTCGTAACGGGCCGTAAAGTATCGCAAATACAATACTTGCCCCGTTAACGATAACGCCTTTTTTTTATCGCAGCGCAGCGTATCGATAAATTTTATCGATACGCGATAACGCCGGGGGCTGGGCGTTGCGCAGCCGATACGATACAGGAAACCGGCCTGGTATCGTGTCGTAACGCAACAGCCAACCCTTGATATCACAATGGATGAGGTACAAAAACCTCATCAACCGGAAAGATTGCCTTCCGGTGGATGAGTTTGTTGTACCTCTTTGATTGGAAGTACTTCCTTCCAATCGATGAGGTGCAAAAATCTCATCAGCCGGAAGGACATCCTTCAGGTTGATGATGTCATTGTACCTCATCGACCGGAAGGATTTCCTTCCGGCTGACGAGGTACAAAAACTTCATCAGCCGGAAGAAAATCCTTCCAGTTGATGAGGTTGTTCAACTTGTTGTACCTCATCAGTTGCAAGGGAATCCTTCGAATCCTTCCAATTGATGAGGTACAAATTCTCACTGAACGGAAATCCTTCCGGTCAGTGAGGACAACTCCCAGTGAATAGTCTTAGAAGGTCATATCATGTGGAAATAAGGGTTAGATTCAACTATCCAAGCAGCGTCGCGAGTATGTGTCTGTGGTTTTCACTGATCACGTCCCGCTGTCGGGTGAGTGTCCACAACTCACAAGGACTGAAGTGCCTGAGGCTGACTAGAGTTCCTACACCGATTTGCCTTAATTTTAGTGCATTAGTTCGTTTTCCAGCTTTGAAGTACCGTTCCGAGCCGGAAACCATTTTTAGATTGTGGTGAAACCAACTGGTTGCATTGGATCTGGGGATTGGACATAGGCAGCCTACCGAGGGCTTGCGGAATGATAATATCATTAGCTGTCGATTTTCGATTTTGGCTTGCAGCCTCATGATCAGGAAAGGCACTGGCAGGGAAAATTTTGGTAAACGCTAATCACGTCACGTAGCGAAGGTGTGATGAAGTGATCTTGTAGTGTAGTACTTAGTCTGTGATTAAAGTGTACTGCACCCGTGATGAGAAATCATTTATCAGTTGGTGGTATCTTTTCTGGTGGCATCGTTGATCTCACGTTCATCATATTCGTCCTAGCTGAAAAGAATTGAGAGTAACTGCACCACTTGAACCTCTAATACCTTTATATCCATCAATATATCTTTTTCCAACTAATAATTCCTCATTTCCAACTTTTTCGAACTTGTCTCCTGAACTGTGTTTAGTCGATAACTCAACGCTTTTTCTTATACCATCAACGCTTTTTCTTATACCATACAGAACGAAACATGCCGTCGCTCTCTGAGGATACCAATGCGCAAATTTCCTGCTCTGGAGTTTCCCGTCGTTCAATAGCTACCCTTCCTCTGGATCAGTCGCATCAGCCTAGAGCCAGGTCCCAGTTCACATATCAGGAGGATCTTGCCATAGAGGAAAGGAATGAGGGGATGCGCACTATGAAGCTGGCAGAAGAGGCAAAAGAGGACGAAGCTGTTGTGTTGGAGGAAAAATCAGCGGAACCCAGCAGGTCTGTGGACCTCAAGGGGGCGGATGCTGCAGCTGTATTACTGACCGGGACGACTGAGAACTATTCAGACCCATTCGATGAAACTGTTCTGAACACTAGGATTCGGGACGATGGTGGCGAGGGGACAATCACGGTTCGCTCCATCCTCGTTGGACTGATAGCTTGCATCCTTGGAGCTGCGATAGCGGAGGTTGGTCAAGTCCACACGCCCGCATTTGTCCTGACTTTCAAAGTATTGAATACTAATGCGTAATTTCATCACCCATAGGTGTTTATGTTTAAGCCTGTAAAAGTTCGCGTGGATATACTGTTCCTTCAGGTATGTTTGTGATTTATTAATTGGGCACATTCGAAAACTTGCTAACCGGTTTCTTGACAGATAATTTGCGTCATTATGGGACACCTGTGCGCGCTAATCCCAGGTCCTCCCTGGTAGAACCCAGGCCCACTAGACACCGTGAGCTAACGAAGCTATCGGTTGTCTTCTGCAGTACGATAAATCTTACTTCAATGTGACCCCTCATAGAAAGAGACTGTCTTCAGTGCCATCATGTCAGCCTCAGCCTCTGCTGGTGCTCTTGGCGTAGAAGTGAGTTTGTAATTTAATTTTCTGAACAGCCATGTGAAGCCACCGGATGCTGATGAGCTTTCATATAAGGTTATTGCTGCTCAAGATGTTATTTTTAACAAGCGAATGCCTATGATCGTCTCTTTGATCACCTTGTTGAGTAGCCAGCTGATAGGATACGGAATTGCAGGGTAATTGTAACCCTGATATTCTGTTTCTGAATGGAGTATGAGAAAGGGAAGAATCAATCACTAACAGTGGGATTACTTCCAGCTTATTGCGCCCGATCCTGGTTTATCCATCCCAAATTGTATACCCATAAGTCAGCGCTTGGATTCACTCTAGAAAGTTGTTAGTCATCTGATAACATTAATCCTCTTTAGCGGCGTGCTACCAGTCGTGGCTCTGTTTGAATCTCTGTCTATTAAATCAGAAATAACCGCGAAGCAACTGTCATTCTTCAAGAAGACCATAGTAGCCACCTCTCTGTGTAAATCAAGCTTGGTTCTTCAAGGAGAAATCTGCTTCGAAATAGCTGACCAACTCACCTATCTTATAACGCGCAGATGAAATCATTCCAACCTACCTTGCCCCAGCGCTCTCAGCGGTTAGTATATGGTGCTTGGCTTTGCCCAAAGTTCCAGCGATCACGAACCTGTTTGGGGGCTCATTACCAGCAGAAGGCATGGGTAAATGGCACCCGGAATATACTCACCAATCCAGAGAACAGGATTACTGAAAACTTGCGTCCATGACATCCAGGTCTTTTAGCTGTGAGCGGAGATTGGACTTTAGTGGGAAGTCACTCGCCGCTTTTTGTGCCCCTCATGGCTCAGGCGAGTTGGAGTTTAATCGTTTAAGAGCAATGAATATGCGCAAGCAACCTGACCAAATGTTTTTCATTGACATTTATCAAGATCACGGATTGGCTGGGCTACTTTACATGCATGATACTAGACTCGGGCGCCTATACTGCTAACTGGTTCAGTGCGTGTCTTTCATTAATACCCTGGCAATTTGACATGAATGACTTGCCTGAATTTTACCCGTTTCGACAGATGGAAGTCATCTTCCTTTCATCTCGTACGATATGTTCGACAAAGATGGACACAAATATAACCTGACTGCTGCCATAAGGAAAGATGGGACTGGGAATGCGGAAGTTATAGAGCGATTGGGCACGCCATCCTTTTCAACCAGCTTTGTGTTGTCTATATCCTTTCTGTGTATGGCCACATCCGCTTCAATAACTATTGGTGGATATTCTAGCGTCGTCTCTTATTTGGAGGAACGGAAGCAAATAAAGCTTCATGGAAAGGTCTCAACGCTTTGCCCACATCGCGAAATTACAAAGAACATGCGAGACTTTCCGCCTTAGTACGATTTTCTCTATACAAAACAATTCATTTGAGCGATAGCTGATCGCAATAAATTTCCTAAATTCAACTACGTATGTAGTGCCTATGCTGGAATCCTCGTGGGGGCTACCGCTTTAGCTTTTATTTCATCTCACTTTGCACAGTCTGGGCTCTCTCCCGGGGCTTTGGCCACTTCGCTTTTGATTTCCTCTGTGCTATGGTAAACGCAACTCCCCCTTTAACACTTCCATTGCGATTGTCTAACTGAATTGGATTTCGTTTTAGCCTTGCTTCGGGCTTCTTTTATGGCACTTTTGGCATAAATCTGAGTGTTGCCTGTAAGTCTATCGACTTGCTGGCGCCTGTTTTTCGAGCTCATGGAAACAAACCTGATTGTAACATCGAATTTCTAACGGTATATGAAAAGCCGTCACTAAAATGATTGGGTGAGCAATGTCACAGTTCCTGGTTTTTATTTGTGACATTTTTGAATATTCAATCTTTGCTTGTTTCCTGGAAACGCTCTCGGAACACTGTGGTTCACCATGTCAGTCCAATCTAATAGTTGAATTTTTAGGATTTTTGTTGTCAAATGCTTTCTAACAATCAATGTTGCAAAATCCAGGTACAGCTCTACTAGCGTTGACCAGTGTGTTCTCATGCTCAAAGATTTGAAGTTGGGGACGTACATGCACCTTGCTCCAGTGAGAATTTTCTGATTCAATCTTTCCACTCGATAATTCCAGAAGCTGATGTGGGCCAGTAGTTCGCCGTGGTTACTGCTCAGCTAATTGGCACGTAAGTAATCTATTTTTTCCTCCCCATCTAACCTTTCAATTTTTTATGCTATGGTTGGTATTCCCAGGATCACGGGTGGATTGGTTCATGTCTTAGTGATGCTCTCAATAATTAATTCACAACGCGAAGTTTTATTAATGCCAAATGGGAATGGAATATTCACTGTATGTGGGAGTTGGGCAGGTTGATGCACCTTTGAGACCAGGAAACTAATTACAGTTCTTTCAAACTCAGGGAATGTACCTCAGTATCTTAACGTCTCAATCAGTTGGGTAAGCCCGCGGCCCGCGGCCCTAGGGCTGGCTATAAGTAGCATGACTTGGAACGCTTCTATCGGAACTGACCTCTGCCGCACGTACTATCACACTGTAGATGGGGCTTGTTCAGCCGGGCCCTCTATTTCCCCGGAAAGATCTACGTAGGAATAGCATACCTTTCTGTATCGTTTTGACATTCAGATACACGGAAACTGACGGACCATTTTGCTTATTGATATTCAGGCTATTGTGCCTTATTCTCTGTTGATAGGCTTCTTCGTACCCGCACCTTTCATGATTTTCAACAGGTATTTTCCTGACAGTGTATTTGCCAAGATCAACGTCTCTTTGTTCATTGCGACCGTGGCAAACGGGATTTTTGGTGGGTTACTGATATTCCTGCAGAAGCTTTTCTCAAAATCGCTTGAACTGACTTGATTCCTTTTTCTTTTCATTCCAGGCGCGAACTCCGGGCGCTTCACGGCTCTCATGGTGGGCGTTATATCCCAGTTCTGCATGCGCAAATATCATTTCAAGTGGTAAGCTACATTCCTGTGACACCGCGACAAACAGTTATTCTGCTTAAGTGTCCAATTTTGGTTTCCCTATTTGTACAAATGTCTAGGTATAAAAAATACAAGTCAGTCGATTCAGACTCTCACCTTTGATAAAAGTAATCACCCTAGTCGATCACTTAACTGAATAGAATTTTGATCAATTTTTTAATTAAAAACGGTATAGCTACATCTTATGTGCCGCTGTAAGCTGGAGCGGGACTATTAGTTTCAGCTGAGCCCTACGAATATCAGAACTTATCTTTATTTTTTACTTCGAACACAGCTCGATGGGGGTTCCCAGATCACCGTTGTTATTTTAGCTTTTCTCTTCCAAGGCGGCGCTGGATTTCAAGTGAAACTTCCCAAGTAAGTAATATAGATACTGAATTACTTTCAATCCCCAATTCAAGTTTCTAACTGCTAAGAAAAACTTTTTATCGCTGTGTGTTATAACTTCTAGTTACTTGAACCCCAAGGGTCCTCGTGATTATTGCAAATTGTTTAACAAATAGCGCTCACGACTCTTTATGAATCTAAAGCTCAATTGAGATGCCTTAGTTATGAACCCCAGTAAATTTCCTAAATTAATGCTTTTGTTTCTCTGTTATTCATCTCTTTCCTTTTTCCTAGCTTGTGATCTGTTCTTCTGATTTATACCTTTGGTCAACAAATAGTTCTCTTGATTCGTTATGCACCTTGGGCTCAATACCTTAATTGTGAATACCAGTCATTTTTCTAAACTTCTGTTCTTGTTTCTACACATTTGTTCTTGATTTATGAGTGATTTTTCTGATTGATACTTCAATGAGAAAGAATTTCATACCTTTTGATTGAAAAGTATCGTGATTGTGGATGCATCAACACAATTCTTGTCAGAAGATAAATGGCTCCACCACGACCGGAACTTGGGTGAGGCTAACTCTAGTAGCCTTGTTTTACCACTAATTGGCTGCAAAGCTGATGCAGCCAGATTCAAAGCCTGACATCCAGATGGAATCTGGATGCTCGTAGGCTCCAGACCACACTTGTGGGCTCATTCCCCTAGTTGTGCACGGCTCATTCAACTTGAGACTGTAAATCTGTCAGAAAAGAAATGGCTCCACCAGGACTTAAACCCAGTTGAGGGTGGCTCTAGGACCCTTTTTTTACCACTAACTTCTAAGCTACAAGGCCAATGCAGCCAGATTCAAAGTCTGGCACTTTTTTGCTCTTTGACATCCAGCCCACCTGCAATCTTGTGGATGGGTAAGATGGGTCCCACATTTGGTTTTTAAGTCAAAGAAGGGAATTGTACCTTCAATATCTGGAGAAGAGGATATTAGCATATCAGACCAAAAATTCATACTGGCATAAATGATTATTAGTTAGATACATAAACAAGATTTTGTCTACAGTAGTTTTCAAAACCTCAATGATGCTTCAGTCTTTTTGAGGGGCTTCTTTGCAGGACCACACCAACTAACTTCAACGCAGAACTTGAGACAAGTTGGTTATCTACCCTGCCGTAATTTTAAAGCCGCTCTCTCCGCTTGTTGAAACTTGGGGCGCTGAACCACCAAAGCAAGAGTATATTGGGTTTTCATCTGTATAATTATTACCTTTATGTTGGTCGAGTTCTAGATTCCAGCCATTGTGCGGCCTGTCCCCCCTTTTTTCCCGATTCTAGCTCGTGTTGCATTCTTTGTTTTTTCTGACATGCCTGATCGAGAGAAGTCTCTGCTAATAACCTGAATGGTTGGCACCGTAAATAGCGGTCGGCGATGTTGCTCGATGAAGCGCTTCTGGAAAGTTGTATTTCTGGCTCCATCATTAAAATAACATACAAATAGTAAGACCGAAAGAAAGGGCTTCGCAGGGACTTAAGTAAATTTCCTCACACCAGAGACCAATTCTCTTCTTGATACAATTTTTTTCCCAAGGTAGGCTCTCTACCACATCTCCGTGAATTTTTTGATCTGATTGACCATAGTCATTTCATCGCTCTTTAAGGTGCAAGGAAATATTATCAACCATGAAAGCCTTTTGCTTCATGGCATCGAGCTGTTTCCTAAATTTTGCCACATCAGTTGCAATTTCGAAAGGAGGAGGTTCAGTCGATGAAGTCGCCAAGGGGTTGGAAGTGAGTGAAGGAGCTACAAGTAAGTCACCTGCGTCAAGCATTCGATATGCGCGGTCGTAAAATCTTTCCTTTCGCCCTGATAGCAGATTTTGACGCTGGTATGCTTTAATGTGCTTTTTTTACAATAGCCGGACGAGATTCGAATGGTGCTTTGCATGTCAAAAGACATCATCACGATTGCGACTGTGAGTTGTTTCAACCATCTTCCTCACGAATCCGAGTTGAATCCCTTATGTCTCATACGTTCTATCGCCTTCAGATGCTGCTGTCCCTATTTATCAGCCGGTTGTTTGTTCATACTGTGACGAACATCATGATCACCATCACCACTACTGCTAGGCAGTGCGAAGGCCTGGTAGTTCCGATGCACAAGTCATCAGAAATTCATGTTAAATTTCGGAGGACAAATCCAGCAGCGACGTGCTCTTTCTGCATGTGTGAGCAGCTTGCTAGCAAAGCTGTCCCACCACGTCGCACCAAAAACACAAGCTCAGCCTTATTGCATACTTTCCTTTTCTTGTTCTTTGCTACCGTTTTCACTTTTTAAAGATGGCAAATTTCTTTATGAAAACCTGACTCAAAAGAAAGGGCCAGGAAATATCAATGTGCTAAATAAAATATTTCAAGACAAGCTATATAAAACAAGTCACCCCAACAATGAAAGAATAATCAGTGTTGGTTTATTCCTCACATCAGATACTACTGTGAATAAAACTTATCTTTTAGGACCCGTACCATCGCCTGCAGCCGGTTCTGGAAACGGTTTCTGCACAAAGCCGAAAAACGTTTTCTCCAGAAACCAATTCTGTTCCCAAAAACAGGGGTACCCCTGTTTCTGGAAACGGTGGTTTTTCGACCAGAATCGATTCTGGAATTGCTCTCGAAACTGGTCGCCGTGGTACGCGATTCTGGGAGAATCGTTCCCTGTCAAAAAAAAAAAAAACGATTTGCGTGGCCAGAATCGGTTTCTGGTCTGCTATGGTACAGGCCCAAATCCCAAAGCAGGTGAAAAACCAAAATAATGGTTATTCAGGCAAAAATATAAGATAAATGTAATTTGGCATGTTTGGCTAACAGCTTTTTTGCCCACCCACGCTCACACCTTGAATTGAAGCGTGGGAAGCTGCACACCTTTCACTCTGGGGATGGCACACCAAAAATTTCCCAGGATGATATGGTTAAGCCCAAGGCATACCAAAATCTCACATCCAAAATAAAGGGTGTGGTGTCTTGGCACACTATGAATGTGGGGTATAGCATGCCTGTACTTTGTGGGTGGTCATTGAACAGGGAGCTGTCCTGGGTCAATGGAAATTAAATATTGGTCACTAAGCTGGGACAGCTCCTTTCAGCTTGCTAGTAACCAATAAAATATAAAATAAAGAATCATAATAAAGTACTATAATATCTTGAGATCCATGGAGAATTCCATGAATATGATTTCACATTTGTATTCTACAGCAAAAACAACCTAGGGTTGCCCAGCAGAATGACCCTTAAAATCCTACTCCTTCATACTCTTTGTCTTAGAAGAAGGAAGAACTTGTAAAAAGTCCTACAGGGCCTGCTACCAACAGCAGGCCGTTACAGATACATGTATTGTAAACCTATCTTAGTATCGTTATTTTGATACCAATGCATGTATCGGTTATTGAAAAAGGGGTGTAGCCTTGATAACGATAACAGGAAGGCCCCTAGCCAACCTGTATCAATATTGTAACGGGTATCAACACGTGACACCCGTTGCAATATCATACATGTTAAAGCCTGGGGCTGTGTGTTGAGAAGCCGATACAATACACAAAACCCTTGTGGTATCATAGTGTAACACACTGGCCCACTGTTGCTGCTACATATGTTACATAGTTATCACAGACATGTAACAGGCCCTGTGGAAAAAAATACAAGGTTTATAAGAATTATAGATGTAACAAAAAGAGTATAAAATAATGTAAGAGAACAACTGATCTATAACATCATAAAATAGCTACAAGTAGTAGAAATTTCTAGAAAAATCATAATCAATTACATATAAGTGAATATTGTATTTTTGATTCATAATCTTGAGAATATTAATAAGGGCTCCAAAACAGTAGGTAATTTTCTGTTTTAGAGCCACCCTACCATACAATTTCCTGGGTACTCCTAAGACTACTGTTTCAACAGGCCCCAGAAGATCAGGTGACCCCAAAAACCCCTGTCATTACAGGAGCCTGATAACCTTAAGAGGGAATTTTGGATGACTTCCCTTTGATCTACAGCCCCCCTGTAGAGCCAGATTCAGTTAGTCGCTAGAGTTTATTTTCAGTCAAAAAGCCAGAATTTTAGCTTTTTGACATGTAAATTAAGATCTGCAGCCCCTGCAGATGGCCACGGGAAGTCCTCCATTATAACCTCCTGCCTGCAGGCTCTTTCTAAAATCCATCCATAACTCTTCCTATAACAGCATCCTTTTCACCTCACCAAACCACCAAAAAATGATTTTTATTTTTATTTTTAGACTATTTTTATCATTATTTTGCAGGAGGTGTAGCTAGAAGGAATAGCCTTGGCATCACCTATCCTGACAGCTCCCAGATTGATGGCTAGAAAATATGGGATTTGGGCTGGGAGCTGTCCCAACTCTGCAAGAAACAGAAAATAGTGACATCACCTGGATAATCCTGTGAAACTCTTTTACCTAGTCTAGTCCACATCCATATTGTATTTCCTGTTTCTATTTTCCCATCCTGTTTTCTCCCACTATCTCTCATTTCAGGTTTGATCTAACACCTCTGGTCCCCTAAACCTACCCCAAGCTGATACTCATCCCCACTTTTTGTCTAAGATTTTTTTTTGGGTTATCTCACAGAATCAATGAACAAAATATGTATACTTTTCTTTGATCTGGGATATATCCCAGCTTGGTCATCAGTACATACTGTCCATTAAGCTTACACATCTCCTAAATCAATGGCCATTTAATTGTAATTGAGCTTCAAGCTGTGTATCTTGACCAGTATCTGTATGTCAGCTGGTACCTCTGATGTGGTTACCAGTTGATAATAAAATATCTTCTTCCAATCTAATTGAAAACTCACCTCATAATCATTGCTACAGCCAATCACAGAAAGCTTGTGCTGGAGGATGGCTCGCTCTTTTTTGCACCACATACAGGCCAATACATACCTTGTCGCAACAGCCCAAAAAGACCAATTTCTTCACTTTTTATCCTACAAGGATGGGACCTGTCCCAATCAATTGCTTGGTTCAAGTTAGGATGGGTTGCCCAGATACTGTGACCAGGACGTTTCCACACCACCCTCCCCAGCCTTGATTGAGGGTACATTGGGCCTCTGGACCGGCTGTCCGAGCCTGTACACCAATCAATACAGGTTGTGATGCCCAAAAAAACAGATTTCAAGCCGAACCCAACCACAAGCTTTCTGGGATTGGCTGTAAAAGAGCACAGGGGCTAGCAACACTGAGAGCATCTCCAGCAGAGATGGGATGGATTGGGTGGTTTTTAGAAGGCTGGAATCAACTTTCTCAGGGATTGCTTTCTTTCCAAGTTGCCTCAGAGAGCTGAAAAAGCCAAGGGTTAATAGCCAGTTGGGATCAAAATATAGCAGGTCTGCTCTAATTTGTCCCACCCCCTCCTGTCACAAAAAATACACCACAAACATAGACATTGATAGTTGGGTATGTTTGAGGTCTTATGGACCTAAAAAAACCTTACAATAGGACAAAGTTGGAAAAATGGTGTGTGGTCAAAAATCTATAAGAAATGCCCGGAAAATTCATCCCCTTTCTACTGGACATGCTCTGGGTTGCTATGCTACCCATAGCAGGTGGTGTATCAATAATTACTAAAATCTAACAGTACACATTTGTGACCCAAAAAGGTGTCTCTACACTGAGCTTCAGCCCACATTAGTGGTAAAAACCTGCTACAATGGGCTGTTGTGCAGAGTAGGGCACTAAAAAGAAGCTAACGCTGCAGCATCAGCAACAAAAAATATGGGCGGCTATGCAACACTATTTTTGGCAAATAGTGTAGCATAGCGAGCCAGTGCTGCTACTAGCAATGGTGGGCCTGCTAAAATAACTGTAGCGGTAGCATAGCACAGCCCACATAATTCCGCTAACAAGTTTTCTGCTGGCTTTTAGTGGAGTTTCTGCTCTCGCTACGCTCCCTGAACTCAAAACGCCGGCTGTTACACTGCGTTACATTGGTTGCTAGCGGAAAAGTTGTCTAAAACAGTTTTAGTGCAGTGTAGCGGTGCTAAAAAGGCCCCTAAGGCTACAGCATTTGCAGGCTGAAAAGTCAATTGCTACGCCGTGATTTTTCAGAAGTGTAGTGTAGCCTCCCAGTGCTGCTCCTATGTCAGCCACTGAGGCTACCACTATGGTAACCCAAATGGCTGCATGAGTAAAACCACCATTGTCTAGTTGTTATTACACTAGATTATAGCTTACATATATTAAAACTTGTGCAAGGCCACAAGTTCAATCCCTCTATTAATCAATCCCTCTATTAATCAATCTTTTTATGTATCATGTAAGATTAGACTTTTCATTAATTTTACTGAAAATAATACACCCATGAGTGTGATTATTTTCTGGAGATTAAGATTTGCTTCATTTACCCGGTAGGCTAAATGTCCTATTGATTAAATCATTTTCTTGTTTCACTTATCATTAGATTATACTTTTGAAATCGGAATTTCCCCTTGAAGGAAAAATATCTTCAAGATAGGGAATTTTTCCCATCCGGTGGGGTGAGAACAATCATCCGGTTTTCTTTCTAACTAGGATAAAAGGGTGGGAGGTCTCTAGATTCTCCCACACTCTTGATCACCTATGTTGTAATTCCTGACATATTACCTTTAGTAAAATATATACAGAAAAGGTAACCAGGGGCTTAACTCCACAATCATTAGTCTTTTTATTCTTCTCTCTCTGTCCTCTCCATCCGTCAACCAACTCTTTCCCTATCTCACTCCCTTCCGTAACTACTACCTTAGAATCTCAAGGTAGTATCGTCCGTCCCTTGATGATGAAGTAGCAGGCACATCTTCCTAGAAGTTGATTGTCATCAGACCGAAGGTCTGATTGCTAGCCCCTCCGCTGTTACAGCGTCAAGGTGTGGTTTAACCGCTATAATATAGCAAGTCATTCATCAACCGGCCGTCACAGAAGAGACGCCGGCTGACATCCTAGCTACCAGTCCTCTGGGGGGTGTCTGGTGACAATAATTAAACATAAACCCGCCAAGCTCTTCAGTATGAGATACTGGGTTTAGAATTAGATTGAGGTCAGTCTAACTGGAGTCCTTGGGAGTTTGACAAGTGTTATAAGAGTATGAGGTAGAGTTTGGAGTTCTACTGTTGAGATAAGAATCCATGTATAATCAACCCATGGATTTGAAGTTAAAAACAGTCAGGGCTTTGCCATGTTTTTGACTTCAAATAAAGGGGGGCTGTGATTTGACCCCTGGTGGCATGAAATATGCCTAATAGTGGGGGTAGCATGAATTCAATGTCATCTGTAATAGACTGGAAGTCTTTTGATGAGATGATGTGCGTGGTAAGCAAGCAAGCAATGGGCAGAGGCGACGACAGGCAGAAGGAAACAAAAATAAGACAACAAAAGGAGATGAGCATAATAAAGAAAGAAAGAGATGAGAGGAAGGAATAAAAGAAACATACCTTGGAAACAAGATTAGTTAGTGAGTTAATGTGAACAATAGTTAATGAGTTAAAGAAAGAAAATCGGAGAGAGAGAGGACTTGAAAAAAATGACAACTAGGTTTCAATAACTGCTGCGGACTGAATCTTGTCTATCTAACTACAAAGGTTATGCTAGTAAGGAGGAATGACTGAATATGCTAATAATCTGGACCTCCCTACTTTATAATAACACCCTCCCCATGCATGTGTCCAATCACCTCAGCTGGGCTTTCCATATTGTTTGATCTGTTTGAATTGAAGAACTAAGGATTTAAGATTGGGAAGAACAAAGAAGGGAAAAAAGAGGCTGAAAAGGAAAAGGTTAGAACAATGATTGTTTTGTAAGTGAGAGAAAAAGAAGGGGCCAGCTAAAACCACGCCCCCAATTTGCTAAAAGGACGCCTCCGATGAGGCATCCTTTGGTGTGCACGCCCCATTTGGGGCGTCCATCGACCATGGAGGCCCCAAATGGGGCGTACCGGCCCTCCACGCCCCTGATGGGATGTGCACAACCATGCATGCCCCAAGGGTGGGACGTGCATGGTTGTGCACGTCCCGGAGGACAACTTGGTGCCGGATCAAAGGGCATGCCCAAGTTGGCACACCCTCGGTCTGTGGTGTTCATCTGCATGCACACCACGGTTTGTCCCCATCCGGCTTGGAGGATGTGGACGGGGGTAACACGCCAAGCTGTGTGGCGTGCGGGATGATGCAAGCCTGAAGGGGTGTGAGAGCAATCGCTCCTCATCCCTCCAGGACCAGTTGGTCTTGGAGGGATGAGAGGAGAGTACTCTCTCTTCACCCATCCAGGACCGGTCGGTCTTGGACATATGAGGAGAAAGTGTACTCTCTCCTCATCCCTGCAGGACCTGTCGGTCTTGGAGGGATGAGAGGAGAGAACTCTCTCCTCATTCCTCCAAGACCCGTATTTGAGGCGCAATCTGGTGTAATTTTTCCCCCCCATTCATCTCCTTCACAGCTTTATTTACTTATTTCATTTCCCAGTCTACTCCCAAATCAGTTCATGCAAACCAATATGGCTTGGTAACTATCCCCTCATTTGCTTCAATTGGTGGCATTAACCATACCAATACCAATGACCTCCCTATCAGGTTAGTTACCAACACTACCCTCAATAATACCCTTCAAGCTGTGGCCCTTTAATTTGTTAGTGGTTGTCTCATCTCCCCCAATAAAAGTAACTTTCCAGTGGTCAATTATTTTCACAATGGTCTACTCCCGCTTGTCCAATGTGAGGTTTCTCAGCTTGATGCAACCAATGAAGCCCTTTTTGTTGGTTTAGGCCAGGCTTTTGACCGTTGCAGAGTGGTCAACATAGAAAGGCATTATACATTTTGGTTCATTGCATCTCTTGTACACCTACCAGGGTCAAAATACTGACTAATCTCATTTCAGGCTTGAAGTTGTTGTCTCTCACAACAACTGGGATACTCAGGTAAGTCTTTCCACTAGAATATGCATTTAATTTGACTGACTCACTCCCACACAGGACTACTTTACACCTTCATTCAAACTTTGCTATGTTGTACCTGGGTCAAAGAATAGGATAAGGATTCATACCTTATATCAAATTGGGTGCGCACTTCCAATCTTTGGCTACCTGGTTGACTGGGATACCAACAACAATATGGCTGGTGTCTTGTTCAGTTAGCTCATCTTTCCCATCCCATCCACCAGTGCAGTTGGACACTCCTTTAGCTATGCTTGCAGGTTTCCTCAGTTAGCCTCACCACTGGAAAGACCCTCAATTGTAACACCAGGGTGGGAACTCAACTAATAGTCCAAGAAGATTCCACCTGGCTGCAGCACATGAGTTTGTCCCTTTTTCATTGTTGATTTAACTGACCTTGTTGGTAGTATTCAACTCACACTGTGATAGTCCAAATAGGTTTCAAGTATCAA
Organism: Puccinia horiana; assembly: GCA_001624995.1. Classification (NCBI taxonomy): domain Eukaryota; kingdom Fungi; phylum Basidiomycota; class Pucciniomycetes; order Pucciniales; family Pucciniaceae; genus Puccinia; species Puccinia horiana. The sequence continues at coordinate 479,558 of LWDY01000012.1, forward strand.
ATGTGGTAAAGAATCAATTATTGCATAGATTTATATTTAGTTTTACATATTTTAGTTTTACAGTTGCTTTAACTCATAGTTAATTGGTGGAGTCACTTGGATATCAAAATTTAGTTCCACTTAAAACAAAGGCCCCATTTGTCAGTGGTATATCCGTGCAATACATATAATCAAAATTGTTGTGACTTCTGATCAAGTTTGAGGTTTGTCATATGAATACTTCGGTTCCAAACCTACCAATAAACCGGCAATATGGTTGGTTTGGAACCAGAAGGGCCTGCAAGCTGGATGAGCTGAGCTCATGTCCAGCTCGCTCACCTCACCACCCCTAAGTTTGGAAGGAACCCATGACCCCCCGGCTTGTACACCTTGGTTTGCATGGGCCCCACAGTATGACATTTGGCTGACTAGTACGCTGCACCTCCTGCCATACAGCTCCTTAGTAAATTGAGCTGGATGAGCTGCATAATCCATAATCCCTAAATCTAACCCCCAAACCTAACCCCTAGACCTAACCCTTAACTAACCCCCTAACCCCCAAATTTTGGATGAATGTATGGGGAATTGAACCCAGGGCCTTTGGGTTTACCAGTGGTTTGCAGCTCTGCTGCAAACCACTGGGCTAATTGAGAATTTTTTTTGGTCTAACCCAGCTCCCTTTGAGCTGAGCTCAAATCAGCTAAGCCAGCTCTGGCTGAGTTATGGTTCCAAACCAATGATAATGACACCATTATCATTGGTTTGGAACCAAAAAATTCTTCTGACACAGGTGTCAAGTTTTGGAAGACCTGATCAGATGTCACAAAGGATATCAGAAAAAAAACCACATACATCACCCGGTTTATATTGATGCCCAGCAGGGCCTAAAACATTTATTATATCATATCACATAGTCCAAGTACATAAGGCCCTGCTTGGCACAGTCATAAAGATTGGTGTAATATTGAATATTTGAGTCAATAAACACTAAACTTTCCATACAGATGTAAAAAAATTGTTATAGAATGGATGAAGGATACCTGACCATCATTGACAAGATAAGAATCCATCTATTAGATCATCTGTAGCATCATAATACTAATAGAAATGTTACCCTTTATATTTATTTCAAGTGTAATATCAATATTGAGATGCTGATGAAAGCCTCACAGCCTCATTTGTATGTCACAAATGATGAAGCAGGTAGCAATCTTTCTTTCTGTACCAGTTTTGTTCTATTTGTGCCAACAGTTTGGTTTTTGTTGAATTAAATGTTAAATATTACACCAATTTTTATTACTGTGCCAAACAGGGCTTAAATCATAGTCCAAATAGATAATCAATATCCTCAGTACATATTAAATAATAAATATAAGTACATAAGTACCTTCAACCAATCAAGATACAGGTTTTAGTAATGAAACCATGACCAATCAGCTCATTCAGCCATCAATTTCTGACCAATCACAAATCATGGCTCAGATCTCATATTTTAGTTGGTTCTGACCAATCACAAGTCATGGTTCAGCTTAAAAATATAATCATCTGTTGAGGGAAACAGAGACTGGGACAGAAGTTTTGGTTTGTTGGAGGATGTGATTAGTTATTTCATAGAAAGAAAAAGATGATAGAAAAGAAAACAAAGAAAATACAGAGAACTAGACAAATAATTAACAAGAAAGATTGTGCTTACCTGGGACAGAGGTTTTGGTTTGTGGAAAGATGAGAAAAGTATCCTTCCACGTGCCCTTCCCCAGATAAATGGTTGACTTGTGACATTTGAGTGAAAGGTTTGAGGCATTCAAAACAGGGGTATAAAATATGAAAAATAGAGAGAATTCAGGCAACACACAATTTAGAACTGAATGAAATTCAAAACCATCAGGTTCTGACACATCAGCATGCATCACATCCTGACCAATCAGAACTCATGTTTCAATTCACACCAGCAAAAATGCCTTCATGAATTTCACACCAGCAAAACTATTGGACGCAAGAGAAATGCAAGCTGAAACAGCTTGGATGCTGTAACACAACACGATGAAGACACTAATAGAAGGTGGAGGCACACCTGAAGAAGCAAGGATCCTGTGAGTAATAAAACACACAGACAACACTGATAGAAGTTGGTGACACACCTAAGATTGAGATAAAGAGACATTTGAATGAGTTGGATGAGATTGAACAATGAAAACAACCAAAAGACATGAGACTAAGATACTAACCTGAAGCAGCAAGGATGCTGTGAGTAACAGGACATGTGGACAACACTGATAGAAGGCGGAGGCACACCTCTAGACAAGCCAAACAATAATGATCATATGAGAAGTGGTGTGAGAATGAGAAACAAGAGCATACCTAAGATTGAGATGAAGAGATGTGTGAAAGAGTTGAATGTGATTGAACAATGAAGAAGATCAAATGAAAAAACAATTGGGTTGGTTGAAATAAGTCATCAATTGTTAGGTTTTGCCAAGTCTCATCATCAAAGCTCAAACCTAATCAATCTTATTCCACAGCACGGCAAATGTGAGTATACTAGAATTGAGTTGCTTCAATCAAAACTGCCTCATATTTTAGTCTGAAAGGAGGGCCTCTTTCCCCTCTCCACATTCCCGGATGACTCATTCAGGCATTCATCCAGTCATCCACCTTAGATTATTGTGGATATTTTGTTCCCTGAGGTAAATATCATATATGCATACCTTGGGGACCAAAAATTTGTACTCTTAATTCAACTATCTTCTCATAAAACCAATTTCACTTCCTTCAGTTTCCTCAATTTCACTTTCATCCACATTCCTACCAATAGCATCAATAATAACTGTAAGCTTTAAGAATTCAAATTCAAAATTATGAAGTAAGATAGTCCCCACACTAATAATGTCTCTCAATTGCTTGAAAACATCCCAGTCCCCCTGAGTGATCTCAAAATTGTTGAAGTAGTTTGGGCCCCCATCACAGTCTTGTCTATCTTTTTCATTCTCAAGGAGCTGGTTGATAATTTTTCAACCCTGGTTGAATGGTGGGCCGCTATGCTACACTACACTAAATGGCCAAAAACCGTTAGTTTAGTGGCTATTCTTTTTTACCAGATTTCATGTAATGTTAGTTGAAGTTCAATACCACTCAGTTAACTGCTAGTGTAGCAGGGTTTTTCCCAATAAAAACTGTGTAGCATTTTGGAAGCAAAAAAAAACACATTGTGCTAGTGGGCTCACAATAATAAGATTTTGTTGTGAATTAATCTGTGATGATCATTCAAAAATTGAGTTTGCTGTCCCACTGCTGCACACTTGGATTCTGCATTGAAAATTGGTCAGATAGTTTTACATTGGAAAATGCCTGGTAAGAAATGTTTTTAGGAGGGATAATTAGAACTTGAGCAAAAAACACTATTGTGAACCCCCCTATTGAATTGAAGTTCAAAAAGTCATCTGTTCTTTATTTTATATATTTTTTACTATGTTGTTTACATGTGTATGTACAATAATACTTCCATAAACTTTTGCACCTTGTGTATAGCTAGAGCATTTTCAGCTCTTGGCATCACAGAGGCTGGCAGGGTCCTTGGCATCCAGTAAAAGTTTTCATAAAACTTTCAAATAGTTTCTGAATAACGTTTATAATTGCTGCCTGAGGCATTCACTCCCCAGCACATAGCCCAACAGTCCAGCACAAGACTGTTGGGTCCTGGGCATTAGTGCAAGCCTCCTTCCGAGATGAGCACAAATCAACTGCAATTTCTGGCTTGCATGTAGCGAGCTCGGGGTGTGCATTCAGCCGCCCCCTAGCTTAGTCATCTAAAATATTTTTGGTGGAGCTTTTGATGTCAGAATTGTTGATTATTGCACTACTTTTTACTACAGTCCCAATCAAGGCCTCCAATATAACCTCTTGCGCTCATGGACTTTATAGCGTAGTCAGTTTGGCCACTATTAATTAGCAAAATCTTTCACCTGGTCTGGTCACAGTATTAACGTCACCCGCACTGCCAAGGCATCGTTGGCCCGAGATTCTTGGTGAGCTCGTGTCCACGAGCCGGCCGGCGGGCCGAACGGATGAGAGGGTTCAGGACACATAGCTGTTTGCTTTCCGCCTGAAATGAGCTGACACTCGGAATACCTCTCTGTACTACATCTGCCTGGCTGCATCGTGACAACACATGCTTGTTGTCTCCTCGCCTGCAGGTTCCTCCTTCCAGAAGGATACGATGTATCTCGGCAAAACATGGTCAGGTTGGTGCGCTTTCATAGGCTACTATCCTGATTACCAACTGAACAAGTCAGACCGTGATGGCCTGACTTGTATGTACTACTTAATCCTACTCAATCATCACCAACTGGACGATTTTGTTCATCTCTGGTTTGGTAACCAGCCCCGATCCTACATTCATCCAGGCGGGCGAAACACTATATAATTATTGTTGAGGTTGCTCCAAGGGCTGTTGCCGAATTAAGAGCCACTTATAATTCTCTGTCAGCACACAAAGTAAAAAAATTTTGTCCAAGGCGGGGAAACTCAAGTTCTTGACAGATTTCGTTAGCTTTCCCGTTCGCACAAACGTCAAGAGGATCTTGTACATATCCCCAGCCGGCAACCTCTGCTTAAAGCCTCACTCGGACCGCCCTCTTCACTCTTCAACCATCTCCATACACCATCAGCTTGTACGCCGTGATTTGTGCGCCCTACTCGTATTCCACCTGTTAAGACTTCATTTGCACCCTGGGGCTTAAAACATTCAGCTTCTGGCCCGTCTCTTATCTTCTCTACTTTCTCCATCTCCATCCACAATTAACCAGCAACCCAAAATCAAGAAGATTGTGTAACTTCTCGTCATTCAAACCTTATTTCGAGTGACGCATTCTTAGTTGTAAAAAATACAGACATTCTGCCCGGCTGGATCTCTCCTTCAATTTTCCACCCTCTCCTCCAATCTCCCCTCTCTATCTTTTCTATTTCTGGTGTTCTTTTTTTCTTTTCCTTTCGTGATATACCCTGTGTGGACTCCCTCTAACCCTTTTACGACCGCACTGACTCCCCTTGGAAGTTCACCCCAAATCTTGGATCATTCGCCTACACATCCTTTATCTCTCCTTCAAAATCTTATTCAACTTTCCCGTGTCTCTTATATAAATATAAATACGATACCTTTTTTTTCTTTTGGGCCACATCGACTCTTGGCTCGCGTACTTATTCCAGAGTATTGCCCACATTTTAGCACATTCTTTTTCAAAAATCCACCTATCCAACTCCTCCAGTCAAGACCTTACCTTCATTAAACATTTTCAACAGGCCATACCCAATTCTTCAACGGCAATCCTATCCTAGAAATTTATTCCAGATCCCTTCTTGACTTTACACCCTCTTCGGTCTTGCACTCATTTGCTACATTTTCGACAAGGATCGACCGAACACGAAAGAGCCTCACGAAAAGGAATTTGTAAAATTTGAGCGGCGGTCCAGATTGAGAACAAGATATATATATATAATGGTGAACCACTTCCTGCCACTCTCAATATCCAACCGGACAACTGCAACAATTCAAGTTTACTTTGAAGCGAAATCATCATCGTCGTCAGGATACACAGATTCGATTGGAGCTTTTCAAACTACCCCAACCAAAGCTATCAAAACCGATTTCAAGCTTCGACATCTCAAGAGTCTTACATCAATTGATTTAGAGGAGCCCGAATTAATCAAGATTCAATTAGTCAAAAAGACACGAAGAGTCCATGATCATCTGCACACTCACAGTAGTTCGGCCAGTAGTGCTACGACTACTAATGATAACCAGTTCACTTTAAAGAAGAAAGAAATTACTGAAGGAAAACCTATTAAATCGATCAAGAACAAAATTAGGAAAACCTTTATCTGTAAAACGACTCCGAATCAGAACTTTTTTCGACTCGGAATTGACTATTATTTGAATTCCCAGCCGCTGAAAATTCGAGACCATGAAGTGATAGAAGAGCAAGCCGGAGCAGGAGACGATGAGCAAGCGGGCCAAACAACGGAAGAGCGTGTTGATAATGGCGAAGAACTTGAGGATCAAGGATTGCATGAAGAGAATGACCACACCACCGTCGCTCAACTCGCACAAAATACTAGTGCTGACGGTCGGAGTAGCTACGTTCCGTCCCCTCGAAAAAAACTATTCATTCCAAAATTTGAGATTTTCCAGTCCGTGAGTATTTTTCGTCTTGTTGTCCTCCTTGTTTCGCGTGAATATTGTCACAAGAAATTATCGATATGTAAAAACTGCGCATGTTCAATTATCCAAGGAGCGCGTTGAGCTGAGTTTCAGCGCGTCTGCTGATGTGAATTACCAGGGCAGCTTGTCAAACGTAATCTGAGATACAATTTACACTAACATCTTCAACCCACGTCCTTTCTCTTCAGATCTCTGATGACGGTTCTGTTTCAATTATGGTTTTGAAAAGCCGGAACTTTTCGAATTGGATGTCTGATTTGCCGGACGAAGTTTCGATTTCAGAGCTCACGATACCCGGTTCACATGTGAGAGACGAATGGCTTAAGCTTTAATTGGATAATTGGAAGACTGATTGATTTGTACCACCCTTCACTCTTTTGACGAAACCCTACCAGCAAAGTTGTTCGGTTTACGGTTGGCCAGTCGGACAATGTCAAACCAGATCATTAGGGAGGCAACTGAGGGATGGGATACGATTTTTGGACATCGGACTAGCCTTACCGACAAAAGCCAAATCAACAAAGAAACAGAAAGCCAAGGGCAAAACGGAGGATTCTGAAAGATTAGTAGCATATCATGGAATTCAGTCTCAAGTAATCCAATTCCAAGAAATCCTAGCAATCTTGGATGACTTCTTAAATTCCCAACCGAGCGAAACCGTTATCATCAGTATCAAGAAAGAAGATTCATCGGATTCAGAGTTGTTCAAGAAAACGTTACAGAACGAACTAGTGGAGTTCTATCAATCTGAGGAAAACTTGAAATCTCATTGGTGGTTGAATGCTTTCTTGCCTAATTCATTGAAACAAGTCCGAGGAAAATTAATCCTATTTTCTAGGGGGCTTTATCAATCTGACGATGAAGAAGGTGAGCTTTTCTCCAATTGTCTCTTTATTTGTGAATCCGTTCTCAATTTTTCCTTGGGTCCGTTCGATAGACTTTGGTATCAGGTTTCCCGTGTGGCCAAATAACTCGAGCAAGATCTGGGAAACAAGTATTCCCCACACAAATGTTGCCGTTCAAGATTGGTGAGCTTTTTGTTCTTCCAACTGAGTTCGAGGTCCTTCAAGCCAACAATAAACATTGACCCATCTTGCGATTCTACTTTCCCCATTTGACAGGTATAACATTGGATCATGTCTATCAATTTTAAAAAAATCCGCAATAGCTTGTGTTTCGTTATGTAGAGCCCTCCATGAACCCTTGAGAAGCACGGCATCGCCTGTACCAATAAGTCGACCGACGTATGCTATTCCGTCTACGACTCCGGATGCGACAGTCAGTTCGGATAGCTCTGGACCCATTAACAATACGAGAGAGATTGCAGAGGAAGGAGATCGAAGGATGACGGAAACCAACGACCAGGAAACATCGGTGATCAATCCTACCCATCCCAGAACATGGGTCATCACATTTCTTTCCGCCTCCTCACTCTTTTTGGGATTTCCGACTGTTTGTTCGAGAGGCATTGGTTTGCCCAAGCTCGGGTTGGGGATCGAAGGCATCAATTCTCGAGTCGCTCGTTGGCTCGTCTCTCGTCGGGACCACTATCATCATCCGGGTCCCAATGTTAATGCCACCAGCAGTAGCAACATCAAGGGCGTCGTTTGCTTGATGGATTTCTATCAATCCCCAAAGGAAGCTATGGTTTCTTTACTTGTAGACTGTAACTTTACCTCCTAAGAAGATATAGATTTCCAACCTCTCCTGAAAATCATATCCTTTAAGACCTGGTTCATATTTGTAACTAAACAACCTACAGCTCTTTTTCCTCTCTGTTTCCGCAACCATCTACTTCCTTAGATTCTAATTATTCTTTTTCTTCTCAAGTTTTTTTTGTTGCATGAACAGATTCTCTCTCGTTTAACTTACAAACCCACAACAACATGGGCGTGCAACATACTTTACTTTACCTATGTCAAAAATTTACGTTTTTCTCTAGATTTCGGTCTTTTTTCTTTTCTTTTCTTTCATTCTCAAGGAGCTGGGGAACTTCGCAAACGCAATCCACTGTTTTTTCCTTCTTCTTTCCTTTCTTGCCATGTAAATACAAAAACACCTATAAATATACATACTTGCCTAATGTTACATTGAACGAAATCAAATATTTGTGATAATCCTGGGGACCACATTCCTCGAAACTTATCATCATCATTCAAGTCAAGTAGCTGTTGTTGGAACTAAAAACTTTCACCTCCGTTTTCTTCAATCAACCGATTTGCCGACACTCGACCGCCATTCCAAACATCATTTGTGGATGTTGAGCAAGACATTCAGCCGCCTGCTTCCCGCAGCTCATCATGGCGGGCAACAATAGACATTAATTGTCATGTGGGCAACCTATCACAAGTCCAACCTGGTGGGAAGGCGCCTCCATGGACGGGGAGATGAGGGGCTTTGTTAAGCTAGATGTTAGCCAGTTATTGCAAGACTAAAAAATGCTCTGGACGCGAACTTAACTTGCTTGGAGCAAAAGAAATTACAACTCAAATAATGCCATTTATGGAAGCCTGTCAGGCCAAGAAAACCGGATAATTCATAAGTCCCTTCCTACGGAGGGGGGCGCTTCGCGCCTAGGAGGGGACTTAGTTCGCTCTGGACGGTGCTCGCTCAAGTTGTGTTGCTGATATGAAGCAGCAAAGTGTAAAAAACAAGCAAGAATCTAAATCCTGCTTGAGCAAAAGAATGTTGACCTGGAGCTGGCGTTTGAACCCAGGTTACCAGGAAAGGCTCGTCCAAGAGAGGGTAGACGATCAGAACCTGGTGTCCTAGCCGCTAGACGATTCCAGGCATGTCCGGGGAACATTTTGGAAGCTAATATTTAAAAGAGCTGTGGCTGTTTCTGATCAGTCACTCCGAAAGGTCTGATCAGAAATCTCGACACTTTAGGAACGTAGTAAAGACTTGTGGAAGATAAGGAAGGGCGTATATGTTGGTGAAGCATAACCATTCTTCTCAAACCCCCCACAAACGACTTGACATCCAAGTTCAAATCACAACAATACTTAGTATATCTTAACTCGGGCCCTTATGTGTATGCGATGGACATAGATCAAGCACCTTTTTTGTGCGTGTTGAGCGGCGAATACATCCCATCCTTTTTTTTATGATGTATTTGAAATACAAAAAATTAAAAATCCAATCCATTAAAAAATAAATAAAAAATAAACACAAGAAGATAAAAAGTTCAAAAACGAAAAAAAAGACAAGAAACACACCAAGAAAGAAAAAAAAAGGAAAAGCGAAGAGTGAGAGAGAGACGTCACAACCATCAATAAAGACATGGAAAAAAACAGAGAACAGAAAAAAAGAGAGACAGAAAAATGAAAAAAATGAAAAGAAACAAACATCAACCACACCATTTACGACAATCATCAAACAATTTAAACCAAGCGAAGATAGGATTTTGATGGTCGGGATTAAGATTTCGAGGAGAGATATTGAAGCAGCGAATGGATTCGAGTGAGATATTTCTTTCAGGATGAGGCATGAGAGCGAGGATTCGACCGTTAGCGGCATGAAACCCAGTGGCCCCATTAGGCGATCCATTAGGATTGTGGGGGTAGTCTTCAGTAGCAGTGAGGGTTGTCCGATCGATATATTCGAGCGCTGGTAAGAAGTCTTCAGTTTCTTGATTGAATTCGATTCGACCTTCTCCATGCGAAACTGCGATCGGTAACTTCGAACCTTGAAGTGACCTCAAAAAAACCGAGCGTCGATTGAGCTCATTCTCGGGGATCTGGACCATCGAGATCCGGGCTTCGAACCGTTGGCTCTTGTTCTTCTTCATCTTCGGCCAGCTTGATTGGATCGAAACCGCCCGGTTCTTGATCGTGTTCTCTGGCAGGATCTCGGCTAGATTGCTGAGCATTTGACATCCGTTACAGACTCCCAACATGAAGCTATCGGACCGTTTGAAGAACTGCTCGAACTTCGACTTGGTCTCCTCGTGAAGAAGGATCGACTTCGACCATCCATTTCCTGACCCAAGCACATCGCCATAACTAAATCCACCCACAGCAACCATCCCTCTGAATTGATCTAATGAGATCTCATCATTAATGATATCTGTCATGTGAACGTCGATGGCGTTGAAACCAGCTTGAGTGAACGCAAAGGCCATCTCAAGATGTCCGTTGACACCTTGGTCACGAAGGATTGCGACTTTGGGCCGATCGTTCAATGAGCTTTTCGAGAGCTCAAACTCGAGCGGACATTTGACTTCATACATCAACCCTTGATCGGTGGTCGATTTGATCAGCTCGAATTCTTCCTTCGCGCAATCAGGATCATCCCGGATGGCTTGGAGACGATAAGAGGTTTCACTCCAGGCTGACTGAAGCTCAGATCGAGTGGAACTCCATATTGTTGTTCCGAGTCGAGCGATTGAAACCGATCGATCTTCGCCTATCTTGGCAACGCCAGAGACCGTTCCAATGACTTGAATGGACGAGACTGGAAGACCGAATCGTGCGAAAGTTTCGGTAATCAGTCCGACCTTGGATTCTTCACACTGAACCACCGCACCAGCTTCTTCATTGAAAAGGAATGACAGGATGTCCTCGGCTGTCTGTGTTTTTTCCGGGATCACCAATTCCAGTCCTAACCGAGCTGCGAAACTCATCTCGACACAGCTGACAAAAAGGCCCCCATCCGATCGGTCGTGATAGGCCAGAACCGGCTGGTCGGGATGACGGTGAAGCTCAACACAGCCGTCAACGAAAGCTTTCAGATGACTACTCGAGTCAATGTTCGGCGAATCGTCACCCAACTGATTGTGTACTTGAGCAAGGGCTGAGCCACCCATCCTAGATTGTCCGTTGGAGATATCGATCAACACCAACACTGACGTCGTAGTGGTTGCTTTCAACTCTGGAGTCCAGGTCTTCTCCACAGATTTCACTTCACCGAACGCAGTCACGATCAGCGAGAGTGGCGCGGTGACCTCCTTAGTCTTGCCTTCCTCCTTCCATTTCATTGACATCGACATCGAGTCCTTTCCGACTGGTATACTGATACCCAAGTCGGCACAGAGCTCGATGCCGACGGCTTCGACAGCCTCGTAGAGCCGTGCACCTTCGTTTCCATGATTGGCCGAGCACATCCAGTTGGCACTGAGCTTAACATGTTCCAGTGAGCAAATGTCGGCGGCGACCAGGTTGGTCAGTGCTTCGGCAACAGCCATTTTAGCCGAGCTAGCCGCCGATATCAAGCTAAGCGGAGACCGTTCGCCCATTGCCATGGCTTCGCCCGAAACAAGCTCAAAGCCATAAGAGGTCCTTGTGACTGCCACGTCCGAGACTGGTACCTGATAGGGGCCTACCATTTGATCACGAGTGACCAAACCGGTAACCGATCTATCCCCGATCGTGATAAGAAAGCTCTTGCTAGCAACAGATGGTAGCTGCAAGACCCGCTTCGAGCATTGTTCGATGAGTTCTGAAACAGATACTCCTGCCGGATAGTATGACAGGAGATCGATTGTCTTACGCGAAGCTTGAGCAGTAGCAGAAATCCGATCAACTTTGGGGGGTTTGCCAAACAAAGTGTCCATGGTGAGATGAACAGGAGTATTGTTGAACAGACGGTCGGTGACAATCAGTTCTTGAGACTCCGTGGTGATCCCAACAACCGAATATGGACACCGCTCGCGGTTGGCGATCGCTTCGAACTTAGCCAAGGCCGTATCTGTAGGAGACAAACCAATCACGTAACGCTCTTGGCTTTCGTTACACCAGATTTCCATTGGGTTCATCGTTTCATCATCGATCTTGATGTCTCGGAGTTCAAATCGGCCACCCAATCCGCTGTCGTGGACTAGCTCAGGAAGGGCATTACTCAAACCGCCCGCACCGACATCATGGATGCTATCAATTGGATTATCGTCTTCATCCAAATTGACACATGCATCGATCACTTCTTGACATCTTCTTTCAAGTTCAGCGTTTTCACGTTGGACTGAGGCGAAATCGAGCTCGGCTGAGCTAGCACCTGATTGGATTGAAGATGCTGCCCCTCCACCCAGCCCAATCAACATTCCCGGCCCCCCAAGAACGACGATTTTGGAATTCGGTTTCAACTTCCGCTTGTTGATCATTTGAGGCCTGACGTTCCCGACACCTCCAGCAATCATGATTGGTTTGTGGAAGCCACGGATTTCATCGGAGGTGGGACCAGTTAGAGCGGGAACCCGCTGGGTGAATGTGCGGAAATAACCGCATAGGGCAGGTCGGCCAAACTCGTTATTATAAGCACTGGATCCTAATGGGGCTTGAATGATAATATCCAAACTGCTGGCAATGTGTGATGGCTTGCCGAAATTCTCGACCTCCCACGGCTGAGAGAAGCCAGGTATGTGGAGATTGGACAATGAAAAACCAGCGAGGGCAGCCTTAGGTTTAGAACCACGCCCGACGGCACCCTCATCACGAATTTCTCCCCCAGAGCCAGTAGCAGCACCTTCATATGGAGATACGGCGGTTGGGTGATTGTGAGTTTCTACCTTTATGACATAAGGCATTGATTCGGTTTGACTGGAGTAAGATTTGCCACTGAGAGTATCGGAGGCTTTGTTTGGATAAAGGCCGAATCGGGGTACTGTAGGACCTTCGACGACTGCGGCATTGTCGTGGTAAGCCGACAGTGTGTGCTTTGGCTGTTTGGCGTGAGTATTGCGGATCATGCCGAACAGAGTGCGATCACGAACATGGCCATCGAGAGTCCAGTTTGCATTGAAGATTTTATGCCGGCAATGTTCAGAATTGACTTGGGCGAACATGAACAATTCTACATCGGTCGGATTGCGTCTGTGGGAAGCATCTGAGCCACTAGTGAATGCATTGGCGAGGTACTTAATCTCATCAGGTGCCAGGGCGAGTCCAAATTCTTCATTAGCAGACTGAAGCCGGGCGCAAGCATACTGAATACTTGATTTTTGATCTGGATCCTCGGGGAAGATGTTGATCGTCCTCAAAGTCTTTCTGGATACGGCTGCCTTTGGGGTTGCAGCAGCTTCATCTGATGATAGAAGCGATGTCGAGCATATTTGCGTCATCCGATCATGGATAAGATGACCGATCGAATCAAGCCAAGATTGGTCGAAAACTTTGGGTTGGCCGCTGACAGTCTCGAGAAGATACAGACCGATACGTTCAATTCGACCGACATGGTTGGAAAGCTGACAGATGCGGGCGATATCGGTTGCTTTGGATGACCATGGTGGAATGGTACCAGGCCTGGAACGGACCACGAAAGCATTCTGTAAGACTGAACCAAGGGGTAGGGTCATAATTTGACTAATTCGCTTGCGAGAGTGATCGGACACGAGATGATTGCCATAATCTAATAGGCTGGCAAGAATTTGTGATGCTCGGCTTGTGGGGTCCTTGAGCAGACTGGAAGATTCCTCCGATCGAGGATGGATGATGTGAATCCATACTGAGTCAATTGCTTGAATGTCCGGATCAACAGATTGAATGGACTGTAGAAGTGTTTTCTGTTGATTCTCGGAAGAAATAGAAGGACCTGGATATAACGGAAGCTGAGGATTGAAACAGAACCTTGGTCACGATGCAATTCTCACTGTATGGAGGTCCAAGTAGTAGATCAAGCATACCATTTTTGAGATGAATCCGGGCGAGAATTGAAAGCCTAAGAAGGGTATATATATCCAGTAGCTATTGACTCAGTGATCTGAAGGAAGCCGAGGAACTGGGATGATCTCGCAGTCGCAATCTGCAGAAATAAATCAGTCAACAGAATAATAGATGACAGAAATTTTGGAAGACTTACGCGCAAGTAGAAGTTTGACAATTCCAATTTAATTAAAGCAAGGAAAGATTGACGATGAGACACGCTACAGAGTCTAATCCTGAAAAAGTGAAAGTTGTCAGTAAGATTAAACGACAGCCAAAGATATGGTTCCAAACGTGTTGCTGCTTCGGGTTAATTCTCTAGCTTACTTGAATGAAATTTCTTTGAGACCTAAAATCGGGAGATGGACTCATGTCAACTTTTGGATTACCACCAAAGACAAGAGAACACTGAAAGGAATTTCAAGACAAACCTGACTGTTAATCCAAGTGCTCGAGAGTAACCCAAAGCCACGATAAGTTCAGTAGATACTTAATTTTCCTCTGGTGATTCTGCAAGTGGGCATGAATCGATGTCAACTTAGCACAGGAAGGGCTATGAAAACGAAACTCACAGTTTAGTCGACGTGGGCTGATAGGATCTTGTGAAGTAAAGTGGTAGTCTTTGTTCAGTTGAGGATGACTGTAATTCTTGGTGTGTCCGGCTGAGTCCGGATGGTCGGAAAAGTGGTTGAGCTTGCAGGCTCAGACGGCACTCCGACGTCCTCGGGCCGGGGGTCAAGGCCGTCGTCCATCCAGTCTCACACTTGTCTCAGAAAGGTCCTGAGTTTACATTTTCACAAACACCAACAGAAGTTTTACAAAGGAAGGAAAAAAAACTTTGGAACTGCAGTAGAAAAACTAGTGGAGCAAGAAAGTGGAACCAACTTGAAGACTTTCTTGTTATTGGGACACTGTACTCCAACCAACTTATTGAATCCGCAACCGACATGAATAGGAAGGATTTAAAAAACCTGAGACCTTGCCAAACAAGATACCATTTTCTTAATGGGAGGTATGTAGTCTACATTGTAGTCCCTCTCCATTTATTTTTACGTGAACTCTACCTTTCAACCACCTTGTTATTGTTTGACAGTACTAACATCAATACATAGAATGAAAAAAGAAAAAGAATGAAAACAAAATATCTCAATCGGATATATATATATCTTTCGTGTGTGAGTATGAATACCTGTTTACAACGAGTCCTCCAAATGCTGTTGGAAGGAGATAGATATATCAGTAAATTGGGGTTTTTTTTGTGGCACATGACATAACCGAAAAACAAAACAAGTAAGGTGGACTGACCTTGTAATCAAATTGGAATGGGGTCTTGGTCCGCATCAACCAATCAGCCTCTACAAAAGTCCCACCAAACAAACAAACAAACAAAAATCAACTCAATGGGTCTGTTGGTGATAAATAAGTAAAACAGACAAGAAAAAACACGAACCCCAATCGAAATAGGTGTAGGATCCTTTCTCATAATCATCTGCCATCTCTTCTGGGTTCTTGGCCCGTTGAAACCATGTGAGATAGTATTTGTGAAATCTCCAAGCGCGCTTTTTCAACTCCTTGGCAGCCAAGTACCTATATATTATTTAAAATCAATTAGATAAAAAGAAGAGATCAATCGACTCCCGTTGTGATTGTTTTGTTTGTGCTTAGAAGGAAATTATACTCAACTGTAAATAACCACCCTGATGATAATAAAACAGATAGAACAACACCTCGACCTCGATTTCAGACCAAATAGCAGGGCGTTTTTCGAACGCCATTGGTTGCTGCGGATAATGTGAGCTAGTTGGGTAAGGATTATGCGGGGCGTAGTAGTAAGGCTTCTCGGCGTCTTGAATCTGAGGTAAGCCAGAGATACCAGTCTCGATCACTTTTTGCATCTCGGCCATGCTGGGTGTATGAGCCTTCAAGTTTTCATAGGTATCTACCAAGTCGGCCAGAGAGGATACACTCTTGCTCTCTTGTGTTTGGTTACTGGTCTTTGCTCCTTCGACATCACGACCACTGGTATGGGGGTGGAGATGAGCCTGCTTGCCCTCCTCCTGCTTGTCTTCACCCGCCACTACCTCCGATCCTCGTCGCTCGCTACCCTGGCTCGTTGGTACAGCAGACTTTTGTTCCCCACTATTAAGGACACTGTCCATCGCGCCACCATCTAATTGAGGTGGAGATTGGCCTGATTTTTGCGAGTTCGAGGGGCTTGGAGATCGATCAGCATTAAGGTTAGGAGAAGGCTCCGCAGCAGATTGGCTGGATTGGCCTGATTGATTGGATTGTCCTGAGGAATTGTGAGCGAGCGACGAACTACTACCGCCATTGGTTGATTGTGAATCATGAGTCGCACCCAAAGGATCTACACCAGACGGCAAGGGTTCAGGAGCACCTGCTGCCGGGAGGGCAGCAACCTTGATATCCGGAGAAGCAACGGCGGCGAAAGGCCGACTTGGGAGTTGCTGAGATTGTTTCTTGGGGGATTCAGTCGACGTTTGTGTTGGTAATGATCCTGGAGTTGTTCCACTGAATGAAAGCGAGTTCGAACGTTGAGGAACGGCAGGGAGCGGACCCGGACTTTTGGCACTAGATTGAACATTTGGAGCACTGGCAACATTTGATGATGCAGCAGCGGCAGCAGCACTTGCATACCGCAACGATGGAAGGGTAGCGGGCGTGGTCCGAGGTGCGGATCCAGTAGGAAGTACCATCCCAGTTACAACACCAGTTCTGCCAGAGACAATCGCTGGTCGCACTGCCCCCGATTCCATGGTTGGTTTTCGAACACTGGGTCCTCGGAGAATTTGGGCGCCCGAAATTGACATTTTTTCTTTGATAGGACTCTTTTCACCTGGAGGATCAAGTATGAGGTAAAGCTTTGGGACTCCCAAGATATATACACTCAATTGAATTTGACAACCTACCAGAGAGGTTACTGTCTTCGAGTATCGAACTTGTATCATGTGATGACAGAAGATCATCATGCAGGCCATAATGCTCCTCCTCCTCTTGAAGATTGAGCGATTCATACAGGTCGTCATCCTCGGTAAAGTCTTCTTCCTATGAGCAGATATGCAACGGTAGAGATCTCCCAGCTTCAATTCATGATCACAAGTTGAAAGGATGCCACGAGATCGGGATAGAAAAGTAAGCTGGAAGTAACAAAAGTTGGAAGACGTACAACATTCGATTCAACGTAGTATTGAATGTCATCCTTGACTTCTCCTACACGCTCAGGCGAGATCTGACCATTTTCGAGTAGTCGCATAATTAGCTCTAGTTTGCCGATGTGCCACCTTCGACGGTCATTGAGAGCTTCGAGTTCACTTGATCTGCCGTCAGAGCCGGAGGTGGGTTTCTTCTTCTTGGTCTGACTGCGCAGAAGCTCTACTTCTGCTTCCGTGCGTTCTATCTGTTGACCCAGTTCATCGACCATCTGGAAGCGATAAAGAAAGCGTCAATAAGATACACTGGAAGGGTTGCTTGACAATTAAGCATGAGTGACGCAAACACGGGAGACTCAACTGTGGAAACCCAATGACTCATCTCCATCTTGGCTACTTCCTTAGGATCCAGTTTCTGCTGAGCACTCAGTCCTTCTTTGCTGAAGGCTTTCGTTTTCATCTCTTTTTCACAAGCCTTGAACCGTTCCATTTGCTGCAGATCCAAAGAAAATGATAAATCGAGTGAGCAAACCAAAAACTGAGCAGAGTTTCCAAACAGGCCTTAGTTAAAAAAAAAGATGAGGAGATAATCTATGAGACTTGAAGACTCAAGAGAGCGGAATCTTCAGGAGAATGAAAACCTTGTGGGTTACAGGTTGCGGGTTGATAGGTCACCGAGAAAAACATGGCTAGAGAGGGCTTGGGAAGACGGTGATTAAATAGATGATTTTTTGATCGACGTTGTGTGGACTGATCAGCTCGTAAGGTAAGTTTGAGTTTCCTGGATAGGACATAACAGCCAAGAAAGCTCAAGGGTCTCGAAAGGAGAAAACAGGAGAGGCTGATAGTAAAGGGGTGATCGATCTAGTGAAATCTTACTCAACTGTTTCGATCAATTTCCGATGCTCCATCAACGCCGATTTGTCTTTGATATCATTACTCTGGAGCCAAGTTTTGATCTGATCCCTCTGACGTTGAAGCTTCTTGATTGAGGTTTTGAGGTCAGCTTCGGCCTTGTCCTTTGATGTCTGATTGGTAGCATGAGTCATCTTGTCGAATGTTTCCTCGAAGAGGGTGACACCCTGCTGGACCAGCTTGAGAACACGGTCGATATCGGCCTGGAATTTAGAGTCGAACGAAGCGTTAGATTTGGCTGGACACTAACCGACGACCAATAAAAGAAGCAAAAGGGGCAGTGATGGTACTGGATACCTGAAGCTTCCGCTGGGCCATCCTGAATAGTTATGATGTGGTAGTTATGATGGTGACTGGTTATTGTGATGGTTGTGGTTGGGTTCTTGGTGGTTGATGGGTAGAGGTGAAGTCACCGTCTGTCGGTTGCTATGGACTTACACAGCGCTTATTGCCAGTTTAGGCTTGTCCATAACCCCGACAGAACTCTGGACTATGGCTTACTGGGGGACACACTTCCTCAACAGAAATATCTCACTGCGCTGGATCTGATGCTGGATGAACCGAGTCTCTGAAGTTCTGTGACGGAACTGCTATTCCCTTTGGGTTGGTGAATCTGAAAATGAATTCAGATGAGTAGAAAAATAGTGATATAAATCATATCATTTCTTCCCCGGGTACCACTCCTTTGGCTTCAGGGATGTATTTGATCTTCAGTTCCTTTTTGGTCTTGGTCGAGCAGATTGGTTCTTTTTGTTATAACTCAAGCTTTAGAAGTGGCGCACTAGATGATGGATCCTCTGACATCCGTTGATTGGGACTGCAAGTTTTGCCCAAAAGGCTGCCCAGTGTCTGGCTTGCTGCATTGTCTTTTTCCTGCGTCCCATCTAAGTGAACCTTATGTTGCTTTGGAGTGTTTGCCTATATCATAACTAAGAGAGAATTCCATCATGAGCCAGTTAATCACCAAGCTACTTGGCTCTGGGCAAATGCTCAGCTAACAAGTTTTCTCCTGTTGTTCACCGTTTCTTCGTTCATCCGAGTTATATCATCTATCTACAGATATAATTTGTTTATCACTCATTCAAGCTGGAAGCTACCGACGCTCGATGGCCCAGCTTCTTTGTTATCCTTGAACTGATCCGTCCAAGCCCGTCAGTTTATTATATTTCTGCCTTCCATGTTTTTGTAAAACCCAGAGACACTGGACCGCCGTCTCGGTAGGCTAACTACGGATGCTTTTTTCCTCCGTTGAAATCCAGGAAACACAACGTGAGAATCTCGTAAGTCTAGCTCTAGGTTGCCAGGACATTTCAGGACCATCTCATTATCGCTCTCGAAACATTCCATTCGCTCAAGCTGGTCAGAATGCATGCTTACTTTGAGTCAAAAGCAACTGCTTCTTGAGACATGCTTTCGAGGAACTTTCTGGTCCTTTGGAAAAATTTAGAAAAAATTGACAATACCCAATCTCCAATCTGCGATTCCCAACATTTTCCTCGCTCTCTGCATATACCCCGTCTTTCCCCACTGCCAGAACAATACACAAATTCCATCAAAGATAACCCAACTCGATTCGGATCGAATCTAATGAGCTCGTCTGGCTCAATCAGCGACACGGAAGCTGGAAATTCCGAAGACTCAACAAGTTCATCAAGTCATCAGGCTCAACCGGGCCAGAATCCTGTGGGCTCCTTGGACGCATTCGCCACCGTGATTGCAGATGCAAGAAGGGCTCTTCGAGAGCTCCGTGAGGAGACGTTGACCCTTGAATTAATCACCTCCCAACTCCATAGACATGCTGCCTTACTCCAGCTGATCCAGAACGCCTTGGACCTCAATCTTGAGCAACGGGGAGAGACCTCGCCAACTCACCAGAGCACTCAACGGCAGACTCTTATCAACGCATTGAGCCCGGGACTTCATACTCTTGCTACCGTGAGGGGCTATAAAAACAACCCCGATAATATTAATCAGAGGCTTCACTACTTGATCTGCCTGGAAGATTACATCAAAGGCTGTCCAATAATCGTCTTACCCTGCCATGATTCGCACAACTTTCATGTGACTTGTTTAACAGTCAGTCCATCCTTTCTCTAAAATCCTTCGAGCTGCACAACTCACTTTTTTCTCATCTCTTCCGTTGTTGAACAGAATTGGTCCAGACACTGCCAAAAGCTCGTCTGCTCATTATGCCGTTCTCAGTTTGAACCACAAAACTCAAACGTAAACCTTGTTCAAACATAAGGGAAGAAAAATTAGGTGTAGACACTTTTTCTTAATTCATTTTCATTTTCCTTTCTTGCATTATTACTCAGAAGAAGAAAAACCCTTCTTGTCATGGTGAGAACCTCATAAAATTTTCCGGTATGACACTCAAAGAACCTAAATCAATCTGATCCGAAAGAATAATCTCCATAAAATCTTCACTTGAGACTACCTAATTTAATCGTATTCCCTACATCATATGATAGGATATAACACTTGCATTCATGTTTTGATTCAAATGATGAAACAATTCAGCCTCTTCTTAGCTGGAAGATTTCTGAATTTATTCAAACCCTAAGGCCCCCTCAAAAAAATTTCAAGAATTGCAGGACTGCTCATGTGCATCTGTAGCCCCCGCAAATTCTCAATAACAGGGCTTGTAAAAAAACAATTCCCCTGCTGATTTTCAGTTTTACTGGTTATATATATATAAGAATCTGAAAGGCCTGCAGATCCTGTGGGATGACATTGAGATTAAGAAGAAAAAATGTGGATACATACTTTCAATTGGAAATCGATCAGAAATTTGTTAATAATCCAAATCAATCATTTGGAGTTCACATTTTGATTGATACATTCTGAAGTTGTGGCTGAGGCCTCACATTAGCCCAGTTCACATTGGCAACTTTAACACCACTTTTATGACTCTTGTCATAAATTTTTCAACTTTTTTTTGACATGATCAGATCATCCCGCATGACTTAATCTTGATGAGTAAAATTTTTATGAAAATTTTGTGTGCAACTATGCTAAAAGTGGTGCAAAAGGTCCCAATGCGAGCCGGGCTATTGATGTTGCTTTCAACAATTTTCTCATTTCCAACATTTCTTTTACCGCACAAAATGTACATACACGTATGATATAATTTTCCGAATCTTTTCGCTCGTCGCAAGGGTAGCTGGTCTTGAGATCTCTCCGGCTGACACCATCGGTATCAGTTCGGCAAGCCACGGCTGGCTGGCTGGGCCCGGCGTTGATGCTGGAGTGTTGACAAGTCGACCTGGTTGTCGGCCGGCGTTAACGACATCAGTCGATCCGACGGTCCGAGGGAGTGCAAACTGCACTTGCTTTGAAAGTTCGAATTGCCAGCAGAACCCTGCACGTACCGCCTGCTTGGATAAATTCGTCACGCCGAAGGGGAATAGCACGATCGGACGACTTCCGGTGCCCAAAAACTAAGCGAAAAATGCCCATTTGGAGTTCCACTCTGAACCCTAGGTGTATGCGAACTGACTGCTCAAATTACTATCTACTTTTTTTTTTTTTTGCATGAATGAACTCACGGAGAATTTCCAAAGTGATCATTGCCTGCTTTCGGTTTTGCGCCATTGGGCTGGGTGGCCGACCCTGGCTCCTGCGATGAAAGAATATTCCGGATAATAGGATCTTCGAAATTAGTGATGGACCTATCTGGGTGCACAAATGGATCTACAAAAGCTAAGCTCAAAGGCCAACACGCTCAGCAGCATTTAAGCGCAGTCCCAGAATCCCTTCACGCTCTAGTGTCACTCGTCCTTCATGATAATCATACTAGAGACATGTTCCAGTTTCTCCCGTTCTCCGAAGCAGTATGGAACGAACAGATGAACGAACAGATAGAGCTCAGTCACCGACTTGATGCCATCGCCATCGGTACTACAACGGTCAGTCAGTCTTCTGGCCATGCTTCAGAAGTAAAAACTGATTTCTTTTTTTTTTGCGAGCCTCATCCAGTGTCTAGCATCATGTATGACAGGATTCATTACTCTTAAATTTCTACATTTTTTGTCTATTTCGAATTCCAAGGAACAGCACATCGCCAGGTGTCTGGGGTCAGTAGCCTTGGTAGTACACACGGTTCAACTGGTAACGCAATTAGAGGTAAAGCTACCCAACACACGCACATTGGTTACAAACACTAACACACTTTACATCCCCCAGAACACTTGGGTTGCTTTGACACGCTTTGCCACCTCCACCCCGTTCAACATCTTTCTTTACGAAGGAATGGAGACTCTCTTTACATTACTCATTGTCTTTGTCGTGCAGTGTGTAGCTTGCTTCGAGACTTGAGACATGGAGTGGGAAAACGCTGATAAGATCCTCCATTTTTCACTAAGGATACATTTTGCTCGCGTCGTGGGCGCTTTTCTCAAAAATAAGAGGCGATGGATTATCTGTTCGGCGATTTCCTGTTCAATAACTTGTATAGTTGGCTTTGCGACGTCGGTGATCATTCTATCGAACCTATCACATGGGCGCTTGAAAAGAGATACACCTTCAAAGCTATCGGTGCAGTTGACCGTATGCTGGGCTGTGTGGTTAACCTCAGCCACTGTCTTTGATATTACCGTGTTATCATTATTGGTAAAACACATTCTTAAACACCGTGCTGGGACCTCGCAGATCTCGTTCAAAAGCCTCTTGAGTCGCATCTTGCTGGTGGCAATAAAGTAGGAGCTCGTCATTCATCTTTCAGGCACTGTGCGATTTGCTAAAAAGCTAACTTCATAACCGGAATGCTGATTATAGTGCCTTCCTGATGACTTCTTTAACCTCAATCGTCGTCATTATTCTGATCGTCGGTAAGAAGCTTGACGCAATAAACCAACCTATATTTCGTCTTTGTATTTCGCCGTGCTGATTTTTGGATTTACCTTCCCTTTCCAGCTTCCACAACCTCACCTCCTGATAACTTCTTATTATCAAGTCGGCTACGGGTAGCTGCATTCGTCTCGAATTCATTTTTGCCTCGAATATACCTTCTGGCATTCTGTCAGCAATTTTCCTTAGTCACAAAGAAAGTACTTGAAAGTTGAATTGACGTTTCTTTTGATGTACACACCCGTAGGCTCATCGCTCGTCGGTAAACGCAAAGCCCTAAATTCAAAAGCCATACGCTATTCGATGCCTGCGCCATCGGAGTGGGCATAGTCAGCCAACGATATCAGCTGTGACGTTCGGCGGAATTTATACCTCTTCTCTCCTACTTTGCGACAGTACGTTGGGAAATTTGTTTACAAAGCATGGTTAGGAGAAGGTGATTTCAGAAAAAATAGGCAGGCAACTATGCGACGTCTTCATAATAAGAACTGCTACTTGGACATGCAATGTTTGATCTCTTTCTTCTCTATGAATAAGATTTTAACCCGATGGAATCATTGGCTGAATTCATCCTTATTGGATTAAGTTATCATAATTCCAAAGCAGTGCATAAATCTCACATGGACTAGTGAAAATATAACTCCCATGACTATGATGTTAAATAAAATTGAAAATATTACTTCATCAGACACCCATCTTATGATCGGAATACCAAAAAGAAAAAGAAAACTATAAAGTAGTGCCCATGTCTCTAGTTTGTTCAGATTTTAGAGCCAAAAATGAAAAAAAAAAACAAGACAATGCAACACAAGTTTTTCAAATTTAGAACATGATACTTTAACTTCCTAGGCACACAATTCATCCTAGTGCATATCATTTCTAATTGAAAATATCAGATTGGATTAAATTTCAATAATCCGTGTTATATACAAAGAAACAAACAAATGAGCAAAGTGTAAACTTGATCAAGGATTGGGTTACCATACTTTTTGAATTTGCTTTCTTGATTAACCACCCATTATAAAATGTTAATTAATCCAAGAGTGGAAACAAAAAACATGTGATGAAAATGTAAATCAAAGTCTCTCATTCCAATGAAAAATAGGTCAACCTATAGTAGTAGTTGTCTTAAAATCACAATTGAAATTCAATGACCAAAGTGATGGCATCAAAAGATGCCCTGAATAGCTTTAAGTATTGCAACTCTGGAATGAGATTGCACCAGAGAATGGGTGTCTTCTGTTTGAACATTAAGAATGTGGTTCTAAAACCTCTTATGATTCACACCACCTACATATATTGAACCAGCATTGGAGGACTTCTTCCAGCCATCTTCAAGGGTTGCAGATATTAATTTACATGTAGAAAGACTAAATTTTTTGCATTTTGACTGCAAATAAAATATGGCTTCCGGATAGATGTGGCTCTGCAGGGGGGCTGTAGATCAACAGGCAGTCTTCCATTGCTAACATGACAAGTCACACAGAATGTTAACTTGAAGAAAGATCAGATTTACATTGTGAATCTTAAATAAGAATTCAATCACTTGATCCAAGGAAGATTGGAAGTGATTGAGTACTCTAAGACCAGGCCAAACAAATTTTTAACTTTTTTTCAAAAATATCAAGCTAACAAAGCATGTTATCAAAAATTACACAAATAGTTGCATTGAAAAAGTACAAAACAAATAAACAAAAAAGAGGAAGCATAGCTAAATGAATCCGGATTGCATATTACTCTGACATATAAGGTACAAAACAGCTAGAAAAAAAAGTGATACATTGATGTATGTAATGCACATGAGATGAGGACTAGGTTTATTCAGAAGGTTTAAAATCTAATTTGAGTTGTTTGGAGCTGCCAGCAGGAGAAGAAGCAGCGGGAAGGTTAATCTGTTTTCTTTTAACGGAAGACCGGGGAGGGGGATGAGAGTCAGAGGGGCGATTTGTAGGGACGGAAGGTCGAGAGAGATTGGATGAGCTTTTGGAGGGTGAAGAAGTTGAAGACAGGTTTTTTTGGACGGCTTGGTTTCCATACCGGTTGGCCTCATAGCCTTCTTTCATCTTCTTCAAACATATCTCTTTCGCTTCTTTCTCGTCCACAATCGGCTCTGGATAGTCTTTTCCAATCACGCAATTCGCTTTTTTTTGAACGGATATAGGTGCTTCCCTACAGTATAATTCAATCGCATGTTTCGGATTTTGGATCAGCTAACTAATCTTACTTCAGAAACCTTCACCCGTCTTGAATATATGTAAGAAGAATTAAGGCTCACCAAGGCTTTTTGAAAGCAGGAACGTGATTTTTTAAAAGTCGTTATTCCGTCAGCAAAAGTCTTAAGGATAATGATAATGGATAGCCTGAAATGGACTGACTTGATAAATAAATTGTTTAGGAAATTCTTTCAACTCGGGGCAAAAGTGCCGAATGAAATTGCCGTTGGGGTCGAACTTTTTACCGAATTGAATGGGAGAATAAACTCGGAAGTATTGGTGAAAGTAGGCTGAAGCGGAGAGCCACATCCTAATACACCCCCAAGAAAGGAGAGGAAAAAGTCGTTTCAATCATGAGATACAAATCTATTTTGAAAATGAATCAAAACTTTTTTTTCCGTACCAATTTCCAGAATTAAGAGAAGGGTCCCAATCAATTAACAGGTCGTCAAAGACTTCAGCTCCTCTTTCCCACGAGATATAAAGATGTCCCCGAGTCAGGAAACAAGCCACGCTGTGTCTTGCCAAGTGATGACTAAAATGAAAGTCCGCATAAGTGACGTGCAAGAATTATATGTTGGAGAATGGAAAAGCTGACATCCATCCTTCTGTTTTGAGTTGGCGCATAATGGCATCAATCCAAGGAAAGCCAGTCCTTCCATCCGTCCAAGCCTTCAACTGTCTTTCAGCCTCTAAATCTTTCAGATCTTCTCCATCCGGGTTTTCTCCATCATCTTGCACGACTCTGTCCTTCAATCTCCAATCAAAATATCTGCAAATACGATTCCCATCGATCTGGTGGTAATCTTTGATTTCTGATTGCTGTAAATGAAAGAAATCTCGCCAGAGCAGTTGACCAATTAATGATTCAGGTGGACTGCTGGCCTTGATCTTCGGGTTTTCGTTCTCAATTTTTTTTAATCGCTTATAAAACAACCTTGACGATAGTGTACCAAACTTTAAATGGGCTGAGAGAGTTGTTGCTAAATGCATCGAAGGTTTGATTACATGAGTGGATTGGATTTTTTATTTTTATTTGGGGGGAGGGGCAGTTGGTAAGAAAAGGAGAGAAACTGACTGGATGCGGGGTTAAAATCGGCGGGAGAAGTTTTTGGTTTCTCGAACTCCAAGACTTTCTTCTTATCTTTCAAGTATTCCTCGAGTTTCTGAAGGGCCACGGTCTCACCGCCACGATGATGGCTCGTGGGCGACTGTATTCCAAGTTCTTCGATTGTCGGAATTTCGAAATTGCCAGTGGGGCCCGAGAGAGGGTGAGGAGAGCGGTAAGCCTGATCTTGGGCGATCCGGTTCTTAGCGTTCACATCCTTCAATTTTGGTTCTTGTCGATCTGTCCATGCTTTTTTCCATTGCTCTAGAAATTCTGGAGGCAGAGGATCATCCAGTGTTGTAGGGCCAGGGTCAGGAAGTGAACTAGGCCGATCACGGGCTGGTAAGGGTGGACCGAGTTTTTCGATTGCGCTTAAAAAGCCCCGATAACTCGCGGGTAGCTTGCCCTTTGCTGCAGCCATGACATCGTTTTGAGAATATAGTGTATGGCCAGAGGTGGTGAGCACTTCAACCCCAGCGTCTTTTGCAGCTTGGATGATGGTTTGATCTCGAGGACGGCTGTGTCGATTATCATCGTCTTCTTCAAACGCTAGATGTGTGATTCCCCAGCGACGCCAAATATAGGGTAATGTGATAGACGGTTCTCCCCTGATTACGAATAATTTTGATCGGGCATTGATCTGAGAGATCGATTTTGAAAGATCATTCATGGAATCTCTGGGGACGTGGGCATTGAAGACTCCGTCAGTGAAATCGAAAGCGGTGTGAATCATCAAAGGGATCAAAAGGCCCACAATAAGAATTGCCATCTATTCGGCCCGACTGGAGTATTGTAAACGTAATACGGATCCCAACACCAAACTGGGTAAAATTCGGCTGGTCCAAGCTCGAGAGCTTTGAGAAGTGAAGGAGAATCATGAAGACGCAAATCGGTCCGAAACCTGTGAAAATTCAAAGAGAAGGCCACCGCAGGGATCAGAAATCGTTGGAATCAGAGATCTTTCAGGGTCAAATGGGTGATAGATATTCAAGTAATGGACCAATAGAGTAATTTGATCGGCTTTGGGCTCATTTTTTGAGCTTTTTTTTGGGGCCGAACGACAGATAATTCTTGTGAGACGATTAAAAATCCGACGCGAAGCAGATTGCGTGTTAACTCTTTATGATTTTCTTGATAGACCACTCGGAGAACGCGTCTGGGTTTTAGCTATGCTGTAATTTTCAAAATAATGTGATACGCGTTAGTTTTTATCCTCTTTGACTGGTAGACGGAAGAGAGCAGCAGTGACCTTGTTGTCGGACCAGACTCATTCGAAAAGGTAATTTTAGTGGTTCTGAACGGTTTTTTGCCTTTTACGGACGAGAAGGGTTTCCTAAATCGGTCGACCAACATATCCCCGTTGCCCATTTTTCAAGCCTCACCTTCTCGGGCCCAGTCCCATCCACCTGGGAGTATGTACAAATACTCTCCATTCTCTTTGCGTGCCAGACAGCCATTTGAGAAACTTCATCAATAGAGGCGAACCTCTGAGTATCTTCATGTTGTTGCGGAATCCAAAAAGGTGTGTCAGAACTACAGATACACCACGGTCCAAGACAACGGTTGCCTCTTGCTGCAAGATGAAAAAAATAACAAGAAGAGAGGTTTGCTTTGATTTTGGAGTGAGTTTATACGTTTTCCTCAAGATACTACCTTTCTAGACCCAATGCACACAAGCAGGAGAGAAAAGAATACCTGGGAAGTCCCTCTTCTCATTGATTTATTGTTAATTCACATCTTCAGCAGTTGCAGATAAGATTTTTTTTTGATGAGAGCTTCTGGTCCTGGATCTATGGTAATCATGTGCTTGAAACTATTCTTGGGCCACATGATTCTCATGAAAGTAAAATTACAAGTAGTCAGTTAATTTCCTTGGCAATACCGGAGCATTCTATGTCGCACCTTTGTAATACAAGTTGGATAACATCCCTGTAAATCAGGATCTCCAATTTGGTGATTTAGGCCCTGTTTGGCACAGTAATAAAAATTGGTATAATATTCAACATTTGATTCAATAAACACCAAACTGTTGGCACAAATATAACAAAACTGGTACAGGAAGAAAGAGTGCTACCTGCTTCATCATTGGTGACATAAGAATGAGGATGTGAGGCTGTCATTATCCCCTCAATATTAATATCACACTTGAAATAAATATGAAGGGTAATATTGCTATTATGATCAACGGTGGGCCAGCTATGCTACCAGCAGCAGTAGCGTAGCGCGGCGTAGAATGATTCCGCTGGCGTTTAGCGCATTCAGCCCTATTGCTAAGCGCCTGGCCTCAAAAAAAGAGGCCGTTACACTGTGTTACAGCGTGTTTTAGCGAAAAAAACTCGCTAATAAAGGCTGAACGCAGCGTAGCGGCCTTACAAGGCCGCCAACGCTACAGAATTAGCAGGCTTCAAAAAAGGCCGCTATGCTGCACTTTTTTTTCCAAAAAGCGCAGTGAGGCGTAGCGGCTCACCGTTGTTATGATGCTAGAGATGGTCCAATACATGGATTCTTATCTTGTCAATGATGGTTCAGGTATCCTTGTCTCATTCTATACCAATTTTGTTACATTTGTATGGAAACTTAGTTTTTATTGATTTAAATGTTCAATATTACACCAATTTTTATGACTGTGCCAAACAGGGCCTTAGACTAACCTGTTTATACAGACTCTGAATTAACAGGGCACCTACAAAATCCCCTGTGCTAGCAGAACCCTCTTGAAAATAAAGACATTAGCAGTTAGTTTTAATCAAACAAATCCCCAAACATCAACCCAAACACCCCTGAACATCAACCTCAAAATGCCTGAGCATCAACCCCTGGAGGTTTTGTCACCTTGCTCCAAGAGAAATACAATTCCCCCGATACTCCCCCCCCTTATCTATACAAAAACCGGCCTTGAATCTAGGATTCAGACCCGCTCCCGGAGGAACACTAATAACAGGCAATGTGCCACATTTATCCATGTCCTGAGGAAGTTGCTTTCAAGAAAACTAGGACGGCTTATATAGCCTTTCCTTCGGTCCAAGCACCCCTCACGCGATTAACAATAAATAACATTTGTTTTTTCCAATCCCGGCCTAAATGCCCCTGCCCTGTTCTCTCACATTTCTTTTCTCTCCTTCAATCCACACCAATTTTACCATCGGTCAAACACTTTATCCGTCCTCTTGCGACCTCTAAATGTTTCATCTTCCTCCCCTTACATGGATCCTTGCCCTTATCTGTCTCAACCAATGGTCCTCGCTGCTGGATCTTTTGTGTGTTTGTACTCTATCCTTCCCAAGAAGTAGGCTCGCTCAAAATTCATTCTCTCCAATCCCTTTCATCTGACCAACTCAATCTGCCGTGTTAAACCTCTCCTGACTCCTTCTCATTATCCAGGGCCTTGTGCGGAGGGGAGAAGTCCTGGCTCATATTTACTGGGAAGGTCCAGTTCGTCCCAGAATCTGACCTCATTTTCATTCAATGTGAATCTTCAAGTTATCATTTTGATATCCCCATGTGACATGCTTTACTTGTGGGGCCTCGAGTTGAGGGTGGACTTTGAATAGTTTGGGTGGAACCCAAGATCATTGCATTAGATCCTGAGGAGAACAAAGTTAGTCAAAAGCATTCAGTTTGATTTGCGGAGAGTTCAGTGCTAACATTTGTTTTGCAGGTTGACCAGTAAAATTTTGAGCTCACTTTATCATCTTCTTGATCTGGGACAAAGTCGGTAGTTGCTGGAAAAACTATTTGGATTGCTGCGACGTTTGTAGAAAAAATGGGATGGTGTGTTAAATTAGAAGTAAGCATGTAACAATCAGATTTCTGAGATGTTTGTGCTGAATTGGGTCCAGGTCTCTTTGGCAATGGCGTATGGATATTAGGACACAAGTGGACCGAAAAAGACCAGAGTTGTTTATCCATCATAACTTGGATGATATGTGTAGGAAATAAATTGATCTGCAATGGCTGAGGATTGCTAATTTTAATAAAATGTGCTTCACTAATGCTTGTGATAGATTTAGTTGTGTCGAAGTGTATTTAATTGAAACATGGTCAAATCTACCTCTAAGACTTTATTATTTGATCTGATCGCTGGCGGAGGCGAAGCCACCTTTGAACTCTAGTATTCTTTATATTACAAAAGATGAGGAGCAGTGATTCTTTGCTCAAAAATCTAGTTGTGATGAATGATGGAGAAGCCCAGGTACCAGTGAATTCAAGGCTCAGGGTGATTTTATGTCCTGAACTACCTTGTATGTGCAGTGGTTGATGCACAACCTGAAGCTTTGAGAACTCACATTTATGAATGAATGCATCTGTCACCTCTCTTGGTGGATATACTCTCACCAAGGGTGATTGGTTGTAAAATCTAATTCAGTCGAGTTATGATGAGTGATCTTTAAGTGTAATTAAGAGCTGAATCCGGTCCTTGCTGTGATCAACCAAAAATCAATATTTACACTTGTGAAAGAAAAAAGAAAAAAATTTATTTTTTGACCAGAAAGACTACCACCCTCTTTCTTTTACAGGGAGATTTAAATTTTTGAGTTGAAAGGTAACCAACCCAAAAAAAAGTCTCTTGTTTGTTTTTTCCTCACAATGTGCAAATTTGTTTGGATGATTCAACTAGTTAAAAAAACACCAGGAAAAATTATTGATCTCTAGATGACAAGTGTCTCCAGCTCAAACCCAATCCTTCAATGGGTTTATGAGTTGGCATTGACTACTGCTCCCTGAAAAGAACCAAGGGGTCATTTTACCTACCTGTTATTAATAGTACAGCCAGAGCACCATCTCTTCTGTGACAACCGGTTGAAGGAAATCACTCCGTTTCAGGAGGAAAAACACACACCTCAACACCTAAAGGTGGAGGGGCTAACGTCTCGACTGGTAGGGTCAAGTGACAACAAGTTCAGTACAAACTGTGCCGGCTCTTTGTCTTACTCAGACAGGGATAGATTACGCCGAGGCAGTAACTATCAGTCACATTATGTTACAGGGTGGTATGTGACACTACA
This sequence comes from Puccinia horiana, assembly GCA_001624995.1. NCBI lineage: Eukaryota > Fungi > Basidiomycota > Pucciniomycetes > Pucciniales > Pucciniaceae > Puccinia > Puccinia horiana. The sequence continues at coordinate 510,645 of LWDY01000012.1, forward strand.
AATTCCTGATGTGAGCTGGCCTTTAGGCTTTCAGCCAGTCTCATAGCCTTTTGGTTAAGGAGGGCTGCTCATTTGATCAGGAATGTGAGCGTGTTACAGATTAATCCAAATCAATGAAGTTTTTGAGTTGGAGGAGGGGAAGAACATGAGAAGTCAAGATAGTTAAGGGTGAGAAAGAAGTCAAAGAGAGTAGATGATAGGATTTGAAAGAAGACTATAATTTGATTGGCATCCCCAGTTACCTACTTGTAGTAAAGTGTACTATTGAGAGTGAGTGTTCAAGAATTAAGTTTTAATAATCATGGTGAGGGAAGGATTGAGAAAGATCCTTCTCTTTTATGCCATTTATTCTATGATCTCATGACCTCACTCTACTGGATGAGGCAATTCTAATTGTGAAAGAATTCATAAAGTTGAAAAAAGGATACACTAAAACCTTTTTAGTATATTAAAAGGGATTTACCCAATAGGCTATTTAGCCTATTGGGTAAATAGTTTGAATCTTATTTATCTGATAATAATCAGATTAAAAATAGATTATTATTTTTTTAGTTTAAGGTTAATAATTTATAATACGTATTCAAAAGTATATTTTAAAAGAAGCAAAGGGATTGAACTTGTGACCTGTATGATTCATGGGTGTATAAGCTACAGTTTAGTATACTACCAACTAGCACTACAGAAATTTTGGTGTTGCAACATCGTGCTGCAACATCTTGTTGTTGCAGCAGAATGCTGCTACAGGACGTTGCAGCAGGGTGTTGCAACACCAAAATGTCTGTAGTGTAGACTATGGTGGTTATTTCTGCTGCAGCTCTTTGGGTTAGCATAAGGATAACCTCAGTGGCTGACAGCATCAAAGTTACTTGATGTTTTCTGACATGAAGTGATGATTCATGTTTCCTCTTTTTGTCATTGTATCAGGGGTTGCATCCCAAGAGGATTTGACTTGCATGACTTGGAATGAGATGGAGGTTTTGCTCAAGCCTCTCGTGAGGGAGCCCAAAGGGTCTCTGTCTCACAGAGGGGCTTAAAAGTAAAACACAAATTTTGGCATTTATCCTGACAAGGATAGCACCTCAAATCACTTTTTTCACTCAGGTCCGTTTTCCTAACCAGCAAGCAGCCAACGCACTACGGAAACTTGATGGTCATATAGGCCTTGATCTCCCAGTCATTTTGGCCTCCTCACTTTTTTCCCTTTTCCCCGAGCGTGTCTGCCCCTGGGATTTAAAAAGCCCTCATCCTAGTGAATACTGCCCAACATTGAGGTAAGTATGCGGGCCGAAATTGGTACAGTATTGATTTCGGGCTTCTTCTAACTAATAATCTGAGGAAGGACCGGCTTATTGATCCAGCTCTATGCTGAGCAAGATCAACAGCCCTAAAAATGGAGCCGGTAAAGTGGAAGGGGAGATCATCAGCTTCCATTTGGTCCAAGGGCGGGCCATTTGACCCCTCAGAAGGTGGGTAGGCAAGCGGTCAAAAAGTTTTACCACAAAAAAGTGGGATTGTAGACCTCAGGATCCATGCAGAAGTTCATGTATTATGTGCAAGTCCCTCCCTGTGGTCGGCACTAGGCGATGTGAGGTCACTCACACACCAGCACAAGCCGCGCACAGCAGGTAGCTGGGACTTGTGTTGAGTTTGGGTTTTGCTATCTAGATTGAAAAAAGTTTGATTACATGGGAAGGGTTTTCTGATATAAATTATAGTAAATTTGATTGGATAAAAGGGGTGAATCAGGTGGTGAGATATTTGGTAAATTGGATTCATATTGGCAGGTTAAGGATTGAGGGGGGTGGAATAGTCATAGCCATGCATGTGGCACATAACAGCTAATATGTAGAGGCTCTAGATTTTAATGGGAAATGGATTGCAAGGGATGAGACAGGCAGTGGAGGACTTCCCGTTGCAAATCTGGAATGCAAAACTATAGATTCTAAACTTTATTTGGTGGCAAGGACTCTTCCAGATTGGGTTTTCACCACCAAATAAGATTTGGAATCTGGGATTTCAGATTCTAAAGCGGCGACGGGAAGTCCACCAGTATACAAATTACAATTGACTTGCCAGCTTCTCATAAATTGGACTCTCTGAGATTTGATGGACAATTTGGAGGGCCAGACCAGAAGTGCATGTTGACAGTTGGGGTTGGAAGGCAATCTTGAACATTTTATATTGAGCACTTGCCTTCCTTCAGGTGATATTATATCAGGGTTGGTCTGGGGTTGGATATTCCAAGTCTGATACCTTTGGCATAGGAAAAAGAAAAAAGTTTCCAATCTGGTTTTTGAGAAGATAAAGAGCTTCTTGATGTCTATTTGTCAGAAAGGGGGGGGGCAATTCAGGATTGGTATTGATTACATGAAAATTAACATCACTGCCCACCCATTGAATTGGAAAGTTTCTGTGTTGACTTCTGTTTCCATATTGGTGCAACTGTAACTTTCACCATAACTCCAGCTCATTCATCCCAGCTGGTCTGCCTGTGGTAACCACACATTTCTAGATGATCTGCCCCTAGACAGGAAGAGAGTCAAGCAGTGCCCATCTGTGGAGGTGTGAAGAGAGTGTGGTGATGGGGGGTTTGTGTAGTGTGAATATTTTGAGTTAAATAGTCGACTGACTCACTCCAGCCTTCTGAAACGACGACATGAACCAACACCAATCACCAACCACCACACCAACACACACCCACAACAGCAACCGCATCGACGACGACCAGGAGCTGAAGGATGACCACCACACCAACACCGACACTCACACTACCAACATCCCCTTTTCCATCCCAGTCATCGATTCACTCCCCTCAGGCACTCTTTCAGCTACCCTCGGCAAATCCCTCGATCATGATAACCATGTCCCTTTGACTTTCAATATCCGCTTCGCTTCCGATGGATCCGTACCTGATCTACTTAACGTTTGGGTTGGCGATAGAGAAAGCGTGCGAGACTTCAAACGAAGGGTGTGTTCAATAACGTCGTCTCCAATATTTTTTTTCTCTTTTTCTGATGATTCTGATTTTTTTCATTCTCTTTTCTATACTGCTTACTGCAGATTCAACTTCTGCGGCCTTCTCTTGCCTCTAGACGTCTTAGGTTGGTAAGTCATCGCTACTACAATTTCATTCGAAAACGACTTCACAAAACAAAAGCCGACCCACAAAAAATACATCTCCACATGCATGTGATAGATCTACTTAGGACGGGTCTTAACAGACGGGACACTATTGGTACCATGGACAGAACTACTTCTGAAGCGACAAACATTGCAGCTTTCGCAGACAGAGACGGTAACGAGGGTATTAGGAGATGCAGTTAGTGGTGCATTAGGGGCGGTCAAGGGAGGCTACGATGCGGCGATTGGACTGAAGAGTAAGGGGAAGGGAAAAGAGGTAGAGCCGACGCCGCGAGGAACCCACCAGGTGGAAACAGTAGTCTGGCTGCAATGTGCGGTGGGAGAGATCATGTCGCCGACGACGACCAACGAACCAGAGCTCGAATCGGACCCTGACCCGCCCAGCCAATCCGCTATTAACCACTCTCCCCAAGAGCGCTCGCTCTCCGGCTTCGACCGTCTCGCCGAGGCCGGCTTCTCCGAGGAAGATATCGAACAGGTCCGGAGACAGTTCCATGCCGAACACGAGTTCTTGACTAGTCCGACCGGCTTTGTGGATACCGACGAGGAAGAACACGCTCGGGCTATGGAGGATCAATGGCTCGAAGGTCTCAATTCCTCTCAGGATGGCGTCGATAATGGTCAGACTGAAAAACCTAATCATCCCTCTCTATCTTTCTGTCACCCTCATCATGATTTTTTCTTTTCTTTTCTTGACAGGAATGGGAACGCATATTTATTCTACACTTTTTAAAGGACTTTGCATCGGATTCTTTTTCCCGATTATACCGATATTTTTCTTCAGGACCGATCTACTAGACCGGAGAACTCAACTAGCCATTCTCTCTGGATCAGCCATCAACTTCCTCTTCGGTTTGTCTCCTTTTTCTAATTCATTCATTCTCCTCACGTCCGTCAATCCTAACTAATCTGTTTTTTCACTTTTGGTGTTTTTCTTTTCATGTCGAAGGTGTATTGCAGTACACCAACTCGTAATCCCTCACCTCTTCTGTCCTTTTCTCTCTTTCTAGTCTCTATCCACTCAAAAGAGACACTCTGTACGCTACATTTAAATACTACCTTTTACCTTGATTGTTTACCTCGTTTTGTAATAGTACCTGAACACCCGTCCTACATCTACTTATACGACTATCTATTTCAAGAAAACAAGTCGTGTAACTGGTTTTGTAGAGTCTTTTTTTGCTCGCTCTCTCTACTCAACTTTATCTTTGTTATTTTCCAGTGGTTGTATTACATAGATCATTTGTCAAGTTCGCAACATTATTTTTTTGTTGTCTTGGTTTGTCTTGAAGATACAGTTGGTGTTTTTTTATTTTTTTATTTTAAAGTGAGATGTTGGTAGCATTATAATCTTAAGTAACACCCTCTTGTTTTAGCAAGATCAGATGATCCAGCACGACTACAAAAATGCTAGTGTCATTTAGGTGTTTTGTGAGGGGTCAACCATATTCCAGATTGTACATACATTCAATATAGGTAACAGGCACTGAAAACGTACAAAGTCAAGTAGTATTAGGGGTAGATTGAGCTTTTGATCGAAGTGACAATTAATAAGGGGGATGATAAAAAGATTTGAAGGGGGTTGTGTCTAACTTAACGAAGTCCCTCTATTGGAGGGGGACGCTGTCCCGCAGGGACCCTCCAAAGGAGGAGGGACTTACACCCTAAGTCAACCCCGTGGCCTGAGAGAATTAGGAACTTGGCCTTTTTCAATCCAGCATAGCTTCATCACAACACATTGTGTGGTTGAGTTGCAGAGGAACAAAAGATGCCCGACATCAACAGGAATCTTTCCATGTCTTTTACTTGTTATTAGGGGTATGTAATGGCATTCAAATCACCATGGGAAATCAGGGCTCACTCGCCTTCCAGTGATTCCATGTCACCATATCTGGACTGAAGAAGTTTTGAAGCTGGTTATTAAAATCACTGGAATGATTTTGTCCTAAAAATAAGCTTATTAAAATATTCACCAGGTTGGATTATGAAAAGATTATTAAAGTCACTGCAAGATCACAATTTTAGATTATGAAAGTATTATTAAAATCACTATCTAGGGACATGAATATCCTATCAAGATCTATCACTGTAATTTTCTCTTCTGATGAAGCCAAAATTTAATTCCAGAAAATGTGCAGGCCAATTCATCAGATGATGCATGTGTATCATCCCCTACTGCTTGCACGCAGTGTGAGACTCCATCCATTTTAATTATTTTGTTGTACATCTTATGATTTTTTCTCTGTTTCTCTGTTCAATTTTTTTCCTTGCTTTCACTGAAGATACTTACATAATAAGTGAGAATCAGTATAATGGCAGACTAATTACATGGAATCGTTTATTTCTCATTGCACTACTCCAAGACATGTTTTATAAAGTCAGTCCACTTGCTTGTTTTCCCAACCTTTCCAAAAGTTGAGTATATGTAGCATTGGAAGCTTGATTCTGGCTGTAGTGTGGTCCTTTCCGTGTTTGGTGATTGTACCAATCCAGAAAGAATAGCGGGAAATTGAATTGTCGTTTATGATAAAGTTTGCCACTTTCTTGAACTTGGGTACAGCCTTAAGGGATAATGTTGCCTTCCCGTCAATGTGGGGGTAGGCTGTAGCCCAAAGCAACATTGTTTTGGATAAGTCCACTGGCTTCATCAACCTGGTTGTTGCACTTGGTAGCAACAAGGTTTTGAAGATTGCTGAGACCCAAAGATCCAGCCTGAAATTTGACCTCAAAATGCCATACACCACCCAAATTTCCCCTGTTTGCAGTAATAAAGCTTGAAGGATGTTTTGGAATGAACCATCTGTGGATCCATGAAGAAGGAAACATTTCAGATCATTTGTAAAAAAAAGAACTCACAGGCATCTTGGCCAGTGCAGGGCCCATTCCATGGATGCAAAAGCTCTTGGTGGTGCCATGGTATCCCACAGGCGGTTTGTCCCTTTCAAGAAGATCATGGCAAAATTGTGACATCTGAATTGGAGTGCTGTGAGGGTAAACCTTGAACTGGGTGGAACAGATCTTGGTCTGTATGCTTTATGCGGAGTATGGAGTGTTCACTAACTGTTTGATTGTGATTATAATTGGACATGACATCATCAGGGTTTAATGTACAAAACTAAAACTAAAACTAAAACTCTAAATTTCAAAAAAATTGTGAAATTGAGTCCAAGGTTTCTTCAAAAGACAATACAGTCTACAGGTGTATTGAATTATCCCCTGTATTATGTCATACAATCTCAGTGGATAGAATGTTCTCTTAATTCTTGTCCACCATCATAACATTTACTCCAAAAAAACAGTCATTAGAACCATGTGGGTTTGTGCTCTTAAAAATTAACCCATCACACACATTGATTTCACAAAGCTAAAATATACACCAATGCAATATATAATATTTTTAAAAAATCTTCATTTATGACTGGATTACTATGTCTGTCCATGACCCAGCTGTTCCAAGTTAATTTGTAATTATTTTAACTTCAAACTGCTTGCTGGGCCTTGACATTGTGAGCCCTAGCTGGCTCCATGCCCAAGCATTCAACAGGCCACTCTACACAACAACAAAAAACCCAAGAGGACTTGGTAAGTCTTATAACAGTTCTGGACTAGTCTGATGTCTTTCTGAGATTTTTTTCTACTTGTGGGGCTCCCATGGTGGCAGTGCCTCTCCTTCTAAAGTGTGAGCCTGGGTCTCTTTAGTGACGGCAGGACACAAGGGTTATAGACTCTCAAAAGTGTATTACTCTAATTAAAAGGGAGGATACATTGTGGGAGCGCACAAAAATGAGGGAGAAAAGAGGAGGAAGGATAGAAGAGGATATAATAGTAATTAAGCAGTCTTATTTCTCTAAGGGTAGCTGCACAAGGGGAGCTTACTCAACACCTCCTTTTGTTGAGATTCAAGGTTCCTCTAATCTGAATATGACCTAAATTCAATTATCTGAACTCAAATGATCTTAACTCCACGCTCAACACTCAAGCCCGTGTCAAGCAAAACTCGAAGGTTCTTCCCTATTTAAACTCCCTCTCTCTCAACTGAAGTCTCTCTCCAGGGAACCAACAACATCCACTTTGTCAAAACAATCTCCTCGCTCAATCTATCAAATGTATTTCCTTTTGACCTGTTCCCTCGCTTCAGAAAACCCCAAACGACTTCCTATTCTAAAACCTTTTCATCAAATCATCTCACCGAATACTAATTGATTTGTGGTCGTATGTCTTTGTTTCATTTCATTTCTCTCTCTTCATCACATTGATCTAATCCATTTTCTTCAGTCTGTCTTGTCTTGTCTCCTTTAACTCTTCTCTTTTTGTCGTCCTAATCATATTGTTGTGATTGTCTTAGGTAAACTCTACTTCCAAATTTGTTTCTCCAAACTCTTTTTGTTCTTTTCAATCTAATAGAAATTTGTCTTAGTTTTCTCTAAATTTCACACCTTTAACAACAGAAACTGGAAGGGTTGGTCTAGAAAATCTAGCCACATCTGTTTTTGAGACTCTAAGTCAAGGATAGGCAACAGGGAAACCAGAAGTACTATTGATGAAGATTAAATTAAGAAGAAGAGGGGGAAGCGGAGACTTTTGATCTTAAAAAGAGCAAGAAAATTAGAGTTAGTGAAACGGACTTACTTTGGAGGAACTTAAACACTGATTAGTGAAACGTTTACGCTAAATATGGGCCAATTACGGGAAATCCACGTGCAGTAAAGTTTGTGAGCTGATTGAAGTGTTTTCTTGGCTCTGTGTCTGAGTCTGGGGATTGTAGCCCTAACCTAGTAAAGTCCCTCGGTCTTCGGAGGGGGGACTGAAGTCCCCCAGGGACTTATGCCCAAAGCTGCCCACCTTGCCTGAGGAAGTAAGAGATTTCAGCTCTTTTTCACAGATCACTCTGTAGAGTCTTTATTTCAAACCTCACCATCAACTTGTTGAAGAACAAAATCTGTGCTTGGATCTTCTGATTCGACTGGTGTAGTTGGATCCATCCTAACTTGTCTTGCTCATCTCACAGCATCAGTTTTCTAAATATAATCAATGGATTTCTTATCCAATCTATCAATAACTGTATGAACAGTACAATCTGTATTTATTACAGAATTTGAGATTCGCGGACAAGAAATCCAACGTTTATGGTGAAAAAAAGGTGATCTAATGATAGAAATTCCTGAAACTAGTTTTACGGGGGCAAGGATAAAAATATGGTGGATACTTCTGTCAAGACACATTCTGCAAAAAATGATTGACAAAAAAGTTATGAAAAGTTTCACTATTTTGCCTACTAAAAAGTTAGTGCCCTCAAGCGATGTATGTGACTTTGGGCGTAAGTCCCTCCTTTGGAGGGTCCCTGAGGGACTTCAGTCCCCCCTCCAAAGACCAAGGGACTTCATTAAGTTAGATTGTAGCCGTGACACGGGGACTAGAACCAATATTGAGAATTTTCCTGTACAGTTAAAACTGATTTCTGGCCCATGTGGTTGGGATTAAACTCAATGGTGCATATATTCAATATTCAAGCTTAAAAGCTTGAATGTCACTTAATTCCAACTTTATTCATCACACTCATGGGTTAAGAAACATAACACAATTAGTTTAAAGACACACACAATCAGAGGCAAGTTGAAATAAGAGATAAGGAGTAGATAACTTGATAAAGATGAAAGATAAAATAGACAATCAATCATTGAGAGAATATATTGAAGCCTTTGGACCATGAGTATTGTCTCTAGACTGACATAAAGTTATAACCTGGACCCCACAAGTGTGGCACCATCTGGCTAACCTGGGGGAAGGATTGACTTCTGGAATCTTGGTATCCACAATTCAAATTGGATAGTTACCAAGTAAGCACAGGACTAGAAATTTCAATCTTGGGAACCAGATACTCACACCAACACTGGGTAGTTACGCTACCAATAACGGTAGTGTAACAATATCGTAACAGATTTTGGGCTGTTATCGTTACCGTTAATGGTAACACACGGTGCACTACAATATTGGGCATGACTGGAAGGGGGTTTTTTTGAGACCGTTACAATATCTGAATGGGAACAGCAGATATTGAGAGAGATAAAATGCAAAAAAATCCAATTTGAGGCTTGATATCACATTATCGTATCAATTACACGATACTTTGACCATAACAGCCTCAAAAAAAGAGGTACGTTACGGTACACCTGTTACCAATAACGGTAATGGGGCTCCGCAGTAACTGGGATAGTTACAATACGGAAATCAGTCAAATATCATATCGTATCGTAACTACCCAGTGTTGCTCACACAATAAATCAAATCAAGTGGTGGAAAAGTCCGTAGTATCACAAATGCTGATCATTTAATCACCAATACAGCTTTAAGGAAATGATTTTACCTTTTTTCATTTGGTTTTGTTTATAATATTGAATTTGATGGCTACTTGAGAACAATTACTTACAGGGATTTCTTGAAGAATGGGCAACAAGGTAGATTTGTTCTATAAATTGGCAATTGTTGGCAAATATTTTTTTCAATCCATTTCCATTACTCTGAGGGATTATTTTTGGGTCAGCCTCTGCACAACCAATCTTTACCACATGCACACCAAAAAAGGTGTGCATGACCATGTACACACATTTTTTGGTGTGCATGGACTTGCACACCAAAATTCTTGGTGTGCACGGCCGCGCACACCAAAGTTGATTTTTCTTTGGAGTGCTCAAGTTTGCACTCCAAAACATTTAATGGTTTGCATGGCCATGTACACCAATTCATAATCTGAGCAATCCTTTTTTGGAGTGAAATATGATTCACTCCAAAAGTTTTGGAGTGAAATATGATTCACACCAAAGGTTTTGGAGTGAAGTATGATTCACTCCAAATATTTTACGAGTGAATCATATTTGACTCCAAAAAAGGAGTGCTCAGATTATGACTTGGTGTGCATGGCCGTGCACACCAAACATTTTGAAGTGCAGGCTTGAGCACTCCAAAGATAATCAACTTTGGTGTGGGTGGCCGTGCACACCAAAATTCTGCATGTGGTAAAGTTTGGTTGTGCATAAAGGCTGACCCTTATTTTTTTTGAACCCACAGTTGTGGTATAAAGTGAATTCCTCTTCAAGAGAAGGTATCTTGATCTTTTGCTTTCTTTTTTGAAAAAACAGTTGAAAAAGAAGATGATTGAGTTTACTTGGCTACAAGTCACTGTACTCACATTTTTTATTTTTCATGTTCATTCTTGGAATCATATTTCAAACTCCTGGAACCAATCTTGTCCTGAACTTCTGCCGTGAAAGATATTGTGACTAAAACCTTTGCAAAGGTACTGTATTTACAATATTGTGACATGAGTTTTGGCCTTTCTTTTCAATTTTTCAGTACTCAAAACCATGTCAAATTCACATAATGTTAACATAATTCCCCTAAATTATTAACTGGAAGTGTGTCACAAAGTGTCTTGTACAAGGAAGGGTGGGTACTATTGAAGGCAGAAAAGGAAAGGAGATAGTTCAAATAGGGGACTGACTGTTAGAAGGTCCTCTTTGTTTCAAAGAAGAGTTACTAAGCTCAGAGGGACTTAAAGTAGAGCACTGAAAGGGTTCACAATGGCAAGGCTTGAAGAAGGTGGAATCAACTTATGTTGGAAACTATAATCTTATTTTGATAAGGAAATATGGAAAGCATAGAAGTAGACAGCTTATATAGGAGTTACAACTAGTACTACAAAGGTATGACATGGGTTTGAACAAGAGATGAGGTCATAGGGTTAAAGCAGAAGAAATGAAAGAGGGAGGTCATAGCTTCTGAGTTCAGGCAACCAGGGAAAGTCCCTGAATGAAGGATCAAACATTTTCAAGTGCGGTGGGTGAGAAGAAGATTGAATTAAAGTTTGAAGTTTGAGGACTGTGCGAGTCAAAGTTCAAAAGTTTGAAGAGGAAATGCACAAATCTGTTCAAAGTTTGTGGACTGTGTGAGTCGAGGTTTGAAAGTTTGAAGACAAAATGTGTGAATCCGGAAAAGGGAGTTTAAGTGCACGAGGAAGTAATGCCAAAACAGGGAAGACCGGTAAGAGGGTTATTGGTCTTGATTTTGTTTGCATAACTGGAAAGCAACGTGCTTTCGAATCTTCGAAGTTTGAAAGTAACTTTGAGGAGAGGACTGAGAATTGCTGAGGGTGCATATAGATATGATATGCAGCCCAAGGATTAACCAAAAGCTTGAAAATTGCTGAGATTGTGAAATAGGGTAGAAAAGCATCCTTAGTGAATGCAAGGAAGATCCAACTGTGAGATCCTTAGTGCTGAGTCTGTCATGTGACACAGTTGGATTTTTGTCAGAACCTTAGCCCTGGTACCCTTCCCTATTCTCCACTCTCATTATTTCTCATCAAAACAAAATAAAATATATAGTCCTGATTCTGCACGGTGTAGTTTGCAGAATTCAGATGAAGTTACTTGTCCATTATGGATAAATATTTATGTAATGGGACAGTGTAGTTTCCCTTTATTTATTTATTAGTTTAGTCCTGGTGTTGGGACAGTGTTGTTTTCCCACATTCAGATGAGTAGTGTTATGACTTGTTTCCAGTGTAGGGTCACAAGTTGTTTTATTTGTCCTGTCAAAAGTGTGACAGATGATATTAGATTAAGTAAGTTTTTGTTCTCATTGAAATTAAAGGATCAAGTCTGAGAATTTTAACTCCTTGCCACCTTTGAGCTCCTTTGCCCTATTTAGTTCCCATGAAGACAGCTTCCCCCCTTTTGTTTGAATGTTTCTCTTGAGCTGAACAGCAACAATTTCAACTTATTCTGAAATTTTCAAAGAACAGTCCCAAGGGAAAGATCTCATCTGAAATAAAACAAGAGATATTAGGGGGGTTAGAATGATTTCATTTTAGATCCACTTGGTAGTTATTTGAAAAATTTTGTGTTCCTATATCCTAACTTAACTAAGTCCCCCTATTGGAGGGGGGGTGCTGTTCTGCAGGGACCCTCCGAAGGAGGGACTTACACGCTATGTGGACCCTGCAGCCTGAGAGAATTTCAACTTTTGGTGGGGACTTTTTTAAAATCAATCTTCTGCATGGGTCTCTGCACCATTTTCAAAAAAGTTTTCATTTCTGGGACGGCCCAAGCTGTCCTCATCTTTCTACTAATTTTTTACATCCTCAACCCCTCTTGTTGAGCTACAATCAGAGTTGTAAAATCATTGATTTCAGATCCTGTACAGTGCAACATGTGCGGCACAGGATGTAGCAAAGGAGATGAAGTTATAAAGTCAACATTTGAATACCATTAAACACCCCTAATATTAATTAAAAGACATGGAAAGATTCCTGTTGATGTCGGGCATCTTTTGTTCCCCTGCAACTCAACCACACAATGTTTTGTGATGAAGCTATGCTGGATTGAAAAAGGCAAAGTTCCTAATTCTCTCAGGCCACGGTTGACTTAGGGTGTAAGTCCCTCCTTCAGAGGGTCCCTGCGGGACAGCGCCCCCCTCCAATAGAGGGACTTAGTTAAAGAGGAATAGGTAAATAAGGAGTTAGCACAGGCAGGTGTCAGGATAGTTCAGACAGTTCAGGTCTTCTTGCAGCAACGAGTCAAATTTGTCTTCATCCAAAAGTACGTAGAGCCTACAAATCGAACTGCCGATAGACCAAATGTTGACCAAAGAATGATGTCTGCATGGAACATGACGCTGAAGTAAGTAAAGGGGCCCGTGCTGACAGAGACAAATGACTTACTAAAATACATCGATTGCTTCTTTTGCTCGTCAGCGGTGGATTTGTTCAAACCGTTGACATTCTGGATAGGGTTTATTAGGAAATCTCAGCGCCAGGCCCCGCAAACTCATGTACAACACAAAAAAAAGACGTCAGGCTTACAGCAATAGCCACCGACAGAGCAGCGTTGGACAGCATCCAAACTGATACCAAACGAGTACGGAACGTTTTGTTGCCATCGTCTTCGGTAGGCTTTTCTACTACTTCGACCGCGCTCCAAGGAGTGATCGCCCGGCCAACCACTGCCTTAAAATTCGCGTCCAGGTCTTCCTCAGTCCTGACTACATCAGAAACTGTAGGGCCGTTTTCCCCGTCAACTTTTTCAGTGGAAGATTTGATTGATGGCAAAGCATCAACTTTGTCCGAGCCCTTGGTACCCCCTGTAATTCAATGTCAATATGTTAGTGGAATGCGATTATCTGGTGAAGTTAAGCTTCGTTACTGACACGAGACGTCATGCAAATTGCAAAATGCATAAACCTACAAAAAAACAAACACCTCAGAATATCAAACGAGCTTAGTGGGTGGAAAAGTGCTTACATTCAAGATGTTGGTAAAAGAAGGCGCGAGACCTGAAGTGGGTAAAACAGGGTAAGACCTTCAGTTGTTGAAAAGTTATCAGGGATTGCAAAACCTACCCATGTATTGGGGAAAGGAAGACATCATGTGCCATGGATCAGCGTAGAGACAAGACGCAATCAGGCTACAAAGATTGTCAGCTGAGAATTCGGCAAGATTGACAAGATAAACCGGTACTAACTAAATTCCATATGTAGACACCAAGGCAGCCAGAAGTACTCCGTTCGTACCGCCGATCACTAAATGAAATTTGTCGACCAAAGTCGGGGCGTCTTTGAAAGTTAGCGAGCCAAAAGCTCGAACAGTCAATAGCGCCGCACAGAACTGCGTGGTACGGTTTGGTGAGTCGACAATTTAGATTGCAGCTGTTAACAAACAAGAACTTACAAACAAATAATACGACAAGACTGCAAAAATTGTGAAGCAAATCACATATGTCGTTTGTTCGCCTTTCGGACGGTTGCCCAAAGCAAGGACAAACTGGTTGAAATCGCAGTGTTAAAATGGTGTCGATGGGATCATGACTGTTAAGATGAGATAAAAACTCACTTGCAACGCTAGGGCGCCAAGGTAAAGCCATTGAAGAACGAGGTTAACCCAGTGAGTGACAACTTCATTTTTAAACAAAAACACTCCGTTTTGGGGAAGTAATGCTATTATGATGCTGAAGGTGAGCCACAAATTCGCTGTGGAAAAATAGTCATCACAAGTTAATCAGCCAGGCCAATAATGGAAAATTAACCAGATGGCCATTCCAGGCAGCTTACCAAGGGAAAACCAGGTAAATATAAGCTGGAAAATGTTGAACAGTGCTTGTACGTGAAACATAAGTAGCCCTGATAGAGCAGCAAATTGAGGTGATAAGATTAGTTCAAAGTGCAATGGAGATCATGTACAGTAGCTTACGGAAAGGGTTGTGAGAGGATTTGTAAAACCTAAAGAAGTGGATTGTGGCGTAGATAGAGGCCGCAAAGCTACCGTTAAGCCAGCGACGACGTTGACTGATCAATTCGGCAGCTTGTTCCGGAACATCAGTTTCACCCTTTGCAGCTCTGACATAACTTAAGAGCCAGGCATCGTTGGCCTTTGCAGCAAGCTCAAAGCACAAGATTCGATCCTCGGCAAGAAACATGTTCTTCGTGAAAATGCCCATTCCATTCAAACCTTTTTTTCCTAACCGATCAGCCAGTGTATGGTCTCCATGGAAATATTGCTGCAGCGGACGTCCCAGCAGTGCCCGAAATCGATATGCAGAAAACGCCCCAGGCAAAACAGACACATATCCAAACGCAGACTCCAGCGGTTTATCAAGGATGTTCGACATCTTATACTCGAAGTTTTGTGCGGCAACAAGGGGATTGAGAAGCTTTTTACCTCCCTTCAACATGGCATAGATCTGTTCAAGCAGAAGAAATCTGTAAATCATTGAAGCTACGGGTTGGGAGTATCAAATATGCGCACCTCGCCGCACGCTCCACCAAGATTACGATTGTTGTGAAATGCTTGCCACAAGTAATACAGGGATCGTTTTCCAGGTTTCGTACCAGCATCAATCAAGATGCAGACTTCGGGTTCGAGTTGGCGACCAATGGCATTAAACAACCAACGGTGGGAATTGATTTTCTTAGAGTTCTTCTGCTTCAAGCAAAAAATCATTTGAACGGGAACCAAATTTGTTTTAGCGTCATCTCCTTGAGAAGGAACCACCAAAGAGGGCTTCGAATCAACCGATAGCTGAGTAGTATACTGCAAGCAAATAAAATGGGGATCAACTGCTGCAATATATTCAACATCACAGACACTTTACACAAACTTCAAAAATGTGGGCAACCGTCTCTTTACCATCAATTTCTTTCTTCATGAGACCATCCTGATATACTCCTACGGTGGCAAGTAAGTCAAGAACATTCTAAAAAAAACAATGAGAAGTTCAGTTGGGTGTATTCAGATGCAGCCGCTAAGATGGTACGTTACCTTGTCGCAGGGGCCAATTCCGTCAAAAATCAAAGAGACAACGATTTTCTGCCATCCAGTACCCTTCTGGCCAGCTTCAGCATTTTTCCCATTCCAAAATTTAGAGCTCGATTTGCAGATGTCACGAATCTGTGCCAAGCCATCCCATGGGAGTCGTGTGAATTAGCTGAGGAAAACTTCAGAAATGCTATTAGGGCTCACGTTCATCATGACACCATGCATGGTACGAGCAAAAAGCACTTTGTCTTCATTGTAATAGGTAACAGCTATAAGTAGCTCAGTTTCATTGCCAGTAGTGGCTGTCCTAAGCTTCCAGCCGTTCTCAGGAGTAAAGTCATCCGGATCACACGTGGCGGCGGTGTACCGAAGGTGAGAAAATTGCTTCCCAACAGCTTGCTGAAGGTACTTTTGCTCAATGGAGTTGGAAATCGCCGTCGGAACACTGTGTTAGCAGAGAATTCAATCAAATGTCAAGTCACAGCATCATTGCTTTCTAGAGGGTCGCGCAAACTCCTTGGCTTACGGGTAATCGTTAATAAAGTTGCCTTGTGTAAGCTTCACCCTCCTAGTAATTCCACGCTGAACCGGTCTGGCACGACGTTTCCAATCGTCATCACCACTCATGAGGCCTCCCGGAGAAGGCATACCTCCGGAAAAAGATGATGGAGGTGGATAGGCAGGCATGTCAGACAATTGGAAGGCAGGCAGGGCACTAGGCGGGTAGCCTGGACCGCCAGCAGGGGGGTAATATCCTCCAGAAGAGGCTGACCCTGCGATAGGTATAGGGTGTTGAGTTAAGGAAGATTTCTCGTCATTGAATGAGGGTCGATAGTTAAGGGTTTGTTGTGAGGGAGATTGGAATTGAGAATAATTGAGTGGAGGCGACGCATCAAGACCCGATTCGTAGGTGGGTTGCCGACCAGGTTGCTCGCGCAGTGGATATTTTGAATAAGACATGAGAGTTCAATTAAACAGTAACTTCAAGAGGCCGGCAGTCGAGAATTTGTAAACCAAGTGTTTGCCAGCGGATGTGTACAGAGCCAACTAAAGTCTATCGAGCGTAAGACTTTGGGGAGGTTAACCGATAGGCACAAAAGGATTCGAGATACTGTGTCAGGTGGACAAAGTGATCTGCTTGGAAAAGAAAAAAGATAAGCAAGCTGGTCCGGCGCTATGCAAGCGATGTCCAAAAGGTGTTGTTGGGAGAGATGTGATCAAACAAATGGGGAGGGGCAGCTAGAGCTTCCGACAGGGGATGGTAACTTTGATGGGTGAGCCGTTACAGACAATAAATGCACTGTTCAGGGTGCATTGCAATCAAGCCAGGGACAGACGGAAATGGCAAATGCAGATAGATTGGGTCGTTTGGGAACCCAACTTGACAACAGATCTTGATCAGCTTAGCCTACATGAACCGCATTATATCAGCTGTCAAAGCGCTCCGCTGAAGGAATAGCGCACCCAGCCTCGGGAACAACGATAGGCGCACTCACGTAGCTAAACGGCATGTTGATGATGAGATTACTGAGATAAGTCGCCGTCTAGTATATGTATATTCCATTGGGTTCGGACTTCCCATGGGTCAAGTATCTTGTCCCGAGCTCTGACCGAGTCGTGGTCACTGCCGATCTATGACCAGCCTCATAAGCACGCAAGTGCCAGTCTCCCTCAGGAAACCAGTCAGTAGTGCTCCCAGCGGATCGATTGGACCGCCATGGATTGGGGAGGCCTCAGTCAAGATAGGATCATCTCTCGAGTACTTGGATTCTTCGCCTCGCGCTTGTCAAAGTGTATTGGTGTCATCTTGCTTGTTTGCCATGAATCACACAAAATCACGAAGTTTGCCACCACGCAACTTTGCGCTTGAGTGTTCTCTCCCCACACCTCAACGAGTTTCATTTCGCAGTTGATCTACATCAATAAATTCATCTTGCATCCAGTGGGTCATAGCCCGCTAAACATGAGCCGAGTGAGGTGATTCATGGACCACTACCACGCCTACAGCTAGCCCCCGTTTCCCGCTGTGGGCGGCTTGAGCAAATGCGTTACAGGGAGGGATTTGTGAGTGTTTACACAAGTTTTGGCCTGGGTGGTAAGATCAAATTCCACCTCTGTTGGTTTGTATCAATTTTAAACCCTTGTTTTCTGAACCTTACAATAAGTCCCACCCACCATCAAATCATTAAATTGACTATGTATCTTGCTCCACCCTACAATCTGTTGCAACTAAACCTTGAGACAACGGTGGGCCAGTTACATTAACAGTGTCGTTATCGGAGTGAATTGTTATTTTATTTAGATACACTAACAAAAAGACACTGTCAGTTTCAATTTTGGCCAACTCGCAATACAGAAGTTATCTATGAAAAAAAATTGCTGTTAGTGTATTGTTATTTTTATCCAGGAAAACAAAACTAAGAGCATCTTTATCGGTGGCTAAGTCCGCACGAGCTAAGGACTTCAGCCCCAATGCTCAACCACATCAGGTCAAGCTACGCATGGGCTAACCTTGCGCGAAGCTTGATTTTTGGCTAACCGTTGCTACATGTAGCAACAGTTAGCCCAAAGCTAGGTTAACTTGCTCTAACAATAACCAAATCCATTGTTAGTGTTAGTGTATCTGTGTTAACAGAAAAAAAAGATAAACCAACTGTTAGTGTATTGCTTTCAAAAACTACACTAACTGTTAATGTACTAGACTAACTGTTATTGTAGTGGCAGAATTATTACTAGATAATCAAAAACATTTCACCAATTCAATGTTCATATCCACCCATTGACTAATCTTCAACCTCATTTAACACTCAATTTATTAGTTTGATGCTGTTCTGAAACCAAAAAAACTAATCATTTATTTTTGGGCCTTTGACATGCAACCCATTGCTAGGTTGTCAAGGGGGTTGCACCAGGCCCCCCCCCCCCCCCAGCTCATGTAAAACCCCAGAAAATGGGCTGTTTGCTACAAACAAGAATCTGGTTTTCTCATAAAAACCCAGTTTTAGATACAACGTACATGAGCATGTTTGAAAAACAAGAATGAGTCATCCAAAAAAAATATGAATTGCATGAGCAACATCAAAAAGCCCATTTTAGCGCTTTTTGGACAAATTGTAGGGGTTTTCTTTGC
This sequence comes from Puccinia horiana, assembly GCA_001624995.1. Taxonomy (NCBI): domain Eukaryota; kingdom Fungi; phylum Basidiomycota; class Pucciniomycetes; order Pucciniales; family Pucciniaceae; genus Puccinia; species Puccinia horiana. The sequence continues at coordinate 529,223 of LWDY01000012.1, forward strand.
TATTGCAATGAAAGCTAGTGATAGCATGAAAATTCTGGATAAAAGATGGTTTTGGGAAGACTAAATAAAGTTGGTTTTTTTACTTTGCCAATGACTTCTTTTTTTCGTAGGTCATCCTCAACTTTCTTCAAATATGTGGGCTTGCTCATAGCCATAAGAAGTGCATGCAAAGACAAATGAACCCAAATGCAAGCTTCAGTGACGTCTGGCTGGGTTATATTCATCCCTTTGGTCCATCGGAATAGGGAATGCAAATTGTGTGTGTTGATTAATGCAAAGACTTGCCAATCTGGAGTTGAAGTATTGTATCCTAGTGATGCTGGGCTATTGGAGTTGTAGTAGAATAGTTGAATGTGCAGGTAGGATAATTTTCCATGTGTGTCAGATGCTCTGATGTAATCATGTCGGTCGCTTTTTGAGGTGAAAATTCCAAGTAACTTGGCAAGGTACATTGACTACCCAGGACAATCCAGCCCCCATATTTAGTAAATTAAGAGTGTAGTAGTTTTTGAAAACCAATGAAAAGAGACTTACCCCTTTTTTGATTACAACATCCAAAGGATTATCACTGCTAACATCACCAGTGTTGAAAAGTGCATGTGCAGTAAAATCTAATTTCACTGAACTGTTTGTGGTGAGATTTCTGAGATTGAGCTGGGCTGGTATGTATGTTCCATCGGTGCATACGGCTTACTGTGACCTGTTTTGTGTTGGCATAATGCAAGTAGATTGGAACAATCTTGCTGCAACTTAAGTCTTGGGATCAAGGGATTGATCCTTCTCAGAAACAATGTCAATAGCAACAGCACCAATCACAGCTGTTCCCCTACAATTTTCATGTTGTTTGTTTCCGCAGTGCAGCTGGATTTCACTGTCATGATTGCGGCGGATATCAGCTAGACTTTCTTCTTGACAAGAGGAGACCTCCTCAATTACTTCCTCCAAGTCGGTTTCATCTGAGGCTAGAGTGCGTATTTGATACATGTGGCAGTCACCATCAATCAAAATGGCAAAATGGAATTTAGCTTACGTTGTGGGTTGAGAAGATGCTTAATGGACATGCGACTGTTTTCCATCATTTCAGTGTGCACTTCATTGTGCTTGTTCTCTTGGGAAACAAGTTCATGGTCGAGTAAATGGTGTTCACCAGCTAACAGGACAGCTTCTTGTATTGCAACATTCATATTTTCACACTTTCCAAGCTCTGGAGTGCTATTAGTGGTGTAACAATAAGATTGTCCTATACTGAACTGCACACCTATTAGGTTTGGATGAGGTTATTTAGTCTTCAAAAATATGTGGGTGATAGTCTTTGATGATAAACTCACTGTCCTCCCTGTGGTTCAACACCTCAGGTGAATTGACACCCCTGTTGTTTAAGCTGGGTATTGGTCGCATACCAGTAAAACTAATAGGATCATCTTCACGCTGTTGAGATAGTTTCAGAAGGACTTCTGTCTTCTAGTTGGTTGGAAATTCAGCCAAGTTTTTGTAAATCCCAGGATCTTTGACAAGTGGGTCTGAGAAAGAATATTGATAGCCTACAGTCAACTCCAGAAAGTCAGTATCAATCTTTTATCATTTAAATCTAATCCACTTACCTGTATGAATGTGTTCAGAATTAGGCATTTTCACTCTTACACACATGATACTTTTTACAATTGTGGAGATCTTTGGCATCATCTGCCTTGAATCTAACACCGTGAAGTTAGTGAGGATTACTCTCAATAGGTACATCTGGATAATATTCTCAATGTGAAACTATCAGGCTGAGAAGTGAATCAGCCAGTAACACTAAGATTTTCAGTCTTGGGTATGAGATGCCATTTCAATTAAGAGACATAAATCCTGTGGATTTATTTTGTTCCAAAAGGTACTCATGCCATCAAGTCAAGAAAAAGTGGGATGTGTATCAGTGGTGGGCTGCTACACTACCCTACACTTTTTGGCAAAAAAGCGCAGCGTAGGGGCGGTTTTTGTTGCCCGCAGCGGCGTAGCATTAGTCATATTTGTAGCGGCTTTGTGCTGCGCTACAGAAACTGTAGCGGCTAAAAAACTGACAAAAAGCCACTAACATCTCTGTAGCGCAGCGTAGCGGGCCTGGGGCACGTAGCATTAGCGCAATTCTGCTAGCACTTGCCGGAAAATCTTGTAGCGTTAGCAGAAACTACACTATGCTAATGCTACGGGTAGCGTAGCCAGCCCACCGTTGTGTGTATTCCAATATGATTCTATCACCATGACTCATGGTTTGATTTAACCATGAATCACACATCTCACCCATGATAAAAAGATACATGGCTAATCCTGTACATTCTGGAGTTTCAATAGCAATTCTGACCATGTGGTAATTGAAAACACAATACACACGACCATCATCCTATTCATTGCAGATGTAAACATATTTTGTGTAGAGTGAAGTTGTGTTGTTTTTGAGGATAGCAGCAAGATGGGCAATTGGAAACCAGTACTTCCCAAATCATAGCAGACGTGCACCAGATAGCAAATGATTAGTGCAAGTCTTGCGAGTATGTTTGGGATCTTGAAGGGCAACCGGTGGTGGGTTTCCAATCAAGGGGATTTTTATTTTAAACTCAGTGCAAACAAACTTCAAGTAGTAGCTAGACAATCTACCAAGCAACATCTGTGCCCAAAGCTCATTTGTGGCACCATCCGAGCTGAGAGAGAGAATGTTCAAACTTCCAGAAATTGTTGGTGTGTTTCTACAATGTCATCGTCTGTCTTGTTATTGTGACTGGCTAGAAGTGCAACAACGTATGTTGGAATACCAGGTAAAGGGACTTGGATTGTATAAGCACACAACTTTGCACACAGTTTCTATAGTAAAAAAATTTCTCAAGTTATTTTTTAGAAGCTTTCCTCCAAGTCAAACTTGATGGAGGCTTGGGGCATTGACTCAAGAGTTGTGGGGGTTTTGTAGTTAAAGTAGGAAAATTAAAAGAAGGGAAAAAATCCATTCAATTTGGTGAATTGAAACTCTCTAAAAACTTCAGGGTATTAGAAGGCCGGCACTCAGATGATGCAGTAAATTTTCCAGCCCATTTGCTGTGATTTTATTCTATTTTTGGCATTTTTGGAGTTCCAACTCCCAAATTAAAAAATGAATTTGAGTCACGACTCCCAAAGGTGACATCACAGCAATTGGGGGAGTTGCAACAGGACCCCCGAGGGCAATTGGGGGAGTCACAACAGGACCCCATAGAGCCCCTAATGAGCCGGCTCATGTTATTGAACAAGTGAAAAGAAAGATTGTGTACTGTGGGAATTGAACCCACAACCTCAGAATTCATGACTGATGCTCTAACCGTTGAGCTAAGTACCCATTTCCCAATGTTGAATACATTTGGTAATGTATGCTTGTTATTGCCTCCATTGCTGTTAGGAAGTGTCAGCCTTTGAGGAAGTTCAAGCGGTTGAACTAGTGCTTGAGGTCTTCTAACAGGGAGGTTGATGATGTGAGAAATACAAAGCCGGTGTCTTGAACAGTGATTTGGATATTTATTGAGGACTGGCAATCTTCAGACAGTGATTCGGATATGTATCTGAAAATGAAGAGGAAAGGTTGTTGTCTTGTCTTGGATTTCTGAGGAACATAGAAAATACAGGGTGTGGCTTATAACTAGAGGATAATGACTAAGGCCCCGTTTGGCACTGTCATAAAGATGGGTGTAATATTGAACATTTAATTCAATAAAACCCAAACTGTTTCCACAAATATAACGAAATTGTTGTATAATAAAAAAACACTTCCTGCTCCATTATTGACAACATAAGAGTCCATGTATTGGACTGTCTGTAGTTCCATAATAGAATTATTACCCTTTATATCTGTTTCAAGTGTAATATTAATATTGTGATGCTAATGACAGCCTCACATGCCCATGTTGATGTCACAAATGATGAAGCAGGTAGTAATCTTTATTTATATACCAGCTTTGTTGTATTTGTGCCAACCATGTGACTCTTATTGAATTAAATGTTCAATATTACACCCATTTTTATAATGGTTCCAAACGGGGCCTAACTCTACTATAAGCATAAAAATATGATAATACTGAGAAAGAATAAATAAAAAGAGTTAAACAAGGGGTAAGTGATGCAGTCTGTGTAGTAAATGAAATGTAAGCTTAATCAAGGTACATTGAGTTTACTTGCTGACTGACAGGAAGTCTCACATGGATGTGTTAGCAATGTGGAACAAGCAGTGCCTGGTTTGACACTTCAACACATGTAGGTGATATCAAATCTGGTTTTTTGTCTAAACCTGCTCATGTAAATCACAAAATTTGTTGCAATATCATAATTTTTCCATTCTTTTTCTTGAAAATCTCAGGGGTATCTATTTGATGCTGCTTGTTGCTACAATTTTGGACATGGTAATGCCCATGTACACCAGCTGCTCAACTCGACTCAGCTACCCCAGTTACATCAGATGGATCTTTCAAACGTCCACCTGGAGTCCATGCTAGGTCGGATTAAGATTGATAGATCATTTTCCATCTTAGCCATTTTGGTCTGATTCCGGTACCTGCAAATTGGGAGAAGCTGCATAACGTTTGAGTATTTGAATCCGGTATAAGTTTTGACAGGATTGATGGATGAGAGAATGAATCAGATAGCGCAAGATGGGTGGTAAACCGGTGAGTGCTGGGTGGCTTGGGTAGTGGTGCAATCTGAGTGATTGATAGGGCAAAGGAGGATGTGAATCAGATGAAGGTATTCATCTTCAATGCTGAACTCCTCTAGGGAGTTGGTGTCATCCTCTTCCTCCTTCGACTTGGATCCAAATTAGTCCTCCATGAGCTGGCGGCGCTTGGCGGTACAGTTGGACATGATTGGGTGAGTGTCATACAACAGACTCAGCACTCAGGATCTCGCAGTTGGATCTTCCTTGCATTTGCTAAGGATGCTTTACAACCTCAGAAACTTTCAAGCTTTTGGTTAATCCTTGGTGTGGTATCTTTTAATAACTCTCTACATTCAAAAATTAAACGTTTTTATTTACTCTTATATACAGTCAGAAGACCTCAAATATGATTGAAGAACTGGATTCTACGACTCAACTTAACCTAGTCACCACTTACGGGACCCTTACAACCCAACTGGATCAGAAGTTACATCACTCATTCTCAGCTACATGTCAAATTACACAATACACACTCATTACATAACCCATACACTTGGACAACCCAGTACTCAACATACATACACATATTACATACTCTATTCAACTACCAAAACAGCCACCCAAACACAGTACAAACAATCAATACAGTTTTCATATACAATCTTATCTCCTCTCATGCAGGCAACTAGTGGATATTCTGACACCACTTCTTGTTTGGATGACACCACTTTCTACTCACATGGTGCAATCTTTGTTTGTATGACACCACTTTCTGACAGTTGCCCCACCTTTTTCCAATCTTCTGACACCATTCTTATTGTTTGGTTCTGTATTCTCATATTCTGACACCACTTTACATATTCTGACACCACTTATAGCCTGTATTAGTATGTTTTCTGTTTGGTCATGTGTATTCAGGGTGCACCCCTCTTGTAGCTAAAATCCCTCAATTTTCTCTATATAAGGAGGCTCTCCTCCTGCTGTTTTTCCTTTCCTCACCAGATCTACTCATCATATTTTCTTTATAGCTCTCTCACATACTCATATCAGAATTCTTATAGTTAGCCCCTTATCAGCTATGTTACTGGTCACTCCTCCATATTATTAGTCACTCAATATTGAGGTTTTATAGTCTTATTTACTTTATACTCTATCATCATTAGTCTTATTATCAATCAAAACTCTTAGTTATCTCATACCACCCCTTGGTTCAAGCCCTGGTGTAGTAATAGTACTTACAGGTTCCTTATCCAACTGGGCTATTCTCAAAGTTCACTTATATAACCCCTCTCATCACTTCATAACCCCTCATCAAGAGGTCCTCTGTTCAATCCCTGGTTGAAGCGCTTGCTCCCACATCACCTCAACACTCCATCATCATATCACCCTTTTACATCAATCACCTCTAAACCAACATCATCAACTCCGTATTCCATCATCAGAATAGGTAGTTATCCACACTCATCTTGAACTCATCCTATCATGATAAATAAACTGCCAAAAGCCCTTGGTGGTCTTGTTTTTCTGATAACATAGAAGGGCAGAGCTTGCAACTCCACCATCCCCTTCTCCATTCAGAAAAAGGGTATCACTACACCTTTTGAGTCTTACATTGGGTTGCATATGACATCACCTATGCACCCTCAGCAATCTTCAGTGCTCTCTCGAAGTTACTTTCCAAACCTTTAAAGATTCAATAGCACGTTGCTTTCCAGTTATGCAAACAAAAGCAAGACCAATAACCCTCTTACCGGTCTTCCTTTGTTTTGGCATTACTCCCTTTTCCGGATGCACGCATTTCCTCTTCGAACTTTCGAACTTGAAAAGCACAGTCCTCGAACTTCAAACTTCACTTCAATCACTCTCACACCCATTGCACTTACCCTTGCTTGGTCCTTTAGTCATGGACTCGCCTTGATGTTGCTTGACCTCCCTCTTTCATTTCTTCTGCTTTGAACCTATGACCTCACATCTTGTTCAAACCTATGTCATACCTTTGTAGCATAACTTGATTCGGCCTTCTTTGGGCCATCTCATTGTGAACCCTTTCAGTGTTCTCTAAGTCCCTCTGAGCCTAAGTAACTCTTCTTCGAAACAAAGAACAACTTGGAACAGTCAGTCCTCTCTTGGAAGCTATCTCTTTTCCTTTCCCTTCCTTCAAATAGTGCCCACCCGTCTCTTGTACAAGACACCGTGTGACAGTGAGCTTGCAAATTTGGCTTGCAGTTTATCCAACACCGATGTGGGGAAAATAGCTGCACCTTAACTTGGAATTTGGCCGCGGGCCAAATTGGCAAACTGATAAAGATGCTCTAACAGTATCGTTATTGTAGTGTATTGTTAGTTTTTTTAGATACACTAACAAAAAGATACTTTTAGTTGCAATTTTGGCCAACTAACACTACAGAATTTATTGGTGAAAAAAATTGCTGTTAGTGTATTGTTATTTTTATCCAGGAAAACAAAACTAACAATAACCAAATCCATTGTTAGTGTTAGTGTATCAATGTTAGGAGAAAAAAAAGATACAGTAACTGTTAGTGTATTGCTTTCAAAAACTACACTAACTGTTAGTGTAGTGTTTTCACAACTACACTAAATGTTAGTGTAGTGGCAGAATTATTACTAGACAATAAAAAATCACCAATTCCATGTTCATATTCATGCATTGACCAATCTTCAACCTCATTTAACACTCAATTTAGAATTAGTTTCATGCTGTTCTGAAACAAAAAAACAAATCATGTATTTTTATTCTCTATGTCTTATAGATCTACTTTCTTTCTTTGACTATTTTTAATAGGATAATGAATCTGATAATGAAATGATTCATCTCAAGGGTGAAACCACCTGGGGAATTGAAATTACTTTTCAACACTATCATAATAGAATGAAAAGATACCAAGAAAACAAACAAGAATAAACCACATCATTTTCTTGTTTTTCAGTATTTCTTTCACTAGACTGAGTTTTCTGCAATGTTAGCTGTTGTTAGTCTTTCAAATTCAGTGTAGCATAGCGTAACTTCACTAAGGGCCTGTACCATAGTTTCTGCGGATTTCAAACCCACGGAAAGAGCCCGGCCAAATTTCAAATTTCAAATTATTGATTTGTTTCAGGATTCTGAATTCTGGAATCCTAGGTATTCCAATACCTGTATAATAGCCACTGTCAATAACGAACCCCCTCACCTTGGAGCAAAAGGCTGTATTGGTGTTATTTGTCATTATACTAATTATCAAGCTCGAGGAAGAAGATAACCTGCCATACTACAGCAATGGCGGACAGATTCCTTCTCAATGATGCTTGGCCAGAACTCTTCCATGAGGTAACCTTGTTGGAAAGGCCGGTCTTCCATGCTCTTCTCACTGAACTTACCTCAAAAGGCCTGCTAGAAGATGGACAATCACTTACCTGTGAAGAGCAGGTCTTGATATTCTTGGACATTGTGGTCCACAACAACTTGATGAGACACACTGCCATAAAATTCTGCTGGGGTCTCTTTACTGTTCAGAGGTGAGTTTTTTTTTTTTTTCTTTGACCCTTATATGTATGGCCATTTTTGTTCATCTAATAGTATTTCTAATGCAGATACTTCCATCATGTCCTCATCGCACTCGTCTCTTTGTACCCAAAATATGTACAGCTGAAAGTGAACAACTTGACGATCCAAAATATTTTGCATTCAAGCGATGTCTGGGAGCGCTCGATGGTGTATTAGTACCAATGACCTATGGCCAAACAAGCTGCCTACTAAAGTCATAAGCAAATCATAAGTCAGAACGTTCTAGCTGTGGTCAATTTCAATCTCAAATTTCTCTATGTTCTGGCTGGATGGGAAGGAAGTGTGCATGATAGCAGGGTACTTGCAGATGCATTCAATAAAGGCTTTTTGATACCAGATCACAAATATGTCCCACCTGGCCGATGCAGGTTATGCCCTTCAAAAAGGGGTAATCACACCCTTCTGGGCGACCCGGTACCACTTGAAAGAACAAGCAGCAGTGGGTTTGCGACCCGACTCACCCAAAGAACTTTTTAACCTCCGCCACGCTTCGCTTTGTAATGTGGTTGAGAGGATTTTCGGCTGCCTCAAAGCCAAATTCAAGATTCTTACAACTCCATCCGAGCACAGAATCCACAGCCAACTTCAGCTTGTGTACGCCCTCACAATGCTGTGAAACTTCCCTTGCAAGCATGATCAACACAAGGATCTTCCTGAAGCTGATGAGGAATTTGAAGAAACCAATGATCCTTCAAACAATATTACCCCATCAGTCTATCGCCGGACAGCTGCCAAGGACGCTGCTATGGTATCAAGAAGGAATCGCTTGGCCGAAAAGATGTGGAACCAGTATCAGAGCTACCTCCAAGGGTGGTCTTCCTGAACCACTTGATGTTGTTATCTCTCACTATTTCTTATGTTGTTGTCTCTCGCTTTTTTATTACCTTTGCAATGAACAATCTGTTTGATGTCACTATTACATGGAAAGATAATGAATCAATGAAATCTACATTCTTTCTAAGACACTGTTTAACCAGGCTTGACAAACTTCGGCATTGGTTGTAGATGCCAGAGACATAAGCACCTCAGAATTGGCCTCTGATTCGACTACACCTATCAATTTGACATATTCAGATATTGGAACTTGTCCAAAAAACATTGAGGCCATCTGTTTGATGGCCTCTTGCCGAACCAAACAGGATTGGTCTTGAGTCTTGATAGATGTGTCTGGTTTGATATCAGTATCCTTTTGGCTGGAATTTGTTTGAAGAACACTGACGATTGATTCAACCCCGCTCTTGAGGATATTGTACTTGGACTCTTGGACACACTTCTGTGATCGGATGGGTTTTTTTAACGACTTCGACTTTATCTTCATCGGAAGAGCCGACTCTCGCTGGCTTTTGGAAGAGCTCTTTGATAAACCAGCTGATGCAGTGGGGCCGATTTTGTCCTCGGATTCCTGCTTTGATGAGGGGCCTCGCCAGGAAGAAATGCAGATTCACCTGTGGCAAAAGTCCCTTCAAAAAGCTCCTGGGCTATCTCATACCAGGGGATGTTACCTCCACAAAGGCTTCCAAACTTCCGTTTGGGGATGAGCCTACATAGTATATATAGTACCGGTCAGGATTCTTTTTGATAAGGCATGGATTGATATTCGAGCCTTACCTCAATCAAATTCTTCCAAGTATCATTGTCTGCTGTGACCATCCCAGTTGATGTGTTCCAACCAAATCCAGATTGTGCAAGGAGGAACTTCATGTCAATGTAGAGCTTTCGGATTGCTCCCTTTTGATTTTTCACTTGAGCCGAATCAAAAGACATATTGAATCGGGCATTCATTTCTTTCACTACTTGACCCCACACGTCCGCTTTCAGCTTACTGTTATTGGTTCCTTTGCCTAACAAAATTTGATCGAGGATGAAATTGAGAAGTGCTACACGTTGATTGTCAGTCCAGGTATGATTCTTCTTCTTCTTTTCATTTTTGTCACTGTCGTCTTCTTCTTTTTTTGGTGTTTTTTTTGTTGCTGACATTTTTCTTTGGGGCAATTGTTTTTTCGTATTTGGTCTTGCATTTGCAGTCTTGTCTGAAGAAGGGTGAAGATTGGGATCCAAATAGCTGAGTAGGTTTGACATCGTGAATTGTGATGGAGGTAATGGAGGGAGTGCGTCTAGTAATCAAAAATTGATGATGGACCCAATTTTTCAAAACCCTGGATTTCGGGTCAAATCTGGGGTTTTTGGATAGGCAAAAGGGGGCTATGGTACTCTGGATTTTAAATGGGTCAAGCTAAACGCACACCAAACTTTTACTACGTGCACGCCAAAAAGCCCTACAAAACATCAGTATGCCAAATGACTATGGCGTGGACTGGTATTGACGCCAAGAAGGCTTGGTTCCCGCAAGCCTGCATGCTGTGGAGTCTTTATAGTCGATAGGCTCAGCAGTGGGAATGCTGCGACTCAGGGGGGAATGCAGTGTGAGGAAAGCATGGTGTAGAAGCTAAGTGGATGTGGTGATGCGGGAAAAGCAAACAAAGGAAAGTATCTTCAAGACTTTTGGGTTACTGAACAGAACTTTGCAGATTACATTTTATAGCGGGTAGAACCTCAGTAGTTAGGGGATTTTCAGGGGCTCAGCGTGCAGTGGAGGAAAGTTGGGCGGCCAAACTGGCTGGAACGGGACTGCAGGGGCATCTTGGGTCGGGTATAACCTAGGGGATCCGAGGTTGTGCAGGAGGGCGTTTTGGGGGCAGTGATTTGTCAAGCGAAGATCAATGGCAGGGTGAAGTACACGGGAGTGGGTGGAAAAGGGGACTGGCGGGAATGTGTTGTATTTTCTATCATCATCGTATTATTATCCATCTTACTATCTACACATCGAAAGGAATCATCGTGGAAAAGGATTACAGCAAAAAGTGTGAAGGTCGTCAAATCAGCTCAGTGTATTGCAATCAGTGAAAGGGACTGTTTGTTATAGAGCAGAAAAGACTTACTACGTGCTTTGAAAGTTAGTCGACAGACAAAACCAAAGAGTTCATCGAATCATTGGAAGAAGACTTACAGCTGAACAGCTGCGCGGTTTTTCTTACCACAACGCCAGAACAATTGTCCTGTAAATAAAAACCCAGCAACACCTGAGCAAGGGTGTTGCCCCAACCACATTGGAATGTCATAATCATGCAGGCCAGTTAGGAATCTTCGGCACACTTAATTGGCCTGCACTCCTGGGTACTCAACATATCTTTGTGGAGTACCCAGGAGTGCAGGCCAATTAAGTGCGCCAAAGCTACAACTTCAGATTTCCAAGTCCACCCATCCACAGAAAACCCACCACAAACCACATCACAACATGTACTCGAGCAATCACCCAGAAAATCCAACCAACCACACCCCCAGAAATCCCACTCCTCAGCCGACAACCGTCACCATCACTCAAGAGGATTGGTCCCGAATGAAACAGATCTTTGCATTACTCCCAACCCCCTCAAAAATATCTGTCACTCCCAAGGCACCTATCTCGGTTGCTCCGCTGGCTCCAGCAAGCGTCCCCTTGGTTCCTTCGAGCGTCTCCTTGGCTCTGGAAAGCGTCGCCTTGGCTCATCGGGCTCCTTCAAGCCTCATTGCACCATCACTGGCCCCATCCGACTTCTCTACAGCACCCCCAGCCCCCTCTGAACTCCTCCCTGACCCAGATGATCACCAAGATGGAACTTGCCTTCCAGCCCAAAGAAACTCCCCGCGAACTCCAACTCATTACCAACATTGAAGATTTTAACTTTAGTACTGGAGGTGAGGCGATTATGTTTTTTTGTTATCATTTGTCAATGACCATCTAATCTAGTAACACCTCTTCGATACATTAGAGCCACTTGATCCTCCCCCTCCGGCCCAGTTCCAGTCTATGGAAGCGTTGGTCCAGTTCTGTCAAACCTGGGCAAGATACCATGCATATGCAACCACAAAGTCAAGTTCTCATGCAAATAAAAATGTGTATGTACACCCAATGCAATCGATCCGGACATTTTGGTGGATCTGTCTTGAACTTATCAGGAAGAAAAACATTAACTGTCTGTTTGAGTTGAGAGGAACTGGAGATCCAACATGGTACGCACACCCACGAACCTTCAATGGGACCTTTCTCTCACAGTGCGCACCGGAAACTTCTCCCTGAGCAATTTGAGGAGATTCAAACCAGAGCAAATTCTCTGTCAACTCCGAACATCGGACAATGAAACTTTTGCAACTAACAAAACTGTTACAAATGCGCTTCAGAAGATCCGGCACGAAGATTTGGCTGGCTGAAAACCCATCGAAGCATTAATGTGTATCCTCAAGGAATCCAACTGGGTATGGGATGTCAAGGTAAACATGTCCGGATTGTTCCTCAACCTCTTTTTTGCTCACCCTGGTTCACTTCACCTTGCTTGGATCAACCATCATGTTGCGCTCTTGGATTCTACGTATAAGAAAAACCAATATCAACTCCTACTCCTTCACGTGATTGGTCAGGCGGCGTCAAACAGGTCCTTCTCTATAGCTTTCTGTTTCTTAACATATGAAGACAAAGAAAACTACATATGGGCTGTCAACAATCTGAAGAAGCACATTTGGCGACCCCAGCACACCCCACAAGTATTTATCACAGCTCGCGACCACACTTGCAAGCATCTTCCCGAAATCACAAGCCAACCTCTGCACGTGGCATATCACCACAAATTGCAAGAAATATTTCTCAGGAACCAACACTGAAGATAGCTGGGAGTGATTTATGAAACTCTGGCAGAAAGTCACTTCGGCAAAAACACCCAAGCTCTACGACGAACACATTGGAACGTTGATGGATTTCATTTCGACTCTCCCCGCTGTCCAATCCTACATTGAAACATCCATTCTTCCAGTAAAACAGCTATTCGTGGTTGCCTGGGCTTGCAAGCATCCACACCTCACAAGTCAAATCAGGTCATGTGTACATTAAAAACTTTGTCAAGAATTTGACAGGCAACCTCCTCTCCGTTTTCACCGCCTTAAGCCTTGCAGTTGACTCAAAGATCAACCATGTGCATGAGTCCATTGGGCGGGACACAGTCAAAACTCTCGCCAATTTTCCAAAGTCCTTCATTCCTCTCCTTCGCCGTATCTCAACATTTGAAATCAAACAATGTCTAGCTCAATACAAATGGTTGGCCAAACTCGATCAATCTGAGCCTTGTTCTCATACTGTAACCATTGGAATTGGTATCCCCTGCGTTCATAGGATTGCTGAAATCCAATCCAATGGTGGATGTTTGACGCCAGATTATTTTCATCATCAATGGCACTTGAAGTATAATCCTGAGATTACTGTAAGTTTCCCGCTCTTGTCATTTAAACCTATGGTCATGCTGATTTAAAGCAATTTTTATGCTTGATTGTTTGCTCTAGAAAACCAAAGTAGCCAAACTTGACATGGATGAAGAAATCAAGAAAATAACAGTGGCTCTATCTCACAAACAGCCACAATCCCTTGCAAGCATACTCAACCAAATCCACAAAATAGCCACTGGAACTCATGTGGCCGTGCCAATCAAAGCACCAGAGATAAAGAAAAAAAACCAAAGGTTGACCATCACTAAAGTCAAGGCAGACTAATTCGACTAAGCAAAACCGATCTGCATTTGAGATTGTTGAATCTAATCTGAAAAAACTTACTGCCGCAAAGAAGAGATCATTGAAGTCTGGAGAAGCCCAATCGAAAAGAATCAAGAAGAGCAATAGCAATCAGGAACACCTGAGGGAATCTGAAGAATACCAAGAAACCAATGGTCAAGAAAGCGACGGGGATTCAAACAAAAATGAAGATGACGGGCCATCAAGTGTCAGCAGCAACCATGATGAAGAGATGAAGGATTCTAAACCTGATGTAAATCCCAGCTTGCCAGTAAGATATTCCTCTCTTCTTTGTTCTAGCTTACCCAGACAGATGGCAAACTGATGTACATGATGATTAGAGCAATTATATGTCACAGATTCCTGAAAAATTGCACAAGTACCTCTCTGACCTATTTGATCCCCAATCTGATGGGAATTGTGTGTTTCACTGTCTAGCCAAAGCACTCAGATACTCGGAAAGTGAATGGTTCAAAGTCAGAGAGGAGTTATTTGCAGAGGTAAACAAAAACAAAGACACATACACAAAACTGCAAGGCAGTGAAGAAGCTCTGACCAAAATTCTCGACGGGCTGATTGTGAAATCCACGAAGTCAAAGATTTATCAAAAAAACTGGCTCAACAATCTCGCACATAGTCAGATTATTGCAAACACTTACCTTTGACCCATCATTTTTCTTTCATCGGCTTCCAGTAGCACCTATCTTCCACTTCAATCCAGCCCAAACGATTCAAAAGAAACCAAGCCTATTTATCTCGTCTATGTTGAAGGTAATCAATGGATTTTGGCCACAATTGACAGAGAGAATGGGGTCAAGCCAATCCCCCCTCCTGTTTTGGCCACTCAGTTAACATCCAGGAGCGCTAAAAACTGGTTGACTTACATTGAAAAGAATTTTGATCTCTACAAATCCCTCAAAATCTAAGTCATTCACTATTCTCCTTCCTAAATTTCTTGAAAATCTTTCCTGTTTTCTTGTTTTTCTTGTTTTTCTTGATTTTTTTTTTGTTATCATTCCCTTCTTTTTTTTCTTTCAATTAATTACATGAAAGGAATGGAATCTACTCTGAAAAAATCTGCTGCATGGAAGTGCAGCTTGGGGAAAAGCTGGAGTACTGAGGAAATGCTGGAGTGCAGAGTGGTGCACGCCAACTTGGGCCAAATTTCACCAAGTGCAATTTGGCCTGCATGCCAGGGAAATGGGACATAAACCTGGCCTTCAATGCGGGGCAGGCCCATTTTCCTGGTGTGCTGGAATGCATACACCCTCAAAAGTCACCTTTTTGGTGTGCAGCCCTCAGTACTCCATATTCTTTGGCGCTCAGGTATGTACACAACACTTTCATTGGCGTGCATTTTCTTGAACACCATTCTTTTTGGCCTCCGGAGATGGGCACACCATTTTCTTGGAATGCACGTAGTAAAAGTTTGGTGTGCGTTTAGCTTGAACCTTTTAAATCAGTGGAATTGAAAAAAAAAATTAAACCCGCGCCCAATCCTGGGATTTTGTGTGCTATGGTACAGGCCCTAACTCAGAACTGTTACCCCAAAAACCTGTTATCCAAAAAAAAGTTACAATATTTGTTAGCGCAGTGTTGATTATTTCCAACTAACAATACAAATTTTTTGCAACAAAAATCTTTCACTAAACTAACAGTTAGTTTATCAAAATAAAAATCCAAATAACAATACACAATTCTGTGAGAAAAAATAAACCAATATACTAACAGTTATTGTCAATTTATTGTAGTGTAGCGTAGCGGCCCACCATTTCTGCAGATTACACCTTGCACACTGCACAGTGCACACACTCCCAGACACTTTGTGCACTGCAAGTAAAAGAAGCAATTTTTGGGTTTTCTTTGGAGAATTGTGAGCCTGGGTCTCTTTAGTGACTGCAGGACACAAGGGTAATTTTGCTCTCACAGTTGTATTTCTAGGATTGAGGGAAAAAAGAAAACAACTAGAGGAGAGATAGAGAACTACTAAGGTAAAAAAAGAGAAAAGGAGGAAAACAAGATAATAAGCAGTCTTATTGCTCCCTTGGTAGCTGCTATGTGGAGGTTACTTGACGCAGCAGAGATTACTCAACACCTCTCTCTCAAAAGAAACTGAGAAAGGATGGTCTAGTTAAAACTAGCCACTTCTGCTTTTTAGACTAATGCATCAAGGATACGCAGCAGGGGAACCAGAAATAAGGGCTGTAACAGAACCAGCGGTGGATTTATGTTGAAGAAAGAAAAGGAAGAGACTGGTATTGTTTTGAAGCAATGAAAATAAGTTAACAAGGTGGAACTTACTTTGGAGGAACTTAATTACTTGTAAAGTGAGAAGGTTTCACCAAATTGGGTTCCTATATGAGGAAAACCACGCGCCACAAAGGTTGTGATCCTAAGAAGGGTATTTTCAAGGTTCTGAGTCGAAGTCTAAGGATTGTAGCCGTTTCACAGAGACTAGAGCAACTTTGAGAATTTTCTTGTATGATTAAAACAGGTTTCTGACCAATGTGGTTTGGATTAAACTCATAGTTTCATATATTCAATGTTCAAGCTTTTAAACTTTAATGTCAATCAATTCCAACTTAATCATTGTATTCAGACAGTTGAAAGACAACACAACTCAACTCAGTTATATACAATGAAGAAAAACAAGAAGAATTGAGATAAAATAATATTGTTATTCAGAGATAAGGAAGCATATTATTTAACAGAGAAATCAATTGAAGACTTTTGGGAAATAAGTAATGTCTCTAAGGCTGACAAGTCAATAGACAGGCTCATTATTAATATTTTTGGTGTTTAGTGAAGCTCATTGTATGCTAACAAAATACAATAAGAACCAAACAAACTGTAGTATTTCAGGAATTACAATTCATGTTCCAGCAGTCCAAAAAATCCAAACCATTGATAGAATCATTATTAATGTGATAAAAGCTACTTCAGAAATTCTTAGATACTTTTTCAGTCTGGGGAGTGCGCACATTGTGCCACAAAGTTTAATCTTCAGTGAGCAGATGATGGAAAAAAATGCAGAGGATCTCAAATGGAGAATCAGATCATAATGAATAATGTGAAGTTTTAGGGAGGCTTGGGGCATTGACCCAAGAGTTGGGGGGGTTTTGTAGTTAAAGTAGGAAAAGAAAAAATCCATTCAATTTGGTGAATTGAAACTCCCCAAAAATTTCAGGGTATTACAAGGCCGGCACTCAGAGGACTTAGTAAGGGTCCTTACCATTGCTGGTGTCTGTTTCTGGAAACAGGTTTTGCCCGGACCCAAAAACCAGTTTTCCAGAAGCGGTTCCTGGAAGTTGGAATTCCTGCGGCGCACAAATGTGTACCATTTCAAACAAGAGCTTTCTGTTCCTGGAAATGGATTCCTATGAAATCATGTACCATGGCCCTCTTGCCATGCTGGTGAGGGGGGTTTATTGAGGCATGGTGATCAATCAGACAGATAAACCGTTGCCAGAAACAGGGGTACCCCTGTTCCTGGAAACAGTAGTTTTTTGGCCAGAATAGATTCTGGAATTGCTCCCGAGACAAGTCACCATGGTACGTGATTCTGGGGGGAATCACTCCCTGTCAAAAGAAAACAGATTTCTGTACTCAGAATCAATTTCTGAGCAGCAATGGTGCGGGCCCTAAATTTTTCAGCCCATTCGATCTTTCCAAAAGATTTTATTTTATTTTTTGCATTTTATGAGTCCCAACTCCCAACTTAAAAATCAAATTCAAGTTGCGATTCCCAAAGTTGAAATGAGTTGTTTAACCAACATCATGAAAAATTGTGTCGCTTGCTATACAAGTGACATTCTGAGGTAAAAAGGCCCCTGTGTACTTCTTGTATAGCAAGAGACACACCAGTGTTGTGGTATACTTTCCTGTGTTTCTTAACAGGGAAAATTCAAAATTTTATTATATCTTTTTATAAACTCACAATAGGGTCAAAATGACATCAGAAATGGATTATACGGCCAAAATAACCCCTACTCACTCACTGGAACCACCCTCATAGCTCTGCTGGTTTAGAAGATACAGGGACATTCCTCTTTGTGGCCAATTCTTGGGGGTATTTTGAATATATATTGCATACATGTCATAACCACAACTGGGACTGCTTTTTCATATTGCATTTCTGGATTTTAGGCTGGATATGAAAGGGATTTATGGTAGATAGACTAGTCACAGCCACTTAGTGGATCTTCAGGCCAGTATTTGGGGTGTACCCCTTTGGCTAATATCCCTCATTTTTACTATATAAGGAGGCCTTCTGCCTGCCAGTTGTTCCCCACCATCCCACCATCCCATCATCCCATCATCCAATATATTGGGCACTGGTCACATGACATTCATCCAACTTTCTATATCCTGAATATCCTAGTCTTATATTTTATTATCCACTTTATATTTTATCAACTTGATAACCACTTTTATATCTTGCAATAACACCCTTATAACCATCAATTATATTGACCTCAAGGTCACGTGTTCAATCCTCATTCAAGTCATACCCAAAATAAGGAGCCTTCACCCTGCCTCATTTTTACCCTTTTTTTTGAACTTATATACCCTCACCCAAAAGACCTGAAATCAAAAGACCTGAAATCAATCCCTGGTTGAAGCATTTTCTCACACACTCAACACCTCTTCAGTCACCTTATCCTTACCTTATCCATACCATCAGACATCATCATCATAACCTCATCAACAACTCCAACAACATCAATAACATCAACAAGATCAACTCACCTGAATAACACCTTATAACCAAATCCACTTCTAAAACAACAGTAGTATCTTTGATACATCTACTATCACTACATAAAACTTTCCAATCCAAGATTGGGAGTATTGTTTAGTGTCTAGTATTTGGATCGGCAGAGGCATCCTCATCAATACCTTTCCAAACTCAGCAAAAGGTCTTCACTGACACTTTTGAGCTTTACAGTGTTCATGGTGCAACACCCTTTTTTTCTCTTGCCATTAAAGTTTCTTTCTTTTCTTCTGACTATTAGTGTCTTGTGGGGGGTGGTGTCACACAGCGTCTTGTACAAGAGACGGGTGGGCACTATTTGAAGGAAAAGAAAGGAAAGAGATAGCTTTGAAGAGAGGACTGACTGTTTGAAGGTGTTCTTTATTTTGAAGAAGAGTTACTTAGGCTCAGAGAGACTTAGAGTAGAGCACTGAAAGGGTTCGCAATGAGAAGGCTCAAAGAAGGCTGAATCAAGTTATGCTAAAACTATAATCTTATTTTGATAAGGAAAGATGGAAAGCATAGAAGCAGACAGCTTATATAGTAAATACAAGTGAGGCTACAAAGGTATGACATAGGTTCGAACAAGATGTGAGGTCATAGGGTCAAAGCAGAAGAAATGAAAAGAGGTCATAGATTCTGAGGTTAAGCAACACCAAGGCGAGGAGTCCAGGACTGGAGGACCAAGCAGGGGTAAGTGCAATGGGTGCGAGAGTGAGTGAAGTGAAGTTCAAAGTTTGAGGACTGTGCGTCGAAGTTCGAAAGTTCAAAGAGGGAATGCACGGATTCGGATAAGGAAGTTAAGCACATGAAAGAGTAATGCCAAAAAGAAAGGAAGACTGGTGAGAGGGTTATTGGTCTTGCTTTTGTTCACATAACTGAAAAGCAATGTGCTATTGAATCTTCAAAGGTTTGGAAAGTAACTTTGAGAGAGCACTGAAGATTGCTGAGGGTGCATAGGTGGTGTCATATGCAACCTGAGGATTAACCAAAAGCTTGAAAGTTGCTGATGGCAAAAAGCATCCTTAGCCAAAAGCAAGGAAGATCCAAATGCGAGATCCTGAGTGCTGAGTCTGTCATATGACAGGTGGGGGGTTGTGACATAGTCTCAGAGCTCAACTATGACACATGTCACAGATTCATACTTAGTAAAGAAATAACACCACAAAGAAAATGGTGGCACCTTCATGTGAGTGCCTTCTCAAAGTACAAAGGGCCCTTTGTACTTTGGGGAGGCACCCACATGAAGGTGCCACCATTTTCTTTGTGGTGTAATGTGATTCAAATTATCATCCATTTCTTAACCTGACTCAACATCAGTTTCTCCTTGTTTGAGGTCTTTGGCTACACTGCCTTCAATTTCCTTGGTGTTATTGTTCCATCTTTGATTCCACTTTTCTGAATGAGAGTGCAGCTGACTAACTCAAGTGGGTAA
The DNA here is from genome assembly GCA_001624995.1 of Puccinia horiana. NCBI lineage: Eukaryota > Fungi > Basidiomycota > Pucciniomycetes > Pucciniales > Pucciniaceae > Puccinia > Puccinia horiana. The sequence goes on from LWDY01000012.1 coordinate 549,216, forward strand.
GAGCAGCTCATATCCTACATTTCTGTTGGCCTGGTGACCAAGCTTACAAACCCAGCTGTGTGTTGACATGGCTGCTTTCTTTGTGTACTTCGCTCGATCAAGTCCCCGCAAAGATTGGGACTTTAAATAAGAAGATATGTACTACATATATTACAGCTTGGACTCTTCTGCTTCATCATCAATCTTCGGGCCGTCTCTGTGGTGCCGGTCAGCTGATCGGGCTATGACGATCATCGGTTCACAAGATTCTCAAGGCCAAGTTAATGTGAGTTCTCAGGCTTGTCGATCCGGAGGAATGCTATTGCTCCGGATACTCTGCGATGTACGTTTCTGCAGCCACAAGGTTGGTCTTCTGACAAAATTCAATTGAATTTAGCTGCAGAGCGCCAGCGGTTGACAGAATAAGTTAAGCTACATTTATTATTTTATGTATTTATGTATTTGCCTCTCGTTCTTGCTATTATTTATTATTTTTTTAATTGCATACCAAATTCAAACTGAAACTGCTCAACCGTTACGGTCAACAGACCCTCGTCGCTCAGCAGACTCTTCCCCCATACCCTTTCTTCCTGAGAACCATATCCAATTCCATCTTAGCCATCCTTTATTCTCTTTTCCTCTTGCCACTCCCATCTCTCATACTCACGCACTCCGACCATTAACATGTCTTCCCCTGAAGTCACTGCTCCTGCCCTTACCGAGCCATTCGCTGCTCCTGCCGCCACCATCGAATCAACTCCAGCAGCTGAGGTTGAAACCTCCGCTCCCGCTGAGCAGGTCAGTCGCGTCTTTCTATCAAGTTCTTAATGATTTCCGTCCCCTGTCAACATGACCATTTTAGATAACCGAGTCTCTTCCCGCCGCCGTTGACCAGACCACCACAGATGCCGCCGAGGCTGAGGTAGCTGCACCAGCCGTTGGTTACTTTCCCCATTTCGCTTCAGCTCCTGCCGCGTTCTATCTTTTACTCACGGACATCTCTGACTGATTGGTAACAGGCCGTTGAATCATCTGCCGTCGACGGATCCAAACCTGTCGACGAAATTAAAGCTGCCGAGGAGCCGAAGGAAGCCGAGGCTACTGAAGCCGCCAAAGCTGAGGACAAGAAGGAGAAGAAGCAGGGCCGCAAGCCGTTAGCTGACCTTCTCAACAAAATCCTCAAAGTCTGCATTTTTGATAGAATTATTTTCTTCTGTCTCCTCCCTTTTGCTGACGTCACATGCCAATTCATTATTTTTTTGTAGCCTCATCCTAATGAAAAGTCAACCGCTGAGAAGAAGGGTGATGCGGAGGGTACCACATCTGCCGAAGCAGCTGTCGCCGGCGCTGTAGTTTCGTGAGTATACCTTTTCCTGCGTTGGCTAACCGTGCACTCACTCACACCTTTTTGATAGGACCACTGAAGCTCCTGCAGAGCAGCCTGAGGTGGCCGCCGATGCACCTCAAACCGCTTCTCCGGAAGCCCCTGTAGAGGCTGCCAAGGAAGTTACCACTCCACGCAAGGAACGGGGAAACCTTTTTGACAAGATCCAGGCGTTTGTTCTGAAGCCCATGAGCCCGAAATTCAAGAAATCAGACGCCCCTAAGCAAGAGGGAGAAGATGCCAAGACCGAAGCCCCTGCCACCGAGGTCAACCCCGACGCTCTACCAACCCAGGTGCGTCTATCACTTTTGATCACCTCGCGAATTCTATTGTCTCATGACCCAATCTTTTTCTAGGATGGCGCACCTGCCTCCCCTCAAACCCCTGCCGCTGACGCTACTGAAGCAAGTGCCGTTGAAACTCCTGTCAACGCTGAAACATCCGAGACCAAGGTTGAGAAGAAGGAGAAGACTCCGAAAGTAAGTATATACCCTTCCCTCCTATCTTCATCCTCTCGATACACCTGCTCATCTTGATCATCTCCCTCAGGACTTGGCCAAGCTAGCTCGTCGGTTCAGTGGACGAATCTTTGGTGTAGAAAAGAAGAAGGAGCCTTCCAAGAAGCCGGAGCCCACTCAGGAGGAAGCCGAAACTGCTGAACAATCGGAAGCCCCTGCTGAGGTAAGAAATCCGTACTTCTCACCGCGCATTGCACTTTTGACTCTAACCTGTGCCTGGTTATGGTTCAGGCCACCGCTGTCTCGGATGCTGCTCCCCAAATCCCCGCGGATACTACTCCTGAGGTTACCCAATCCGCAGCTGATTCGTCCCTAGTGATTGCGGCCGCTGCATGATCACACCAGTAGTCGCCTTCAATGCTTTCTTCCTTTTCACCCGCTTGCCAGCTCCGCATTAATCTATCCCTCTCTGATACCCTGTTGTTCCGTCAACACACGAATTCCCGCTATTTTTTTGCATTCCGCTTCTGTAGGGAACCAATGACGTGGCTCTTATCTGACAATCAGTCAGCTTGCGCACAAACACAAATACACGATGCCACTATGCTTAAGTTTTAGTACTGCTCATCCAGCTGCGGAGGACTAGTCTCAAATTGTTATTCTTTCCACTCGTGTCGTGCCTTCTCTTGTTCGGTTCCGTTATCCGTTTTTCTCTTCTCTATCATGTCCCTTCTTGGATTCACATCATACTTCATCTCTCTTTGTCACATGTTTTCCCTTTTTTTGCTTTCGTATTTATCCATCATTTGCAACTATTTACTCAGCCACTGCTCCTCAATTCAATCCCTACCTTTGGTCTACTCCCTGTCACACTTGTGACTTTCAATCATACACATTCTCGGCCTGATAGCATAAGCTCAGCTCCACAAAGCTATCTTATGTGCAGTGCCCTGGGAAAAGTTTTCATTCAACTCCAGTGCATTGTCAGCATCTCAACAGCCCACCAAATCAATCGTTCATCAATTGTTTCCATTGGTTGATATGGAGATTGCAATTTCCTGACATAGGAATTTGACATGATCATTCACTTGATTGAAAAAATAATAATCTATTATTTAAATATGTAATTGTGTTTTGAGGAAACTTGCATGAAAGAAATTAAATTTGAGAGCTGAAAGCTGGTGAGGGATGAGCTGAGAAAATCAGGAACTCAGTATGTATGTATGTTCAAGGACTTGAAAGACCGGTGTCATGAGGAAGTCTCACACAAGTATGAGCTCAGAGAACTAAAGTGAGTATTGTACATATTTCAAAAGAGAGATGATTGACTACATGTAACCTGGGGGGCCTTATAAACTCAACTGAGGAAAGAAATATAATAAAATTGAAGAAATGGAAGAAGCCCTCTTTTGGGCATGGGCAGAAATTATATCAAGCCATAAGCTTACACTTGGTGTATGGCATTGTAATAGGAGGGTTCACATGGGGCCGCCGTCAGTAAAAGCATCCGCAATGGCTCGTTAAAAATTTGGGTTAAATTGACCCCGGGTTAAGGGGGATTTAGCTAACCTGAGGCCTCCAACCGCATTGGTTTGAGGTTAAAACAGGTTAGTTCGGTGCAAACCTCACAAACCTGCGGCATCCGTGCGTATTGCATATGCAATACTCCCTAACCTGCAGGTTAAGTGTCTACGAGCTTAACAAAACCTCTTGTGAGAGGCCCCGGAGGGTCTCTGTCTCACAGAGACTTACGTGTAAGACTCGGTTTCTAGCCTGAGTCGCTGTATTGCCAGCATTTTTCTTTTTTTCCTTTTATATGAATTGCTTTCAACCCACATCCCCTTGTGGTTCAGGTGCCTGGTAGCTTAGATTGGTGGGCATATTTTTATCTACTTTTTGCCCGCTTTCTCTCTCCTGGGGTTTGGGGCCATCCATCACAAAGATGTTGATTGTTGCCATCCAAACCCACACTGAAACACAAGTATGCACTTGGATATTAAATCGTGCAAGCTGGTATTCCTGTACTAGTGATACCACTAGCCTGGAGGTTATGCAATAGTGTGTGGGAACGGAAGAATTCACTGTATTTACATCCTGTACAGAAGTGCTGGTCTTGACGGACCAACAGACAACATAGGATTGAAGGTGGGCTCAACTGCTATTAGGCAAGGGGGGGAAAAATTGAAGCTGGGCAAAAGAAAGGTGAGATCAAGGGCTGGGCAAAAGAAAGGTGAGATCAAGGGATTTTTGATGATTCTAAAGGCATGGCCCATTGCCATTGGGAATATATGAAAAAATTGCCTTGAAGTATTCTACCACCAAAACTCCAACTTCGACGCCAGGGGACTCACACCAAAAAGTGTGTTTTGCATGCAAGTCCCTCCCTGCGGTTGGTGCAATGCAACAGAGGCAAAGCCTCTCGATGCGCAGCAGGGTTTGGACTTGTGTTAAGTTCAAAGTGTCTACAGATCTGAAGACACTTAACCTGAAATCCGACCTGAGGTTGACCCGCTCCGATGCGGATGCCACCCCGGGTTAAAGCTCTCTAACCCGCGCAATTTAACCATCCAATGCGGATGCTCTAAGAATTTAACATCAGTAGAGCACATGTCAATTTAGTTCAATTTGCACTCAAATTAGCTTATCAGTAAGAAAGCCCTCGGACCAGTGTCAGCAAAAAAACAAACCAACATGAACCCCCCTAATACGAAAGACTCAGTATTATACAAACAACTTGGTCATCAAATAAGATTTGAATACACCCTCTTTGTTTGGCCCAGTCTTGTTTTGATTCACTCAAGATATTGTCACCTAGAAGATGCAATTGAGCTGGCCAATTAGAAACTGGAATACCTTTTTAGCATTGATTGGTGGTGTTTGTGGTGTCTGGACAGCAAGTGGATCCAAATGAACTTTGCAAGCATTGACATTTGAATAAGGTATGTTTATCTATCAATTGTTCATTTTTTATTCAACTTTCAAATCTCCAGTTTGTAAATTCTGAATTTGTTTTTCTTCATGTTGTATCAAGCCTCTGGATTACTCTGAAGACTCTTTGGCTGAAGAAATAATCAACAGGATCAAGAACACTCTTGAACAAATCAATCCATTTGCATTCGACAGTCATAATTCCTAGTGAATGGAGGACTTCTTGTGGCCATCTACAGGGGCTGTAAAGTCTAAATTACAGGGCTAAATCTAATCTTCCCTGCCAAGATTTAGTTTACAGGCTCAAATTAAGAATCTACAGGGGCTGTAGCAACAGTGGGCCGGCTAAGTACCCGTAGCGGAAGCGTAGTTACCGCTAACGCTACAGGATTTTCCGCAAGTGTTAGCAGAATTGTGCTAACGCTACGTGCCCCAGGCCCCAAGAAAGGGCCAGCTACGCTGCGCTACAGTGCTGTTAGCGGCTTTTTGGCGGTGTTTTTGCCGCTACAGTTGCTGTAGTGCAGCCCAGCGCAAAGCTGCTAAAAATACAACTAACGCTATGCCGCGGCGAGCGAAAAAAAGCGCCGCTATGCTGCACTTTTTTCCCAAAAAGTGTAGTGTAGCATAGCAGCCCACCACTGGCTGTAGATCCTACAGGAAGTCCTCCAATATTTACCATTTGATTCCTCTGAGTCTGTTTAAATACAGGAATCCCTTTCTCACATTCAAACATTTTCTCTTAAAACATCAACACTCATATTACAGTGCCTAGACAAAAGTTTTAGTCACAACATCTTTCATTGCAGAAGTTCAGGACACAAACCTCAATTCCTGAGATTGGTTACAGGGGTGTAAAATAGGTTCCCAAGAATGAATATTAAATAAAAAAAGGAAAAATAAAAAAATGTAAGTGTGAAAATTATTTGACTTTGATTTTTGAAAATCTTTAATATTGTTCCAACCAAACCAAGAAAATTGGGGATTCCATTATGGCATGTGATAAGAATGATAAAAATTGAAAAATTTTCAACCCCATTTTAAAGGGTCAGCCTTTATACTCCAAAAAAAAAAAAAAAAAAAAAAAAAAACATAAAAAAAAGGAAAAGCCTTTTTATTGGGGGTTGGTTAAACAACTCCCAGGAATTTGTTTAGCGACTCTCGTGGCGCCTGTCACGTAATTTTTGGAAGTTGCCAATCAAATTTCCTTTTTTTGGGAGGCAGTCGCCAACCCAAAAATGCAAAAAAAGACATTAAACAAAAAAAATCATAACTCAGCATTGACTGCACCAAAGATCCTAAAAGTTTTAATTGGCTCTCAGTGGCTGGCTGTCAATAACCTCAAAATTTTAGTGGTTTGCCATGCACGCAATTGATTGGACAATGTATTTTTTTAAACAACAAATACAACTAAATTGAGTGGATAATGGCTTGTTTTTCATTTAAGGAAATGTTGAAATGCAAGAGCATGCAAATTTGGACTTAGAAATGCCCTGAATTGTCTCAAAAAAAATCTGGCAAACCTCCAAAAATATGAGATTATTACCTGCCAGTCATAGATATTATTAGAGCCCATTAAATTTTGGGCCTTGGTTAAACAACTCCCGGGTTTTTGGAGTTGCGACTTCTGCAACCTGTGTGATGTCTCCTTTAGGAGTCGCAACTCCACTCCAGGGACGGGTTTTGGGAGTCGCTGACCCAAAAAATCCAAAAAAAACACCAAAAATAAAAAAAATTAATAGCTCATGTTCCACAAGAGCAGTTAGCCCAAAAATTTAAATAGGTTGTATTTGTGCCATTATTTTAATTCTGTGAATTTTTTAGAAAATTTCACTCATAAGTTTTTTTTATCTACTGTAATCTCAAAACCCATGCCGAAACCCGCCGTAACTTCTCACTGAAACCCTCCAGATGTCTCAGAATTTCACACCCTGGAGGAAGTGATGCAATATTACTAGATATAATGGCACCATGTAATCAACCAACCTGAAATGACAACAAGATTAATTTAATAAGGGGTGGGATAATTTTACTATGCCTCTTTTGCAGGGCATAAGCCCTGTAAAAGTGTGTGACATGCCTTGCAAATGGAAATTTACAAAGTTTATACTGCCTTGGGGTAATGGTGTGTGACCGAAAAGACTGCCGCCAACCGGAAGAGGGGCAATACAAACCTTCCTTGAGAGGTAGGTTTGTCTTTACCGGCCCGTCTAGATTGGTTAGCCTGTAGCTAATATGGTGTTTTTCTTTTGTTTTGTAGCAACCCAAAATGTAAAGGCACCGCTGGGAAATGTCCAGGGACGGTGTAAAACCAAATACAAAGATTGCATAAACAATTTATCTCAAATCCAAGTCTAATAAAGTGTTTGTTTGACAAAAAGAAAGTGTGTGGTTTTCCCTAGACCTCACTGAAGTTTGAAATTGCCCTCTCACCCGGCTGGTGCTTTCAATCACCAGAAAGGGTTCAAAGAACCCCGGCGACTGTGCTAAAGACAGCCGCAAGGGGTTACACGAGTTTAGTACCCAAAGGCCATCAGGGGCAAAGCGTGATTTATCCAACAACATTGATGGTTCTCCTTATATTCAACACGGTCCGGCCAGGTATACTCTCTTTTTCAATTCTTCACCTCCACTCATACACATATACCAATAGTTAAACTTATTCATTGCCCCCTGAATTCTCCCTAACACCCATTGCAGGGTTATCTGCTCTTCATTGCCCCAACTCGGCAAACTGGGAAACACCATCTTTGCAATCCACCACCCCCAATTCCTTCACACTCAGATTGTTGCTTTGACCTATTTGAATTCTCCTGAATCTCCAACACTAAATCCGAATAGGTTTGATATATTCCCCTCCCCTCATCTCCAGGTCCTGTTTCACCTATGTCGTGTTAAACTTATCCAAATCAGTCACAATCAGCCTAATCTTGACTGTATGTAGCAATTCGACATACACCCAAGGCACCTCTTGACTAGGCATACACATCTGCGACAGGAGTGGACCTCGATTGCGTGGTATTTCAGCTGCTTTCAGTCGCCGACAAAACTGGTTGAGTTGCAACTGTTCTCATCAAGTCCTCACCTCCATCCATTGTGTCCCTACCAAGAACCTCCAATTCTATCATCCGCTTGAGAGTCTCTGTTGACCTCAACTATCACACACGGAACCCAGAAAAAATTAGACCATGTGTATGGTCAATCCGTTTTCACTGCTATGGTTTTTCTGTTGTCTGATAAATCAATTTCATATTCTTTTTCCTAACGTTCATCAGCCCCTTAGCTGATGTGCCTGCCCCAAACCAAAGTGAGATCGATGTGATTGCTCACTTCAATATGGTCCACCTGATGAATCAAGTAAGTACAAATTTCATTCAAAAAAAAGAACCTTCCTCAAGATCCATTTTTTTTAGTTGTTCATACGCCTACTGTGGAATGCACAAAACAGCGTCCAGCTTCTATGGCTTTACTTGAGTTACTGACACAACACTTTTCTTGATATCCAGAGGAATTGACCATCAAATGTGCCGAGCTAATTGCTGCTCAACGTGCTTGCATGGCCCAATATGGCTTCCAAATCTAGCACACCGCTACACATTTCCTCCCGCCAAAGGGCCATCTGTATTGTACTTAATCCTGACATGCTCTCGTTTTTATACATATATCAAAACAGTCCATGTGACATTCAAACCAGGGTCCAGTTTTAATTCACGTCGCCACCTAAATACAAAGCAGTCTAATTCTTTGCGTCCATTTCTTCTCCCTGAAATTGTGATATAAAATCAATACAAGGATCATCACCCTGATGTTTTTGCCGTTACGGCCAAATCTTTCTTTTTCTGCTTATACATTTCTATCCATGGTCAATGAAATCTCACCTCATCCCCCCAAAATAGCTTCCCCACTCATCCTTCACATTTTTTGTTCTCTGATGTAGTTGATGCATGTAATCATTTTTTCACCTTATTCTTTGTTGATAGTCGGATTTAAATTTGAAAATATAAGCAATATTTGTACACCATGTAAATACAGTGCCATTAATCAGGGTGTTTAAAGTTGACACTTGAAGCTCATCTTACATAAATTTGAAAGCTCAAGAAGCTCAAAGGGTCCATCTCTTCATTTACATCTAAATTCAAAGTTCCCTTCACTTGAAACCTTTTCTGAAAAACTTGCACATTTTATGATTTTATGTAGAATCTTGTCTGAAAATTAACTTTGGACACCCCAAATGCTATAGCCATCTTCATGCATGTCCTAATCTTTGGGATCTTAATTTGAAAGCAAATCAAAGGGTAAGCCTTAGATTAATTCAGTGAAAGGATGGGCGCTGGACACTGTGTTTCTGTCCAGATCAAAACAAAGATTGGAGTCGTCTGTAGGATTAAGGCAAGCTAACTGGCCTTGATGGTATTTTTCACAAGGCCTAGGATGTGGACAACATCACATATGGAAGAGTTGTTCATCATTTGAGTCTATTGTAAAAGAATTATTTGAGCTAATATCTTGAGATAATGTGGAGTTGACCTTTGATAGCTAATGTTGAGGTTCTTATAGTCATGTGTAGCCTGAAAAGTGAGTGTGTTGTATATGCCTAGGCATAAAACGGAGGTAGTAGAGGTGATTTGAGCGAGTGCCAAGGCAAGTCAAACCTGCTCACCATAGGATTATATGGTATTGTGGCATGAACAACAGGCCAACTTCACCAATGAATGTGGTGTAGGTGGCTTGAAAATTGAAATTCAACCATGGCAAAAATGAAGGGCTAAATCAATGAAACTTATGATTATACAGTAGGTGGCAGTTTACGTCTTATGTGAGCTGGAGCCCAATTATGATTGCATTGTTAGGATAATGACAGTGGAAGATTAGGTTGACATGATGAGTCTAATAATTCAAATTCATGGAGATTTTGACAGATGAGCTGGTGCTTGCTCAAACATGATCTCAAATAAGTTGAGACCTATGGGAGGGGGGGTGATAGCTAAATAAATACTTTGGGCCCTGGGGCATGTGGTGGCGCAGCTGCCCTGGCATCTAGTGTATTATTAACTTGCTGCCTCACTCCTCCTCACAGGAGATATTGGAAGTTATCCATTTGGTAAACCCAGATGTAATGTAACTATTTCAGTTACTTTATCACCAGGTGCCACAGATTATAAGTTTGAGTTGCTATTTTTCAAATTGAGAAACAAAACCTGGTAATGCAAATGATATAAGTATGATAGCTACAGCCTTTGATAACTATTGATTAGTTACAATATCTATATGGAAGAAATTTATAACTCAATTTAATTTGCTTCATCATAATTATTTGCACTTGAAGTAATTTCCTTTACCAAAGAAAATTGTCTGGGGAAACTCAAAAAATTGATGCTATCCAAAAATTAAATGCCCAGGAGAGCCAGTATGATTTACCTGCCCATGGCTCCTCCTAGTTCAACATAGAATCCTTTAATAACACGTATGCCTTTACAAATCTATTTCAGTTCATACTTTCTTTCCCTTTCTCACTTTCTTTTTAAATTCCTTGTTCCTCTTTCCTTCAATTGTTTTCTTCTTTTCCTTGTCACTCCACTTCAGTTGTGGAGGAGTGAATCCTGGAAAGATAAACTATTCTACTAAGCTAGCTAGTAACATCTATGGTGATTTAGGCTCAAAAGAGGGAGTGTTTACTCCCTCTCAGTCTTTACCCCCTCCAAGGAACCAACTGATCATTGGTTATTGGAGGGAAATAAGATTTAGGCTCAAAAGAGGGAGTGCTTACTCCCTCTCAGTCTATACCCCCTCCAAGGAGCCATCTGATTATTGGTTATTGGAGGGAGTATTGACTCCCTCCAATGACCAACTACTCATCGGAGGGAGTGTTTATTTCTGTTTAATCCCTCCAAGAACCAACTGGTCATTGGAGGGAGTGCAGTGGTTCCTTGGAGGTAGTAAACACCCCATCTGATGACAGACTGGTCATGAGAAGGAGTAAAAGCCCCTTCCATGACCAATCAGTTATTGGAGGGAGTAAACACTTCCTTTGATGCCCAACTGGTCATCAGAGGGGATGTTGACCCCCTCCAATGACCGATTGGTCCTTGGAGGGAGTAAACACTTCCTTTGATGCCCAACTGGTCATCAGAGGGGATGTTGACCCCCTCCAATGACCGATTGGTCCTTGGAGGGAGTAAACACTTCCTTTGATGACCAACTGGTCTAAAGTGAGTGTTTAATCCCCCCAAGGACCAATTTGCTATCGGAGGGAGTAAACATCCTCTCTGATGACCAGTCGGTCATCAATCAGAGTGTTTAATCCCTCCAAGGACCGATTGGTCATGGAGCCTGAGGGAGTGTTTACTTCCTCTCAGGACCGGTCAGTCATTGGAGGGAATATTTACTCCCTCTCATGACTGGTCGGTCATTGGAGATGACCGACCCATCATGAGAAGGAGTAAAAACTACCTCCATGACCAATCAGCCCTATTGGCCGGCCCGCTTTTTTTTTCCCCGCACGACTCCCAAACCTCAGGCCGTTTTTGGAGTTGCGACTCCCAGAAAACAATTTTTTTTATTTTTTTGGGTTGACAACTTCCAAAACCCTTTACTGGATTGGAGTTGAGACTCCCAAACAAAACGTCGCAACTCCAAAACCGGGGAGTCGTTTAACCAAGGCCCTTTTTTTTATATGACTTTGGCTGAGTAAATGCTGAGTTATCATTTTTTTTCTTTTTTTTGTGTTTTTGGGTTGGTGACTCCCCCCAAAAAACGGGAATTTGATTGGCAACTCCCAAATATTATGTCACAGACTTTGCGGGAGTCACTAAACAAATTCCTGGGAGTAGTTTAACCAACCCCCTTTTTATTTTTAAAAATAATTAACTACATACAATGTATGTTATGGGGCAAGTAATTAAGGTTCTATCCTTGCTTCTATAAGAGAGAAAGAATTGATTGGTTATGTAGAGCAAGGCCCTCTGTATGTATGTCAATGGCCAGGCTTTTCCCTCCTGTGTAGAGAATTCTGTTTCCCATATTGGAGGAGGGAGAGGCTTGATTCCATCTGTGCCCTCAACTGTGGCAACGGTGGTCCACTACGCTACACTGCACGTTTTTGAAAAAAAGTGCAGCGTAGTGGCCTTTTTTGAAGCCCAATAACGCTGTAGCGTTAGCGGCCTTTTAGGGCTGCGTTTAGCAGGTTTTTTCACTGAAAAGTGCTGTAACACAGCGTAAATTCCTCCTTTTGAGGCCAGGTGCGCAGAGATAGCGCTAAATCTTCCAAAAGCCAGCAGAAAATCATTGGCTGTAGCAAAATTACGCTACACTGTGCTACGAGTAGCGTAGCTGGCCCACTGTTGACTGTGGCAAACCTCAGTGGGTCCTATCCACAAAGAGAAGATAAAGTGGTTTGACACATCCTGAATCCATTTGTCTTGGAGTGAACCTTACAGCACTCCAAAACGTTTTCAGTGAATATATTTCACCAAAGGTTTTACAGTAAAACATGAATATGTTGATCCCATTTTTTCAAAACATTTACAGAAGTATCATCAGCATAAAGAGTGATTGAAAGGGTTTGAATTATTTTTCCTGCATGCAGCTTTGATGGGCCAAGGGTTTGGTAAGGGCATTCTTATTTGATAGTCACCAAAAAATTCTGGAAGAAAATTGAAAGAATCCAAATCAGTTTTTACATTCCCAGAATTATTAACTGGGTTGATGGTAATAGTATCCAGGCTTAACTGGGAAAAAATCAACCCAGTTAGACTTTGTTTCACATCAACCAATTAAATGTAGATTCAGGACCTTGGATTTATATGGGTCAGCCTTTATGCACAACCAAGCTTTACCGCATGCACATCAATAAAGGTGTGCATGGCCATGCACACCAAGAACTTTGTTCTGCATCAGCCTGTAAACGGGCTCCAGTGGCTTGTGGGCTACCCACGGCCCGACGGGTCTTGGGGAGGGCTTAGACACTGTTTGAGGTGGGAATTGAACAGTGCAGCCCGAACCACAAAGACCTGTCACTTTTTTGGGTTGGTTATGGACAGATTTGTCTCAGATGGGCCGGCTTACCCTACCCCAAACAATGGGGAAGCCTGATTGGTCAGGGTAAGGCTAGTACCCAGACCAATGGGACTTCCTCATTGGTCAGGGTAAGCCTTTACCCAAACCAATGAGGCTTCCTCATTGGTCAGGGTAAGCCTTTACCCCAACCAATGAGGAAATCCCATTGGTCAGGGTAGCCTTTACCCCAACCAATGAGGCTTCCTCATCAGTTGGGGTAAGCCTTTACACCAACCAATGAGGCTTCCTCATCAGTCAGGGTAAGGCTGTACCCAAACCAATGGGACTTACTCATTGGTCAGGGTGAGGCTGTATGTACCCTTACCAATGAGGAAGCCTCATTGGTCAGGGTAAAGGCTTACCCAGACTGATGGGACTTCCTCGTCAGTCAGGGTGAAGCTGTACCCTTACCGCTGAGGACTCATTCCGACTCGTCCTGAATTTTTTCCCAGCAGACCTAAAAAGGATGTCTCCTTCACTCAAAAACCTCGGGTCGGCCCGGCTCATTAAAAGTCGGGGCGGGTTTGGACGCATTCAATGAGATTTTGACCCAACCCGCCCCACCCAGAACAATCAGCCGGGGCAGGTTTGGGCCCAAACCCGGCCCATCTGCACGGTCATGCACACCTTTTTTTGGTGTTCATGGCCTTGCACACCAAAATTCTTGGTGTGCACGGCTGCGCACACCAACCTCAATTTTTCTTTGGAGTGCTCAAGCCTGCACTCCAGAACTTTTGGCTTGCACAGCCATGCACACTAAGTCATAATCTGAGCACTCCTTTTTTGGAGTGAAATATATTGATTCACTCCAAAAGTTTTGGAGTGAAATATATTGATTCACTCCAAAAGTTTTGGAGTGAAATATGATTCACTCTCAGGTGGCAAGTGGGCCGGGTTTGGACGTCTCAATGACCCTCCAGTGAAGGAATCAACCCGCCCTGCAAAGGAGATGGGCCTGGCTGGGCAGGTTTTTGGTTAAATGGGGCGGCTCAGGTTGCCCGTTTCATACTTTGTTATTGCATTTTTCCCTCTCACACACCAATCAAGAATAAAAAAAATCCCTCTGTTATCTGTGAGCACTGAGACAAAGCCTAAAGGTGCCACTCCCACTCCTCCCCTCCAGGATCAACCCATAAGTTGGAATAACCTTTCAACCTATTTGAAATGTATTTCCCTCAAAGGATATTTTCACCAAATAATAGTGGGTTTCAAAGTTGAATGAAGCCGACTTGCCTGCCAATCGGCAAGTTGCCCTGCACATTATTTCTGGCAGATTGACTTGCCTGCCTGCATGCAGGTCAACTAACATGGTAACCCTCTAACATAAACCATAATTGAATTTTGCTCATCACTCAACAGTAGCCTTGCAGAGTAACTTGCCAATTGGCTCAATTTTGAGTCCCCCTAATACATCTAGTGTCACACAGGAGTTTTACACTTAAAAAAAGGTGGTTTACATGAAAATATACCAACACTAATCCAGTCATGCCACCTAATGGTCTGACACCAGCCTGTTTGGTTGCATGTATTTACAGAAACACTAGCTCAGAATGGGATCTTTGCTGATCTGATAATATGTGGTTAACACTTACCACAGAAAGAAAGATAACCAAACACACATGTGAGACAAGTTTGAGAAGTGAAGAAGTGAAAACCTTGAAATGTGAATCACTTTCAACAAAACAAACAAACTAGCAGTTTGACTAAAATTTGTTCCTGGGACCATGGAGCAACAAAGCATCAATTTCCACTGGATGTCACATTGGTCCATGAGGTTGTTGATTAAATTGGAGGGGGATTGTGTCTTCAACACCCCTGGTAAACAGAAAACGTATGATTTTAATTTGTTTCTTTTGGATATGTGGGGTAGTGATCAATTACTTCTTGGCCATACCATTTGGCACTATTCTTGTATTTTACAAGTGTTGTTTTATTGCCTAGGTTTTATAGCTACCAGTTTTTCCAGCTGGATCAAAGCACAGACAAGCATTGGAAGTTATGCCTATAAGAACCCTGAACTATTCTGTTGGGAGGGTGGCTCGTAGAACAAGGCTGGACCTTGGAGAAAGTCTCTATATAGAACTACAGAGAGATTTATTGCTAGCTCAGTAGTTTGAGCTAGTTATGCTTCCCTAAATGAATGATGAAACGGTAAGAATGAAGAAAAGGAACTAGCTCAGGCCCGGTTTGGCACTGTCATAAAAATGGGTGTAATATTGGACATTTAATTCAATAAATACCAAACTGTTGGCACAAATGTAACAAAATTGGTATAGAATTAAAAAGAGCTTCCCGCTTCTTTATTGACAAGATAAGAGTCCATGTATTGGACTGTCTCTAGTGCCATAACAGCATTATTACTCTGTATATCTGTTTCAAGTGTAATATTAATATTGTGATGCTAATGGCAGCATCACATGCCCATTCTGATGTCACAAATGATGAAGCAGGTAGCACTCTTTATTTCTATACCCATTAGTGTTAACCCTATTTGTGTCGACAACTCATGAAGACACAAAAACAATTCCCTTCTACCTCGCCATCAACAATAGCGGAGGCCCCAGAACCATGGTGATATTACCGTAGGAAGCTGGGACCTGCGGATTCAACAGCAGAAAGATGTGCCCTTTTAACTTCTTCGTCGTCTTTTGTTCTCCGGAACTGGTACTTCTACAACCTGCGCCTATCTATGCTAACCGTTTTCAACTCTTCCCAACTCCTTGACGTTTCCATCAATTCAACTGACTTTGCCTCTCCTATTCTGGAAAACCTGTCACTAACCACATCCTCCCACTTGACTTTTGCGCATCGACCCCTTTCTCTTTTTGGTCTTCTTTATCACTCTACCCACCCTCTATTCCTTCCGTCGTCAATGCAGCCTCCATAGATTCTTGATAAACGTTCCTTGAGGCAAAATGTTCCTATCTACCTTCCGCGTGCAAAGGTGCTTTTTAAAACTGTGAATTTATTCTACTTCTGGATTCATATTTTCTATCAACTGTCAGTTGTCTCCTTACATCCTTGCACTTGACATTTCCGCATGGGCCCCTCTCCGTTTTTCGTCTACTGATCATGCTCGCCGCCCTCTATTCGCTGCGTCGTGAATAAAACCTCCATCAATTCTTGATAAACGTTCCTCTAGGCAAAATGTGTTATCTACCTCTCGCATGCAGACGTGTTTCTGAAAACGATGAATCTATTCTATTTCCGGATTCATATCTTCTAAACTGTCAGCCGTCCCCTTGCCTTTTTTTCTTCAAACCCCTCTCCGATTAAGTCAAGTCACTTCCAATGGTATCTTTCGATTTAGGCAAAATGGGGCAACCTACCATCGGTGTCATCACCTTTCGCCTGCATGCGTGCTTCCAATAAGATGATGTCTCTCACGATGCAGTGACCTATCATCTTGGTTCGTCATTTTTTACATCATCAACTTTCCAGGTTTTCCGGCTCATTCGATGAAATTGAAGATTGGGGCGCCAGTGATGCTGTTGAGGAACTTGAACATTGCACAAGGCTTATGCAATGGGACTCGATTGGTCATCACTAATATTAAGGAGAGAAGTTTGGAGGCACAGATTATGACGGGTCGCTCGAAAGGAAACATCGTCCTTTTGTGCAAAATTTTGCTTCATCCCCACGGCAATCCGCGCGCGAAGTTATTTTTCTATAGATACCAATTTCCAATAGTGTTATGCTTTTCGATGACTATTAATGAAAGTCAGGGTCAGACGCTTAATCAAGTTGTGCTTATGTTGGAGTCTCCAGTCTTTACGCATGGTCAACCTTATGTTGGGTTGTCACGAGTAACACATCCAAAAAACATAAAAGTATTCAGTTTGGGAAATAATACTAAAATATTAAACGTTGTACATAAACATTTGTTACAATAATTAATTTTCTACTATGCTTATGTATCAACCTCAATGTGATTTCCAATATAGGTTTTTTGGTAGATTGGAAAGAAGTCTGAACTGCGGCCGAAATTGACCTGAATACCCGAGACTACAAGGGCCTGTACCATCACAGGCCAGAAACCGATTCTGGACCAGCATTTTGGTTTTTTTTTTTTGACAGGGAGCGATTCTCCCCAGAACCGTGTACCATGGCGACCCATTTCTGGAGCAAATCCCGAATCGATTCTGGTCCAAAAGCTACCGATTCCAGAAACAGGGTCACCCCTGTTTCTGGGAACGATTTCTCTCTCCGATCAAGGACCAGGTTTTCTTGTTCCCGGGGTGCCGCAGTGGTACACGTTTCTGGGCCGCAGGCGCTCCCAGGAACGGTTTCTGGCAAACCGGTTTTTCCTTTTGGGCAGAAACCGTTTCCAGAAACGGTCGAGGGGGACGGTACAGGGCCTAACTATACATAAGTGTAGACTTTTCTGGTTTTCAATGAGCTCCTAATGGCGGCGCAGCCGCCCATAAACTCTAGTTTTGTTATATTCGTGCCAGCGGTTTGGCTTTTATTGACTCAAATGTTCAATATTACACCCATTTTTATGATGGTGCCAAACGGGGCCTCATCAATTTGTGAGTCAGTTATTCTGGGGGAATAATGATTATTTGATAAACCTGTGTTGTGGGTTTCACAATGCCCTTGGGAATGAATCTCAATGAAGTTTACCTTGCGTGGGTCAATTTTGAAACCCCCTTATCAAACCTACAGTTCATCCAGGAGCAGGAAAGCCGGCGGCCATCTTCAGCTACAGAAACAGAAACTCAGAAGTCCAATTTGATGTCCAAAGCCGCTACATACAGCATGGTGCGATGGGTGCATACAACCTGTACATCTCCGTAGCGGCGTGACTGCACCGGGGCGTAACTGGACGAATCCAGATGGTATACATATTGATGTGTTTTGCGGGGATTTTCATCTACAATTACTTTTTTAGTATTGTTTCACCATGATTTTGCCGACTGGTGGAAGATCATGATCTTGGCTCCTGCTCGAAGGTCTGGTTGTCCTGGTGGCCTTGCTGGGTGGCTGAAACGTGGGCTACGCCTTCACTTAATTCCTTCGTCTGGCTCATGGTGAGACAGGTGATACTTAAGCCTCGCGTATCCCCCCTCGAGTAGCCATCGCCATCCACCGCCGTTCCCTTGAAAAAATTATCCACCGTCTAAGCTATCAGCCACTGTACACTCTTTCACCATCAAGACCGATCAGGATGTTTGCTTGTGTCACCCTCTGTCTGCTGCTTTTCAGAGCTATTAGCTCAGCGAGTAAGCTCAAAACCTTGGCCATTTTCCGCGCGAAGTCTTCTTGCATCCCTTGGCTTGATGAAGGCACTGACAACTTTCAATCCTTAAACAGCCGTTAACACCCATGAAGCCAAGTATCTCCAACTTCACTCCTTCGAAATGGGTCAAGCAAAAGTTACCTACTGCCAAAAAATACAGAACCATGCTGCCCTGAAAAAACGAGGGCATGAGACGCATCCAAAAGACACCGACGAACAATCCAACATCACCTCTCAAGTTCCAACTTCTACCAACCCACCTCGCACCAAACCACTCGATTTGACACCTGCGAGCTTTACGAACTACACTTGCTACCCGGGCACTTTTCAGGCACCTTCTATTGTCAGTGCTCCATCTCAGGTCTCTCCATCGTGGTCTCAAATTATCCTGATGAATTGTCCGGTCTTGATTTACAGGTAGACTGCTCAGTAGTGGTGCACGCTCAACTTTACGAATCTTTCGGTAGCCTTGAGGCCCCCCCAGGTATGTGTGTCTACGCAAAAATTGCACAGAACCAAAAAGTAACAGTAATCTACTCGCAGGAACGTGGGTCTTTGTTTCGTACGGAACTTGTGCTACCGTGTTGTGGGTGTTGGAGTTTTCCTTTGTCTTCTTTTTTACCATCCGTAACCTTTTCTTACTCCCTACTCTTCCGCAATGCTCTCCCCACCACCCTTCCATTTCACCAGCCAAAACCCGGAAGAATCAAGCGATACCCTCCAGGTCAGTCACTTCACACATCCTCGCAACTAATAACTAGAAACTGAACTTCGGTTGTTAATTACGGGTTTAATCAGTACAACTGGGCCCAGTTAGGTAACAGGGCCCAATTTCTAGCAGAAAGTTGCTTGCAAGACCAAGAAAACTCGATGGGCGGGGCTGGCTTATTCGAAAAATATCTTTCCTACAAGCTTGACGGTGTAAGTCGAGTGATCTTCAATCCCTCCAGGTAATCATGGGAAGTTAATGAACCGATCTGCTCTCAACCAAAAACAGGTAATGATCAGCCTCCAAAGATTCGACGACCGCGACATCATGCAGCCCAACTAGCTTATTTAGCTCCCATTGTTCACTTGACTCTGACTCCGTTAGGAAGATTCCATCAGTTCTTTCATCTTGCTTTCTTATTTCACTCTTTCAATGTGTTTGTCATAACAAGTCCACAAGTCCGATTTTGCATCGTAAAGAAGCCACCAGAAGCACCTTCTTTCCCCCTGATCAAGGGGCTCTCCTGTCTTCGTCAAGACATAACCTAGCACCGGCGCAAAAAATAAACGTTTTCATTGTTAACTACTGTCGTTCTTCTTGTGTCCACATGAAAAGAAAAACGGGGATTGGTAGAAAGACGAGAGAAAGATTTGTGCCGTTGTTCTTCTAGTGGCCAATTGAAAACGCCGCATTCGCGGATTGTAGCCATGATGGCCATGATGTGACCATGAATTGCATTGAGACCAAGCACTGAGTTTGTGGACCGCATAGAGTCTATCAGCCTGGAAGGCGGTTGAGACCCTGTCACTCTTGGATTCCACTCGCAAAACGGGAAGGAAGAGAGAGACGACTAGTGGAGAAGACGGCCTATAAGTCTCCACTTGACTGTGACACAAGTCTTTTGAATCTAGCAAGACAAGTTGTCTGCACACCCAGAAGTGCTTGATTGCAAGGAGTTCTCATGAACTTTGGTTAAGCCGCCACGTGTCTGTCTTTCTCACCCATCAAAGAAAGACAAGGATGGAGTGATTGAATCTTGCGGCCACACCCAATATCTCAACAAGTCGCACTGTCTGAATTAAGCTTACACACTTGGCTGTTTTGCGCGAATAAAAGAGCCAGGTAGGGCTTTTGTGTTACTGAGTTCAAATTCTCAAGGCAAAGTTTATGTACAATGTTTGTGACGAAACAGTCATGACTACAGTTGTTAGATTGGGAGCCCAATGAAGGGAAAAGCGGTTACAAAAAAAATGGCACGACTGTCCAGAGACCAGCGGAAAGTAACGATGAAAACTCGAGGCAAGAGATTGCTGAGGCTTGACATCCCGATGGATACTCCAATCCGGGGAGGAATGACATAGCTTACTTTCCTCCAGTTGATAGTGCTGCGGGATTGGTTGCGACTGGGTTGTCAGTGGAAGATACTTCCTGCTCGGCTAGGCATGATCCCTCACCGGGTTTGATTTCTTCCCCAGAACCTGTTGGGAGAACTTTTACGCCGGTCCCACCGGCACCACTGCCTGCTTTGCTGCCAGCAGGGGTAACCTTAGGATCGTTAACCTCGGGGTTTGTGGCCTTAGAATCTGGCAGACTTAACGATTTGACATCTTTCGAGGGGTTTTTTTTGGGGGGGTTCTTGGAGCTTTCACCAGTGACTCGCTTGAGCTTTTTTTTTTTTTGGAAATAATCAAATCAGACAATTTGATTTCACCTTGAAATCTGACGAAGTGCTTACCCTATCCTCCAATGCAGAAATCCTTTCCTCTTTCTTCTTGAGTTTTAGCTTTAATGCCTCCAGTTTTTTTGTCTCAGCATCAATTTTTGATTGGATTCCTTCTTTGGTATCCGGGATCTTTGAAACGTCTGCCTGATCAGTTGACTGAATTCCAGCGCCGTTGAGCTCATTTTCCTTCGGATTTTCTTTGGTTGGTTCTTCGCCTTGCTCGACATTGGTCTTTCCCTTCGGATTTTTTTTGGTCTTTGTCGTTTCCGTCGTGTTTGCGACTTCCGGTGATGTTGGGAGATCTGCGCGTTTCTGAGATCAATCGAAGATGGTGAGAGTATGAGTTTTTGATTGTGGTCAAGGGAATAGGCGAATTACTCACCGTGAAATATCTGCGTTGAAGCGCACTCGCTGAGCGCGCGGACGGAGAGCTGATCCCAACTGCTCTGGTGTTGAGGGCAGGCTGAGGAACTGCGCTACCGCTAATGACTGTAGCAGACAGCGCAAAGAAAAACAAGGCTTGGATCTGCATGGTGATGATGGTGGATTGAAAAACTCGGTACTGGAAATCCGCTTTGATGAAAGTCTCTGGCAATGTGCTGAGGGTGGAGAAAACTGAAAAGTATGAACAAGAATGGAATACCAGTTCCTGGTGAAAAAGGTTCTATGAAAAGTGGGATGTATGAACAATGCGGATCTTGGGGGTGTGGTTATTCTCTTCCTTCACTAAAGGTGTACTCGTTAAATACCTATTCCACAGTACCCCACTTGCTCCTCGACAGGGTTGGCAGCCTGCACTGGTCTCGAAGACCCTCTTAGCACGACCTAGGCGTTGGAAACCTAATCAGCGGTGCCTTTTGCGTCGTGACAAGGGTGGTCGAATTAAACCCTTACAACCAGTAAGACAAGCATTTTTACCTTACTCGTGCAAGATTTTATGAAGCCCAGTTAGTGACCAGGTCGGCTTCAGGCCTACGTAGCTCACCAGGCTTTGACCTGTTTGGTTGTACCCCCAGCCTGAATAAACCGGTTGTCCCTGTATGTTGGCAAGCAATGTACACAGAAAAAGGGTCTGCTTTAATTATTACGAGCAGAACACCTAAAAAATATTTACAATAGCTGCTTTTGTGAGAGCCAATTGAAACAGAGTAGTTTAAACACCCTTCATGGCGGGAGTGCCGGCAAAGCGTCAGCTGCATTGTGAACTTCTTCCATACCCACCAATTATCCTGTTCCGCCATGATTCAAATCCAGGTTAGCCAACGACTCAGTCATTGTGAAGCACCCCCCACACCACCGTACAATTGCTTAAGTTTTTCCATGCATTTCTAGCGGCTAGATGTCAATTTTGAGAGGGGAAAAAACATATCCAAACTAAAAATACAAGTCCTCACTACTAGAACATTTCAAGTCTATTTTTATTTACTTTGTTTGTCACCAATTAAATAATCTAAATTTCGCATGAGGAGTTAGAACAACTTGAAATTCTTTTTACCTACATAAATAATTATGTTGATGAATGATGCTTGCATACGTCTAATGTTTCTTTACTTGAGGGAAAGAATTTATAAGGAAGGGAGGAGAATTTAATGAAAAGAGTACCCCCCAAAACGGTTACAGCGGACAAGAAAAGGACTGTGAACGGCATGGGACGAGGTTTAAATGGAAGACTTCCCTTCGCCATCTGCAGCCCCTGCAGATCTTAATTTAGAAGCGGAAAAGCTAAATTTTTAGCTTTCCAACTGCGAATAAGCTCTGGAGGGAAGTCATCCAATACCCACCTACACAAACATGTATCAACTCTCCAAAGAGATCAAAGTGGGACCCAAGGTGTGGCGTCCAACAGGGCGCGAAGATGCTTAAATAGATTCACCCCTTTAAAAGACAAGAAAAGAGAAAAAGATACAACCTTGGGTGTGGGACGAAGCTTTGCTTGATGGATGAACCATGTGGAATTGAACGAAAGTTTTCATCGATATGGATTATTGACGAAAAATAAATAATTCAAGGTCACAAATACAATGTCCATAGATGCCATCAAAAGAAAAGAATTTGGGAAAATGTTCGATTGGGGAAT
Organism: Puccinia horiana; assembly: GCA_001624995.1. NCBI lineage: Eukaryota > Fungi > Basidiomycota > Pucciniomycetes > Pucciniales > Pucciniaceae > Puccinia > Puccinia horiana. The sequence continues at coordinate 571,768 of LWDY01000012.1, forward strand.
TAGGCGCCGAGGAAAGCCGTTCCCATCAATTTGTCCACGCAGAAACTATACAAAACAAGCAAGCAGGGACCTAAACGGACAGAGGCGCAGACAAGAAACAAGGTGGGGTTCCGGTGTGGGATGGCGCTAGAGGCTCTGATGGATACAAACAATTTGACCAACTCTTTATTATTGATTGAAAAATAAATAATTGAACGCGAAGCAATAGATAGATATGAGACGAGATAAGCAAAAAAGAAACGATGAGTATATTATTATCTGAGATAGATTGATGATAAGGTGAAAATGAAAAAAAGTCATTAGGATTGGGTGAGGGCAAAGATTAGAACATAAGACGGACAAGCAAGAAAAAACGAGACATGAAGACAATTGATAGGAAGGCAAATACATTGGGAATCTTGACTACTGCTAATAACTCTTGAACAAATGTACCTGCGAAACCCTCAGACATTACTGTACATGTTGCATTAGAGCAAATGAAAAGGGTATAAATCTGTTCCGCTTTCCCCTCCGACTGACAAGCCTGTATCAGTCGAAGAGGACTAAACGAGAGCAGTAATTCGATTCCGTTGCCTCTGGGAAGACCCAAGAGGCGAAGGACATGGGGAATCATTGGGAAACTCAACGGGGGCAAAGAAGACTGGAGGGGGAATGATTTGGAATCTCGGACTGATGAAAGTTGCATGAAACCCAAAGAAGAAATGATAGGAAAAACTGGTCCCACTAGTTTGCAAGATCGGAGAACGAACAACGTAGTACAAGAGAAAAGTCGAGCTGGAAAGCTCAGCGAGAGTGCCAACCAGGCAATTTCACTTGTCTCAAACACATTTTTGGAAGGGAAGGTCATTTAGACCAATTCAATCCGCTCGGTGCGCATGATATGTACCGGCACTATAGTATAAAGTCCTATTAATTTCAGAAAGTGGAGAGCCAGCGGGAGTGCACTTCACGTGACCAGACGTATATGATGTTTTTGTTACTGTATATTTAATGGTGAATTTTATTGATGTTGATGTTCGTCCTTGTAAATTCCGTCTAAAGCACTAAAAGCCAATCTATAGGGGAGGCTTCTAACGATATCTGTCGCTTTTCTTATTACCCTGTCCACCGGCGCGCCAGCCTCGATAGCAGTCTCAATAGACAGTCGGTACAGACCCAAGACGGCCAAGGAGACCTGGGTTTGTTGTTCCGGATAGGGTGCGTGCAGAGTGGCGGCTTGCTGGACGATAAGTGGCATAGGATTGGGATGGTGGGATGCCGCACTACTACCCATTCGAATCACCCGGAGCAGGATCTCGATGATCACATCCACATTTTTGGCCACGTGTCGATCAATAAACCTCTGCCGCGAGTCGATTGAACCAACAGCCGACGTGGTGAGCCAAGTGTCTAATAAGTGTTGAATGGTAGGAGGCTGTTCAAGCAAGTGAGTTGAACTGGTCACTAGGCGGTCTAGGGTTCCGAATACTTTTGGGTTGGAAAAGTAGACTTACAGGATCAGGATCGACAACGGTAATCTTACGACGCCAGCCACATTCGTCCTTTTCTTCAGGTTTGAATATCCTCCCAGTCATCTGGGAGATCCAAGAATCGACGTCGCCCGTCCTTACCCACTTGGCCTCTGTCAAAGGATTCGCCGTATCCAATGCGGCGACCAGCAGAATGGAATCCTGCTTAAATGCGTGGCTTGCTTTGACGCCCGCTGGGCCAGAACGAGACGGACCGTCCTGCGAACCAGGGTTGTCGTCCTGGGAAACATCATCGAGCGTTGAGCTGAAGAGCTTATGGAGAGGCGGGAGCAAGGGGTCATAGGCTGTGTCTTCATTTCCTGGTTCTGTCTGTGGGACTTCGTCAACATCTTTCGATTTGTCTACGCCATCCTCCTGTGTTTCGCCTTGGGTCGTATCTTTTTGCTGATCTTTGGCGAGCCATGAAGCTTCTAGTGTAGCACGATCGACGACGACGTAGTCGTCTAATTCCTGATCGAGCGCCTCCACCTGATCAACGGAGGAAAGATTAGCATTGTTGTGGATGGGGTGTGGAGAGCGGATAAAAGGAATGCTCACAAGAACACCTTTGCAGATCCGATAAACATCAACTGCACCATCGAATTTCCCCCCTTGAATTATAGCCGGCATTAACCTCACCAAGACTTCAATCTTATGGTCTGCTCGGAAGACTTTAATACTCTCTACAACGTCGGCATCTATGACAATTCGCCGAGTATTGCGAGCATAAGAAATGGATAATCGATCGGCTTGAGGCTCGGGTATCGGAGGACTCTCGTACTCGTCATCTTCATCATCATCCTCGCATTCCGCATCCGGATCTTCATCGATAACTTCAAAAACTTTCGATTCATTTCCCGAGGGCTTCTCTGGGGAGGGCTCGGTTGTTGGGCCGGACTCGCCTGTGACTAAGGAGCGATACAGAAGAGCAGATGTTTTGTCAGCGCAAAAAAGATGGCCGCTTGTACGGGTGAAAACTGGGATAACACTCAAAGCTTACCCGGTTTAACATCTTCTTCAGTGGAATCAACCTCCTTACTTGGGTTTGAGCTCTCAGGCTTGGAGATTTCCACAATTTCGGCAGTGGGAGTTGCGGCGGCGGCCGGGGAATCAGTCGTTAGAAGATTTTTCATTGCTGCTTTGCCAGAAACAAGTGACTCTACATTAGCTTCCTAAGCATATCAGTGTCGTTCCCAATTACCGACAAACCTTGAGCGCATCCACCAAGTTTAGTGTCCACGCTAATTGTCGAGGCACCACGACCTCTTGTCTCAACACTTATGGTTGAGTTACCACGAGCAAATCCACCAAGTCTAGTGTCGACACTCATAGTGGAGTTGCCGCGAGGACCTCCACCAAGCCTGGTGTCAATACTCATGGCAGAGTTACCAGAAACGGAAAGTTTGCGCTTGCCTGCACCAGATATTAGCAAGGGCTTGTTAGGGAGACTGGCAGGGGTTGGGACAGTTGTGACTTCAGTAGGGGACGAGGAGAAATAAAGTCGAAGGCGACTGTTTTCACGACCAGCTGGGAGAGATGGTTTGTTGGGTGGATGGGGGCGATCGCGTGATTGGGTTGAAGGAACTGGAGGAAGATTTGATGACGAGGGGTGATGATGAGTGACGATTGTCAGCGACTCTGAATCGTCATCTGGGATTACCACTGGATTATTTTCGTTGGTCGAGGAGGTGCCTGGGTTGGTTGTGGAATCGGCTGGGTCAGGACCCTCGACAGTTACGACGGGCGTGCTGGCGTGCGGGGGGTTGGCGGAATCAGTCTCACATTGTGTTGGATTTTGTTCTTGACTTCTAGGTAGTAGCTGATCTTTGATTTCTTGATCCTGATCGGTTTCCTCGTGATCACTATTGTGCTCATCGACGGCAAGATCCACTTCCTTAACAGTAGACGCGGCATCCTCGTTAATCTTCTTAGCAATTTCCAGGGGGCCATCTGACTTCACTTTCTTGCTGCCGACATTCGTGTCCGTCGAATCGCGATGACCGGCATCATTTGATACAATCTTATCGGTTTCGTTGCAGCCTGAATCTTCATCATCCCGGGCATGTTTCCCAGTCGCTGTGATGAGTTTTGTGTCGGGGGATGAGTTGGCCTTACTCTGCGACAGTTCAATGTTAGCTACAATCGCACTGGTGCTTAATGCAACAACCGGCTCAAGATTGTCGGCCATCCATATCCAAAGAAGGTCCCCAACGCTCAATGATATGATGCGGAAGTCCGTCAGGGTGCGCTTGGTTGCACCTGTAGTCACAAACGCAAAAACAGATGTGAGTCAGCGTGTCACGCGTATCGAGCGCTTCCAAAAGAAATGTAAAGGAAGCTGGCTTACTATCGTCAACTTTTTCCTTCTCCTTTTCCCTATCATTAAATTCTTTGAATTGAGCACCCCAGCCGTTCTTAATGCGAATCCCTACAGGACCGCCATTTGATTTTGCCCTATCTCGATCACCGCCGGAGCTTGCGCCTGGTGGCCCACCTCTACCCATGCGATGGATATTCTTCCGGTCTTCGAACTTGGGATCCCGGCCATTGTTTCTTCGGCCGAGCCGGTTTCCTGAGTTACGATCAATCATTCCCCGACTACTACCAACTCCCCCGCCCCTGCGATCCAGCTGTTGGTTGCCTTTGTGAAAGGCAAGAGTGGGCAGATTCGATATGCTCCGAGGTCCACGGTTGGTCGGGCCACCAGGACGGTCAAGGTGACGAGAGCCGCCACCGCCTGCTCCGCTGTAATTAGACCCATGATCTTCGCTTCGATTCATGGAGGGGCCATTGGAGTTCCGAATCGGCCGGCTTCCGGGACCATGCCGCTCAGATTTGCTTGAAGATCCGAATGATTGGTTTCCGTAGCCTCTATTGGAGCGGGGAGTCATACCTTCGGCAACGCCCAGCTCAGCCATGCGGTCCCTAGCTGGGCGACCGCCGACCATCGCCCCTCGAAAGCCCCCTCGACCAGGCCGATGAGAGCCCGTATGGTGGGTACCCCCGGGGACTTTGTACCCGTCATGAGCCCCGTCGGGGCCGGCGCTGTAGCTCGGCGCTCCTGGGCTGAAGTCCGAGGGGAAGTGGTTGATACCGCGTGGAGGTCCGCCCATGGCCGGGTTAGACGGATCGGTTGTAGATGAAGGGTAGCCTGTGCTGGAAGGATAAGGCGGATAGTTTGGCTCCGCAAATGTTTGTGGCGGATAATGCACAGGTGTGGATCCTTGCGGCGACTGGTGATATGGCGGGATGACAGGGGACATTCCTTGGGTGACATTGTGTTGATTTGGGTCATAATGAGGAGCAGAGCCGTTGTCATAACTCCCGGATGCTGCGGCGGTCCCTAAGTTTAATCGAATGGGCGAATTATTTCCAAACTGAGCCACACTTGAGCGGGGAGGTCGGCTTCCGGAGAACCCGCCTCGACTATTACTGGTACTTGCACCCATGCGCATCGTTCCTGAAGGGGTCTGATTCACCTTGTTGTGGTTGTTGTTCCGGATCTGCGGCAGAGCGGGTGGGAGTGAGTTGGAATTCGATGGGCCCTGAGGTGAAGAACCGTAGCCTGCCCCGTTGTTATTATTTTCATATCGGGGTCGCTTGAAGGGGGGTTGGGCAGCGCAACTTCCAGGAGAGTTTTGAAGAGCTGGTCGATTTCCCGGCCCAGAAGGGTAGCCCGTGTACGGATTTGGGGGAATGTTTGCGTTCTGTGAATGGAGTAATGTTCATGGACGTCGACGCAAGTCAGTTTCAGAAAGCATAAGTTTAACAAAGTGAGCCAATTTAGATCTTGTTGAGGACGAGAGGGAACATACGGGATTAGGAGGTAGGGTTTTGGCATTGGGAGGTGGGTAAGCCGGATAAGGCTGCGGGGCCTATGATGCCAACAAGAAGAAAAAAGTCAGGTGAGATGACATGGTTGATATATTGGCCCCGGACTGACTTTTGGGGGCTGTTGGGGCCCAGCTGGGGCACCATATCCATAGTTAGCATAAGCGGGATGTTGAGCAGCCTGTGGCTGCTGTTGCGGCTGCTGGGGATTGTGGGTTGGCTGAGTAGTGTATGTTGCACCTGGGTAGCCAGCTGCAGCGGGTTGAGGGTGAGGATAGCCAGGGTACTGAACATAGGAACTACTGGACGCAGCGGTATATTGTGAGTTGTAAGGATAGGGCTGGGACGTAGCAGGCGTGATGGAATTGGACGGTGGTTGTTGCGGCTGGTATTGAGAATTGTTGTTCTGAGAAGGGCTGGGACTTGGTTGAGGAGGGGGTTGGCCAGATGGGAGAGGTGGATAAGGCATGTTAGGGGGCGCTAATGAATTTCAAAAGATCGACATCAGCAAGAGGGGACCCAGTATTTATGGCTGAATGGTTTCAACAAAACGAGTAAACAAAGATCGACCGGATACAAACCTGGGACTGTAGGACAGGAAAAACAAAAAGTGTCTCAGTACACCGCACCGATCACACACAAAAAGCAGAAGAGAGAAGACTGACGATTTGGATTGGATTGTCCAGGACCAGAGTAACCTTGATAGTTTCGTTTCATGACCTATTGATCGAGTGGGCTCGAAGGAGGATGATGGCCAAGGGAAGCTGAAGAGGGACGGAGATCGGTTGAGAGAAGAGGCTGGAGGAGAGCTGCGAGGAGAGCTGCGAGGAGGCTGTTGATGGCGAAGTGGTAAGATGGAAAGAAGGTTGTTGGCTCGGGAAAGATAATATTATAAATAAAAACAGAAATAGAACTTATTCGTTGACCGCTCAATTGGAGCTCGGCGGCGAGTGCTGTGACAGTCGGGCCATCGACCTGTCACAGCTCCGATCACACACACACCCTGCGGACAGTCAGCCGGCTGCGGAAGCACCAGGGCGCATGATTGTCTGCGGCTTGTTGACAATTGTTTCGATAGATCGAAGTGATGGGGGGTACCTCTTGACACTAGGTTACCACCGATAGGACTGATAGTTGGATGTCTAGTGGCTTATCTTCCCAAAGGGCGATCTGGAGCTGAGTGAGAGAATCTGTGGCTGATCTATGTATGACCTGTGTTGAAGTGGTGAGCCCTTCGACCTTGAGATGAGAAGATAAACACACAAACGATCTAACCTGGCCTGACCCACTGTGTAGAGTCAATCGTCCTCAATCCCTAACCCTTATGGAAAAACATCTTTTCAAGGGCTCACATCAAGATGTGACTGGGAATGGAAGACGAAGTGTGCTGGGGTATGATAAGGGACCATCTGATGGTCGCAATGTGTTTTTAGCTCCGGGAGGCCATTTGCCACCCGGGCTAGTTCAACGGTAGCCTAACAATCCATTTCCTCCCTTCGGCCGTCTGATACGACAGAAAAACTTAATCTAAAAATCTTTTTTTTACCCAAAAGATAGGGTTGTGACGGGCAGCTTGTGGCACCGGTTGTTCAATGAGACTTCATCTCAAGCGGATTTAAAGGACTCTGACGGGATAGTTTATCTAAAACAAGGCTGTGTGGGACTTACCGAGTTGAGCCGGGTGCTTGACCGGTGAAGGAACCTAAGCGTTCAAAATAATCTGCAGTTAGCTAACGGGGAGCTCGGTAGACAAATCACTGGGGCTTACTCGAGCTGCCTGGTTTCAGTAACAGGGAACTCCCAATCCGACCTACAGTCTAGATGGGAGTGGCCGAGTTTGCCGGTGTGAACTACTTGCGGTGGACCGCAAGTGTTGTACCTCGGACTAAGAGCAGATGATATAAAGCCAAAATTTAATCAAATGATTGTACTACACGGGGATCAGGAGGGCAGCCTGAGACTTACTCGGTCCTCCTGGTGGGCAGGGTCCGGGCAATCTACCTGGTAGAGCAAAAGGGGAACAGGATAGAATTCGAGTTAATAGGGTGCGATGAGACTACAGAAGACTGAACTATTTTACCCGGAAGATATATAGGATTGGGTAGATGGGGCTCTTGTGAGAAAGGGTGGTATTGAGGTTTATTAGGTGAAGGGTTGGTTGGTTTATTAGGGGAAGGGTTGGTCGAAGTATCTGGTGTCTACGGAGTAGCTACTTATCAAAACAAAAATTTGGATGGAAGAAGTGCTCCTTACATACTTTTTGGAACCAGTTTTTTTTTTTTTTTTTTTGGGGGGGGGGGGGCAGTGGGTTGGGGTGTGCCTCTCTCTGTTTTTTGCGGTATCTGCTGTTGTGATCGAACAAAAGTTCCTAGTCTGTTTCTTATTATTTCTATCCCTCCGTTCTCTCTCACTCGATAGAATGTTTCATCACCTCTATGTTCCATGGCCACTGCCATCGCTTATATGATGTAAAAATACCACCTGAAAAAGCTTATAATATCTAGCACCAATCCTTCCACATCCTTCCAACTCTCATACTTTACGAGTCTGACCGTTTCTTCTGGTCCTTGCTTGTCTTCAGACCCGGTTGGAGGCTCATCACGAAGGTCGGCATTCTCTTCTCTGTGTTATCCAGCAGAACCGCACGCTCACTGAGATACCGTCCGGCTTCCTGAAGCGCAGAAACAGGTCCAGCAGTGACCAGTCTCAATGCCAGAGAGGAGGACTCGTGGGCAAACTGTTTGGATTGGATCTTCAGTTGCTATTCTACAGAGAGTTAGATCTTCAGCGGCGCACGCAATATGGTCAAGGGTAAGCAAGCCTTCGCTTGCAGGGGTCCGGATGACTGGTATGTATGTACCGGACTAAGATAGGAGACTTAGACATAGTACCCTGGCGCGCCGGAAATAAAGTAAAAATTAAAGACTTGGCTTCAAAACATAAACAGTAGATCGAACGAGGAAGAATGGCATGGGACGATCCAAGTGACTAAAGAGAGGTTACCACTGCATACTCGGAGACAAAGGTAGCAAAGCTTTATGGATCTGTGAGTTTTCTTCGCCCCAAACAGTCCTAAGTATGTAGTCAAGCCAGGTGAAGCCGTGAAGCTACAAACCAACTCGTTCGCCTCTACCTCGGGAAGGACTCTTCGGCCCAGACTCTTTCGCCGTTCTGGTTGAAGCTGGCTCTTACTAAAAGCTGGCCGAATTCCTATTTCGAAAAACACGTCCCCCAGTCTTCCATTTGCTGCTTTCTCGCTTTGTAACATGTATTTCTAGCTAAGCTCTTATGTATTACTTTATTTCCGGTACCCAGGGTACGCGTTATCTAAGTCCCCTCTCCTTATAGACTGGTAGATACCAGTCACCCGGACGCCTCCCAACCGGCCTACAATTGCTTACATCGCGGACGCCATCGAAAATCTCACATACAATACTAGGATGACCACCACGCAGGTCCAGTCAGGCCCAGTCCCATGGGCCCACGAGTGCGCTTCTTCGAAATTGGGATTACTGGACCCGTTGCTGCATTCCACTCAGCCGGTCGCTGCTTCAGTGGCCGGGCTGTAGTGCCATGACCCACTTCGATGGTAGGAAATGAATCTGAACCCTTTCAAAGAGACTCTGGCCGGCTCTAGATACAACGAGTCACGAGAGGCGGAAAGAATAGTCAGAGATGACATAGATGAGAAGTGGAAGGATGCTCCGGGCCCGGTCGATCGTTGGTCGGCTGAGGCACTAACCAGTTTCCACTCTCTTTCGTTGATTTTCTCTTTGTTTGCCAAAGCTGTGGTCACACTATCCACCTCAACCGGTGGTCTGTACAATAGCGTACTACAAGTTGTTGGGGTGGAATTTTACATCATAGTACAGTAGTTGGTTATGAACTCATCATGCTGGACTGCTGACCAGGGTATTGAGAGAATCATTTCTCTCTTCAAGAGTCGACGATGGACAAACCATGAAGTGAGTGGGCAGTGTCAGGAAGGTGCTCAGCAATATTCGTCCCAATGGGCGATTGATCGTGTAGACTACCGTAATACATCTACTGAATACGAAGAAATTGGGGTTGGCAGCTCGTAAGTAAAATGAATCAATCAATATAGTGTTGATAGCAAACCGACATAATTACTTTGGGTAAGGCAATCCAAAATGTTTTGCTCCTTTTGACAACTGTGATGGAAAATTTGAACAAGGGGAAGTCTTGTATCTGCCCATTTTCAAGATACAGACCGTCGGGTAAAGAGTTTTGTGAATGGAACATGCTCTGGATGCTCTCCGCTCTTTGAAAATGATCCTAACTGATCTTTTTGGCACCTGAAAGTTGAAAATTCTTGATTGCAAGATTTTGTTGTTGTTGCTTTCTTTCTTTTTTTTGGAAGCAAATGAGATGAGAAGAGATTGGAGGCCTTCCTGCAGGATTTTTACCCCCAGCAAATTCTGATTTGGAGCCAGTAATTCGTAAACTCAATTTTGGAACGAAAAAACTGATTTCAAGTGTATGATTTTCTTGCTGTTGCTTTCTTTATTTTTTTAGAAGCAAAAATATAGGATGGAAAGAGATTGGACCTCCTGCAGGATTTTGACCCCCCACAAATTCTCATTTACGTAGAGCCTGTAGTTTGTATACCTAATTTTGGCAGGAAATCCCTGATTTTATTGTAATTAAGAGTCTGTGGCCCCTGAGGATGGTCAGGGGAATTCATCATTATATTTTTCAAATTTAGAGATCTTACAGATTTTACCCAAAGTCATTGCAGGACTTCCAGGACTTCCTGTGGCCATCTACAGGGGCTGTAAAGTCAAAATTACAGGGCTAAATCTGATCTTCCCTGCCAAAATTTAGCTTTACAGGCTCAAATTAAGAATCTACAGGGGCTGTAGATCCCACAGGAAGTCCTCCATTTTTTTGTGTTTGAATCTGGAAATTACAATCCCCCATGTGTATGGGCCTTTACTGTAATGATCAAGCCAATCTTGAAAACACAAAGTTTAATTCAGATTTTTAAAGAAATCCAAATCCTTTTTGGTAGCTCTGCAAATTCATGTACAAGCCTTTGTACTAATGCATATCAATTTCTTTCAGTTTAGAAGCTGTTTGTTACAGTGTTGCCAGGGAAAACAATTAATCACTTAATTTCAGGTGAATGAAGAGCATTAATATGAGGATGGTGAGGAATAAGGGAATGCAACCTACATCTCCCCAATGTATTCTGGGGTGCTCTAGTAATACCATTGAGCTTGCTATTCAAATGGTGCAAGATTTATGTAACCTTACACACCCTGGTACAACAAAAATCAAGCTAGAAACTCACTACTAGCTCTAATATCTCTCATTCCCGGGTGCACAGCAGCCACTAGCCCTGAAACCATCACCTTCAGAACACAAATATGAGGATTGTGCAGAGAGAGGAAATCAAACCCACATCCCCCCAATTCATGTTAGGGTGCTCTACCCTGAGCTATTGCCAGGTTGTGAGGTTTATAGAAATTTACAGTAAAATCAAGCAATTTGTTTACCTGTAACTTTAAGTCTATTTCTGCTTGGGTTTTACTACCAGTTGACTAAGATAGTCCCTTTGTGCTTTGAAAGGAGCTGTAGCCACCACCACATGCAATATTGTGGGAATGAGGATCAAAAGAACAATCTTGTGAAAATGTTGATGGGGATTGAGTCAGACAAGGGGATTCAGGAGTGGAGTAGGAGGAGGTCAAAACTGGAGTCAAAGAAAGAAGAAGAGAACAGGATGAATTACTTGGAAAGAATGATAAGTGGAGCATAAACAGAAATAAGAAGGAAAAGAAATAGGACCTTGTGTCAATGTTGATGGGGATTGAGTCAGCCAAGGTGAGTCAGGAGTGGAGCAGGAGGAGGTTGAACCAGGATTCAAAGAAAGAAGAAGAGAAAAGGATGGAGAAAATAAAAGGATAACAACAAGAGAAAACAACCGGACTAAGACTAGCATCTCACACAACAGTCACAGCTACAACCCTTGAAACTTTCTCATTTCCCATAAATATTCATGGCAATTTTTTTTGCAATTTCCCATGTTTGGTATCTTGTTTAAGCCACTGGATCACCTTCTCCCTCAGTAGGCTTCAATTATCATTTCTGATATACTACAACTGTGTATCATTCATCACAATTGATAATTGAAGTCACTAACTTTTTCCAAATCATTCATCAACTAATCTTGAACATCATTTATCACTTCAATTCTTATTGTGACTTTTCCAATACAAAAATAATACTAATGTGTGTGACATCTCTTTTTGCGTTTAATCTATTTTCTGTTTCAAACAAGACATTGTTGGGGATTTTGAATTGATATGGTGAACTAAAGTCCAATAGATCATTCCTTTTAGAATTTGGTCTCATTCCCAAAAGAGGGCTTCCCTTTTTTCTTTCCTTTTCATTCTTTTGTGTTCCTCAAGCTAGTTAGGCCCTCTTATTTGTAGAATCTCCTTCTGCTTCCCTCATGAAATATATTCCTCACTTTTTTTAGAGCCCACCACAGAGAAAACTTAACCTAAGTCATATATCCCTGCTTGGCACAGCTTGTTCTGATGTATACTGACCTCACATCACCCAGCACCAACAGCAGGGAGTGACTTTTGCCCTGAGGTCACAGATGGCTTGAGGCCATTTTTAGTGGCAGCAATTTTCATCTGGCCAAATCACTAACTTCCCCTGAACCATTTCTAACAACCTTAGTGCCATTGGATTCCTTTAATCTGACATCACAGTGACCTCCTCCCACTGTTTCCTTGGGAAGAACTATGTTCTGAAAATTGACTGTGTTTGAGATGTTGCGGTTTTCTATTTCTGTTACAATGCCAAAAACACACAGCAAAGGCATAGTGATAGGATATATACATGCACAGGAAATTGTAGAAGAGGAGGAAGTAGTTTTATTAGTGTTGATATACAGCTTAGACAGTAAGTAGTCAAGGAAAGAGACTTATTAACATCAGGGATGTACATAGGATCAAGTTTTAAGAGGAGGAATGGTGTTATGGGAGGACTTCCCGTGGCCATCTACAGGTGCTGTAAAGTCTAAATTACAGGGCTAAATCCAATCTTCCCAGCCAAAATTTAGCTTTACAGGCTCAAATTAAGAATCTAGAGGGGCTGTAGATCCTACTGGAAGTCCTTCATTAGGGATGGAACAGAAGAGGATGTATGTATTTGGATTGGAGGAAGGAGGAGTGTTAGTAGGATAGACAGTTATAAGGGCTTACTACCTGTTACAAGGGTGGTAAAGTACTTTATTATAAGGGTCTGGAGTCAGGATTTCAAGATTTGGAGGGAAGAAATAATTGAGTGAGGAGGAAAAATGGAAGAAGGGGAAAAGTGGCAGGAGAATCAGAGGCCCTGAGAGAAATTCAGTTGGGAGGATGCTTGGGATGAAACAAGTAACAAGTTTTGAAACATGTTGCACTAGGGGAGACAGGTCACAGGACTTGAAACAGGTCAGAGACACATGAAACAAGTGCTATACTGTAAGTATTGTGTGTATACATGAAATGGAATGTTCCGACATGAGCTTTGTTGCTTGGTTTCCAAGCAACAATGAAATAATGCTGTGTTGAAGCACTACATGAAACATCATGCAGTGCTGCACCTGTGTCAGAAGGATTTTTTGGTTCCAAACCAATGATGCCATTATCTTTGGTTTGGAACCGTAACTCAGCCGGAGCTGGCTGAGCTTATTTGAGCTCAGTTCAAAGGGAGCTGGGTTAGAGCAAAAAAAAGTTGTTATCAATTATTAATTAGCCTAGTGGTTTGCAGCAGAGCTGCAAACTACTGGTAAGCCCAAAGGCCCTGGGTTCAATTCCCCATACATTCATCCAAAGTTTGGGGGTCAGGGGGTTAGTTAGGGGTTGGGGGGTTAGTTAGGGGTTAGGGGGTTAGGGGGTTAGGGGGTTAGTTAGGGGTTAGGTTTTAGGGGTTAGGTTTAGGAGTTAGGTTTAGGAGTTAGGTTTAGGGGTTAGGTTTAGGTTAAGGGATTAGGAATAGGGATAGGTTTATGGATTATGGATTATGCAGCTCAAATGCCAGCTCAGCCAGCTCAATTGCTAGCTCAGCCAGCTCAAATGCCAACTCAGCCAGCTCATCCAACTCAATTTACTAAGGATCTGTATGGCAGGAGGTGTGGCTTACTAGTCAGCCAAATGCCATACTGTGGGGCCCATGCAAACCAAGGTGTACAGCCAGGGGGTCATGGATTCCTTCCAAAGTTAGGGGAGGTGAGGTGGGTGAGCTGGACATGAGCTCAGCTCACCCAGCTCGCAGGCCCTGCCGGTCCCAAACCAACCATTTTGCTGGTTTCTTCTTTTGTTTGGAACCAAGGTATTCATATGACAAAGCTCCAGTGCTGAGATGTGTAACAAAAAGAACCAGGCCAAAAGTGATACCTCTGGAGAAATTTGGGCTCCCTCTTCAGTATAAAAGGAGGGCCTCTCCCAGCCAGAAATCCATCCATCCACAATCAGGTACATCAGTCTCTAAGAAAAGAATGTTGGGATTTCAGCTCAAGAGAATTAGAAGCCATGAATGGGGTGCAATCTTGAGGGACTTAGATTGGTCCAAGGAGCAAAAAGGTTGTGAAAAGGTTGTGTTACTCAGATGTGATGATTTTATTACTGACAAAAGTGAGCAGCTTAAGAAGTAGACAGAGGACATGCGATAGGAGAGATACATGGCAACAACCATGACAAGAGTGAATAAGCTGCAGCTGTGTTGGACTAGGAATGCAACATTTGTTGGGCACAACAGAAGGGGCAACAAGATGTACAGGACAGTAGCCTCACATCTAACTAATATGGACAGAAACAGGACAGGAATCTCATTTGAGATGGACAAAACAGGAACTAGGCATCACAGGTTGTGATGGAAAAAGATTGGGAGAGAATGTGAGCCGAGAGTGAAACCATAATTCTGAAAAAGAATATCTTGGGTCTTAAGTTGTGATATCAATCAGGTGATTGGTGATTTAGTATTTAGTTAGTGTTAGTGTTAGTCTGAGTAGTGAAGTATTGTGATAGTGATAGTAGTGATGTTGAGAGTTTGAGAAGATAAGTAGTAACTTTATAGACAAAATACCAAAAATAAGTTCACCATCATCAGCTTATTATTATCATCTTTGTTAACAAGTAGTATTAGTAGGAGCAGCAGCAGTAGTAGTAGTATTATCAAGAGTGAAGTATTGATTGAAGTGCCTTATCAAGAAATTGTTTGGGGGCTGGCTAAATGCCCACCCCAATTTTGCTAAAAGGGCACCCCGTAAGGTGTGCTTTGGTGTGCACGCCTCTACACACCCCATTTTGGGGTGTGCAAGGCTCGCAAGCCTCAATTTTGGCCTCCTCATGGATGAACACCTTTGACCCAGGTGTGCACACCCCAGACAGGACCTGAGGGGCTCAGTGACTATCCACTGGGTCCTGCTTGGTAGATGCACACCTTGATGTGAGGTGTGCATCCCCTGAGGACGCCTTGGCTTGTTTAAGCCAAGGCGTTCAAGTCCGCCTTTGGTCTTGGATGGAATGGGAGAGAGCACTCTCTCCTTATCCCTCCAAGACTGACTTTTCCTGGAGGAAGGAGGAGAGACTGCTCTCTCCTCATCCCTCCAGGACCAATTGGCCTTGAAGGGAAGGGAGGAGAGAGTGTACTCTCTCGTCCCTTTCCTCCAAGACCGATTGGTCTTGGAGGGAAGGGAAGAGAGAGTGTACTTCATTCCTTCCAGGACTGATTGGTATTGGAAGGAAGGAGATAGTGCACTGTCTCCTCCCTTTCCTCCAAGACCGACTGGTCTTGGAGGGAAGGGAGGAGAATGTGCTCTCTCCAATTCCCTCCAAGACCAACTGGTCTTGGAGGGATGAGGGGCCTGCTACCCCCGTCCACGTCTTCTAAGCCAGACATGTGGTGTGCATTGGCATGTATGCCACAGATTGAGGGTGTGCCAACTTTGGAACACCCTTTGATCAAGGAAAAAAACATCCTCAGGGGTGTGCATGGTCTTGCACGTCCTATGAGTGGGGCTTGCCCAGCCTTGAACATCCCATTGGGGATGTGGAAGGCCGGTACGCACCAAAAAATGGCCAGTACAGGTCAGGACACCTCATTGGAGGCATCCTTTTAGCAAATTTGGGGTGCGGATTTAGCCGGCCCCATTGTTTAACGAAGAGATCATTACCAATCTCATCATCAGCTTAGTAGTAGTAAGAGTATTGTAGTTTCACATAATCAATCCCACTGGGTTGCTTATCCATATTCATCTGAATTTGTAACATGTCTGCAAGAAGTATTGATTTTATTGATCTAGGTCTGATAGAGATTACTATACTTAGTAGCTCTATCTTGAAATCCAATGGTGGGTCAGCTACGCTACATGTATTGTTAGTGTAGCGTAGTGTTAGCTTTTTAAGCTACGCTAACATACCACTAACGTTAGTGGCACAATTCGGCCAACTAACACTAATTTTTTTTGGAGGTGGTCCAATCCGACCCGTTTTTATCCACAAATGGGTTTGGGTTTGGTTACCAGAATAAAAATTTGACCCAACCCACCTGATTACTGCAGGTTGGGTTTGGGTTGACTTTTTTGACCCAAACCTGACCTCCAAGACCAGTTGGTCTTGGATGAAAAAGAGGAGGGAGTGCACTAAGGAATGTTGATTGGTACCTGGCACCGTTTGGAGGGTACCTGACGCACCCACCTTGCACCTGTGCAGCGGTGCCCAGTGCGGTACTAGGTATTATCTTTTTGGAAAAGCTTGGACAAATCCAATTTTGTTTTTTTTTCTCAATATTTGACAGTCGTTTCTGCCCAGAAATATCTCTTCCTTGGTCTTGACAGCTAGTGCCTGGCCATTGCACCCTGATGTCCCAGAGGGACATGGGTGGGGTGGCTGTGGAAGGTGACGGCAGGGTGAAAATCATTCCCTGGTTCCAAATTTGAGCTTGTTTTCTCCTTCATCCAACTCCAACATGGCTACGAGCCAAAAGAGGCTTTGGAGGCAGATTTAACTTTGGATCCTATCTGACAGCTGTCAGGATAAAACCGCTGACAAAACCAAATAAATATATAAGCTCAAAAACAAAAAGTGGACTTGTGCAGTCCAAGGTTTTCCGAAAAGACAATACCTGGTTTTGGCCAGAAAGCGGTGTGGTACCTGGGTACCTACCGCCTGGGGCACCTGGGGCTGAGACCAACATCCTCAGTGCCAGAGTAGCAGCATGGCAAAGTCCTAGTGTCTGTTTTCATGAAAGCCGGCACGTCCCCTTTCAAGTTCAACATTGACCTCTCCATCTTCTTTTGCTCATTGCAGCGGTCACCTTTTGCTCAAATGATCAGTTAAACAATGCCTCCTGCACGCAAACGACCCAAACCTCAACCATCTTGGGCATCTTCAACAGAAGACAAACCCGCTCAAACACCCACCCAAGAAAATGATGTTGATGGTCCACCTAGGACCCAGCCCCCATCTATAGTATCTGATGAGAGGGAGTTGCATACATACCAGAAATTGTGCATTTAATTTTTGCAAAACCAATTCTTACTAGTGATTTGAATGTAGGGAGAGCTCAGAGGATCACTGAAAACTCAATCAGTCAAACCTACGCTTCCTATCATGTGCCCAAGCTTTCTAGGAGAGAGGGGGAAAATAGAATTGGTGGTACTGCTGTGAGAACTCCTTTTGGGATGGGATGGCAGTTCTTTTAGGGGTAAATATCAGAAGATAATATTCCAGGTATTTATGATCTATTACAACTGCTATGGGTGGTTTGAAAGAACTGCCCCTCTATGTACTACACAAGAGCTAACACAACAAATTATTCATTTATTGTGGCAGACTAATCATAGAGAAAACTATGTGTAGCAGTCCCTAATCAGACTTAGATCAACGTTCATGTATGGATCTTACAGCCAAACCTATGAAAAGGATCAGTGGAAATGGTATGAGTTGATGATGAGAGACAAAGTTGAGTGAGACTTGTTTATGACAAGATAGTGGAACTAAGAGTACAGATTTTGTTCCCCAAGGTATATATATAAATGCTATATACCTCAGGGGACAAAATATCTGAGATAATCTAAGGTAACTACTAGATTGAGGATTGGATGAATGGCAGATAAATGCCTGGATGGGGGGGAATGGATGAAAATGTTGAGAGGGGAAAGAGGCCCTCCTTTTATACATTATTGCTGGTGTGAATTGAACCATGAGTTCTGATTGGCCAGGATGTGATGGCTGAACCATGCATGCTGATTGGTCAGAACCTGATGATTATATTTTTAAATTTAACCGTGAATTGTGATTGGTCAGAAACTGATTCCTAAAGTATGAGAGCTGAACCATGAGTTGTGATTGGTCAGAAATTGATGGCTGAATCCTTCAAGCTGATTGGTCATGACATCATGGCTGAATCCTGTATCCTGATTGGTTGAAGCTACTTATGTACTTCTATTTACTTTTTACTATGTACTTAGAATATTTATTATCTATTTGGAATATGATTGATGTAATTAAACTATGTGATATGATATAATATATGATTTAAATCTGACTAAATGATGATAGCCAAGTGATTCCCCAAGTAACTACAGTTGCGCGCAGCATCCCACTGTACACGGCTGCCTGAAAAAGCCGACTGGGGGATGCGGGGGAAAACACTGCCCCCAATAGGGCACGGAAACACACTCCAAGTACATTTTTGGACTGCTTGGGGTGTGTATATTCCAAATCTAAAAGGCTGGCCAAGCCAATTTTCATGCTTGTCAATTCGGACCCATGGGCTGTAAGCAGTCTAGAATTCCATAAATATGGGTTTACTAGCCCACAAAAGACTATAATCATGGTTTAAAACATTAAATTTACCCTATATCCATGGGTTTCTAGCGGCAAAAAGCCCATTTTTTCATGTTTTGGAGCCAGAAATTCCGGACCTCACCCAAAGTTGTGTACAGCGGAATGCTGTGTGGAACTGTATAGGTTGAAGCAATTGTATAATTAAAATATGCAATAATAAACCTAAATCTATGGATATTTGAATGGAATAATTGATTATTTACCACACCGCTGGTACCTGTGGTACTCTCCAGGCTGTGCGGGGTGTGGTCCCTTATTGAACAAGTGAAAAGAAAGGTTTTGTACTGTGGGAATCAAACCCACAACCTCAGCATTCATTAGTGATGCTCTAACCATTGAGCTAAGTACACATTACCCAATGTTGAATACATTTGGTGATGTATGTATTGCCTCCAATGCTGTTAGGAAGTCTCACATGGATGTGTTAGTAACAGCGGTGGGCAGTTACGTTATCCAAATGGATAACTATGGCTGTAACATAACTTTTTAAGTTACTGATAACTTGATTCAATTTACTTTATCCAATTCAAAAAAAATGGATAACTAAAAATTAGTTACTTTATCAGTTACCGTAACTAAAACTAACACACCAGAGAAAGCTCAGTAGATAAAAATTTTGTGAGATCATTTATCTTTTTGGGCGTTTTTAGATCAACTTATTGACCATCTTAGAATTTAATTTGGTAGCAGATTGGTCAAAATCCATTTGTTATACCAAGAATGTGTTTTTAGATCTAAAAAATCCTGGTAACTGTGATAAAGTAACTTTTTTAGCTACATTCCTTGATAACTAGCAATTAGTTACTTTATCCAATGGAAAAAATTGGATAACTGAATTCAAGTTACTTTACTATACTTTACACTGAAGATAAGTTACTTTACTGAAATACCTGATTTTGGATAACTAAAATAAGTTACATTATCCAAAACTCCCTGGATAACCCCAGATAACGTAACTGCCCACCCTTGTTAGTAATGTGGAACAAGAAGCACCTAGTTTGACACTTCAACATACCTGGTACCAACTATGCGCCAAATATTGAGCAGGTACCCAGGTCTGGATCAACATTCTTTAGAGTGCACTCTCTCCTTCCTTTCTTCCAAGACCAATCAGTCCTGGAAGGAAGGAAGGAGAAATAAACTCTCTTGTCCCTTCCCTTCAAGACAGATCAGTCCTGGAGGGATGAGGAGAGAGCACTCTCTCCTCCTTCCTCAAGGACGAGTTGGTCTTGGAGGGATAAGGAGAGAGTAATCTCTCCTCATCCCTCCAAGACCAATCTGTCTTGGAGGGATAAGGAGAGAGTAATCTCTCCTCATCCCTCCAAGACCAATTGGTCTTGGAGGGAAGGGAGGAGAGAGTACTCTCTCCTCATCCCTCCAAGACCAATTGGTCTTGGAGGGAAGGGAGGAGAGAGTACTCTCTCCTCATCCCTCCAAGACCAATTGGTCTTGGAGGGAAGGGAGGAGAGAGTACTCTCTCCTCATCCCTCCAAGACCAATTGGTCTTGGAGGGAAGGGAGGAGAGAGTACTCTCTCCTCATCTCTCCAAGACCAAAGGTGGACTTGAACGCCTTGGCGTCCTTGGGGGATGCCCGCCTCAAATCAAGGTGTGCATCCACCAAGCAGGACCCAGTGGCGGGTCGCTGAGCCACCTGGTTCCTGCTTGGGGTGTGCACGCCTCTGCCTGAGGCGTGCACAAGCAAGGTGGCCCAATGTTGGGCCTCCAAGCCTTGCATACCCCAAATGGGGCGTGCACACCTTTCAGGGTATCCTTTTAGCAAAAATGGGGCGTGCATTTATCCGTCCCCTGAATTTATTTCTGTGAGTAAATGTTTATCTTTGTGCACTTTGAGGAATTGATTGCAGACTGGAAATTCTTGATCAGGATTTGTTGGATTAATACATCTAGTCAAGTGGATTAATTGACACAAATTGCTATAATGTATCTCCCAGTTGCCTCGTGAACCACAGTATCCTGTAATTTCTTTTCAGTCTTCAAAAGGTCATATTTGCATTCTGTATTGAAGAGCTGCAAGAAAATTTCATGTCAATGCAGTCCGCCCTGATAAATTGAGGGGGAATTATGAATTCAATTGACTGTTTTTGTCTTTTCCAGGGGTCACAACCAAATATTTTAATTACTACAACAACCTGAAAGTTCCTGGATTTACTAACTTAATGAAGTCCCTTCTTTGGAGGGTCCTGCAGGGACTTATGCCTGAGTGGGACAAAAGATGTGCACCATTCTCCTCTTCCTGATGCCATCAAAAAAATTATAAACATTGCCCTTGGTTTGGCCGTGATGTTCTTTTTGATAATTTGTTGAATTGAATGGAATGCCTGTAAAACCAACTTACAGTGAGCTGTATCAGAACTTCCAGCTCTATATTTTATTAAAGTTTTCACTTTGGTGGGCGGTCAGAAGCAATGTCAAGTCCCCAGAAGTCTTGGATGATGGATGGGAAAGGTCCATCTGAATTGGCAGTGCTATCAAACAGGAGCCTGCGCTCATTTCTGTCAAGACAGAACATCCAATATTGGTTGGAGTCAAAATTTATTAGCTTTTTAAAAAATTTGCCTATTATAAAGCTGATGCTCTAGAGCTGTAAATCAGACACTGGGTGTAATTTCCTCCTTTGGAGGGTGCCTGCGGGACTTCAGTCCCCCCCTCCAAAGACAAGGGACTTCATTAGGTTAGCTGGATTTAGACTTTAGGAACAGGATTTTCAACAGTTGATTCTGCCAAATGTTTTAAGAAAGATGTTGTGGGTATGGATTTCTTCGTAAAATCTAGCCTGTCTCAAACCAGGGCCAAAAGCTTACTGAGCTAGGTGATCTTGAGTGTCTACACATTTTGTTTTGTTTTATGGACTAAGAAAGGAGGAAAGAAGAGAGAGCGCAGATAAAAGACTAGTCTGGGTGTTGTGACATGTCATTTTCTGAGGGGATATCACATGCGTGAACGGCGAGAGGTAGACCATAAAAAGCCCCAGTTGAGCGCGTGGCCGGGCGGAGCACTACCCAAGATTGATTGAAGCCATGTCATCCAACGACCCCCGTCTACGAGCGCGACTAGCAGCCTCGAATGCGACCCCACCGCCACCTCCAAGCGGACCGAAACCGGCGCTCGTAGGCGATCATCAACCATCCTTGCCCTCCCAAACGGTGGACGTGGCAAAACTGAGCGATAAGGAAATCAAGTTGGCCTGTCGAAATTGGACCTTCTGTGTGGTCTGCGCAAGCAATCAGGTAAGCAACCAATACTTGGCCAGTGTTTTTGAAGTTATCTGAAAAACTTGACGCGGTTCGATCTTCGATCGTTGATAATCTCATTTGATCTGCCCAGAATCGGTCGATGGAGGGACATCATGTGCTTGCCCGCGAAGCCTTCAAAGTGACCTCCGCTGGAACGGGATCGATGGTCCGTCTACCTGGACCAGCTATCGACAAGCCTAACGTTTATTCATTCGGTACGCCCTACGAAGACATGTATCAAGACCTGAAGGAAAAGGACGAAAGACTGTTCGTTAGCCTTTTTTTCTCTTCGGCGGTCTGAGTACATGCATTCGTGTACCTCCCCGGAGTATGAGAGCAGGAGAGAGAATATGTGTTTGTGTGTGAACGGGGTGTGACTGATGGTAATCACCGCTGGGGAACAGATACACCGCCAACGGGATCCTCTCGATGTTAGACCGGAACCGGAAGCTGAAGCTGGCGCCAGAACGGTGGCAGGACAGTGTGGTAGGAGTAGCGGATGTGGTGATAACCTGCGAGGAGCGTTGCTTCGATGCAGTGTGTGATGACCTGTTCAGCCGGGGCGGAGAGCTGAACAAACCGGTGCATCTGATAAACATTGAGATCAAGGATAACCATGAAGAGGCCAGTCTGGCGGGCAAGGCTCTCCTGGATCTCTGCCATGCCATCGAGGCTTGCAAGGATCTCGACGGTCAACTGGAAGAGATCCTGGAGAGACAGATGGAGAAGCATCCCCACCAGCTCATCCACACCGGTTGGTCTCTCCTCCCTCCTCACGCTTCTGGCTGGCTCTGACGATCGCTCTCCTTCTCAGTGGGATACTACTAGCCATCCATCTCGACGAGTGATCTGTCTGAGCTTCGTTATTATTGTTTTGTAATACATAAAATCTTGCTCACCATTCTCCGGTTCTGTGACTGAGCTCGGAGATACTTTCAAGTTGAACCACTTCGATCACCCTGATGCCTTTCCCGAGCACCACCCTCGGCTCTCCTCCAGTCCGCAAGGAGACTTCCGATGCCATCTCGTTGGAGGAGTACGACCAATCTCCCCTCCAAAGCTCCGTTCATGACTGTTTGCTACCCACTTCCAGCCCCGGCGGGTTTACCAAGCGTCTCTCCTCCCGTTCCGACGACTCCCCAGTCGAACCAATCGGTATGTACAACAGCCTCTGAATCTCTCTCTCTCTCCTCCTCAGCCTACAGCTGATCTCGCTCTCATTCTCAATCAGGAAGATTTCAGATGATCGGAAACTCATCCTCCAAGAGATCACCCAAGTCCTCTCGGCTCTTCATCCTCTGCCTCATCCTCCTCATCAGCGTTATATTTGGTATCATCTTAAGTGGGTTGATCAAGCAGCTATGTACATCCATTTCACAACGGCTGCAGTTTTTAACAACGTGGTACTTTCTATAATGTTTCTTGTTTCTTGGGGGGCAGCAACAATATTCAGGAAATCATATCAGCTCCAAAGTAGTACGCCCAGCTCCCTCATGACTAACGATGGGGTGACAGATAGCAGTAAGTTCCCGGAGCGACTGCGGACGCCCAAGACGATCTGCTCGTACTGCGACTGTAAAGCCAATCGGACTAGCCCATCCCTTCTCCAGGACCCGTCCTACACTCCCTCCGGTACTCGGGCTTCTATGCTGGCACATGTCTGGGTAAGCATCCATTCGCATCCTCAAGAAATCATTCTCAGCAGCCCCTCAAAATGGATTTTTTTTTCTGATGCATAACCAGTTTTCGATCCGGGATATATATTGTGAACATGCCTGGTTAGGCGAAGGGTCTGCATTGGACTTGCTTCTCCAGACCGAGCTAGGCACCGACATTCCTCTGCTGATTCAATGGAATCTGGAGCTGCTAGAGCCGGGTATACCGACGGCTTATTTGTACACAAAGACGAGCTGGGCGGGGCGTACGAAGCATCTACGGTATGCGTACTTCAAGCGACACATCCAGACGATCCGGACCCACATCGGTCTGATGAAAGCTCAGGACTGGCCGGAGGATGAGGGACATGGGAGATGGGGCCAGAAACGACAACAAGTCTGGATTGTGATCGAAGACGGCGAACGGCTGGCGAACGATGTCGCCCAAGAGTTGGCCGCTAGCGGACTGCCATACATCTACTTCATCTACGGGCCCACCCACCACTTTGGGAACGCCCAACAGAACGCGGCCTATGCGCTCATCCACCGGCTCTCTGACCCCGGCCGAGGTGGGATCTTCGGCCACGGCCCGGTGCTCTCGATCGACGATGACTCGAACTTCTTGCCGGATCTCTTGGTGATTATCTGGGGCGTCCGGAAGATTGGTGTCTGGCCAATGGGTAACCTCGGTCCCAATGGCTGGGAGGGCCCGATCTACGATCCCTTCAACCACACCCTTCTCCGCTGGGAGGCCGGTGCCCTCAAGGATCGCAAGTTCCCCGTCGACAACGGCGCCTTTGCCTTTTCTTCCGATCTCCTCGGCTCGATTATCAAAGGCCCTAGGTATTGGCCTACCGATATTAGCGGGGGAGAGAACGAATTCATCAGGTTGATCGTCAGTACAAAAGAAGACCTCGAGCCTCTCTGCTACAATTGGTTCGTTCATTTTTCTCTTGTACCCCTCTGTGTCCTCCTACCCGTCGAATCACTAATAACTAAAATCCTTGTCCCTTCATTCCCTTATCTAGTCATCTCGCCTGGCACAATGAGCCCTTACCACCAGCCTGCACCGATCTACAAATCTGTCCCTGAGAACTTACTTCCTTTAGACCCCACCCAATGTTTAGATTGCTTCAGTCTATCTCACCTCATCTATTGGCAAGGCAAACTCTCACATCAGAGCACCGAACTAAATCACACCAGTCTCCCTTCTCTCTCTCTCCAAAATTCAAAAAGAGACAGGTTGACTGATGTTTGTACTATCTACACTCGTCGTCTGTCGCATCATTTTTCGTTTTCTCTCTGCATTGTTCTCATTGGTGTTGTTGTTATTTCATTTATTTTTCCATGTCCTTCTGATGTAATCCTTTGTACATGTTGTTGCTCACCGTTCCATATGCAGTCTGTTTGTGCTCGTGTACTTCTTTACATAGATCTCTTCCCTTTTTTTCAACGGGGGAAGTAGTTGGGTTGGGTTAGGACCAGGTGGTTTTGTGGGTTTTCCCTTTTCATCAAGTCAAGTCAAAATCAAATCAAATCAAATCACATAGATTTCATTTATTTATTCATGTCTTGGATCAAGTCTTTCTTTCCTACCCACTTTCAGAAAGAAAAAATAATAACGAAAAACTTTGACCATACAATAAGCCATCTTACTTGTTAAAAATGATTAGATGATACAGTGGTTTGAAATGTTGGAATATAATTCCATTGTGTCAACTTGTGTCATAATACATCCTTAAAAAAATAAATTTCGTGGATAGAACTGATTGATGGACAGTGGGTTGTCAAGCTTAACGGTAGCCACATTTTTTTCATTCCAGATAATCAATCAGAACACTTCCAAGTCATAATTATTTATGCCTGGGTGGAGTAATGTGAAATGGGCTCCATAGAATGAATATCAAAAACAAAAAAAGACAAAAAAAATCTCAAAATTTGTAAAAAAAAGCATAAATAGAGCCTTTTCAGAAATTGAGATCTGAGGATTCCCCTCACCAGCTAAAATATCAAAGTTGGTCCCAGCTGGTATGTACTCCAAGATACCAGCATTAAAGTGATTAAATTAATGAAACTAGGGCAATTGCAACAGTCAAAGGAGAACAGGAGAACAGGAGAATGAAAAGAAATAAGAAGGAACAGAAGCAAATAGCATGAAGTTGAATGCAGAAGTTTCAAGGGACAAGTGATTGGAATGAATTGTGTTTGATGGATGTTTAGAATTGGTCAAATTGATTGTGTGAAGACTGAAGAAAAGGAACAAGGCAATTCAAGAGTCAGATCTGTTGATGATAATGAATCTTGAGTTGGAAGCTGAGAATTGTGTGTGATGAGGATATGCTAAGTTCCTTGAAGAAAAGAGGAAGACAGGAAGAAAGAAGAGGGATTGAAGTAGTGAAAGATTGAGTTTGGACAAGATTGAAAAGAGGCTAAGCTTGATTCAATTGGGTGATGTTGTCATTGATTGATGTCATCAGAGAACTCAATTTGGAATTCCAAGTCTGTGAATTGAGACTGGAGGAACCAGAGATACATACTAGAGATCTCAACATAAAGGGCTATAGGCAGCGCTGGGTCGCTACGCTACGCTATTTTCCAAAAATAGTGTAGCGTAGCAATTTTTTTTTGCCACCAGCGCTGTAGTGTTAGCGGTCCTGGTGGCCGCTACACTGCGCTACAGCCCTTTTTAGCGGGTTTTCACCACTAACAAGGACTGTAGCGCTTAAACCGCTAACAGCTACGGCAAAAGCCGTTAGCTGTTAGCGATTATCGCTACAAGTAGCCTAGCGGCCCACCGTTGCTATAGGTGTTATACCTGGTATGAAACCCCTTGATCTTTTAACCCAAAGGGGCTGTGTGTCAGTCTGCATTGTAGTTTTCAAGTTCCACCCAAATTAAAAAAAATCATGCACCAAAAAAATAAATGAAAGGGAATATGATTTCATCAGTTATTTTAACTTGCCATTTTTCACCACCAGTCAACTATCCACCATCATCCACCACAACCACATCTTGTAAGCAGTTAGTCATCCCTCTCCCTTTCCAAATCCTACAATTGATTCTTCTTATTTTATCTACAGAGCCAAGATGTATCAAAAATACCACACTGCATTTAAGTATACCATCATTCAGACATCCCTAAATGGTTCCACATTGGCATAAATCAACCTTCCTCATGCAAAAGAAATAAGTCCCAATTGCCTTTGCTGCTGGGCCACAGCAACGGTGGGCAAGTTACACTAACAGTATCGTTATTGTAGTGTATTGTTAGTTTTTTTAGATACACCAACAAGAAGATACTGTTAGTTGCAATTTTGGCCAACTAACACTACAGAATTTGTCGGTGAAGAAAAATCACTGTTAGTGTATTATTATTTTTATCCAGGGAAACCAAATCCACTGTTAGTGTTAGTGTATCTATGCAAGCAGAAAAAAAAGATACACTAACTGTTAGTGTATTGCTTTCAAAAACTACACTGACTGTTAGTGTAGTGTTTTCAGAACTACACTAACTGTTAGTGGAGTGGCAGAATTATTACTAGATAATCAAAAAAAAAATCACCAATTCAATGTTCATATCCATCCATTGACCAATCTTCAACCTCATTTAACACTCAATTTATTAGTTTCATACTGTTCTGAAACCAAAAAAACAAATCATGTATTTTTATTCTCTATGTCTTATAGATTTACTTTCTTTTTTGACTATTTCTAGTAGGATAATAAATCTGATAATGAAATGATTCATCTCAAGGATGAAAACACCTAGAGAATTGAAATTACTTTTCACCTCTATCATAAAAGAATGAAAAGTGACCAAGAAAACAAACAAGAATAAACCACATCATTTTCCTGTTTTTCAATATTTCTTTCAGACTGAGTTTTCTGTATTGTAAGCTGTTGTTAGTCTGTGAAATTCAGTGTAGTGTAGCGTAACTTGTAAAAAGTTACACTAACTCTTACCCCAAAAACCTGTTATTGAAAAAAAGTTACGATATTTGTTGGTGTAGTGTTGATTATTTCCAACTAACAATAACAATTTTTTGAAACAAAAATCTTTCCCTACACTAAAAGTTAGTTTATCGAAATTAAAATCCAAATAACAATACATAATTCTGTGAGAAAAAATAAACCAATACACTAACAGTTATTGTCCATTTATCGTAGCGTAGTGTAGCGGCCCACCGTTGGCCACAGTCTACAAAAAATTTGATTGGTGATCAATAACCCAGACAACTATGCACCACAGGGCCAACCAATGGCTCTCATCAAAGAAGAAAGTCAAGTCATTTTAGACATAGTCACCACATTCCCAACTATTTACCTCCCCAAACTCCTTCAAGATCACAACATCAGTATCTCCACATCGCTTCGCAAGTGGCACCCTGCCATCCCTCCAATCAAGGGTGTGTGTGTTAAACTAGGGACATGAGTTGGATTGAAAAGTATTTGACCAAGGATGAACTTGGCTGAAAAGAGACACTTTGAGAAATGACAACTCCAACAGAATCTCCTTCAAGATCACAACATCAGTATCTCCACATTGCTTTGCAAGTGGCAACCTGCCATCCCTTCAATCAAGGGTGCTTGTGTTAAGCTAGGGACATGAGTCGGATTGAAAAGTATTTGACCAAGGATGAACTTTGCTGAAAAGAGACAATTTGTTGTCATCAAGGAGTAAGAAAAATAAGAGGCATTGAGACAGGGTGTCAGCAAACTTAACACAAGTTCCAATTCCCTGCTGTACACAGCTGATGCTGGGGTATGAGTGACCTCACATTGCACAGCGCCGGGGACTTGTGAGTAATACAGGATTCTTTGCTTGAGTCCTGAGACTCGATTTAGCCAGTTTTGGTGGTAGCTTTTTTGGAACTTCATTTCCTACATCTCTGTGAGACAGAGAAGCTTTGTGTGCGACAGAGAGGCTTTGCGTGCAGCAGAGAGGCTTTGTTAGGCATGGGTTTCAGATGTTATCAAACTGCATCAAATTCAAGGTGTGAAAAACCATGTGTTCAAAGTTTCAAAATCAAACTGAAACTATTTTGGTGGGTTTTTATCATCAGCTTTTTGGCCCATCATTTCAGACCGGGGCCAAAAGAAGTGTGGGGAATGGCGTGCGTACCTGTAAGACATCATTGAGAAGGGTGGGCTGGCTTTTGAGGTCGACAATTGCAGAAAAAAATAAGAAAGCTGAAAAGAGTGGTAACTGGTGCGTCGGCTGCGGCAGGACTCTGTGACTTGCATAAACTTTTTGTCAGACAACCATGAAGTTATATACGCCAAGGGTACCGGGTGGCTCTGGGGAGAGACCATTTAGAGTTAGCCGAGGTGAACGCTATGAAGGTTTCTGGTGATTGGGGTCCGCCGAACGGGGCCCTGGCAAACATTAATGCTTTAGCGCTCCCGATTTGGAGTGCTTGGTCGGTTTAGCTCAGCGTCCGTTCAGGAGTGCTCTAATCTGGGTTCGGACTCCGAACCCAGATTAGAACTTCGGAGTTCCGGATCACTTCCGACTCCGGATGATGGATGTGGCGGTGCTGCAGATATAACCGCGGCGGGATGAGGGGCAGCGCTGGTCCACTTCCTTCACCAAACCATGGCCATTCCAGATAGTCAGTCGATTGGTCTTCAACAGGTTCGTTCCCTCCCAAATCTATGAGCCTCTTATCTGCGTATTGTTGTTGACCATCCCGTCTTGCTCATTTTCAGCAGGCCCTCCAACTGCATTCGGACCTTCCACCTGAGCAACCTCAACCTCCCACCCAGAAGAATCGCGGCCGCGATGCTTCGGCCAATCAAGTTCCGACTCCCTTACCTCTCAGGCTGCTATTCGTACTATGTGTCATGCGTCTAACAGGTCAGTTTTTCCTACCGAGAAAACCCCGTTCAGCGAATTGCTCCTGACTCTTCTTTCGCTTTCCAGAGCCTGTCTCGTTTACAATCATCTTTCCATTCATCAAGTACGAAGAAATAAAGCTCTTTTTATTCTTTGTTCTTGATTGGCCAGAAAAGCAGACCTTAACAGAGAAATGTGCAGATAAAAGCAAGATCCAAGGGCCAAGAACTACAAAAGATGTTCGAAAACTGATGGCCGCTCCGTTTCCTCTTGATCGAAAAGCCAAATGATAGAAGATTTAAATATCGTGCCCAGGACTCAAGTTGGAACCTATGCCGGAATGATAGAAAGTGCGTACTGTCCATGTTAGTCTCAGGTGTAATTTCTGACATCAAATTTCTTCATACATGGTACAGGTCTCTTTGCGCTCGCCCAATTCACCACCGGTTAGTTCATGCGTATCTCGGAATTTTTAATCACGCGAACGCTTGCGCTTTACTCACCAATGTCTCCAAAAAAGTGTTATTCTGGGGAAGATTGTCTGACCGGATTGGACGGAAACCGGTCCTCCTGAGCGGCCTTATGGGCCTGTCCGTCGGGATCATCGCGTTTGGTTTACAGAGAACGTTCGTGGGTTTGGTAATCGCGAGGTCCTTTGCTGGTGCTATGAATGGTACATTCGAAGATGGCCTCTTGTTATCATCACGCCCGAGTCATTCTTTGACTTATTTACGTTGTTCATCTCTTCGTTATTTAATTGGATTCAGGGAATATTGCCGTCGTCAAGGTACTCCGACCTACTCTAACCAAGATACCGCTGGGTAACTGATGTGTTTGTTTTGACCTAAAAAAAGAGTTCACTTGCTGAAATCACGGATGCCAGCAACAGAGCCCGGTACGCGGATCTTCGGGCTAATGTTTTCTTGACATCTGCAGGTAGCCTACTTTCTCATTCACAATTTTTTTATTTCGCCAGTGCTTTTCCGCTTCTGCCATTATGTTGGGGCATCGGTTTGATGATCGGGCCTGCGCTAGGTGGATACACAGCCGAGCCAGCCCGACAATACCCCCACTCGATCTTCGCCAAGTACCAATTTTTCTCTACTCACCCTTACTTTCTCCCGTGTTTTTTGGCGGGACTCTTGAACATCCTGGCCGTCGTCTTGGGTATACTGTTTTTAGAGGAGGTTTGTCTAGTCTCGCTTCTCACCTGAAGCTCTCTTTGATTCCCAAGTCTGGACAATTAATTTGTTTCATATTAGACTTTGCCAAGTAAATCGCCCAAGGCTCGGAAGCGATCCTCGCAACTTCCCAATGAAGATAGTCTTGACAACCAGGAGACATCCGATCCGGCTGAAGTATCCCCAGCTCTAAAAGATCTCCTAACAAGGCACGTGGTGACTGTGTTGATTAGCTTTGGGTTCATGGCCATGGAGGGATCAGCTTGGATGGCGATCGTTCCATTATTCTCGTATACTCGTGGGTCAACTTCCATGTTGCATTTGTTATCTACATGTCAATTGTCAGACTCCATGAACAGATTGCCACTAAATCGCAAGTTGTAATTCTTACAATTGTTGGATACAGGTGTTGAAGATGGTGGGCTCGGCTTAAGCCTGGATCAAATCGGTTAGTGTTTTATTTCAACCCGGCTGTCCGGAAATTCATAAACTGTGAGCTGGCAGATGTCCTGAGGCGGACCGTTTTCAACATGCACATTTTTTCAGGCATGACACTCAGTTTGAATGGAGTGGTTGCCCTTGTTGTTCAGACCGTAATATTCCCCATCTTGCATCGTCGGTTGGGAGTAGTGCGTTTGCTCCGCACTGCTCGCTTATCTTCGCCCATCGCATTTGTCGGTTTACCAATCGTTAGAGGCATCTCTCTCTTGTTTCCGGATAGATCTTTGGCCATTTCTGTATCGATCGTTGGGATGATGATGATCATTGGAATCAAGAGCCTTGGAAATGTGTCGATAGGTTTGGAAAACCTTGATTTGCGTCTCCTCCTCCGTCGAGCTCACCCTGACCCTATTCACTGCTTGGATAATAGTGTGCATGACCCTTTTGGTCAATGATTCCGCGCCGAATCACGCTTCTTTAGGCTCTATCAATGGACTCGGCCAAGTTGAGTCAATATATCTTCCTTGCTTGTTTTCGGGCTCTTCCACCGCAGATGAATTGAAGGAAGATTGAATGGATCGACTCCGTCTTTAGTCAGTCTCCTCCTTCTCAAGGTCTTTATCTCCATTCCTAGTCGGTAAACTGTTCTCAATTTCTTCGGAGGCTGGGAAATCCCCAAATGGCTCACCAATCCTAAAGCAATTGGTATGGTACTTTCTCATCTTGGTGAGCGGTTTTCTCGGTCCTCCGATTTCAAACTCTCGAAAAAAACGCTGTTGAAAAATAAACGTTTAAACTCGCTTGATTTTTTTTTTTTTTTTTTTTTGGAAAAAAAGGTTTCGCTGATTGGATATTCGACTACCTGGATGATTGAAGTCGTCCAGAAGGAACCAAGACGCCATCCGGACCAAACATTATTAGAGAGTGGCGAGAGTTCAACGAGCGCAATTGAAGCAAGAGCAGAACATCAACCACTGCTTGCCAATGCTGAATCCAGACCACATTATGGATCTTGACCTGGCAGATTGTTGCTTTCTATGGTAGAAAAAAGCGGTCAAAAATTCGCTGTATTATGAACTCTGTCGGTTTGTAATACACATGGAGGAGTAGTAGATCTTTGTACTTGTATATAAAAATAGTCTGTTGTCGTTATGTGGGTTCCCATTCCAGTGGGTCATCGTTATCGTATTTGAAATCTATTAACCCATCACCAATCCTGTTCCCCATGAAATAGCACTTGAGGCCAAACAGACTTTTTTCCCCTATCTATGAACCATTGATATTATAAGGAGGGCCTTTTTCCCCTCAATATTCATCCATTCATCTGCCATTGATCATGTCATATTACATTCTGCTCTAAGCAGTCTGACACCCACTTATTGTAAGACTTGACCCTGATGTAGTGATAAGCAATGTAAATAAGACTTATCATCCCAGGAAATACATGCATAACGGCGGATGATGTCTAGATAAAATGAGCCCAGCAAGCATCAGCGCACTTAGCTTGGTGGTTAAAGCATCACTCATGAAGTTTGGGGTCATGGGTTCAATTCCTGTAGTGCACATCTAATAGATAGGTTGTGTGTTGTTGATATAGCTGTGAAAAGCGATATTGACTTTAGCTGGGGTTTTAGCTTTGTGGCTAACCATTGCTATATTTAGCAAGGGTTAGCCGGAAATATAGCTTTGTGCTAATTTAGGTGAGGTTTAGGGAGACCTGGTGCGGTTGAATTTTGCAGCTAAAATCCTTAGCTCGCACAGAATTAGCACCGGTATGGATGCTCTCATCCAGGTTGTGCACATTGATGATCAGCCAGCTCATCCAGGGTGTGCACAGTGCACCTTGATGATCATCCAGGCTGTAAAACTCCATGAGCTGGTTGGTAATAAAGGTTGAAAAAGCTTTCCTGGATGACCAGTGGGTCACAAAGGTTGTAAAACTTGTTGAGTCATAAAGGTTGTAATCCTTGCTGGGCCATCAAGGTTGTAATCCTTGATGGCTCTCTGGGTCATAGAGGCTTACAACCTGGGTGACCTGGCTGGTCATCCAGGTTCACAACCCTGACAAACTGGTTGGTCATCCAGTTTTACGACCTTGATGACATGGCTGGTCATCCAGGTTTACAGCCTTGATGACATGGCTGGTCATCCAGGTTTACAACCTTGATGACATGGCTGGTCATCCAGGTTTACATACAACCTCAATGACCTGGCTGGTCATCCAGGTTTACAACCTCAGGCTCAATGACCTGGCCAGTCATTCAGGTCATCCAGGTTTACAACCCTGAGGATTAAAAATGTGACCTTAGTCAATCTAATTGATGGATATTATTATCACTGATGGGGTGTTATTTCAAGATATAAGACTGGTTATAAAGTTGATAAAAATTTAAGGGTGGATAACTAAGATTTTCATTGCATAATTTTTTTGATGAGTTAATGAACAACAGGCAGGCAGAAGCTCCTTATATAGTTAAAAATGATGGATTTTAGCCAAAGGCGTACACCCCTTACAAGGCATTTTAGCTGGCCATAAAATCCAATAAATATTTTTAGCTAGACTATCTACCATAAATCCCTTTCATATCCAACCCAAAATACAGAAATTCAATATTGTTGAAATATTGTAATCCACAGTGGTATGGATATCAGCACATCAGGCACTTGGTAGCCTAGTTGGTAAAGGCAGCACTTCCAGTATAGTGTCTTAGCTTCATGCTGAGTTCACTGGTTCAAATTTTGCCCAAGTCAATCATTTTCTGCTAAATGTCTGCAAAATGCATTGTTAATTTCAATATATATGAAAAGGCAGGAAAAATTGTGGATTTTTCCAAATGTTAGAATTCAATAAGAAAGAAAAGGAATTCAAAACTGCGCAGGAATTTGATGTCTTAAAATATCTTTTTGAAGCTTATAATAAATTAGGGACTCAGAAAAAACAACTCCCCAATCTTGGGAGAACAACTCCTGCAACTACCCCAACATAGGTTCTGATTCCCACAGCGAGACAGGGATTTGTCTCACCAATTAAAAAAAATGGGAGTTGTCTCCCAAATCTACAGAGTCCAATGGCATATTTGAGAGTCGCCAGGCTTCAGTGACTGGAAGGCAATCCTTCCGGTCAAGGAGGGACAAGAACCTCTTTGAACGTAATGATTTCCTTCCAGTCAATGAGGTTCAAGTACCTCTTTGACTGGAAGGAAATCCTTCTGGTCAATTTTATTTGTATGGCCCTCATTTCCATTTGGTAAATTGTGTGTTGTATGAAATTTTGGAGAATTTCCAATGACTAACTAATGAATGGTGTAAAATTTTGAGACAATTTGGGCCATTCAGTGAGAAGGTATGGGGGATTTTAAATCAAAGTAGTGAAATTAAAAAAAAATGTATGTATACACAATTCCACATTCAATTAGATCTGTAGAATTTCTTGAAAAAGTTGATGTTATGAAAAGCATGGCACTTTCAGAACCCAGTAAAGCCTTGAGGTCAATTGCTCTTGTCAATAGTGGTTTGTGATTTTTGTTGGCTTTTTTGGGTAAAGAAAATTACTGCCCAAAAGAAATTATGAACTCAATCAGTGACTACCAAAAAAATAGTTGCAGATGTTGTAGGAGTAACAGAGAAAATTCCTTGGAGTTGTTCAGTCAACCAAGCCCCTATGCAAATTGTCTGGAACAATAAGTTGTTTCATGAAATTCAATGAATCATAAAAAAATCAAAATTTATGGATAAATTTTTAACATAGAACCTACATTACTATTGCATATTTTTCAACTAGGCTCACTCTCTCAAATTACCCCCAATTTCTTACTCCTTTGGGTACTTGTAGATAACTCACAAAATTACACAGAACACAGTGTAAGTATGGCTTCATGATGTATATACATACTGAGGTCAAAAGGACCTGATATGGACCTAAGATTGAGGTTTTGTGTACATCAGGAATTTTTTAATAGTAATTGCATGCTACTGACCAAAAAATATCCCTGGTGGTATAGGTTAGAAGTTAGACCAAAAATGGAAGTATTGAATCCAAGCCCATGCCCCTGTTACATATATTCAGGATTTGGCCTGAACCCTGTTGTGGTGTGTTTATATGGTGGTTGGAAACATTGGGCTTGGAAGTCATACATTTGGCAAGGCTGAGTCATTCCTTTGGATGGAAAATAAAACAATGGAATGTGTGCAGAAAAGCACATGCTTTTGAATAACAGATGGTAAATACAATCTTAAATGATGTGAAGCATTAAATAGAAACAAAGTCATGTATCAAAGATAGGGAAAGTGTCCTAAGGCCACACATGATTGATCGGATGCTTTGCAAGTTGGCGGGCCTCTAGATGTGTTCATCTCCGGGTGTTCTGTTTGAAGGTTAAGCAAAGTAAGCCCACTCTCTAAGGCAAGCGGAGCGGATTGATCAGGTGAGGTTTCCTCCCCGAAACTCACACAAAATTTTTGAGGTATCCAGGTGGTAGGGGCGGGAGGTTTTCGATACCTACGAGAATGACGACACCCATGCCCATACTAGCATGTGGCTGATTAAGAGGCATCAGTATATGTGAGTTGCATAGGGAATCGGTAAATATCCAATGACATTTTTCTCACCTGAGTATGACAATGCATCAGAAAGGCGCCTGGGGTTTTGGCTTCCATCCTTAGCACCATCCATCCGGTCACCGTGCCTTCCGGTACTGTGGTATTAGAATAAGATGCCCCTTTCTCCGTTGAGAAGATAACCTCTGTGTCTCTACGGATATGCTTTTGTAATTTCGCTTCTGCTTCAGCAAGCTTAGCTTCGGTGAATTCTCCTGTTCCGTGTGCCACTACGTAAAAACCTTGACCATGAAGACTGTGTGACGGTACGGATATAAAATTTAATAAAACAAGCTGGACAACCAACGTCTGAAGATTCGATACAACTTACTGCCAAGGATGAGCCTCGGTCACACCCACCGTGGATGCCTGGTTGAATATCACAAATTCTACGACATCATTGAGCTTGACTGGATATGCGCCCAATTTGACATCGAATCCATTATTATTTTTGGAAGCTTCGTAGTTCGGCTTCATCTTGGTGGTATACGCTCTCACCAAGAAAGGTACATTGGGGCTTGTCTCGATGTACTAGCCGTGTTTTTTTTTTTGCACAAAGATACATACACACGTTTAGTCCCCACGCTGCATTCCTAATGTCCGAAATTCGACTCACTTTCTGATCATTGACAAACCAGTTAATACGACCATTAGGCGCCTTACGCTGTTGCCCTTTGATCGTTAGTCTGCGCGTTACTTCGACGGCCTTGGGGGCAACTTCCCTGGGGTTTAGTGGCTCAAACTTTTCAGTCAGCCACGTGTTCCCTTCGTCGGGCAAAGGAACCAATCTATTGAATCTTTGAGGATCTGGAATTGGGGCCCGAGAAAGATCGAGGTTTGAGGTATCATAGCGGGAATCGTCATGAGAAGTTGGGGTCGAGTCATCAACATAGTGAAGCACAAAAGCTCCTTGATCACGAATGGGACGCCATCTGGATTCTAGTCGTCCCAAGAAATCTCTCTTAGCTCCCAGTTTTTTTAGCTCGTCGCGACTTTTGGTCTTGATCAAAAACGAATAACGTTGGCCAGAGTGAAGTTGCATGTGTTTAGTTGAAACAGGGCGAACATAGCCAGCGTCCACTTCTATAACTGAGAGATTGTCATGGCCCTCTATGCCAAAGTAAATATATGTAAGGACTGTGATACCAATTACTCTAAGGAAAGTAAGGCCACGAAACACAACCTTCAGCCCATACTTCGTTGAAGCATTCTTTTGCTTCTTTGTCGCCATGCAAAGGAATTTCACGCACCTCACTCTGTACATCCTGTCTGGTTTGACAGAAATACGATGATGGTGACATTTTTTGCTGCAGCCGAAGGGACTGGTTTTATTGCAAGTTCCCAAGGCATTACCGTTAACCACCATACTTTGAGGCTCTCCAAGCCATTTGAAGGGGACTGAATCTAAGCCAGCCGTGATTTGCTGCTCGAGATTATGATAGTAATCTGCAAACATCAAGACAAGCTCTTCGTCGTATTTGAAAGGCGGCGCAACTGCATCCTCGACGATCAAAGCTCCATGGCATGTCATCAAGTCAAAGCCAACGTGAGCGTGATAAATACTGAAAAACACGGGGTCATGATCAGCGGAAAGAACGTCAGACCTGGTGCGGATTTGAATAAGAGGTATAAAAGAATAAATATAAGAAAAAACTAACTATGTGCCAGCAGAGTCAGCCTCAAGCATGAAAATATAGTCATAATATTTCCCGGGTGAAATTGCATACTGATCAAAGGTTTTTCGTTTGTAATTTTGGGAATGACATGCAATTATTCAAAACGTCAGCTTTACAAGTCTCATCATCACTGGGCTCGGACATAGGTGACGACACTCAACTTGGGATATCTTCTCCGTTCCATCTGAGAAAGGTGATCCATACTGACTAATACCTGTCCGGAATGTTAAAATCACGAAGCCAAAAATAAAAATGACAACAAATAAAGAAAATTTGGCTCATACCGTGACCATGAAAGGTAAAATTGTGGGTCTTCAAGTGATTAAAAACCCTGATTTTCACCTTTTCGCCGGCCTTGAAGCGTAATTCTGGGCCTGGAAAGGTCTCGTTGATGACCACAGATGGTCTGTTTGTGCAATCTGCCGAGATAATTTTGTCGGAGACCTCAAGTACGACGCTTCTGGAAAATTCATTCGGGCCAAAAGTAGGATAAGTGGAAGAGTTTAGTTGTGAGGTTTCATGGGAATGAGAGCTCTCCAAAAGGAAGAACAGTTGCAGAAAGCAGAGTATGACTGAAGCAGGCACAAAGGTGGGCATTAGAGCCATTAGGTGGTTTCAGGCCAATATAACGGTGATTAGGTGGCTGACTTAACCTGCCTAGACAACCCAGGCCAAAAGTTTTTATTGCTGCTGGTTGGGCAGCGGTAGGTGGGGCTCTCCACCGTGATATAATGGTGATTCAGGCCGAAGGGCGCGGGTTGTCTACTGAATGTTACATGCGCGGAAGGAGATAAATAAATATGTGAATATGTTATGCACTGTAGCCAAGCCCCGCTGTCTTACCGTTTGATCGTGGGACTGGTTCGCTGAATCTTTCTAGCGTGTGACTGTATATGCAGCCATAGCTTAATGAGAAAGAAGACCGTCCATACTTGCTACATAATCAAAGCTTACCACCAGATGTGGATTCCGGGAAGGAAAAGGCAGTGTTAGGCACCGATGGCTAGGGTGACAACAGGATTGCTCCATTTAGAAACACAGAAGTGGAGTGAACATCTGCTTCCAGGCTTCAGTTCCTAGCAAGATGCTGATCATGAAAAAATTCAATTGATAGGGCAGTTCGTGTTCTTGGAAGTCTACTGATTTCGTTTTGGCGGAGTTTATAACCTTTTCTGATGTGGGTCATAACTTTAAGAGGCACCTGCAGCATGACCGGGCACATCAGGAAGGATTTTCCAGGATTTCGCCACATTATGCTTGCTATTTTCATCACGCACATACGCCCGCAGCGCGGCTGGTTTCAATACATGGTGGGCATGTTTGTTGGAAAAGTGAGGGGGCCCAACGTGAACGACCATTGCACATTTCCTCTACTGATCCAAGCAATTTGCAGCAGTGCTGCATGCTGAACAAGCCTATAGCCGAGACAAAAGGCTTGCGGTAAGAGGACCACAA
This sequence comes from Puccinia horiana, assembly GCA_001624995.1. Classification (NCBI taxonomy): domain Eukaryota; kingdom Fungi; phylum Basidiomycota; class Pucciniomycetes; order Pucciniales; family Pucciniaceae; genus Puccinia; species Puccinia horiana. Next base: position 610,074 of record LWDY01000012.1, read on the forward strand.
TTTTTTCTATTGGAAAACTCAATGAAGGGTGGTATCTGATAACCAACCCGACGGCACTGTTAGCTCCCTCTGCGTGCGGTTCCGGTCCCTAATCTCGATGAGGAAAAGGAAACCGGCCTGGCGCTCGGGGACTTAGACTAACAAAACTGTGACGGATACGACTATAAAGTGCAGGAAATAACATGTCGCATCAAGATGAAGGTTCAGGTTTGATTCATGCCACCGATCCCGGATGTTCCCAAACTGTCGTCAATCAACCTTTATTTTTGAGTTGACTTCCGTCACAGCCCTGTACAGCTCCTTCATACAGGTTGCCGGAACCGCTGCCCGTCGGCTTCTGGGGCCCGGTCTGGTGTGGTACAAGGTGAAGGGGCCGGCGGGGCTTACACAGCGGCACACGAGCGCAGTTCGCGTGCTTTTGTGACCCGGCTGAGGAAAACCGTCGCGGTGGGCGTGCGACGACCGACGGTCATGGGCACGCGATCCCCTGGGCCTATCGCCCTTGCGACGGTTTGGTTGGTGACAGGAGGGTGTCACTCATTGTTCTTGAAAGATTTGAGATTCTGTGAATTGATCACAAAAGAAGGCCAGGACAGAATGAAAAAGAAACAATCAGAAAAGTTGAAAAGAAAGAGGCAGAAATGACAGAAAGGGAAAGATAATAAAGAAAGAAGAACCAACACTTTGAAGAACAGGAGTTATGAATGGATGGAGACTGAGTACAAGAGAGTAGATCGAGATGGACTAGGACTGGCAACACTGGGAAGTTACTTTACCGGTATCGGTAACGTAACGGTAACGTAACAGCTTTGGTGTCGTTATCGTTACGATAACGACCACTGCAAGGCCGTTGCGTTCTCTTTTTCCTTGTTTTTTCTTTTTTCGGGGCCGTTACGTTATCCGCTGCTTGATTTTGCGGATAACGACTTGTCCTGAGGCCTTTTTTGCCCAAAAAGACCTCGGAAATTGCGGATAACACGTTATCCGCGTTATTTCCTCAGTAACGAAGCAGAAATCTGGCTTCGTTACGTTACTCAAAGGCTGCAAAGGCCTGTTATCCGGATAACGATAACGCGTTATCCGGTAACGCTGGGAAGTTACGTTACGAAAATCCGTCCGGATATCTTAACGTATGTAACTTCCCAGTGTTGACTATGGCTGAATTGAGAGTTCTGTTTGTGTTGTGGATTGAAGAATGGAGTGGGAAAGAGATCTCACCAGATAAAGAATTGAAAATACGACAGACAGAGAGTAAGAAGAAAGAAAAGAAACAAAAGAAACAAAAGAAACAAAAGAAACAAAAGAAAAGACAAAGAAAAGAACAAATGAAAGAGACAAAGGAGAAAGAGTGAACCATCAGGTGAGAGAGAATTGAGAAGATTTGTCAAAGACATATGTTGAGTTGAATTGATGGATAGATGTTTTGAGAGGCCAAAGAATGAGTTTGATGGGGTTCATGATGAGACAGGGACTGGTTTACTGGTAATGTTATAGGTAATTTGATAATGATTCTCTTTGGGAGGGCTCCACAAGGCAGACACTAGTCTACCTCGCAGCACAGAGCCGCAGCCGAGTAGACATGTGGCCTAGGTCACAACACTCCGCCCACAGCAAAGCTCAAGAAACCTAGGGTGAGACACAATCTACATACAAGAGGTCAAAAAACCACGAGCTTAACTAGGCCTCTTACGGTCGGCGGGCCCTCTGGGCAAGGCACAGGGGTTGGGACTTAGTACACAAAATTGGGAAAGAGAAAAAAATAACAGGGGGAAAGGGAATAAGGAAACTCTAAAGTGCATCATTGAATGGAAAACTCCCCGTCACGAATCTGGATGGTGGATTTCTAGATTCTAAACTTGATTTGGTGGCAAAAGTCATTTCAAATTGAGTTTTTACCACCAACTAAGATCTACAATCTAGGATTCCAAATTCCTAATTGGTCATGGGATGTCCTCCAATAGTTCAAGCTGTTCCTCCTCTTGATCTGTTTCATAACCCCCGTCATTTTAATTTTTATAACCAAAATTATCAACTTGATCATCAAAAATTTCACTGGGTTTGCTGTCAAAATCCTCACAAGGGTCATTGTCAAGACATTCACCAGAATCATTGTCAAAATCTTGACCAGCAATGTTGTCATTAATGCATTGGACATTTTTATGCACTGCCAACAAATCCCACCTGGCTGCCATGGGTTTCCGGTTGGGAATCAGCCCAGTAACCAAGAAACTCATTGGAATCCAAGGGTCGGAAAGCCCCCCTTGGCTGTGCAATGCTTTTAAACTCAATGAATGTACATACACCCCCATCATCCGGACGACAAAGGCTCAGAGCTTGAGGTGTAACTCAAGTTCTGCCATATCAGTCAAGATGCTCATGCCACCTGCACAGGTATGTGTTTGAGTTAAATAAACTAAGGCAAATACAACAAAATAGTAGAGCAAAAATGAGGAAAGAAATGGAAAGACAATGATATCAGACTGAGGAAAGAAAGAATTAATGCAAAGTTGTTTTTAAGAAAGGATAAAAAGAAAAAATGTAACACATACTGTAATAATATGAGAGTTTTTACTTTATTGAAACAGTATTATATAAAAAACCAATAGAAGTAATAACTTGAAAGAAAACAATAAAAGATCAATAAAAGAAACAATATAATAAAAAATAAGAAGTTAAATACCTATTATACAAATCAACAAGCTAAACACGGTCGATACACAATTACACACTTTTGACGACTTATAATTGACAGGATTATCACAACGAAATAGCCTGAAATAATAGAGAATGAAATGAGTCAATAACATGAACAATATAAGAATGATAAGAGATAACTACAACCTGCCCAGAAGCTACTTCTAGCTCCTCCTGAAAATTTGAAGTTGACATCGTTTTTGATTCAACTCGGTTCTTTGAACGAAGTTAGCAATTTGATTCACGATTGATTGATGGATGAGTTGGTTTGAGATAGTTTGATAAGAAACAAAAAGGAAAAAGATAACAAAATACGACTTGGAAGATTGGAAGGTTATCGGCAAAGAGTCAAGAGAACTCAGATCCAGAAGGTTAATGAATTGATGACATCATCAAATCTTGAGTTTCTTAATTAACTTGGATTAATGCGAGTTTAAATTCAACACATACTGTCACTAATTGGATTCAATTGAGCTTAACTAAGCCTCTCCCGGCAGGGGAGAGGCTTATCTGCTTTCTAGGCCGCCTGGCCTGAGAAGATTGGATATTTTGCTGCAAACGGCTCTTTTTGAGATTGAGGCGACTGTAGCACAGTCATTTTGCCACCGATACCGAATCCGACTCTACAGAGTCGTAGACAGCCATCTTGCCTTTCTTTTTAAAAAAGACTGGCCTCTCAAGGCGTGTGTAATACTATCTACAGTGATTCTTGTACACCATCTCCCCATCAGTGCAAAATGGTAGGAATGGTTAATGCAGACCGTTGGATCAGCAGATCAGACTTACATGACAGCTTCAACAGTTTTGACGGTGTGGTGTTCTATTCACGTTACAATGCCAAAAGTACATGGCAGAGGTATTTTGATAGGATAGATGCATGCAAAGGACAACACACAAGAGAAGGATCAATATTTTACAGTTGGGCAAACACAGGAATCAATATTTCCCAGGGTAGAAGGACACAAGATGTAGCATTTCAGGAGTTAGAAGGAGGAATTTAATATTAGGTGAGGGAAAAAGGGAAGGAGTGGAGTGGAAGAGAGGCATAGACCTGGAAGAATGACAGTCTGAAGCAATTCACATGCTTAGGTTCAAGTTTCGATACTTGAAACAGGTCACATACATCCCAAAACAAGTCACACATCTGCAACAGGTTCCATAATTCAACTATGGAATGTTCTGGCATATGTTGAAACACCAACACCCTGCATAATGCTGTGCTGATACACCAAACTGTGCATCATGCTGTCCTGAAACAAGTAACATAAAGTGCTCAGGCCAAGGAAAATTCCTCTGCAGAAAATTGGCTTCCTCTTCAATATAAAACGAGGGCCTTTCCCCACCAAATTATCTATTCCTCTTCCAGCTATCAGTCTCAGTGGAGCAGTAATTATTGGGCCCCTACCTAAAGGATAAATTAAACATTCAGTGGTAGTTTTGATAAGAGTCTTAGTTATAGTAGTAGTGGTAGTAGCATCATAAAAACATCAACCAAATCATAAGCTTCCATCTCAAGAGAGTTGGGTCCCTGCCTAAAGGGTAAATTGGACAATCAGTAGTAGTTTTGATCAGAGTAGTAGTAGTGGTGGTGGTGACATCATCATCAGCACCAACAATCCAAAACCACCAATCACCATCAATATCAAGTAACATCAGCAAATCATCATCATCATCATCAAGCAACATCACCAATCATCATCATCACCAATCAACATCATTCCATCAACATAAAAATTCAAACCAACAAAAATCATCATCAGTTATCATCATCGTAAGCCATCAGCAGAAAAAGTATTATCAGTAACATCATTTCGCATCATCAATCCCACTGAGTTGCATTATCCATTGTTATCCAAAGTTATCACTGGTCTGCTAAAGTATTGATATTAGTGATCTGGGTCTGATAGAGACTACTATACTCAGTAACTCTATCTTGAAATCAGCCACATCTCTTTTGTTGATTTTAAGATTCCTTACACATTTGTATAGTACCATCAAGGGGCAGATCTTTCAAACCAACCATAAAGTGTCATAACCTTTCAACCTATTATCAATTCATTTACCCCTTATAGAAACTTTTCACCAAATAAAAATGTAGTGTCCCACAGGAGTCCTACACCGGACTAGGTTTCCAAGTGTTTGATTTGTCTGCTTGGCTACTCCATTTAGTTGAGGAGAGTGAGGGGGACCAGGATCATGAGAGATGCTGGCTGTCTGAAGGAAAGATTTGAAAGAGTGGGAGATGTATTCACCTCTGTTGTTGGACCGGAGTGCCTTGATGATGAAATGTTGATCTTTTTCAAAGAAAGCCTTGAAAATCTTAAAGCAATTGAACACGTCACTCTTGGATTTCAGGGGATAAACGGAGGTGTATTTTGAGGCATCATCAATGAAAGTTACAAAGTATTTATAACCTTCTCTAGATACAACTGAGAATGAGCCAACATTGGATTGAATTAATTCTCCTGGGGATTGGGAGCGATAAGGGGACTGTGACTTGAATGCCCAATGGTGCATCTTTGATTCGACACATGTAGTGCAACACTGCACCTCGATCTTGTTCATGATTGAGGGTTTGACCCTTTGTGATTTGAGCAGGGCTTTCAGGGGTTTCAGACCTATATGTGACAGATGAAGGTGAAAGTCCAGAAGGGAAGTAGGAAGATGAGTAGAGGAATAAGATTTTACCTCTTTCGATGGGAGGTAAAAGAGGTTTCCTCAGCAATAGCTGCTTCTGACAACAGTTCCAGAGGCAGCAAAGTTGGATGTGTCATATATGTCGCATGAGGTTGGGGTAAAGACAACCCGAAGGTTTGTGTCACATATTCCGGCTACCGAGAGTAGTGCCTCGTGAAGATCCGGAACAACCAGCATTTTGACGTCCCTGTGGAGGTTGAGAGGTAGGGTGACAATGCCCTTGGAGACAGCCGAGACTGAGGAGTGGTCCGCTAGGCGGATTGAGGTTGTGTCCGTCTTTAGATGTTGGACATGGGTGGAGTCTGGAGTCATGCTAATTGAGCATCTGGAGTTGATATTCACATCGGTTGACGAGATTAAGCACAACTTGTTTTGAACGAGGGTGTCACACAGTGTTTTGTACAAGAGATGGGTGGGCACTATTTGAAGGAAAAGAAAGGAAAGAGAGGACTGACTGTTTGAAGGTTTTCCTTTTTTTGAAGAAGAGTTACTTAGGATCAGAGGAACTTAGAGTAGAACACTGAAAGGGTTCACAATGAGAAGGCTCGAAGAAGGCTGAATCAAGTTGTGCTAAAACTATAATCTTATTTTGATGAGGAAAGATGGAAAGCATGGAAGCAGACAGCTTATATAGTAAATACAAGTGAGGCTACAAAGGTTTGAACAAGATGTGAGGTCATAGGGTCAATACAGAATAAATGAAAAGAGGTCATAGCTTCTGAGGTCAAGCAACACCAAGGCAAAGAGTCCATGACTGGAGGACCAAGCAGGGGTAAGTGCAATGGGTGTGAGAGTGAGTGAATTGAAGTTCGAAGTTTGAGGACTGTGCATCAAAGTTTGAAAGTTCAAAGAGGGAATGCACAGATCTGTATAAGGAAGTCAAGCACATGAAAGAGTAATGCTGAAAAGAAAGGAAGACCGGTGAGAGGGTTAATGGTCTTGCTTTTGTTCACATAACTGGAAAGCAATGTGCTATCAAATCTTTGAAGGTTTGGAAAGTAAATTCGAGAAATCACTGAAGATTGCTGAGGGTGCATAGGTGATGTCATATGCAACCCGAGGATTAACCAAAAGCTTGAAAGTTGCTGATGGTGAAAAGCATTCTTAGACCATCTCCACTGCGGCTGCTAAATCGGGCGACTATACCAAATATAGCAGTGCTACCACGGCTGTCAAATTGCCTCAGAAATTAGAGATTCGGGCCTCGGCTGCTATAGCTTTTCCAGATGTAGAAGCGCTATAGCAGCTCATCAATTGAAGTTTCACAAGACAATCCTGTGAAACTAACACACCTCCAATCCCCTACTCACACACTACTCCCCCTTTCACACCTCGGGCTACCAAGCTTCGTAGCTCTCGGTGCGAGCTGACCTCGACACCAGCTACTAAACAAGTTGCGCAGTCGCGGAGCACAGAACCTTTAGTAGCTCAGATGACAACGTGCGGTGGAGATGGTCTTAGCCAAATGCAAGGAAGATCCTGAGTGCTGAGTCTGTTGTATGACAGAGGGCCTTAGCGCTGCCGGCAGACTCTGATCCGTTGTAATACGATGATTGGTCAAAATCGACAATTGTTGTCAACCCTGCTTTGGTGGGGTGTTTGGAAGAGGATTGGGAAGATCTACTGTGGGAGGAGCGTGAATTGTCGTGGCGGCAAAAAGACTTATTGGCCTCTGGTCTCTTGACGTGCTTGTCTGCTTTGGAATGGCGATTGTTTTGGTGATTGCTTAGAACCTTTGCCGCATTCTCGCAGATCACAAGATCATGACCTGGGACAGGGTATCGTCAAAGCATGGATGTCCTTTCTTGGGAGGAAACACCTTGGCCTTTGCTACGGAGGTGGGGACATTGGTGTCTTTGTGTCTCAATTTTTGTCTGAGAGATTCCTGCTTCAAAGCAGACACAATTCGAGATGAGGGGACATTGTCTTCGTTCATCATGGAGGACAAGCAGTTCAACCAATTAGTAGGAAGGGAGACTAGAAGGGCAGCCAAGTGTATATTGTCGACGGTGATTGGTTTCTCCTTAGTGACGAGAGAGTTGAGTTTCTCGGCACAGGTAGCCATCTCTTCAATGCGCGCATCAATGTCGTTGCCTGACATCTTGTTCAGCACAAGTTTCTGGAGCGAATACATCCTGCCCCCCGACAAAGAGTGCTGATGAGTGTTCTTAAGCAATTCCCACATTTGGAATGCATCTTCACCGTGATCCCTGATGAATTGTAGATTGTGTTGTTGGATGGTGCGGACGATGAAAGCGCACATGGTGGTGGTGTCATCGTCCCAGCTTGCCGATTGCTTCTTGATTTTGACCTCCTTGAGAATGTACAATAGCTTGCACGAACAGAGATGGAGAAGAAGAACAAAGCTCCAGTCCAAATAGTTGGAGTCTGGGCCGGGTGGTTTGAGCCAAACAATTCCTGACACTTTGAGTGTGGAAGAGTCGGTGGGGGTTGAGGTCAGAACGGTAGCTTGTTTGGACATTGTGTGAGTGATCCTTCAGAGTATTGATTAGATTATACTTGATTCCTTTGTTCAACGTGCGAGAAAAATTGCTAGTGACAACTGGGTCTCATAACCTGTTGAGATGAACTGGAGCAGCAGAGCACAAAGTGGGATGTGTTAGTGGAAGGATGAGAAAAGAATCCTTCCACGTCTGCTACTCCAGGTTGATAAACTGAAAGAAAATGTCACACACGTGACATGTGCTATGAAAGTTGGAAGCGCACAACACAACAACTTCAACAAACTCTACCATTTTTCTTCTCATTTCAAGGAATCAAAATCCACCAAAAAAAAGGCACTGTAATTCATACAAGGAGCTGAATCCACTGCACTTTATTTTCATCATCACCTTGAAATGATAAGATTGAAAGTCACTTCAAGAGACAATAAAGTGTTGGATATACTGGTTGAGTATAGAGGGTTTAAACACTTCATGTACCCCAAGAAACAGTACTATTCATCCCAAGAATGTTAATATAACCTACAAATAAACCTTGAGATAAGTCTGTTGGCATCTTTCTGTTCTTTTCTTGGTTAATAGGAAATTGATTATCTGAAGCAAGTGGATTGGTTTCCATTTCCCTTAAACCTGAATATTTCATTATCTGTGCCAATGCAATCAACGTGATAACTCGTATGTTCTCAGCAATTTTGTAGGACAGGGGAGGATGAGTTCAAAGAAGGGACATAGAATGTAACCAAGCAGGAAGGAGTCCCTCAATCTTGGATGAGTGTTTCTTAGAGATAAAAAACAGAAGCCAACAAGAATTGGTGTGGACAGTACATAGTCATGGGGCTGCTTTGTGTGCATGAGGAGGATAAAGTGTGAAGACAGTTGTGGCAGGACTTTCCTTATTGGGGCTTTGATTGTTGTCTTCTGATCTGATCCTTTAAGAAACCAGCAATCAAGATCCTAGGATGATCTTCGGTTGAGATGGTTGGTGGTGTGTGTTGTTTTGGTTGGGGTGTTGAGTGGATGAGGAGTAGGAAGTGATCACTCCCATCAGCAACTTTTCAGCAACAACCTTCCAGATTCAATTCCAGATTTCAGTTCTCAACTTTAAATTTCCTTCTCTCAGGAACACCTTCGGATGGCCGCCCTTTTCTTCCTTCTCCCTCTGCTAGTACTACAACCCACCATGGCCAGCTTTCTATCCCGATACACCGGCGGAATAACCAACCTACTCGAGTTTACCCAGCAACAACAACCCATCTTCAGCTCATTATTCCAACAGGCCAGTCGACTCAGGACCACCTTGGCCCTCGTCCTCGCACCCTTACTCATCTCTAGTCCCTTCAGCAGTCGCTCGAGATACTATCTACGTATGGCCGCCTATCTCGTCGGTCTCGCCATCGGCTCCCTCACCGGCGTCCTCGCCGGTCTCGTTGTCCCTATCGTCAGGCCTTCTTGGAGAAAAAATATTCAATGGCTTGTCGCTCGCACTTTCTATAATCTCGTCAGTCCTGTCATCGGCTGGGAGTTCATCGTCGAAGGCGAAGAATTTCTGGAACCTTGTTATCGAGGTGAATCTCACATTCTAGTAGGAAATCACCAAAGCATGGTCAGTCACCATCTCTCTTTCTCTCAAATCTACTCTCACTAACTCTTTCTCTTCTTCTTAAATCTGCTCAGATTGATATTTTATACCTCGGAAGAATCTTCCCAAAAGCATGCGTGGTGATGGCCAAAAAAGAACTGAAATATACCCCACTCTTAGGCCAATAGTTGCGTCTCTCTCTCAATCTTTTTATCACGATAATCATGCTCACATACCCCTCCCTCTGGGCAGTATGGCTTTATCCAGGGCGGTTTTTGTCGACCGTCATAATCGTGCAACCGCCTTGGAAACCTTCCAAAAAGTCGGTGCTGATGTAAAAAAACATGGTGTAAGTTCACATTGCCCTATAACAAGATCAGGATTTGGAAATATAAAAGTGACCAACTCGGAATAATGACAAAACGAATTTCACCCTGTTTTTTTACGTGTCGAACAGTTAAATCTCTTCATATTTCCGGAAGGAACGAGATCCAATGCGACCAAGCCAAGCTTACTACCATTTAAGAAAGGAGCATTCCACCTATCGATTCAATCCAAGCTACCGATAATCCCGGTAGTCTGCGAGAATTACTCGAGCATCTATCGCTCCAAACAATCGATCTTTGAGCGAGGAAGACCGGTCCTGAAAGTCTTGGCGCCTGTCCATCCCATCCCCGGTCAATCTCCCGAAGATCTCCTCAATCGTGTCCGGCAACAGATGTTGACCGCCTTGGTCGAACTTAGTCATCGTCCTCATTCAGTCAGCTTTTCATCCGCCAACTCTGAATGATCATTCCCCTCAATTATTCCCTCTTTTCCCTTTCTTTTATATTCACATCTACATTACCTTCTTAATCAAACCAAGCCCCTTCTTCTTCTTCTTCTTCCATTAGTCTTGCTCTGTTGTATACCTTTTCTCCCTCACATGACCAGGACCACTCAATAACCAGATGATTACAAGTGACATCCAAGAGTACAAAGGGGCCTTTACACTTTGACATGCCACTTGCAACCAAATGGTTATTGGATGGTCCGGGTGTTTCCCTCCCAGAAAAAGTCAAAATAAAATGATTCATTGGTTTTTTCTTCTTCTCAGTACAATAAGAGAACTTTGTAATTAGATGTTTCATCCAGGAGACTCTTCTTTCCAAAAGTAATATCTTGCTCTACAGATCTTCCATGCAACCTCATATCCCACAAACTTGTTTCTTAAAGTTCTTCTTCTTTGTCTGTTGATAGAAGGCAGAGTCTAGAGGAAGGGTTAACAGTCTGACTTTCCCTCCATCCCTCTCTCCCTGCTTAGTTATACTAAAATTGTGCAAAGGTCACAGTTTGCTATACACTCATATCTTGAATGGATTCACTTTTCTCTTCTCTTCTCTCTGTTTTTTTTTTTTTTTTATTTTTACAAAGGAAAATTAAAATAGAAAATCTGTTGATCTTCTTCTTAGTACGTAGTCTAAACTAATGGAGTTCATAACAAGCATTATGGATATTTGGTTAATTACAAAAAGATGGAATCATATTTTTTTGGAAAATCAAGTTTGGATTATGATACACAAGAGCAACCACCTTGGATGTGGTATGAGGCAGGATTAGTGTAACCAATCCTTCTGCCCAACAGCATTGATGTGGATCAACCCAGGAGTTTAATATGGACTAGGGAGGAGTAACTTTGCTCCTTGCTGATTCTGGTATTCAAGCCAAAACGTGAGTGTTGATCCCAGCCAATGTTTTCTCACACTGGTAGAATCACTCATCCAGTATTCAGGCTGGTAGTGGTACTAATACCCGCACTAATCTGACAACTGATTTGGTTGCTCTAAGCAGCAGTCTAGATCAAAGTAAAATCCAATCAATCAAGTGGTTTTTGTATATATTACAAATCTGATGGCTGTGAAATTTACACTCACATGTACACAGATAATTAATGTTTTTGTTTTTGTTTTTATGAGAAATCTAATTAAAGACTTTTCCCTTCATCTATAAAAAATCAATTTACTTGACTTTTTTTATCAAGAAATGGTAATTCATCTTATTCTTTCTGTATGATCAATCTGCTGTTTTGTTTTTTGTGCTTTCCAGGAAACAAATTAAGGCATTTTAGCCTACCTTATCTAGTGGGGCACACCAATTTTTTATTTTGGAAAACTGTCACACAGCATCTGGTACAGACAAACAGGTGGGCACTATGAAATATTCAAATGAAGTTTCAAGGAAAGGAAAAAATAACAGGAGGGGGGGGGGGCTGGTTTGAAGGGTCTTCTGCTTTGAGGAGAGTTCTTTGGCAAAGGAGACTCAAGTTAAGAAGACTGTAGGGAGTTTTCAGGGAAAGGTGGAAGAAGGAAATGGACTTGGATGTGCTAACAACTTGAATCTTGAGTGAGGAAAACATAGGCAAATACTGGATTATAGTACAAGCCCAAATAACATAGACATAATAAGATGAGGATGAGAAGATAACAGAGTGAACTGAAGAGAAATGGAAAAATGATCAAAGGAAAGCATTGGCGCATGAGGTTTGTATGCAAGACATCATAGGGTCGGTGAGCGGGGTCCATGATTCAGGCAGGCTCAAAGATGGGAGCTTGGTTTGGGATTGAATGTGCAGGACCCAGTAAGGTAAGTGTTTAAGCTGCAAAAAAAGGATCAGGGAATGCTTAAATACTTATGCCAAGATAGCATGGGGAAGATGGCAAGGTAACTAAATGCTAGTTTTGACAAGAAAGGGAGTGAGTCAAATTTCAAAGGTGACTACTGTGAATACAGTTACTTTCAAAAGAGAATATTCAAATTTATTTATTAAGCTTTTTGATTGTGTTCAGATCTTGAGTTTGATTTGATCCAGATTTTTTAAGTGTGAGTTTTAATCTTTGTGCATTTGCTAAGAAAATTTAGGAAATTTTAATGTTATTGGATGACTGAGTTTGTCATTTGAAAGAAACTTTTCAACTTTTTCTGCCTTTATTGTTTGTTTCAAAAGCACAACTCAAATTTTGGACAATCACATGTCAAGTCCTGGCCAATGACATTAATGTTGATTTTAGTGCTACAGTTATAGGAAAACATGACAATTATCAGTAAAAATTAGTTGAAAAGGCTCAGGATATGGTACTGAGACTTACTTGGCTTCTGGAAGCAAAACTGGGGCATTCATAGTCATTGATTAACAGTTGGCTAGGGAAAGATCTCAATAGAAAGAGGGTAACAAATTCTGGATAACAAACTCTGTATACCCAGATTTGTTCACCTAAAGGGATTTAAGAAATTATTAATTATGAATCTAGTGATGGTATTCAAGCTAATAGATATAGAGGGTAGTAAAGTAGTACAATTACTGTGATTTCCTAATTGTAGAAATTGTCTTAGAATACTTGTACTCAACATATTGTGTTTTGTTATTCTGGGGAGGAAGGAAGACTGTCTTCTAAAAGTGTCTTTATTTCCTGTTGAAACTTGGATGAATTCCTCCTGTGAAACCCACAAGAGTAAAGCCATTCTAATTGGGCACGGCGGGTTTGAGACTCCCGAGCGACAACCACACATGTCACATGCCCCGACATAGCTCGGATCCCCCGAACCCGCTCGATCAACATTAACCCTGCCGGCCAGTTTTCGTCTCTCGACAACCACTCTCCCTGTACTCGACTTCCATCCATCCATCACCGACACCATCCCTTCAACTTCAACCACCCACACAACAAGAACGCTTGGATAATCAAGTGTTTCTTTTTCGGTATCACACTCGGCATGGCTTCACAGAGACTGTCTAGTAGCGAAAATATCCTCTCCGAAAAGGTACCCTTTTTTCAATTTGTTCTACATTTTGAGTCTCGTCTCCCATTCCCAAAGAAACACAGTTAGCATCGAAAGAAACTGATTGACATCTTTTTTGGCTGTTTTCCTTTTTTTTTTTGGCGAGGGGTTCAGACTGATGTATGTATCGCCAATGCGATCGTTAAAACGGGCATGGGGTTCGGCGCTGGTGTGATCGTTAGTGTGATCGCTTTTAAACGTAAGTTACTCTTCTTCTTCCTTCTACATTCTTCCGGTTTCATTATGTAGAAAGAAGCAAAAAAAAAAAAAACCAACGCGCAACCTTGATCTTATGTTTCAACCAACACACACACTTATAAAAAAAATGATGGTTTTGTATGATTTTATAGGCCGAGCATTTCCAGTATGGATCGGGATCGGATCCGGCTTAGGCGCATCGTATTCAGACTGTCAACGAACCTTCAACCCAGTCCATTTACCTGGATACCGTTTCTTAGATTCCCCTCCCACCTCAACTAATCATTCTTCTTCCTTTTCTTCTTCCTCCTCTATTACCTCTTGTCCTATTCCTCCTCAAAACAATGCTCAAAATAAATCCGAAAGAATTTTGTAGTGTGATTGTTCTTCTCATCATCATTATTTTTTTCTTAGAAAATAAAAACAAACACAAGCAAAATTAGTAATAATCAATCGCTTTAGTTGAATATGTTCCGTCTTTCTTTTCTTTTCTTTTTGGACTTAGACTCAGATTCGAAGTGAGAAATGTTGAATTAAAAAAAGAAGTTAAACTGCCGTGGAACGGAGTCAGACTTACAAGGAAGTGGACAGACTGAATTGACAAACTACTGTTAATAAGCAGTAGTCTTTTGAGTTTATATTTGAATGTAAGCCAACTGAAGGATCATATACCCAAGTCAATTATGAAATGGAGTGATTGATTAATTATGTAGACACTTATAACAAGCAATGAATTCTCCAGTGCACAAGACATCTGAGGAAACACAAGTCATACTGAAAACAAACAATGGATGACTCTGAATTTCCATGTCAAAAAAGCTAATTTTAGCATTTTGTCTGCAAATAAACTCTCGCATCTGGCTCTGCAAAATAAGTATGGCAAGTTTCTTGCAGTACAAATCAGAAAATTCTGAAGTCAACCTTTTCACCAACACCATACTAATCAACGTTCTTGGCTGCAACTGCATTTATTCCATTAGCGTCAAGATAATATCAAACAACAATGGCTTACCTCCTCCTTTAACTTAAGCTCATGAGGTTGTCACTCAAGTTGCCACCACCAGACCCAATCAGCTGACTTTCACCAACGAGACGCACATTACCTCAGTTGGTATGGTTATGACAGCTCAGGAAATCCTTGCCAATTTGCCTGATGGATCATTGAATCTGAGAGTCATCATAGCAGTGGCACATTCCAATTGGGATTCCAAAGAAGTGAGTGCATCATATAAGCCATCAAAACTGTTGGCTGAATTTGTCTCTCTAGGCCCAATGTATCAAAAAATTACAAATATATAGTGCCAGCCACTAATGTCATCAAGACTCACACTTTATACGTAGTTGGCCGCAAGTTATAGATCATTGGCCAGTTGGATGATTTCAATATGGACAGCAACATGGCTGTAGTTCTTGTCAGTAATTACTGCACTCCATTTTCAACAACCGGCTAATTTGGACTTAATTTCCAGAAGTTTCAGCACGTCAGTTTCAGTGTTGGCCAACAAATTGGTATAAAAGCCAAAAAAACTCGGGTCTCAGGCTGGCACAACAACACTTGGATAATCTTCCTCCAGCAAATGGTTTCTGCCATGGAAGTTTTTGTTTCACAGCTCGGCTGGAAGGTCCTTATATTTGGTTGACCCGGTAGCATGCTCTGTAGAAACAACTGGAGACCGTCCCCGTTATGTGTTATCGACGAGCAACTAAAAACTGCAGCGGTCTATCGCTACGAAAAATCACTTTGGCAGAGTGGTTGAATGTGAAAATCTCTCTTCGACATTGTAATTTGTTATCTGGCTGCTACAACATGACCCTCGCTGGCAATTGTCTGATTCCCACGGCAGAACAACATGGGAGCTCCCCAAGCGGAAGCAGGCTTTCAGCGGGTTACGTCGGGAACAAGGCTCTTGGGGCCTCTTGGGGGCCATCAAGGCTGGACTACATAAAATGAAGGCTGCAAGAGGCTGTTTTCCCCAGATCAATACGCTCAGCCTTCATCAATCCATCAATCACCACGCCCATTGATAGCAAGCTTTCCACGAAAGCTAAACCTTCCCCTACTTCTACAATGCAATCAACCTTGTTCCTTTCAGTTGTGCTTGCCTTGTTTGCCGGCTTTTCCATTGCACGTCCTATCGTTAGCGACTCCGGGATGACTGTTGCCCAACCGACCACTGACGGCGGCGCAAACGAGATGGCTAATCGCGATCCAACCAACACCCAAGGCAGCACTAGTAACACAGCGCCCAGTTCTGGACTTGATTTATCGGGTATTACCGATTACAGCGAACGGCTCAAGCAAGGCCATTCCGACGAGGTCAGCACGACCCGGACCGCCAAGCCTGACTCCTTCTCCACTTACCGAAAGATCGGCGACAATTCCGACCACAAGGTCAAGTGGAGCAAGCCTTCTGGCACCGACGACTCCGCTCCTGATGATGATTAAGACTATGAATCAAACTTCCAAAATAAATGACTCCGAAAAGCAAAATTGGTATCTATCGCCATGTAAGTTCATCATCAAATCTGATCCAAGCTGTTCATAGATTGATATTTTTGTTTGCTGCAAACTCATCAGGTGAACCGTCAACAACAACCCTGCAGCCTAACGGAACTGGAACAGCTCATGGTGATCATTTTACGAACATTTTCATCTTTTCTTTCATGGATGTCTTTCGTCTCTTGTCAGCTTTGGTAGCAGTGATTGTCAATAGCCTATGAATTGTTTGCTTTGCTCTTTTTCGTTATCAGTACTCAATCATCAGTACTTCATAGAAGCAAATAGATTTCTTCAAACATTACAATATTGTTCTCCTCTATACGCAAGAAAGATGTGCGTAGATGTCGTGCCAAGAAGCAATCGCCCACTACTGGGTGGGTAATCGGGATGGCACAACGTGTAACTGTTGTTTCACATTCACAACCATTATCTTTACATCTAGCTTCCAGCCTGCATTTCGGATCTCACTCGTCCCTCATAATGACTGTGGTCTACTACTTTCCTCGTTCCAGAGGACGGTAACCTTTGACACCCTGAAGCGCCTTGCGAAACAAGAAAGCCTCCCCCCATTCATTTTGCGGAAATATTTTCATCTTTGACCCCCTGATCATCAGGCCGCTGTAAGAAAACACAAATTCATCTCGCCTGCGGGTTCTGGAATAACTGAGGTCTACAGTTGCGAGCGGCATCTGTCCCTCAGGGGTTGCCCGCAAAATCTAACTGGGAGACATGTAACCAATTTTTTCCATGTGAGGTGGTCTTGACTCTTAATATACATGGGCCACATTTTTTCCCACTACATTGTTGAAGTGTCAAACTAGGCACTGCTTGATACAAGTTGCTAACACATCCATGTGAGACTTTGTAACAGTATTGGAAGCAGTACATCATCTCACAAGCATACATTACCAAATGAATTCAACATTGAAAAATGTCTACTTACACTGTGGACAATTGGGTGTTGGTCCAAGCAGGAGCATCACCTGAAAAATACGTTGGATGACACTTTCTACAAAGTGCAGGACTTTTAAACCATTGTGCAGTGGGTCCTATGTTCCAACATTGGAAAAATTGAGGGATCAATTGTTTGTATGGCACACCTAGATACAGTTTGTTTTGGAGGAACAGACCGGATTGTTTGACTTTCAGCGTGATTTCCTTGTTAAGTAAATGTAGAACCAATGTACTGTTCTTCTTTCCTTTTGAAACTGGGTTGCCAAGCCATCAAACTGATTGGATTAGGCTTTGATCAATTTTGGGTCCCAAGTTCTTTCAGTTGTGCTGTGTTAGTTGGATCTAAGTATGTTGGAATGGCCTGTAAGATTACTGGATATCAAGTTGAGAATTTCTTGAGCTTGGAGCAGAATATGTCTGTCCATTTTTTTTTTGTTTTTGAGCAGCCAGCAAGCATTGGATGAAGTCTTTTGATGGCAATCTAGCAATGCCGTCATTTTTTTTTCTGGCACCTACTCATAGCAAGAATTTTTTTGTTGATTTTAGCTGTCTTATTGGTAGAAGACATTTTAGATTCAAGTACATCACGGGTGCAAAAATAAAGCTGGTTGATGTCGGGTTTGCCCTTCCGTCAAATTTCAGTTGCCCCACCCTGAAATGACGGCAGGCAGGCCAAATGGGTGACTTGACCTCTCTGACCTGGTCAACCTGCCCATTGGCCCCCCTGAGATGACATGCTGGGTGGCCTACCTCCGAAGAAGGTATGGTTGGCTTGCCTAGCAGGTCAGGTCAGCCAGCAAGAAACCTGCCTGAGAAGGCAGGCTGACCTCTTGGACAGGATTGTCTTGTCATATGACAGACTCAGCACTAAGGATCTTGCAGTTGGATCTTCCTTGCATTTACTAAGGATGCTTTTCTACCCTACTTCACGACCTCAGCAACTTTCAAGCTTTTGGTTAATCCTTGGGTTGCATATCATATCATATGTATATGCACCCTCAGTGCTTTCCTCAAAGTTACTTTCAAACTTCAAAGATTCAAAAGCACGTTGCTTTCCAGTTATGAAAATAAAGGCAAGACCAATAACCCTCTTACCGGTCTTACCTATTTTGGCAATACTTTCTCATGTGCTTAATCTCCTTTCTGGATTTTCACACTTCATCTTTGAACCTTTGAACTTCGACTCGCACAGTCCTCGAACTTCGAACTTTGATTCAACCTTCTTTACACCCACCACACTTACAAATGCTTGGTCCTCAGTCATGGACTTGCTCTGGTTGCTTGAACTCATAAGCTTTGACCTCCCTCTCTCATTTCTTCTGTTTTGACCTTATGACCTCATTCCTTGTTCAAACTCATGTCATACCTTTGTAGCACTAGTTGTATTTCCTATATAAACTGTCTACTTCTATGTTTTCATCTTTTCCTCATCAAAATAAGATTATAGTTTTCAGCATAAATTGATTCTGCCTTATTCGAGCCTTGCCATTGCAAACACTTATAGTGTTCCTACTTTAAGTCCCTCTGAGCCTAGTAACTCTTCTTTGAAAAGTTAGTCCCCTATGTGAACTATCTTCTTTTGCTTTCTCCCCTTCAAATAGTGCCCACCCGTCTCTTGTACAAGACACTGTGTGACACGTCTCTACACTCACTGACATCCCTTTTATTTTGAGCCATGTTGAAAACCCATTCAGGGTTTTTCAGGCATAATTCATCACATCAAAAAAAAAAAGGAAAGAAACAAAAAACAATGTCCAAAAAAAATGTTCTATAGATTTTTTTTTCTGAATTACTGCAAGAGCCAAAAGGCCCAGTGGTAAGCCACTGCTGGCACTCTGGAAGACCAAATATGGTTGATGGTTTGAGCCTGCCAAAATTCACTTTATTGTGGCCTGGATCATCTAACCAGACTGCCTCCTATCCAACAGCTGAGTTGTGTTGCCGTTGGGGGCAGATAGGCGCCTGCCTCCAAACTTAACACAAGTCCCATCCCTGTGCCTTGCCCAAGAGGGCCTGGAGGACCCTGTGGGAAACATAAAGGATGTGTGACATCAAATGGAAATCTCTGTGAAACCTCTTGTACCTAGTCTAGCCAGTCCAATGTTGTTTCCTTTTTCTTTTCTCATCCTGTTTTCTACCTTTATCTTTTCATCTCTAGGTTCGACCACTCTTCTCTTCCTCCCAAACTCCCAAGCTGACAACCAACAACTTCATCATTTTCATGAGGTTTATTTCTTATTCTCACAGGCTCGCTGACCGCAGGGAGGGACTTGCTCCTAAAGTCACTCACATGGCCTGAGAGCAACCAGCCAAATGGCTGGCAGAAACCTTCCCCCCCTTTCCCCACATTTCATCATGGCCTCTAACCACACCATTACTACAGGAAATTACTATAATTGTTTCTTTATTTTTAGTTGTATTTCACTCCCCACCATCCCTTCTCAGTGTGTCATAATAGTTACTAAAAAGATGGAATCTCCACAATATCTGTTGGTTTAATCTCCGGATACCCTTACCCTCATATCCGCTTTCAGGTGCCTCACGACACTCGACAGCTATTCAATAAATAAAATTATATTTAAATATGTAAATATTCAATTGTTTCAATGGATCCGGTCATGCAAGCCAGATACGACAAGCTGAGGATCTTCAGCATAAACTGATTTGATTTGTTTCTGCCCAAAATGGATAGGCCCGACTTAAAACCACACAGAGACTTATAAAATGTGGATTTGAGATTGATTTTGTTTTAGGATGAAAGGCAGGAGTGAATTCTACAACATACAAGAATCAAAGAGTGGTAAATAGGTGAGTTAAAGAGTGAAAAAAGGAGGAACACAAAAGTTGTTGAAAATTGGATGGATTTTCAATGTCCTCATGCCGCGGATGCAACTTTAGTAAGCACTCCATGCGGGGTCCCCGGACCCTCTGATTGAGAGGCTTAGTCAAGCTTGGCCTGCGGCCCTGGATGGGTTTTGCATCCCTACCACGGCTTTCTGTTGGCCTATTGCTGGGTCAGCAGCAATTGGCTCAACGGGACTTGTGATGTTGGTTTGCCATTGATCTGCACCCATGGTGTAACTGCTGGCATTTGACATGTACAATTATAAAGGCACCTTGGTACTTTACATGTCAACTGACAGCAGTTCCTTGAATTTTAAGAATATTTGACCTAAATTGCTATAAGATAAAAGCCAGACTGAGAAGAAACATTAGATAATGAAGAAGCAAAAGAAACAAGAAGAAATGAATTGAGAAATTTACCATGACAATCTGATTATGAAAATAAGGAACAAGAATAAATGGAAGACAAAAAAGAAGAGACTAAGAAACAATGAGAGGAAGAAAAAGGAAAGATTAGCATGAGAAGAGATCAAAATTGGAGTGGGCTTGAATAAGGTGTTGAGAGTTTTATTTGGTTTTCTCACCAAATTGAGATCAACGAGTTGAGAAGTGGATTCAGAGTTGTTGATGAAGATTGAGGAAGAAGATCGACAAAGTCAATGAGGATGAAGATCAACGAGGTTGATGAGAGAGGGAGTCAAGCAAAGTCAATGAGTGTGAGTTTGAGAAAGTAATAAGGAAGATGAGTTCGAGCAGAGGAGACAGAAAAGATGGGGGGAAAAATGAAATGGAATGGAATCAGGAGATAAATGGAAAGGGAGGAGAGACCACAACGTGGCAAGCTGAGATGAGGTTAGGTTTCAGATTGAGTTTTTGAGGTGTATGTCAGGCGTCACGAGGAGTTTCAACAATTTTTTCTTTCAGTGAGTAGAATATTGAATCACAAATAAGTCTTTTAATAGCTAGGAATCATCTTTACTCATTTTAGATTATGATTTTCTGTGTTCAGGTCCCATTGTTTCATGTTTTCTTATTTGAGTTGGTTTTTTCTTTATTTTTCTTGTGAGATTGGTATTGAGGCACAGCGCCACACTGCAGACCTAGAAAGTTTAGGTTAAGATTTAGCCTGATGAGATTGCCAAACCTAACTGTAGATGTACTTAGTCCAACCGTTGTTTCTCCTGTTGTTCTTCATTCATATCAATTTCTTTACCAATCTCAGTCTAACTCATCTCAACAACTCAGTCTACAGGTATGCCTCTCTCAATTCTCTCATTTTCTCTCATCACTTGTTTCTTACAGTCTCCATCCTCTGTCGACCTTCAGGTGTGCCTCCACCGCTATCGTGTACTGTTCGTCATGTTACTCACAGCACAACTATTGGTGTTATAAGGTTTGTTCCGTTGTTTCTCATCTTGTTCTTCATTCATCTCAATTTCTTTACCAATCTCATTCTAACTCATCGCAACAACTCGGTCTTCAGGTGTGCCTCCACTGCTATTGTGTACTGTTTGTCGTGTTACTCACAGCAAAACTCTTGCTGTTATAAGGTGTGATCCCCCGGCTACTCGTCCATTCATTGGTAAAACCTATATTCAAGACTTTGGATGTTTGGAATTATGAATTAACACTTTCACATACACATTAAGAATCTTTCAAAATTTTGAAATAAAGTCTGTCTATCAATAATTAGAAACAGACATTAATGAATAAATTTTTCCTTTTAACCTTGGACTTGTCTATCACTGCAAAAAAATCTGCTTCGACTGCCAGCAGTTGACATGTGGTAGCTTTGATTTTACTCTGGTATTACTCTGGTTTTACTCAAACTGTGATCAAACTTTACTTTGGTGCACAGTGACTGTGCATGATGCACAGTCACTGTGTATCTCGATTAAATTTGGAGTAAAGTTTGAATAAGAGTTTAGTAAAATCAGAGTAAGCTGCATGTCAACTTCTGGCAGTTGAACCAGATTTTTTGCAGTGTATGAGGCTTAGATCTCTTGATAAGGAACCATTGAAAGTTTTATGTGATCATTTTCATTCTTGGATATACAAGAAGGGCCATTTCACATTCCAGGTGTTCCTCCTTAGTATCAGTAGGTTGACAGTGAAACTCTTCCTTCAGGAACATAGATGTAAGAGGTGGATTTCCTCTTCACTGAACCGTACATAGAAATGTTGAGGGACAAGTTCAAGGACCTTGGAGAAACTTTTAGAACCCAACACGGAATGTGTTATTTCTAGCTCAGTAAACAATGAAGTTAGTCAAAGTCTCTACTACAACGAGGTGAGGGAAAGAAAAGAGAAATTGAATCAAAAGAGGAAAACAATGAGAAATGAAAATCTTACCTAGCTCAGTAAAGAATGAAGTTAGTCGAAGTCTCTACTGAGCTAGGAGGGTGAGGGAGGAGCCGTATTAAATAGAGCTGAGTGATTATGTAATGTTGATTGTGAAACCTCTAAGTGAGAGGGGGTTTCACAATAGACCCCAGAGATTACTCAACCAACAGTGGGCCGCTACGCTACACCACACTTTTTTGGAAAAAAGTGCAGCATAGCAGCCGTACTTGAAGCCCAAAAAGGCTGTAGCGTTAGTGGCTTTGTAGTGCTGCTACGCTGTGGTCAGCCACTTTTAGCATGTTTTTCTGCAAAAAAGTGGTGTAACACAGCATAATGGCCTCTTTTTATGAGGCACGGTGTGTTGAGGTGTCAGTTAGTGTGCTATCATGATGTATCACTCTGATGAGTTGAACCATATTCACCACCACCCAACTACACTTGCATCCACAAGTGTATGTAGCCTAGTTGGTAAAGGCAGCACTCTAGTATGTGTCTCAGCATTACTGAGGTCCTGGGTTCGAGTACCACCAGACACATCTTACCTTTCACAGTCTCTACAGGCACGTAGCAATTGCTAGAAACCCGCCAACAGAAAACTGTTAGCTGTAGCGGAATTACGCTATGCTACCACTATGGGTAACATAGCTGGCCCACTGTTGACTCAGCTATATAACCAAGCCTGAATATCTTATAAACATGTGAATGGGTCTTTTTTAAAATTGACACTAACCTAAGTTTATATATTTACAATCATTGTCCCTGATCAGTTCATCCACTCTAATCCCACAATTTGTCTGGAGAAGTGAACCCAACAACTGAAATCATTTAGCTACACTGGTTGCAAAAAATAATTAAGTAATTCCTAGTGCTGGAAAGTGGGGTAGAAAATTGTGCTAAAAAAAGATCTCAACAAAAATTATTATTATTATTATTTTATCACAGAGTGCCCTGAGTTACAGCAGGTTTTATTTTTCCCTCTGATTAATCAGGAAGGGGGCTATAATTAAGAAAAAAACCTGATGAATTGGTCTTTGAAATGAAAGAGTATGCCCAGAAGATAGTGCACAAATGAAGTGGAAAATAAATAAACTTACTGGTACAATTTCTAAGCCAAGGGGACTTGAGGATGGTCAAAAGAAGCTTGTGGTGCTCACAAAGGACGTAGCAAAAGGCTGTTGATAAAGTGATGGAGAACAGTTGTTGGTTGGTTGGTTGAAATTAAGATAAAAAATCAGTGATAACTATAATAGCCTGTGTAGAACAGGATAATAAGGGTTGTTAAATGTTATTAAATGTAAATTAAGATAATAAGAAGCAACGGTGGCCCAGCTATGCTACCCGTAGTGTGATTCCGCTACAGGTAATGGGTTTCCGCTGGCTTTTAGTGGATGTAGCGCAATTGCTACACTGTGTTACACCACTTTTTAGCAGAAAACCCCGCTAAAAGCGGGGAAACACAGCATAGCGGCCCTACAAGGCCACTAAAGCTACAGCGCTATTGGTCTTCAAAGAAGGCCGCCACACTGCGCTTTTTTTGAAAAAACGAGCGGTGTAGCGTAGTGGCCCACTGTTGCAAGAAGTGCTTTGTGTTGAGAGAGGGAATGCTTATACAGGAATTCTAGGCCCTTGTTGGCAAACCAGAATTTCGGTTTAGCAGGAGCAAGCCTCAGCAATGAGTTGCTCTGCTTTCTTCCAAAAAAAAGTGTAGTGTATCTGCCAACACTGGAGGACTTCCTGTGGCCATCTACAGGGACTGTAAAGTCTAAATTACAGGGCTAAATCCAATCTTCCCTGCCAAAATTTAGTTTTACAGGCTCAAATTATGAATCTAAAGGGGCTGTAGATCCTACAGGAAGTCCTTTTTTGTGTGAGCGGAATGGAGGACTTTCCATGGCCATCTACAAGGGCTGTAAATTCTAAATTACAGGGCTAAATCCAATCTTCCCTGCCAAAATTTAGCTTTACAGGCTCTGATTAAGAATCTACAGGGGATGTAGATGCTACAGGAAGTCCTCCAATGTTAGAATCAAGTGGCTAGCATACAGCCTCTTTTAGCAGGTTTTTTTTGGGGCCGGCTAAAACTACACCCCCAATTCGCTAAAAGGACGCCTCTGGTGAGGTGTCCTTTGGCGTGCACGCCTCTGGTGAGGCGTCCTTTGGCGTGCACGCCTCCGGTGAGGCATCCTTTGGCCTGCACACCACATTCCGGGTGTCTATTGACCATTGAGGCCCCAAATGGGATGTACTGGCCTTCCACGTCCCTGATGGGACGTGCAAGGCTGGGCACACCACATGAGTGGGGTGTGCATGCCCTGGAGGATTTTTTCATCACAGATCGAAGGGCGTGCATGCCAATGCACACCACATGTCCCCCACATCCGGCTTAGAGGACAAGGACGGGGGTAGCAGGACAGGCAAAGGGGCCTGTGTCTCAGTGCAGGCCCCTCATCCCTCCAAGAGCGGCTGGTCTTGGAGGGAATGGGAGAGAGCACACTCTCCTCCCTTCCCTCCAATACCAGTCAGTCTTGCAGGAAAGGGAGGATACAGTACGCTCTCTCCTTTCTTCCTTCCAAGACTGATTGGTCCTGGAAGGAAGGAAGGAGAAATACACTCTCTTGTCCCTTCCCTCCAAGACCGATCGGTCCTAGAGGGATGAGGAGAGAGCACACTCTCCTTATCCCTCAGGAGAGAGCACTATCTCCTCCCTTCCCTCCAAGACCAATCAGTCTTGGAGGGAAGGGACGAGAGAGTGTATTTCTCCTTCCTTCCTTCCAGGACCGATTGGTCTTGGAAGGAAGGAAGGAGTGCTCTCTCCCATTCCCTGCAAGACCAAAGGCGGAATTGAACGCCGAGGCGTCCTCGGGGGATGCACGCCTCAAATCAAAACGTGCATCCACCAAGCAGGACCCAGTGGCCGGTCACTGAGCCCCTCGGGTCCTGTCTGGGGCATGCATTCATGAGGATGTCATAATTGGGGCTTGCAAGCCTCGCACACCCCCAAATGGGGTGTGCTTTGGCGTGCACACCTTTTGGAGTGTCCTTTTAGCAAAAGGATGGTGTGCATTTTGCCGGCCCCTTTTTTTGCTTAAAGTGGCTGTAGTGCAGCATAGCAACTCCTTTCTTGGGGAAAAAAAGCTTATGTTGCTAACAGCTAAAGCCATTAGCTTTTAGCAATTTTCTCTATGTCGACCACTACAGGTAAAAATTTATTCCGCTGCTGGTTACTTGTAGTGTCACTATTGGTAACTGTAGTGCCTTGTTACATGGCTTACCTCTAGAGCAGGCTATTGGGCACAAGGTGTGATAGAATCAGAGGTGTGTGGCACTGGAGTGTAGCTATAAAGGCTATTGACTTTTTGGAGTGAGTAATTAATTGTGTCTGAGAATTACAAGACTCAAGAACTATCAAATATATATACACAAATTCTTGTAGAGCGCACATTTGGTTGGAACAAAGGGAACAAAACAATAGGAAGAAATGAGAAGGGAAATTAACAGTTGGAATGTAAACAATGCACTGATATAAAGGAAACAAATAGGAACTGGACAATCATGGCACATGTTCTGAGGAAGTTGAGCCAGCTCATCCTGATGAATTATTCGTAGATTTTTAGTCTTGAGTATCCGGTTGGTTGTACTTCTGATTATTCAGATGGGTTTGCTCATGCTGATGTTGAGAAATTAGTGTGTTCAGTCATGAACTTAAAATTACCAAGGCTAACTGAATTGCTTCAAACATTTTTTGTAAATTTGGAACCCTTGTGACAATTGGGCTGGTCCAACATGTCAGAAATCTGGCTTCATCTTCAGCTCACATCTCTCCTGTATGGCCAAGTGGCCTTTTCCTTTCCTGTCTGACCAAGTGGTCATCCTGTTTCCTGTATGGCCAAGTGGCCTGTTCCTGTCCTGTCTGCCCAAGTGGTCATTCTGTTTCCTGTCCCTTTCACCTGTCACCTGTTCAGCTTAGCTGTCCAGTACCCTGTCACCTTGTTCTGTTGTGTCTAGGCCCCCTTTGGATCTTGCAAGGGGGCTCTCTAACTACTTATAGTGCTCTTTCTCATTTGAAATAAACCATCGAGTGTGAGCATTTCTTCGTTAGAACCACCTTTAGTTATTTGCTCCTTGGTCCAATCCTTTCCCCCTCAAGATTGCCCTCTCCATTGCTTTCTCACATTGAGCTGAAATCCTGACACAACGTAGGTGTACATAGTTAGGTTAAATTCAATTAGGCCAAAAAGGCTAGCTTAACAAAGCCCCTCGAACTCCGGGGTTCCCCCCGTCCGAAGGACTCTCCGTAGGAGAGGCTTACGCCTAAAGCCATTCCTGCTCGCGGGAGCAGAAAGGATTTTCAGACCTAAAACCACTCGATCTTATTTGTAATAAAAACAAAGAAAAATTATGACTTACTGAATAGACAGAAACAAAGCCGCATTCTCTGCGCAAATTTTGAGCTCCTTGGCTTCTCTCGGCTACGAAATTGGCTCCCTCCAGTCCCAAAAGCGACCGTGTGAATGCCTGGTATATCCTGGTGGATCCTGGTAGATCCTGGTGGATTCTGGTGGATCGAATTTTGCAAAATTGGAATTTTTCGATTTTTTAAAAAATAATTAAAAATCACATGGAGGGGAACACAAAATTATGAATAGGCTGAAATCAAGCGAGCCTTCTTTAAACTTGAAAAACGGTGGGGCAGACCTCGGGCAGGTCTGTAGGTGTCGTTATTAAAAAATCAAAAAAGGCCACAGCCAAATGGAACTTTCTGCTCAAGCCAAATTATCGACATTGGCCGCAAGTCCTCTCCTGCGGGAGGCGCGGGCTGCGCCCGCGAGCGAAAAGCGTCAGCCTCCCACCAGCAGGGACTTGTGATAAGTTAGCCAAAAAGGGCTACAACGACTGCCGTTACTTTGCCGTTTTGATTGATTTCCTTCATTTCAGAGGTGCTTGTGGCGTATTTAAGCAGACAAAAAGAAAAGCAAAAGAAAGGGGTTGAAGGGATGAGTTTAAAAGAACTCCGATCTTGAAACCGAGACTTTTAAGCTTTTTTAGTAAAAAAAAATGTTTTTTCTTTTTTTATCAACAACAAATAAATGAAATTGGGGTCGAGTTGAGCAACATTGCTAGGCATAGAAGCAGAAAACAAAACAAATAAAAATTATAATAAAAACGAAGGGGAAAACGTAGTAAAAAGACAATGATAGAACAAATGATGGCTGGGATGGAATGTTTGGCATAGATTTATACGTTCACCACTCTTTTCCGATCTTGAACGACCCTGTGGCGATAAGACAATGGATGAACAAAGGACAAGGTTCCGGTTTAGTATTCGATCAATGGGCTTTGGACTGATGTGTTGGTAGTTCTCTTACACTCGAAATCAGCCCAGACTGTGCCATCATCGTCGATCACTCGACTTCGAGCGGTGTACGTGCCCGTTCGGGCCAACAACCCACTAAGACAGAATATAATCAGTGACGTCATCAACCGTCAACCCAGGGTAGCGTCAGGTCAGTCCACACAACACTTCTCACGATTGTTAAGTAAAATAAACCGACCTGGGCGCTTCTTCGCTGACGAATCGTTTGACATGCAAGTCGCTCGAAGGGCCATAGGAGCCGATCATGGATTCGAGCTAAAGAAATTCAAAGTGAACGAGTTTATGGGTGTGGATTGGTAAACGACTGTAAGGATATAAGGGATGAGAAGTATCACTAACTTTGTCCAACTTCACCCCAGACCGTTTGACGACCTGTAAGTATTTCACGCCACTGATCACTCCACCTTCAACCTTGAAGGCGATTTCGACCGAATAATCAGCCCCTTCTCTGATCGTGAGCGGTTCTTTTTTGTACTTTTGTAACAATTCTGGGTTCGTTAAATCCATCACGATCGGATCGTTACGCTGGGGTGAGTGTAGGGACAAGGAGCAAACAGAAAGCTTGAAGATTGATCGATAGTCAGATGGGAAGATAGCACACGATCGTTTGAGTTAACCATATTTCATTAAACAAGACATTCGAGTGATCGACAGGTTGACAGATAGAAGGAAGCAGGGAGAAGAAAGGCTGTGAGGTGTGGGATGATTAATTTACCGTTGGTTTTCCAGTGGAATTGCCGGGGACAATTCCTAGAGATTCCTTCCACTTCCTCAAGGATTCATCTTGAGCATCCAAATTAGCGTATTCCTCCAAGGTCTTGGCTACTCCAGGATTATAACCGGCAGTTTGGGATGGTTGGAGATCTTCGTCATCGACCGAAGGTTGGACAGAATGTTGGGTGGTAGAGCTTTAGAGAATTAAACGAGAAGGTCAAACTGTGGTTCGATTGGAAGTGCTGGTTGTCATCAGTTCGACTTACGCCATCTTTTTCTTGAGAACGCGCGAAGTGGGTGAATCTGCTGATAGAGTGTAGTGTGTGGTCAACAAGGTCAAACTGAAATCGAGCTGAGCTGAGAATATCAAGTCAGTCTGAGTTTGAGTTGGCAGTTTACATAAGCAGATGACATAATCAGACCAAACTACACTAAACTAAGCTAAACTGAGCTAAACTAAACTAAACTAAACTAAACTAAACTACACTGAACTGAACTAAACTGAACTAAACTAAGCTAAACTAAGCTAAACTAAGCTAAACTGAGATCTACTAAACTAAACCAAGCTAAACTAAGCTCAACTAAACTAAGCTTTGCTTCAGATGCATTGAAATGGGCACTTGGGAAATCAGACTTCATCAAAGGAAAAAATGACCTGAAGTTGATGGCACACTGCAAATGTTTAGAATATGAACTTCTCCATTGTTAAGGCCCCACACCAAGTGGCATAGAGGAGTACAAAGGTCCCTTTTTACTTTCCTGTTGTTGAGTGATTATAATCCTTATGTGAATAATTTTATTTATCTCAAAGGCTGAAAGGCTGAAAGAAAGTGTTGTAGTTGATGGAGTATGTGCTTCATGCCCAACATGTGTGGCTGAGCTGTATCATCGTATCATCCAAAAGTTCCATGTAAGTCCAATTTGTGTTTAGCTCAGTGGTATAAGAGCAGCTCTCATGAATGTAGAAGGTTGTGGGTTCAAATCCCACAACACACAATTCTTTTCACTTCATTGAATGTTTACAGAAAGCTCGCACCCACTAATTTCAAAACTAGTTGCATGGATCAATTTCACCTGCAGCTGATGAAATTAGTTTGAATTCATCAAAAACCCTATTGGACAAGCTGTAACATACTGGTTGAGTGCAGTGAGCTGAGGAGACTATGGTGGGAGACAATGAAGCGGAGAGAGAGGAAATCACCTGTAATATACCAGTTGAGTGTGGTGAGATGAGGAGACTATTGTGGGAGATGAGGAAGTGGAGAGAGAGGAAATCACCTATATGATGGAGAAGAAGAGTGAGGAAAAAGGAAACAGATCTAGATACAACTGAGTATAAGTAGACAGGAGACAAGTGAAACCTAATCTAATTACAAACAGGGTTCAAACCCTAAGTTCCACCTCACTCGACCTCTTGAGTTTCTTGTACCAAAGGTGTTGATTTGCCGCAGCGTCACACAAATCAGTCCAACAAATGATCAGACTGAAGTTTTCAAGGAAGACTTTCATTACCCCACCATCAGGGCACCAAACTTGTTTAACAAAGTCAGCCCAATAACTTGATGCCTCCAGGATGTTGTTCTGTGTGCCATCCCTGGGATATCAAAGTGAACACATGTTGAAATCTACCTTTCAATACTCCTTCTAAAGTGGATTACATTGTTTTTAGCTCTTGGGCTAGTTTCCCTAAATTATAGACCTGGCTAGCACAAGAAATTCAAGATCACTTGAGGACAAGTGACACAGCAAAGTAAAAAAGGGGAGTTTGTTCTCCAGTATGTCACTTGTTGTCAAGTGATCTTAATTTTTTTATGGTGAACCAGATTTTCTACCTCCAAATTTGTGGAGTACAGCAAAAATATATTGCTAGGACTGCAACAATGTCAATCTGGCCATGAAACCTAAGAGCATCTCAACCGCGGGGTGGAAAGTGCAAGTGGAAACTTGTTTTCCACCCCGCACTTGAAAAATTGCACCCCACCGGGGGGTGAAAATGTGAACCTAGATTTGCTGCAAGTGTAAAAAACATCAACGCATGTGTAGTTCTACTACTAGCTCCCCTCTAAATCCTGTGTGAAACCCACACCACACATCCTGTGATTCACACCAAATCAACCAAGGTTCACAATAATTTGCATGCCAGTTTACACTCCACCAGTGCACAGCACACAAGGTTTTAGCCTTAAAAGTAAAATTTTGGAATGTATAACGTGAGTTTTCCACTTGCCAATTCCACCCCATGGTGGAGATGCTCTAAGAGTGTCAGAATTTTGCTCAAGAAAAAGATTCAACAAAGGGGGGGGGGGGGGGGGGGGAAAGCTTTCTTGATGGGAACTAGATAGGACCAAGGAGTTCAAAGGTGGTAAGAGGTTGAAATGCTCAAACTTGATGGTTGATTTCAACAGAGAAAAAGAAAAATATAAATACCAAGCATCTGTCACATACTGTGACAGGACTACAACAAATTCATCTGAGCCACTACACAGGACACAGGACACAGGACAACTTCATCTAACTACAAGACTACACAGCTTGTACTAGAGAGGACACACAAATCATCTGAGAATGGGAGCTACACTGTCCCAAACCAGGACAACAATTTCATCTGAGAGTGGGAGCTACACTGCCCCACTCCAGGACAAAACATACAATAATAGATTTATTTGAGTGAGACAGAAAAAGAGAAGGAAGGAAGGAATAGGAGGGATGAGACTGAGAGCCAAAAGAGAAGGAAAGAGGCCAGGGATTTATTCTGAAAAAGAGAAACCTAATCCGTAGTGGTTATAGGTAGAATTAGCACACATGATCCTCCTGCTAAACTCTTTTGGGCCAAACTTACTCAGATAAAGTTGTTTGCAGAAGGCCAATTCTTATCTTGGGATTAACATGTATAAGCATCCTCAGATGCTTGTAGGGTGACAACACAATACAATAATATGCATACCAAGGTGGCTCACATCACTCAAAACATTATTTGATCCATGCCAATGTCCTTGGACTCGAGGCTTGGCTTAGCTAAGGTTACACTTATTTGAACACCCATACCAACCCATTGGCCCATACCTACCCACCTACCTACTGGCCTTATATTTTCCACTCAGGCATTACTTCCTTTGTCCACAATATTTTCCCAGTCCACTTAGCCTATACTTGAACCACTATTCTTTGACGCTAGTCCTACACCTGCAGTTGACTGTGCAGTGCGCACCTGTTCACACTTTCTCTTCACCGAATCCACTTGGAAAATTGAAACCTTACCCCATTCAACAAATTCATTAATCTACTCTTTTCCATTAAGAAAAATAAACGTAACTTTACATGCATAAGGTAGAGAAGATGTAAAGATATTGAAGCCAGGAATCAAAGAAATTGTCAAAGAAAAAGAATTACAAATAAAATGAACAAAGAGAGAAACAACAAGAGAAGAAAAAAAGAAAAAGAAGAAAAAAAGAAAAAGAGGAAAAAGAAAAAGAAAAAGAAAAAGAAGAAGAAAAAAGCCCGAAAGAAGAACGAAAGACATTTATACAAAGGTTATTAAAAATAGTGATGTACGGTATATCTTGGCGTGAAATAGAGAGAGTAGGAGAGACGGGAGTGTTTTACAAAACCAGAAAAAGAAACAAAGACGGCAGTGATGATTGCGTTTTAGCTGAGAGAGCTCAGGGAAGGTCAAGAGAAAAACCCGGATGTACAGGAGATGATAGGATGGTAACTTGAAGTAAACCTGCGGGAAAAGAAAGAAAGAAGTCAGCCTGGATGTCTGCCGTGAAAATGAAATATTAGAGGGGAGGGGCAAGCGACGTCTGTAGACCCACCTAAGTCGATTTCCGTGAGTTTAAGAAATTAAAGGTGACAATCAAGAGATTTGGAGATTGAGCCCTTCGACGAATTCCAGAAGGACGTCGAGCTGATGAGCCTCAGCGACCGAGCGAGCGACGGCGAGTCGTCTCTTCAGCTGGGCGGAGGAGGGGCGGTCAGCCTGAGAGCCGGCGTCAGCGGCGAGGAGGTATTCACCCGAGCAGGGGCATCGGAGGCTCATTGTGTCTTCCTTGAGCTGGGCGCAACGCGAACAGCGAAGATCCTGGAGCTGGAATGAAGCCACCTGCTTATGGAGCTGCTCGATCAACATGGCTTCAATCCCCAGTCGGTCGAACGAGTGCCCACAGTGTCCGCACAGCCATTCCGGGGCTTCGCCCACCCGCCTGCTTGACGCGCTAGCCAGGAGATCCGGGTCCCGGGACAGGTCGAAGCTTCGGACGGCACTACAGTGCCCGCAGATCGTGTCTGGGATCTTGAACGGGATACATGGGTTCTTGAATACCGCTTCGTTCGAGAATTCTCGGACTCCAATCAAGTCCAGTAGCACCCGCTTCATGATCCGCACTTCCGCAGTCACAAGCGTTGCCAGCTCCATCACGAAACACACCATCTTGACAAACTGTAGCACCGGCTTTTTCATCGGGATATGCGAACCTGGCAGTCGAGGGAATTCGAAGACCTCTCGAAGCTCAGGATCGGCGGCTGCTTTGTTTAGTCGTTCGACGATTTGATTGACAATTTTCAAAGTTTGGCGGGTGATCTTGGAATTGACTAGGGACCGCAAGAGCTCAGCCTCGATTTGTTTCCGGTCAACCTCCAATTGGACTTGATCATCGATGCTGGCTTGCTTATGACATTGATGAAGGTCATGCACAAACAGACAAACAACGCGTAGAAAGTCTTGTTGAAGGGCTGGTGGCAAAAAGTTAACCATATTCCATTTCATGTCGAGAGTTTCTATGACTTCTGAGTTTTCTGCTACGTCATGATCACTGCAGGTGATACCAGCAAAGTTTGTTGCATCGATCCAGAGCAGCTGTTCCCAAAAGCGCACGATTTCCAAATGAAGAAACTTGAACAAATCCCTGCCATTGATAGCTGCTACGATGTAGTGTGCGTAAGCGAATGCACTGGCCGAGTTGGGTTTGGAAGTCAAAAGAAAGACCCGTCCAAAGTCTGCATAGATGATTCTCGTTCCTAGACGTTTGAACTCAGCCAACAATTGAGAAAACACTTTCTTCATCAACCCATGAACAAACCGATAGAGAGCAGGATCGAACATGTTTGAAGACGACGAGCTCAACCATCTCCAGAAGTGTCTGATCAGACCGACATAATGATGTCCTGTATCCCTTGCTGCGCTCTGGGCCATCCAGCCCCGAACCATCGACCGGAACAAAGTGAACGTTTGGACGGGCAGATCGGAATCTCCCAAGAGAGAGGAGGCGACTGTGCCCTTAGAGTATTCGTCCAAGTTATGCGAAGCGTTTTGGAAGCCCAGTGATCCGGCCCCGCCTGAGACTTCGTAGACCCAGGAAGATTGCAGTACTGAATTGAGGGCAAGACTTCTGATGGTAAGCTCAACAGAAGCGTCCGAATAGGCCCCCATCACATTTATTGCCGGATTCGACAAAACGTCCAGGACGAGCTCGGAATTCAAATCGTCCTCCTTGCTTCCCAAGTCAGGTTTTTGAGACGAGGACCACCAAACTAAATTGTCGGCCTTGGATAGCTTCCTCGCAAAATCAAGATCCATCAAACTTCGAGGCGCATCCATCTCAAAGTTACCAACAGGTACGTTAAAGCATTCGGCTTGGATGACTCGTTCACGAAGAAACGAGGATACTCGAAAGTAGTGTTGAATCATGCGTTCAGCAGCAAAGCGCTGCCAGCCAAATGCTTCAAATTTGTTGTCGGCTTGACTAGAATGAAGCATCACAACCGGGTACTTGGAAATGGACAGGACCTTTTCTTGATAATAAGAGAGATCTTTCATCGAATGGAGAATCAAGACATAGCCGGGACCTGTCTTCTGGCCTTTGAGTAGAGCCAGCTCACGGCTGAGGGCTTTCAGGGCGAGGGCCTCCGAGGCCACAGTCGTCACCTCGATCAGCATGTTAGGGTCATACTCGAAAACACCTGGTGCGTCCTTCATGAGCTGAAGCCGCGAATTGAATACAGTCTTGTAATACTTTTGAGCGTTAGGGAGTTGCGGAGCAGCAGAGCGATCGGTGATGAAGATCGTAGCTGCAGCATGGGTATTGAAGATACCGATTGCATGACGACTCCCAGATTGTAAGTGATAAGCAAGAACATAACGAACCGCTTTGCCATTATCAAGGTATCGCCGCTGGGACACCCGATGTTCTAAGCTGATCAAGTCGGATAATTCAAACCCTGTATCTATTCCGTCGACAAGTGAGAGCCGGCTTTGGGGAGACAGGGAACAAGTTGCGCCCAGACGGATCAAAGCGCGCTGCAGTAATGGGAGCTGACGTTCATAAACCCCTTCAACCTCCGGAGACGTGACCATTTTCTGATAATGAGAAGCATCCTCGATGTAAGACTTCTCGTTTACAGATATCTTGAAGAGGTTCATACGAGCCTGAGATCTAGGAAGGGTTTTAATGACTGGCTCAGCCACACATGATTCAGGGAAGAAATCGAGGTGGGGTTCATTCTTTAGATTGACATAGAATTCACGCAAGACGGTGACTCGGACAGGCTGGATGACATCATTGAATAAAACCCAGGCTTGGAATTCTCCAGGTTTCAGAAGGTTGGGTGAGAGTTGGACAAGCTCGAGATGAGAAGAATGGCTAGCCGCTCTGAAGCTTTGCACGTGTAGCATTGACGCGATACTACCAGGGACAAAATTTGAGCCACTTGTTGCCTTCTTGGCTGTCCGTTGAGCGCGCCAGATTGGTTTCATGGCAGCAATCCAGCCTGAATAATTGACATGAATTGACGGCTTGGGTGGTGGTGGAAGATTGTATGGCTCTTTGCGTGTCAGCGTATCTGCTTTCTTCTGTTTCGATGCGCGAAGTGCCTCGAGCTCTTCAGCAGACAGAGGAGCTTGTCGCGCAAACATGTCGGTGATTTTATGTTGCTTGAAGGTATCCTCGCGGGTTGCTACTCGTCTTGCAAGCCAATCAGGATGATGTATCCTAGGGACCGGATTGGACACTTTCTGCATAGCAGCTGGGATAGTAATCAATTTCTGGATGACTGATCCGAGCCGTTCGGTATAATAATTCCAGTCCAAGATTGACCTCAGTGAAAAGTCGACTAATGAGTTGTCTTTGAGCCATTTCCGCAAAAAATGTTGTTGAACCGAAGGCTCTGCGGAGAAGATGGCAACCGGGACAGCTCGATCGGTCACGGGCGAGCCGTGGGGTTTGGCAGAGATGATAAAACGGCAAGATAACCCCTTATCCTTAACCATTTGATTACCCAGAAATTCGGACAGACGCTTAGCCGTTCTGATTGATGTTGACTTCTGAGCGCCATACTCCGCCAAGGTTTTGGACATGCTCCGATTTTCAGAAATGAGATCCACGAGTTCTTCATCATGCATGCTAACAGCCTTGGTTGCCAATACATCTAGCCATCGATTGGCCACCTGGGCTACAGCATCATAACAAGCCTTCAGATCGTCTCCGAAAAGGAATTTCTCGAAAATGGCGGTTTGGAAGATCTTGATCAGCTGTAATTCACCTCGTCTCTTGACCTCAAACCCTTTCAGTTCGGCAAGTGAACCATCTGGGTTGAAAACGGCGTATCGTTTCTTCAGAAGCTTGTCTTCTTCCTTCGAAGATGGTAAAATCATAGCCCTGTAAGGACCGTCAAGCTCGAAGAAGATACTGTTTTCGCTTCTGACATCGTATTTTTTAGTTTCAGGATTGAATTGATGATATTTATCGTTTGTGAACTTTTGGTGAACAAGATGGTTCAAGATGGAGCACGGATAGGAGATCGCGTGAGTTTTCCCATTAGCGAGTTTGAAGGTAAAGTTGTCGGGGAAGATTTTCGGTAGCATGCACCAGATTCCATCGGTATCCAATTCCAAGGGTCGGCCGACTTCATCAATAATTTCACGGGCGGCTTGGATAATCTTTGCTCCGGCCAAACAAGTGATCCCCGCCATCTCCATTGAATGCCAACGTGCACCTTTTCTCATCACGTAGCCGTAGAAAGAGTTCAGGATACACTTGTGCGCAAGCTGGAGAGAATCATAAATCACGATCATCTTCTTGGCTTCGGCAATTTCACCCACCGAACGACCCTCCTGTTGCGCTTGGTCGGCCTTTTTTTTCCAAGTCTTGTGTAGACCTTTGTAGACATACCGTCTGTCGCGAAAAGCTCTGACCGTGTCGATGTAGAATGGGTTTTCGCGTTGACAAATGATCGCCTGTTTCACTTCCAGTTTGGTCTCGTGAGTTTTTCGATAGACCTTGCGAGAATAATCACCTAAGCGCTTGTGCAGGAGGGTAGTTTGTTCAGCAGGTGCCAAGTCGCCAAACTTGCGAGGAGCCTGGCCAGGCTTCTTGGATGGAAAGGCTTCGGATTCGAGAGCGTTTCGAATCATCTTGTACTCATCAAGCTTGGCAGGGAAGTATTCCCCCCTCCAAGTCCAATCCATCCGCCGATCGCATTTTTTGTTCGGTCGATTAAAGTCGCACGCAGCACACATCCCTTCACTAACGACAGAATCCGGCTGCAGTCGATTTGACAACATGATGTTGGGATACATAGCAGCAACGTCGAGATGATAGATCAATGGGAACTCTTGCCGATTAGGCTCGTCGCGCATAATTTCTAAGGCTTCCTTGACGGCCGATCTAACCTCATTGTAATTGACGACGTCTTCCAGTGCATAATTTCCCTCATCGACTATGCTAAATTTTAAAACACCATCCAGCTCATCGATAAGCTAAAAAGACAGTTGAGCTAGTCAGCCAAGTCGATTAATGGGTCTTGAGTGATGATCAAACACATTATAGGAGTTAGGTATCATACTTTCTGGCATCGACTAGGTACCAACTTAAAATCTGAGAGTATATCCGAGCGAAAAACGCCAGCCTCCAGTGCCTCTACATGGCCACCCACGTATGTTTCACTTTCAAGCAGGTGGCCGTCGTACATGGTACCATGGGGATCAGTGTGACGGTTAGGCATGATGATGTCACCGTTGAATGCCTCCACCTTCAAATTCAATCACGTAGACCGTGAGCAAGAATACCACTAACAGTAGATTGAGATACTCACCATGAGAAGTGTTTCACATAGTGTACCAGAGCCCTTCCGTAAGACTTCGTCAGGATTCAAAGGAATAATGTTACAGAGGGAGAATATGAACGGGTGTACATATTTCATATAAAGATAATATGTAGCCACAGCATCGGAGACGGAATATTGGGCTAATGTCTGGGGTTGCTCGACTGCGTACCTAGAGGAGTTCAGGAAAATGAAAGCAATTGTTAAAGGTTGAAGATGTGATCTCAGTCTGCGGAATGTTGCTCACGGGGTCATCAGCTCCGGATCGAGCTCGATAGGATTATAGCCGAGTTTCGCGACAGTCACAGCCTTCAGGCCTTGACTTCCCTGAGGAAGGTAAGAATCACGTTTGACCCATCTGGAGGCAAGTACATGTAGAGTTATCAGGAAAAAGAAATGCCAACTGATTTTGAGCGAGGTGAGGGTGTCATACTTGAAACAGTCCATGTGGATACAGGTCCTAGACCTGAATTCGGATTCTGCGTCTGGATTGAAGCCGATCTCCTTGAACATGTCGAGACCATGAACGGCCGCCCGAGCGTAGACAAACGGGAAATCGAAGCTGTCACCGTTGTAGGTGGCCATGACGGTCGGGCGGGCGTCCCGGATGTGATCGAACCATCGTCGGATCAAGCTGGCCTAAAGCAACGCAAAATAGGGCAGAGTAGGTCGAAGGTAAGCCCCAACTCAGCCTGCTTAAAGACCCAATCATCACAAAGCAGGTAGATACTCCTGGTGATATCTCACATCATACACGAAAGGCAAAACGGAGCCATCTCGTGTGATTGAGTGACCAAGTCCCGAGATGACTCGCACCCGACATGGGGAGGGGTTTTGTTCTCAGAACTGGGACCTGGAATATTTGGTTTAGGCTTTACTTACCTCGTTCTCCTCATTAAAGATCGTAAATTGACCTTCGTACTCCGGCTTAGGAGAGTAATCGAAATCGGCGATATCGTCAGCGACAATCTCCCGATTAGTGATGAGAAAACCCTACATTCAAAGAGCAAGTCAATATAGATTGCCACGGGGAAGGGAAGGAAAGGTAGGAGGGAAAACCTGTCCATCGATCATGTAGGAAATCATCATGATTTGGTCTGTGGCTGAGTCCGGGAATTTCAGCGGGGGCTTGGTCGTCTCGATATCGTATGCCATTACCACCGGCTCGGCTCGTTCGACCCTGTCGGTAATGATTTCACACCGCACGTTGTTCTGCTCGATCGAGACGTTGTACCAGAGTCCTACCCGCAGATCTATAAATAGTCAAGTGAGAAATTTGAGACTCCCTCTGAGTAAGAGGTGGAGTTCGCGAACTTTTGTCAATGGCTACCCGAAGATAGTACGGAATATCGTACTCGCGAATGTCAAAAATCCATTCAGAGGGAGCGGTGGCAGCAGGAAGGACGTTATTGGATTTAGAGACGAGACTGCGTTGTTTGCCTTTCCTGGAGGGGCCGTCTTGGGGGCCATCGAAGTCAAGGGAATCACAGTCCTCAATATCCATCCCATCAAACTCGTTCCGGCCCGCCTTGACCACCTCAGCATAGCTGTCCAGCGCATCCAACTTGGCATTGTTACTCAGCGCGACCGCTAACAGGTCCCGTCGCACCCGCAGCAACTGGTCAACGTTCCGAAAGACCAGCTTGAGAAATCGACGCCGATGGCCGGCTAAATGGTTCGGCTAGGCCATGAAAAGGGTAGCATGATAGGTCTTAATGAGCTCAATGAAGCGAGTATGTCGCCAGAGAATGCCAATTTCTTACTAATTTCAAATCATCCTTAACTACTCCTTCAACTGTCAGCAGTTGACCGTCGTACTTTTTACGAATCCATTCCTCCACCTCAGCCTCCTTGCCGACCCGGCTGGCGATGTAAAAGTAGGGATGGTAGACAAGCGTGGACCGAAACATATTGCCGTCATCCTGAATGAAGTAGAGATCGACGGCGGCGCTCGCTTGGGACGTTCCCTGGGCCTTGTCGGCCGTTGATGCCAGAACCTCCTGGACCAGCGTCTATGGTAGAGATGTTACCACAAGAGAATAGTATGAAATCAGACTGGAGGAAATCGCTTACCGGTTGGATATTGATAAGCCAGCCAACGCGAGGCTGGCCGTGGTCAAAACGTACGAAGCCAAGCGACTCGTCGATCTCCCGGTCCTGCTGGGCGCGGTTCCACTTCTCGAGACTTTCGGTGCCCTCCCTATCCTGCTCGGTCTCGAGTACCAGTCCATGTGCGGTTCGATTCACTTTTGCTGCTGAGCCACCGGCAGGCTTGTAGCCGCCTCGCCCTCGAAAGCGTGTGTACGAACCTCGACCTCGTGATTTGAATGGTGCCATCGCTTTCTCGGCTTTCTTGACAGTTGTTGGTATGAAGACAACCTCTTGTCGAGACACGTGCGGTTATGTACTACGCGCAAGGGACGTGGACCGTGGTAGCCTCGGGGTTCGCGACCTCGCGAGTGTCAATTTGCATACGGAAACTAACTTGTCCAAGTCCCCCGGGCCCCGGATGGTCTTGCCAGGGCCCAGGCACCTTGCGCAAAACCATGTCCTGTCACAGGTACAGGTTGCGCAGTCATGTTATGTAAACATGACTTGGGAGTCCTGTTACTGAACAGGTCCACTTGTCCGGCTCCGCAACTGCAGGTTTCCCACCACCTGTCAGCAGTCATCGGGCAGAAACACCTATGTGCATACATATGTATGCACATATGTATAAACATGTGTTTAGTACACAGGTGGGACCCTTGTAAGGGTACGATCGTACCCACAAGGGTACAGGTTGTACCCTTATAGGGCACGATTGTCTCCTTACAAGGTTGCCCTTGTACCCTTATAAGGGTACAAGGGTCACCTCAAAAGGGTACATACTAAAACCGTACCCTCATAAGTGTACGATTGTACCATCAGAAGGGTACAATCGTACCCTCATAAGGGTACGATTGTGCCCTCATAAGCGTGCAATCGTACCCTCATAAGGGTACAGTCATACCCTCATAAGGGTACAATCGTAACCTTATAAGGGTACAATCGTGCCCCTACAAGGGTACAATTGTGCCCCTATAAGGGTACAATCGTCCCTTATGAGGTTACAACACGTACCCTTGTAGGTGTACAATCGTCCCTTATGAGGGTACAACACGTACCCTTGTAGGTGTACAATCGTACATTATAAGGGTACGAGTGTCCCCTTATGAGGGCATGGTTGTAACCTTACAAGGGTATGGTTGTAACCTTACAAGGGTATGGTTGTAACCTTACAAGGGTATGGTTGTAACCTTACAAGGGTATGGTTGTAACCTTACAAGGGTATGGTTGTGCCCTTTTGAATGTACAATCGTACCCTTTTGAGGGTACAGCCCGTACCCTTGTAAGTGTACGCTCGTACCCTTATAAGGGTACAATCCTACCCTTATAAGGGTACAATCCTACCCTTATAAGTGTACGATCTTACCCTTATGAGGGTAAATACATACCCTTATACATGAGGGTATGTACATACTTCAAATGTAAGGGTATATGTAAATACTATAATGGTGCCCTTGTATGTATATACATTGTGCAACTGGGCAGGTCAGAAACCCACTGTGGCTTTCTGACCTAATTTTTGTCATGGGGTTTTAGTGTGGGTTGAGCTACACACGGGCAACTGGACATGCGCAGGACTTGCTGTCCCACATTTCATGCATGACTCAGTGTGCAGGTGAGAGACCTGTAATGATACAGGACTGTGTAACCTGTCTGTGACAGGACACAAATTTGTGTGAGGTGAGGGGGACTAGCACCTTAACAAGGATTCTGGCCTGAGACTTTTGAAAAGTCTTGGTGACAGAAACCTAATTTGACCACACCTTGCAGAGTCATCACCCAAAAACCTTGAAAATTCAATGTGGTCATGATCTGCATCTTGCGGGCATTCACTCCAACCTCACTTCTTTGTGCAGTTATTTTTTTCCAAAAAAGTCCATTTTTCTAAAACCACCCTTAGACCACCACAACTCAAAGTCTGCGCACGGTCAATTATCATTCTCTTGCTGAAAAAAAAGCCCAATTTTTCAAAAATTTGTTTTTTTTGATTTATTTTTCAAAAATTACTCCAGAGGTTATAGCAAATTTGGACTATACAGGCTGAAAGCTAATGATCTTGCCTTTCTTGCCATCTGGTTCATTTTTTGAGGGAGTGTGTGATGAAAACAGGAAAAAATAAGTGTTGAAAAGAGGCAAAAAACGCGATACTCTCAGGCAAAAAAATGGTGTAAAGGGGTAAGCCCCTTGGCAAAGTCCTCGCAGGACTTCGATTAGTTAGATACAGAAACCACCTGAGAGCATCCACCATTGTCTCAGTAAACCCGCTCGGTAAGCGGGTTTTACCCAACTTGAGCCCCGATTTCCACCCCCGTGCCCTAGTTAGGGCTCAGTAAGAAATTTGGTCCGGCTTGCTAGATTTACAAATCACTACTGAGACTCAGTAATTAAGTCTTACATAATATTCTGTTGATTGAACTCTGACTTGATTTTGTGATCTTGTCCTTTGAGAGCAAGGGTAATCAGTTTGATGACTTCAGGAAGCAATGATTGAGAATTAAGGAGGTGACTATTGCCAGAGTAATTCCCTGTGTGCTCCTTGTGCTCCCACAGCCCCCGGTAAAACTCCTGGATTTGTGTCAAACCAGAAGATTTCTTCATCTCAACAGGAACCACACAAATCCAATAAAGAACAAACAACTGCTTCTGAACATCGAGCCTTCACCCATCTTCGTGGTCCTTGAGGTCATCTGCTTCCAAGCACCAGAGTTGTGGTGACTTATTCTTTCCTCTGTTTCTTTTGTCTACTTTGTTTCTTGTCTTGTTTTGCTGATTTTTGATTCTCTCAGTCTCTGTGGTTGTGAGTAGTGTGTTGGATTGTTTGTTTGCTTTCTTCTCCCTGTCTCTTAAAGTCTTCTCTTTGTTTTGTCCTGTCGGTCCTCTAGGTAATCTTCATCTCTTCTTCTTTTCATTTTATTCTATTTCTTTGGCATGTTTGTTTCTTTTGTGCTGATCA
Organism: Puccinia horiana; assembly: GCA_001624995.1. Classification (NCBI taxonomy): domain Eukaryota; kingdom Fungi; phylum Basidiomycota; class Pucciniomycetes; order Pucciniales; family Pucciniaceae; genus Puccinia; species Puccinia horiana. Next base: position 652,386 of record LWDY01000012.1, read on the forward strand.
ATTCAATCTCGGGTTTGTGTCTCAAAATCTCTAAACTTTGGATGTAAGAATGAGAAAATTTGATTCTAGAAGTGGTTTGGTGGTCAAATTGAGTGATTTTCTCTGTCCAAGTGTTGACAAACCAAGGAGCAAGGGGAATCCAGGTCTTCTAAATATAAGCAATGAAATCAGAAGGGTAAGGCACTCAGCATCTAGAAAAAGTTGAATAAAATTTGCTAGGAGTTGAAATATTTATCAAGTTGCTCTAGTGACTGATATATTTCAGAATTAGATCTTGGTCCTTGATTAATTGAGAAGCATTTGTGAATGTGTTTTTTTTTCAATGTGTCAGGTGCAGAGCATGTGAGCTTTATTTGGAAAAACATGTTAAATTGAATTCATCAAAGCTACACGGTGGGGTGAATCAACTGTCCCCATGACCACTCGTGACGCCTCCGGGTTTGCAATGGTGACTGTCACCTTTGACACCCCGGGGAGGGCAACCAGATCCGTCATTGACACCGCAACCTCCAGTTGTAAGCAGGTGCATGGGGATGCTACCATACCACACTGCCCAGGCGCCAGGTGGGCCAGAGCTGGGGTCGGTCGGGCCAGCCCCTATGATGCTGTCATTGGGTCCTCTAGCCTGAGCCACAAAAATGATCCCAATGGGAATCGAACCCACATCAAGCCAACAACACAAGTGGGGCTTCAAACCACTCAATTAATGAGTTCTTTTCGTCAGTAGGTTCAATAAACATCATATCCACACTTCTTGAGAGAGGAACTATTACATACACATACATCTATGATGGACAATATTCATTGATCAAGAACTCATAAACATTGGGAATTGAACAGAAGACATATATATTACAAGGGAGGATTGACTTCATTGGGAATGGAACAGAGGACGTGGTGTGGATTGGATGATTTTGTCTCAACTAGGAATCAGGATTGGAACCCAGGAGGTGTCATGTCTGGGAAATGTTGATCTCAACCAGGATTGGAACAGAGGATGGATTGGTGGTATAAGGGTATATTATGCCTTTTAAGGGGGGGGTTGGAAATACGACTCCCAGGCATTGGATGAACAACTCCCACAACCAAGTCAACATCCAATTCAGGCCGCGGGGTTGGGAGTCATTCTCCCAATCCCAAAAAAATAAAAAAGGAGGGAGTCGTTCTCCCAAATCCACCAATGGACTGGGCGGATTGGGAGTCGCCCTCATTGACCGGAAGGAAAACCTTCCGGTCAATGAGGTTTTTGTGCCTCATTGACCGGAAGAAAAACCTTCCGGTCAATGGGGTTGTTGTACCTCGTCGACCAGAAGGTTTTCCTTCCAATCGATGAGGTAAAACAGCCTCACTGGCCGGAAGTATTTCCTTCCGGTCAATAAGTAGTTGTACCTCACTGACCAGAAGGATTTCCTTCCGGTCAATGAGGAGTCCTCACTGACCGGAAGGATTTCCTTCCAGTCAATGAGGAGTCCTCACTGACCGGAAGGATTTCCTTCCAGTCAATGAGGAGTCCTCACTGACCGGAAGGATTTCCTTCGGAAGGATTTCCTTCCGGTCAATGAGGAGTCCTCACTGACCAGAAGGATTTTCTTCTGGTCAATGAGGAGTCCTCACTGACCGGAAGGATTTTCTTCCGGTCAGTGAGGACTCCTCATTGACCAGAAGGAAATCCTTCCGGTCAGTGAGGACTCCTCATTGACCGGAAGGAAATCCTTCTGGTTAGTGAGGCTGTTGTGCCTTATTGAGCCAGAAGGAAAACCTTCCAGTCAATGAGGCTGTTGTACCTCATTGACCAGAAGGTTTTCCTTCCAATCAATGATGTAAAAAATCCTCATTGACTGGAAGGACGTCCTTCCGGTAAGTGAGGCTGTTTTACCTCATCAATCGGAAGGAAAACCTTCCGCTCAATGAGGTCAACATCCCCATTTACCAGAAGGTTTTCCTTCCGGTCAATGGGGGCGACTCCCAATCTTCCCAGTCCATTGGCGGATTTGGGAGAACAACTCCCTCCTTCTTTATTTTTTTGGGATTGGGAGGACGACTCCCAACCCCGCAGCCTGAATTGGACCGACGACTCCCAACTTGGATGTCGACTTGGTCATGGGAGTCATTTGTCCAATGCCTGGGAGTCTTTTTTCCAACCCTCTCTAAGGGGGGTATATTACTTTTTAAGGGTTTGGGATTTCAGTATTTCCTGATTTGGCAGAAAGGAATAATCAGGCGAGGGGGAAGAGAGGCTCTGACCCCCAAGACTATGGTTGAGAAGAAGGAGTGGTGAGAATGTTCTGGAAGGTTAGTTGCATGGTGATAAGAATGTTCTGGAGAGTTAGTTGCATGGTGATAAGAATGTTCCGGAGAGTTAGTTGCATGGTGATAGCTAGAAGAACTAGGAAATGTGGCTGTGTAGCCTAGCAACCCAGCCACATACAGCATATGGCTGGTATAGTGAGTTCCACTGGATAAACAACTGTTTCTAGGTATGAAAGTGCCTGCAAGGAGGTTTCCCTGAAGCAAAAATGCCTCAATTTTGAATATAAAAGGAGGGCCTCTCTCAGCCAGAATCCCCCCCCCACTCACTCACTCACCCATCCATCTGTCAATATATCATTCTACAAGAGCAGAATATATTAGGTCTTGTGCTATCAATCAGGTGATTGGTGCATTAGTATTTAGTTAGTGTTAGTGTTAGTTTGAGTAGTGAAGTAGTATGATAGTGATTGTAGTTATTTTGAGAGTTTGAGAAGATTATTAGTAGCCTTATAGACATCATACCAACAATAAATTTCTCATAAGCAGCTTATTCTTAGTATCTTTGTGAACCAGTAGTAGAATTAGTAGTAGTAGTAGTATTATCAATAGTGAAGTATTGATTGAAGTGCCTTGTCAAGAGATTGTTTAAGGAAGAGATCATTACCAATCTCATCATCAGTTTAGTAGTAGTAAGAGTATTGTAGTTTCACATAGTCAGTCCCACTGGGCTGCTTATCCATAGTCATCTGAAGTTATAACAGGTCTACAAGAATATTGATTTGATGGATCTAGGTCTGATTGAGGCTGCTATACTTAGTAACTCAATCTTGAAGTCAGACATATCTTTATAAATATTGATTTTGAGATTCTTACACATTTTTATAGTATCATTGGAGGGGCGGGTCTTTCAAACCACCCGTAAGTTGTAATAGCCTTTCAAACTAAATTTATTTTCCCCTCAAAGGTGTCACACCGCGTCTTGTACAAGAGACGGGTGGGCACTATTTGAAGGAAGGAAAGGAAAGAGATAGCTTTGAAGAGAGGACTGACAGTTCAAAGATCTTCTTTGTTTCGAAGAAGAGTCACTTAGGCTCAGAGGGACTTAGAGTAGAACACTGAAAGGGTTCACAATGAGAAGGCTCAAAGAAGGTGGAATCAAGTTTATGCTAAAAACTATAATCTTATTTTGATGAAGAAAGATGGAAAGCATGAAAGCAGACAGCTTATATAGTAAATACAAGTAAGGCTACAAAGGTATGACATAGGTTTGAACAAGATGTGAGGTCATAGGGTCAAAGCAGAAGAAATGAAAAGGAGGTCAAGCAACACCAAGGCAAGTCCATGACTGGAGGACCAAGCAAGGGTAAGTGTGATGGTTGTGAGAGTGAGTGAATTGAAGTTCAAAGTTTGAGGACTGTGCGTTGAAGTTTGAAAGTCCAAAGAGAGAATGTGCTAATCTGGGAAAGGAATTTATGTGCATGAAGTAATGCTGAAAAATAAAGGAAGACTGGTGAGAGGTTTATTGGTCTTGCTTTTGTTTGCATAACTGGAAAGCAATGTGCTATCAAATCTTCAAATGTTTAGAAAGTAACTTCCAGAGATCACTGAAGATTGCTGAGGGTGCATAGGTGATTTCATATGCAACCCAAGGATTAACCAAAAGCTTGCAAGTTGCTGAGGTCGCAAAGCATGGTAGAAAAGCATCCTTAGCAAATGCAAGATCCTGAGTGCTGAGTCTGTTGTATGACAAAAGGATCTTTTCACCTATTAATACATTTAGTGTCCCACAGCGTACTGAGCAGGAGTGAGATAGAAATGTTTGACATGAGCACACAGATCACTAGAAGCTGGATGGTTGTGGTTAGAGTTGTCAGTTTCAAAGTGCCAATTGCCAGTAGGTTCAATGGTGGGCAGATATGTTACATTGCGTTATGGCAGGCTAGTTGGAGAATGTAACTTTTTCAAAGTTATCATTTTTTTTTATTTTTGTAACGTAACTAAAAAAATTGTAATTTCAAGTAACGTATCTTAAAATAAAAATATTCAAAAAAAAATCTGGGTAACGTAACTTTTTTTGGGATGGTGTTATGTTCAGAAAAAAAAGTTGAATTCAAATTGCACATAGCTTAATGGTTAATCAATCCCTCCTGGAGGGTGCAGATGTCAAGGTTGAGGGTTCAATCCTCACACTGAAGCACTTTTGATCTGACTTGCTGTGGGAAGAACAGTTCAAATATGATTTTTAAAGTCAAACTGAGCAAATACCTTGCTCGATTGAACTAAACAATCAAAATGAACCGCCTTTCCCAGAAAGTTAAGGCTAAGTTATCCAAATTTGGACAAAAAGTAACGTAACCCTGGTTTTTCTGAAAAAAGCTGGGAACGTAACTAGTGAAAAATAAGGGCTTTTTGCCCAACGGATATTGTAACTGGGTTATAGATATCTGTAATGGGCAGATAACGTAACTGTAAAGGTTACGTTACAATCAGAGATCTCCATTTGGAGAACGTATCTGCCCACCATTTGTAGGTTTGTGGAAGTTCACGTGAGCAGAGAATGGGAAACCAATGAGTCTAGACAACCTTGAATTATCACAAGGGTCACCCCTTTGTTTGTTGTCTTCCCTCTTTCCACCCCTACAAGAAAACAAAAATAAAATCAGTGATCTGATGAGTTATGTACACAATCCCAAAATAAATTAATGAAAAGATCAAAAAGAAAATATACTCACCTGTAAGTATGATCATAATTATAATGAGATTGGTTGAACACAAACCAAAAAAATTATGTTGTGACGCTTCCACAATGACTACTGTGGAGCATCCAGTGGCTGCCAGAAGATCACCAATGTGTCACAGTACCCTGACACATCAATGCCAGGGGTGATGCTGTGATTGAGCCCCTGTTCATCAGAGCGCCCAGAAGAGTCACTGCCTGGAGTGTCTGGATGACACCCCTTAGGGGTGTATCTGAGACGGTACAGCTTTGGAGGTGCCTCTGAGCCAATGTGATGGCGCCCCACTGACTTAGGCCATGCTAAATCTTGTCATGGCACCTCAGGGGTGCCAAAAGGTCATGCTGTAGCTGGACCTGGGGTAACACCAAGTCATGGGGCCTCAGGGGCGTCAATTTACAACTGAAGGGCCCCCTGAGGTTGGGAATGTTCTGGGTCGAACCACAAGGAGCCAATTAAACCAGGTGTATATATTATCCACCTTCTTGATCTTGAGGTTCAGATTGTTCATTGACTTCTTCATCTTCAGAGGTGTTGCTGTAGGTGTCACTGAGATGTTGGTTGATTTCATTGAGTTTCTGTTGATATTCCAAAGTGTTTTGAGCAGTTTGAGGCTGAAGAGGCTTGGGTGGTGATGGGATTCATTTTGGTCAAGTTTGGGAGGTTCTGGAAGGGTTTGGTTGGGTTTTGGGGGGTTCTGGGGGAGTTGGGATGGTTTGGAAGTGGTTGGGGGGTGTTGGCTGGAGGTGAAGATGTGGGGGGTTGGTTGATATCAGGGGTGTTATTTCTGGGTGGGTCACAACCCAATTTCAACTCGTGACCCTGGGGGTTTGGGGGTCAAGGGCTGGTATTATACCCACAACCCATCATTCTGACAGGTTTTTTGAACTTGAAACCCACCCGCTGTTTTGGGGGTGGGTGTTCACTGTTTGCATCTGTGACCCTTCAATTCCCCAACTGAATTGAAGGTGCAACCCACCCAGGTTGAATTTTTTGAAATTTGACCTGCAGCCCCCAACCCCGACAGGTTTTATGAAGGGGCAACCCACCCAAGGGTGGGTCACACCTTCAAAAAGGGTGTTGCATGTCAAACCCTCTATCTTTTCATCACCTTCTTGGGGGCTCATGTGTTACTCCCATGTATCATTGCTCTGCAAAATGGCCAGCCAGCTTCTTTGTTCATTAAACAATCTGACTAGTAAGTGAAAAGCTTATGTTTTTTGTTTTTGTGTATTGTATAAAGTAAGGCTCTATCTATGCATTGATTTCTTTTTTTCTTTGGTCAATGATCTCAGTAAAATTTGATGTAGTTAACACAAGAATGGTCTTAGCTGTGATATACCTTTTTAGATAGTTTGTAAGAATCCTTATTGTAGCTTGATGAACCAATTTGTTCAACCAAACCAAACAAAAAAGACTAGGAAGGCTGGTTTAGTTTTCCGGATCTCAAAGATGTCATAGATTGGTCCAAAGGTTTTGGGGGTCTCAGCATGGCTCACTGATGCAGGAGCAGCCAGGTTTTTTTGCATTGGCTGGTCAAAGCCTGCATGAACTGCCTGTCTACTTTATTCTATCCAATGCTGATTTCAAAGAAAGGCTTTGTAAAATTCAACCATAAGTGCCCTGAGTGAACCACCCCCCCTACTGAGATGTTTTGCTTTGAAGGTTTGATAAAAGATCACTAGATTATCAGAGCATCACCACCATGGTGTGAAATTTGCGAGTGGAAAACTTGCCTGATGAATTCCGATTTTCTACTTGTAAGGTTAAAACCTAGTGTGCTGTGCACCGGTGGAGTGTAAACCGGCATGCAAATGATTGTGAACCTGGGTTGATTTGGTGTGGATTGCAGGATGAGTGGTGTGGGCTTCACAGAAGGAGGGGCATATCACAGGATCTAGAGGGGAGCTAAAACTACCCTTGCTTTGATGTTTTTTACACTTGCCACAATTCTAGGTTCGCATTTCCAACCCCAGTGGGGTGTGACTTTTCAACTGGGAAAACAAGTTTCCACTCGCACTTTTCACCCTGAAGTGGAGATGTTCTCAGAATTGTTAGTTAATTACAAGAAAAAGAAAAGCGGTAGTAGTGATGAAAAGATGAATAGAATGATATAGAAACCCTTCAAAAATACTGATTATTGTTTTTGCGGTTGTTATTGAAGATGTACTGAACGACAAGAAGTGAGTACTGATCTTTATGACACAAAAAAAGTTGAATAGAAAGAATAAAATTAATTTTGTGTCATATGTTGATTGAGTGGATTGATTATGTTGATCCACCCCCAACTTCTGACTTTGTGCAAGTTATCTGAATCAAGTCAAACTTCTCAAAAACAACATTCTGATGGGATACATTTGCCACTTATTCATTTTTATTGTATTTTGACTAGAATTTACAAGAGAAAAATTGAGGCCCAGTTTTGTTCTAATTTCAACTCAAAGAGATGAAACTACAGTGGTTTCAGGAAGAATATTCTCAGACTTGATGGTCTATTTCATAACAGTCAGAAACAGAGAAAACAAACAATCATTTGTCACACATGTGACAGGACACAAACAGCTCATCTGAATCACTACACTGGACCAGGACTCAGGTTGCCACCAGGTTGGGTTCAGGTCAAAAAACACTGCCCAAACCTCAGGTTGTAACTGGGCTGGGTTCGGGTCAAAAAACAGAGGCTGGACTTGTCCTGCCTTTATGATGGGTTGGGTCACAAATCATTGTTCCATTGCCCAACCCAAACCCAGGAGAAGGTTTACAGCTCCGTGTTGGGCCTGGGTCGACCCGCAGCTGCAAAGCCAAAATTGAATCCTTACAAACAATATGACTTTGTATTTCATTTTTACTTGAAGTTTCTTGCAAGTATAATGAAATGAAAAAAATGACACCATTATGATAAGAGACAGAGAGACTATGGCTAGTAGTCTCTGAGTATCCAGTCCTGCCCACAAACAAGGGCTTCAAGGGTGTCTTCCTTGAGGCTGCTGCGAAAGTCGTCCATCACCCGGCCGCTGGTGGAGAATGCAGATTCAGAGGCAAGATATCTTGAGTTTGAATGACAGAGCTTGATGATGAACCTTCATATTCACAACACTGGGTAGTTACTGTTATGGATATTGGTAATGTAGCAGTACTGTAACACATTTTGGGCCAATATTGTTACCGTTACTGGTAACATGTGGTGCGCTACAATATCAGACATGGCAGAAATTATTTTTTCTGAGGCTGTTACAATATCTGCATGGGACCGGTAATATTGGGTAGGATAAAGTGCAAAAAAAGGCCAAATTAAGGCTCAATATTGTGTTATTGTATTGATAACACATTACTTTGACCGTATCGGCCTTAAGAAAAGTGGCATGTTATGGTACCCCCATTACCAATAACGGTAACGGAGGTCCACAGTAACTGGGATAGTTACAATACAAAAATACGTCAAATATTGTATTGTATCGTAACTACCCAGTGTTGATATTCATCATCTTCATCTGCTACATGAATTTTTTTGGCGGCATTTCAGAGGGTTTTTCAATACTGTAAGCAGAGTGATGATCCCTTGGACCTGCAAGGCTGCAGTAAAGCGGGTCAAACGGGTCGGCCCATTTACAGACTACCTGCCCGGACCCAGCCTGGGTCGGGTCGGGCCAATTCTTCATCCAGATTTCCTTGACCTGGCCCAAGCCTGCTCCGGGTCGGGGCAGCCTGCAGGCTAACCTGGCCCAAACCCGACCTTCTGCACTATGTGGGTCAGTCCGGGTCGGTTTAGCGGGGTAATTTCCTTGACTGAACCCGAACCCATTTAATAAATGGCCGGGCTCGGGTCAGGCGGGTCAGGGTTTGGGTTGGGTAATTTGTGGGTCGACCCGGTTTTGTGATTGAGAAAACATTAAAAAATCATTTATTTAGGGTTTTTACATGTATTTATCTACTTACTTGCTGTGGACCATTGGGTCACCGGTCGACCCAATTAGCTTGACGGCTGTCCAAACCCACCCAAGACTGAAGCGGGTTGGGTCTAAAAATCCAAGAATCAGCTGAAAGGCTGCCCAAACCCGACCCAATTAGCACCGGGTCACAGGTAGCTCGCGGGTTGGCCTGGCCCAGTGGCAACCTGAACCAGGACATGAAACATCTGACTACAAGGCTACACTGCTTGTAGAAAGGAAAACAGTCATCTGAATGGAGGAAACTACAATTTCATCCACCAGGACAACAAACTTTATTTTTATTGATATATGAGAGAAAAGTGAAGAGAAAGAGGAAGAGGGAAGGGGAGACTGAGAGCAGACAAAGAAAAGGGAAACCCATGGATCTATATTCCGACACGTTTGGCACCGTCATAAAAATGGGTGTAATATTGAACATTTGATTCAATAAAAGCCACCTGGTTGGCACATATATAACAAAGTTGCTATAGAAATAAACAGTTATACCTGCTTCATCATTTGTGACATCAAAATGGGCATGTGAGGCTGTCATTAGCATCACAATATTGATATTACACTTGAAACAGATATAAAGGGTAATAATGCTATGATGGCACTAGAGACAGTCCAATACATGGACTCCTCTATGTTGTCAATGATGGAGCAGGAAGCCTATTTTCATTATGTACCTATTTTTTTTACATTTGTGAGCATTTGTGGCAACAGTTTGGTTTTTATTGAATTAAATGTTCAATATTACACCCATTCTTATGACGGTGCCAAACAGGGCCTTAGTGTTATGTTAGTGTACATACATTAGATGAATGTATGAATGATAGGATAAGGTAATGTCATATGAGAAGTAGATCAGTACAGCTCATACAGGGGTACTAATTTGGCTTTCATACAAACATCAAGGAAAACCGAACATTTATTAAATTGTTGTTGAGCCCTCCATCAAATTGGGCCACTTAAGGACTGCAATTGAGAATATACTGATTGGTTCTGGAAATCTGATGTCAGAAGGGTGTGAGAGTGGATGTGGAGAAGTGATTGGTTTGGTTGGGAGTGTGGGAGTGGGAGCAGTCAAGCTTAAAGGGGACTGCTACGCTGTCTTGATTCGCTGTTGACCACTCAACTTCCACCACTCAACAACCAACCCACTCCTCAACCACACACCATGTCTCGCTCGATGACCGATGTCCAAGTTCCTCCCCTGCTCAAGCTCGGCACCCTCATGCTCAAGGTCTCAGCCAAGAAGACAATCAAGACTAAGATCTCTCTCGAATACGAACGCGGTCAAATCGTTTGGGAGACAAGAAAGGGCGGATCTCGTAAGTCTCCTCTTCTTCCCTCGCCCCAGAATTCATGCTAATCTGCTTCTCTCCGATAACCTCCAGTCAACATCGAATCCGTCAGAGAGATCCGATTCGGAGAGGATGCATCATACTATCGCACTCAATTCAAAATGAATCCAGACTTGGAAGATCGATGGCTGACGATTATCTATCTATCCAAGAAATCAACTTACAAGATGCTCCATCTGATCGCATGCGACCTCAAGACCTTCGAAATTTGGAAAGAAACCTTGCAACAAATCTTAGCCTTCAGGCGCGAACTATTGGGTGGCCTAAACCACATGCGCAAGAGACAAGATTATTGGTTAAAACAAAATTGGACTCAAGTCAGCCTAATGATTTCAGTTCTCCTCTCATTCCTTAAACACTCACTCATCATTATCTCTCCTTCCAACAGGGTGATAGCACAGAAGACGCAAAGTTAGAATTCCAAGAGATCGTCAATCTGTGTCGCAAGCTCAACATCTCTGTTCCCCAGTCGGATATTCTAGCTCATTTTGAAGTACGCAGTATAACCATTCAATCCATACCCATCTTCTTTGCTCACTTCTTGCCCCCCACTCCTCAGATCGCTGACTCTCAAAGACGCGGATATCTCGATTTTCCCGCCTTCCAACACTTTGTCAAGCTGATGAAAAAACGACCTGACATAGAGTCCATCTTCCAACAATTCGCTTTTGGTCGCAAGTTCATGAGTGTGGATGAATTCACAGATTTCATGAAGAATGTACAACACGTAAATTCATCATATAACGTTTTCCCCCCAAAAAGTAGTTTTGTAATCGTTAGCTATGCTGAACCTTTAAGTATCATTTTCCTTTCATCCAGTCTGAACTATCATCTTCCACCATTCACGCAATCTACGCGAAATTCTTGGATGATGACGATTGCGAAAATCAAAATCCAGTTCCCAACCCAGCCCAACAGATGACGATCGAAGGATTCACCAGTTTTCTCCAATCCGCTGATAATTCAGCACTCCATGAGAAACATGCCACCGTCCACCAGGATATGTCTCTACCACTACACGATTATTTTATATCTACCTCTCATAATGTCAGATACATTTTTTTCTCCCTTATGATTCCTTTATTGGCATTTGAATATTAAGCTCATCCGCCAATATCTTCCCGCCAGACTTACCTTGTGGGCAATCAACTCAAAGGCGAAAGCACGGTGGAAGGCTACATTCGTGCCTTGCAACATGGTTGTCGAAGTGTTGAACGTAACTTATTCACAATCTGCGGATGTTTCAGAGATAACAAAAAAATAATAATTAAAAAACAAACTTTTAACGATCTGACTCATTCTTCATTTTATCTCAAGTTGACTGTTGGGATGGAGATGCAGGCGAGCCGGTGATTTACCATGGTCGAACGCTAACCCGAAAATTATTGTTATCAGAAGCACTCAAGGCGATCTCCAAACACGCCTTTGTCGCCTCACCTTATCCTCTAATCTTATCTTTGGAAGTTCATTGTCAGCCTTCCCAACAGGAACGTCTGGCAGAACTTTTGAAAACTTGTTTGGGGGATGCTTTGATCGATCGACGTCTAGAGAATCATTCCCCTGGAACCTTACCAAGTCCCAAAGACTTGATATATCGCATATTGGTCAAAGTGCGCGAGAAATCGCTCATTCATCTGTTTGGCTTGTTGATGAGGATCCAGCTAAAACCAGCTAAATGTTCACTATTTTATGTAGGCCAAGAAACCGGCGGTAACAAGAGAGGGCCCAAGGTCAACTGATGTCTACACCAGCTTCGATAGTTCCGCCACGACCACAACATCAGGGTCATCTACCAGTTCAGATTCGGATTTGAAGCGCAGTCAGCTGATCAAATGTCAAACGCATGATATAAATTTGAAGAAAAGCCTACTGAACTAGATGATTGCTTGCCTCTCCTCTCAGGGATCTCTAACGCGTCAACCGTACTGGGAGAGAGGTTCAAGCGGATCACCTCTGTCATGTCCATTCAAAGTCCATCAGTCGAGAGATCTCAATCGAATATAAGCGATCAGTCACCGAATCTTTCTGGCCAAGCGCTCTCGACCTCGCTTACCCCAGCCCCGGGAATAGGTTCACTACCACCCACAAAGATCCCAACGGCGCCATTGACGAACAGTCTTTCGAGTTTGACCGTCTACACTGTCGGAGTCAAGGCGCGAGGGTTCAACAAGCTAACGACCTATGAACCTGAACATATCTTGTCGCTCAGCGAGCGGACCGTCAATAAGTTCCTCAAAGGTGGCGCGTTGAGGATGCTGGATCTCATCAGCCACAACCGTGGTCATCTTACTCGTGCATATCCGGCTGCAACTCGCGTGTTTAGTAGTAACTTCTTACCACATAGATTCTGGGCAGTTGGCCTTCAACTGGTAGCTTGTAACTGGCAAACTCATGGTACGCAATCCTTATCAATCTCGTCCGACCAGTAACCTTTGTTCTCTTCCATCTCTTTCTTTCTCTCTCTCTCTCTTTTGAACGTCGAACCCGTCTTGATCATTGTTTGTGTAGATCTCGCGATGGAACTCAATTCGGCTTTCTTCGATCAAAACGGCAGGTCTGGTTATCTTCTCAAACCACTGCCGTTAAGGGTCAAAGGAAAAGAGAAAGAAGCGGCGACGAAGATGCACAAGTACCAGCTAGATGTCACCGTAAGCGCACCATATTTTTGTCTCTCTGAGTCTATCCCACTTCAAGAGATGACCATTCAATCGAAAGCTTTAAAGATCTGACTGGAATTTCCCAGATTATCTCTATTCAACAACTACCTAAATTGGTCGTCGAAGATGATAATGCTGGAATCGACCCTTACGTCGAAGTACAAGTGATTTCACCCGTCCCTAGTTCTTCTTGTAGTTCTCCTCCGCCATCTACTAAGCGAAGGACTAAGGTCGTCAAGTTCAGTCTCCGCTCACATTCCCGTGGCTTTTTTCGTTCTTCTTGTGTTGACATTCTTCTCTTTCTTTTCCGTGCTCACTCGCTTAGGGGTAACGGATTCAATCCTGTCTATCATGTAAGTGACACAACTCCACTACCTTTTTCTTTCTTGACCACACACACACAGACAAATAAAAATTATCGAACATAAAACGTAGAACAAATAAATTTGACTTTCCATTTTGGGTTTTTATAGGAAGAATATAAGATACAATTTCAAACACCAGGAGAGATGATCGACCTAAGTTTTCTCAGATTATTAGTGCTAGATAATCGATATAGCGGAGGAGGAAGTAGTAGTAGTAGCACCAATAACGCATCCAAAGACGAAGAAGGATTGGTCGGAAAAGTGTGTGTTTGTTTAGGTGCTTTACAACCTGGTAAGCTTTCTTTTTTTATACCCGCTTGTTTTTTTTGTTTTTTTTTCGCATTCGATACACTTAACTTTCTCTTTTTTTGGAGGTTATCGCCATCTTCCGCTTCATAATCATGCCGGTCAACAGCTCTTATTCGCATCGATTTTTATCAAGACTTATCTTTCTAAAATCCCTTGAAAATTTCCTACACATTTAATTGGCCTAAATATATACATTGTACGATTGTTTTTTCTTTTTCTTTTTTGGGAGGGTTTTTTTTTTCTTCTTTTAACCTTTTCATTCATCGTCATTTTTTTTTTACTTTTTTTGTTTAAAAAAAACATTTCAGATGACTTTCTATTTTTTTATCACTTCTTAATTCCTCTGTCTCTATCTCTCTCTCCCTCTCTCTCACATGTAGGAAATCTTTTTTTAACTGAGAAAGAGATTACAATTTGGGGGTTTGTTTTTGTAATACTGAGTAGCAGTACTCATGATCATATATTCTCTCTAAAATATAATTGGTTTGACATTGGATATATGACTCTTTTTATGTATCATTCACACACACACAAACTTTCTTAACTCTATACATGACTAGGTACTACTTCTACTACTTACTGCAACCAAATGAAATGCTTTTTTGTAACAGAAACTTGGTTTAGGAAGTGAGAAATTGTAACAAAGAGAAGATTACAAAGGGAGATTTATTAATCTTTATTCGTTCTTTTTCTCCCTGATGGAGGTGGATTTTGCTAGCTCTGTATTTACGTCTTATGTACCATTGAAAAATAATTTTTAAATACTTGTCATCATCATCTTGAGAGTTGGTTGACAATATAAAACATTGTAAAAACACTTCATTGCCTACCTCCGGATAAACACACACACATTTACATATATGATGTATACAGTTTTACATTTCTTTTTTTGGGGGGGTTGGTTGGTTGGTCGTTATAAAATGTTTTGTGTCAAGTCAAGTCCCTAATAGAACACATATCGATGTGATGAGTCAAACCGAAAAAATTCTACAAATATATAAACAAAAAAAAAGAAGTAAGTTTTAAATACGATTAATGATGAAAAAAAAAAAATTGACAAAATGTATGAGATGATCATAATGAAAAAAAAAGGAAAAAAAAATTACCAAAATGTCTTTTTGTGTAGTCAAATCTTGAATGATTTTCTTGCCAAAAAACTCCAACAATCTAGCGCAAATTTCGACGAATGAAGTTAGTCCAGAATGACCGATAACCAAATGATCCATCAAAGACCTATTATGATTATAAAACATAACAAATTAGAAAAAAAATGAGAATTGAAGATGTTTGGTGTTGTGTGAAATAGAGTGTTTTCGACACTTAACTCAAATGATCCTGGCGAACAGAATCCCATCAGGAATCCATGCGTGAGATGGGGTAAACAATCTTTCTGTTAAAAAAGGAATAGTGTTAGTCAAGTACCAGATTGGACCCCGAGTAAGTAATCAAAAGACATGATTAGATAACTGACGGCTAAAGAGACAGAATGAACAGCAAAATGGTTGAGTAAAGATGTTCCGATCGATCCTCGACCTTGTGATAATCTATCTGAAACTTTCCCGACGAAATCGTGATAATAAAATCTGATTGGATCGATTTCACTTTTCACATTTTCTTCAAATGCTCCCTCTCCAAATCGATCGACCATCAACCAACAAACCTTATAGATTTCTACTAATTCAATCGACTCTTCTGCTCCACTTTCTGCCTTACTTATTTCTTCTGGCCTTTCTAATATCTTTAAGAAGCTATATATGATCGGGGCTTGTTTGTCGATTAAGAATGACTCTGAATAAATTCCCATTCCGTGGAAGATCGACAACAATCTGCTCTTATCGCGAGATCAATCAGAATACGGAGAAAGTGTCAATAATCTATCTCACCCCCCAAAAAAATAAGGAAAATATGTAGATGACTTGACAAACGTTTCGAGTGAAAATTGAAATCCGGCTTCTTCTAGTTTCCAAGCAGCTCGAAATTTTTTCAAAAACGTCTCTGGGGATGGACGAGCTAGATAACGATAATAAGTTATGGCGAGTTCTTCCTCTTGTTGCTTGGATTTAATTAACATTCGCTTGTAGATCGCTAATCTGCAATATATTATGTGTGAATGTAAAATACGCCTTGGGAGTCAATAAAAAATAGACACGCTTGAGACTAGCAAATTATGATTGCTAAGGGCGGCAGAACTTGCCTCAAGTGAATTGGAAATTTCAAACGTTGGTCCAACTCGTCCCTTAGTAGTTTTATCAAATCTGAATCCCTACTTTGAGAATCTCCTATCCCCTGGTGAAAGGACAGATAGCTAGCATCAACAAAACTTGAAGCAATTCCACCAAGAGTGAACAAAAGGAAGAAGTAAAACTAACTTGAATGATTTCCGGCGTTAAGAATCCTACATTTCGGATGACCGAGCTGCCACTTCGTTTGGAGTGAGGTTGAGGATGGGCATCATAAGATTGAACTATCTGGATTGATTGATCTATTCGTCTAACGGTCATCTCTTGAGTGGTTGATTTGCACGTGAGAAGCCACCCATTGGATCGATCATAATGAAAGAATGCCTTCATCCGTGAGTGGGTTCACAGGGTGCAACTCAAATTAGAAAAGGAAGCGTGCGGATTGAATCACACCAGCTGCGGTATCCTCACACAATCAGATTCTATCGCTGTGATCGTCACGCCCGGAAATTCCAAATGGGAAGAATCATCAATCACAATTTTCATTAACTCCTGGGTTTCTCGGAAGAGAGCCAGTAGTTCAAACTAAATCAGAAAAAAAAGGAAATTCGCTCAGGACCTGATTGAATTCCAACATCACGTAAAAAAAAAGTGTATAACTACAATCAAAATATTCAGTTTTGGATCACGAACAAAGACTGGCCTTTTCAGTCGAGTGATCACACCGAGTAAAAACGAAGCGGGAGATCGGGCTGGACAGCTGAAAGAGTTTTCTACCAGTTTCCGATAGCTGGACCCAGCCGTCTAGAGGATTGATTGTGAACACATGAAAATCTTCCATGTCGGCTGAAGCACAACAAACATCGAGGAGTGGGTAAGATTTTGGAAGTCTGGCCGAAAAGAGGTTGGCAGATGGTTGAGTGGATTGATGAGCGAGTAGAGCTTGCAGGTTCCAAGAAGATATCAAGCCGTCTTCAAACTCTGCTAGTACATTAACTTCCTCTGTCGAGATTCTACGAAACTGAACTCCAACCAAAACTGATGAATACGGATTTGAAAGAAATTTTGGGTTCTGCCTTCCAAATGCGCGTAAACAGGTTGGCTGAGACCTTCGATCGTCGAGATCCCATAGTAGAAGTTCGGTTGATGATGCACTAATCAGGATCGTTGGTTGACTATCAAGGGGACAACTTGCGAGACCAATTACGCGCGATCTGTGAAGCTGTCTCAACTTGGAATGTGGTCGCGAAAAATCTTTAGTGAGAGTAAATGGAGGGATGATAACATGAGTTAACGCGAAAGGTTTTTTTTCTTCTTCTTCTTGAGCTATTGAAAACACGGCGCGACTGACCAGATCGGGTAAGATATAAACTACCGGTGTCCGTGCCGAAAACCAAGCAGGGAGAAAGCGCAGCCCTATTGGTAACAGTCAGCTCGATTGCAGTGATAATTCCGGTAGGTTTTGAAAAGTCTGTGGGGCGATCCAAGTCGATGAGATAGCTGTCATATGGCGAGCGAAGGGAAGAACGTGGCAGATGGTAGTGTTGGACGAGGAACTTCTGAGGGAGGCTGTGGGAAGAAGAGACCGAGATAATTTGGCTGGTTGAGCTTTGAGTGTCGATGGCTGAGGATGGTAAAGAAGGATAAGGCCTGATGGTCAACAGGCTCGGAAGAATATCGCTGGAGTGGGTGGTTGGGAATGACATCATTCACCGGATTCGGATCACCCACCGGATTCTCCAGCACACACATTTAAAGCCCACCCAGGCTGGGCCCGGGCCCACCTCAACAGGCCCAAAGCAATCCATCTGACATAGCTGTAATAACTCAAGGAGCCAAAAACCCCTAGCTTAACACAAGCCCTCTCGATTGAAGGGCCGGTGACCTAAGGCTGGCGTGGGCGCCACTCGCATAGCGAGCCTGCGAAGGAGGGGCTTGGGACTAATGTCTCAAGTTTGGCGTGAGAGCTGAACCAAATTTGGCAGGGGGGAACTTGCCTCCCCCTTCAGGCAATCTTTCCCCCACATTTTTGGTCAGCTTTTTGGACCATTGGAATGGCCTCAATGACACCTACCCACAGTTCCAAAATAGATCCCCCACTTTGAATATATGATTGAAAGTTGGGACTTTTCCGGCCTGGAAAGCCTGTACAAGGAAAATACAGCCAAACTAGAGCTTCCCACGGCAAGTGCTGAATCTCCCTTCCTTTGATGGCAAGGAAGGGATAGAAATATTGGCCACCCATTGAAGGTGAGGGCAGCATTGAGTCCTATCAGGGCCTCTTTGCGGCATCCTTTCAAGCCACCTGGTTGGGCAGGACTGAGCATTTGATTGAAAAAGTGACTTCAAAACGGCCTCAAGCCAAACCCGGGACATTAGTTGCAAGCCCCTCCTTTGGAGGCTTGCTTTGCGAGCTGGGCCCACACCAGCCCTCCAATTGAGGGGCTGGTGTTAAGCTAGCCTGCCTCCTAAGTCCCAAGTTTGGCCTGAGAGCTGCCTTGCTTTTTGGCATAATGGTTCTTTTTTTCTTTGATGTGTTATTGCTCCCGAGGCACAAATTCCTCAGACAAGCTATGAAGGGGCCCCGGTAGGGCTGGCCCTTTGGCTTCATCCTGTCTGATCCTTGTGTGCGTATCATAAATATTCATCCATCATCTTTGCTGTTGGAGCAAAGGCATCTTTTTATGAGACCAGAGCGTACAGGATTGAATCCACTATAATACACATTGCCATTGAGCCCGTAAAGCTCCAAAACTTGAAAAACTCCAAAATTCAACTGTGCATTGTGGTGTGCCAAATTGGTTTCAAGTATCAAATGTGGCAAATAATCAATTATTCCATTCAAATATCCATAGATCTAGTTTTATTATTGCATATTTTAGTTATACAATTGCTTTAACTCATAGTTACTTGGGGAATCACTTGGCTATCATCATTTAGTTAGATTTAAATCATATATTATATCATATCACATAGTTTAATTACATCAATAGTATTCCAAATAGATAATATATATTCGAAGTAAATAGAACTACATAAGTAGCTTCAACCAATCAGGATACAGGTTTCAACCATAATGTCATGACTAATCAGCTTGTAGGATTCAGCCATCAAGTTCTGACCAATCACAACTCATGCTCCAGCTCTCATATTTTAGTCATCAGTTTCTGACCAATCACAATTCACAGTTCAGTTTACAAATATAATCATCAGGTTCTGACCAATCAGCATGCATGGTTCAGCCATCACATCCTGGCCAATCAGAATTCACGGTTCAATTCACACCACCAAAAATGTCTCAAATATCTTTACACCAGCAAAAATGCCTCATATTTTACTATAAAAGGAAGGCCTCTTTCCCCTCTCAACATTCCCCCATCCATTCCCCATCCAGGCATTCATCAGGCATTCATCCATTCATCCACCATTCATCCAATCCTCAATCTAGTAGTTACTTTATACTATCTCAGATATTTTGTTCCCTGAGGTATATAGCATTTACATATATACCTTGGGGAACAAAATTTGTACTCTTAGTTCCATTATCTTCTCATAAACAAGTTTCACTCAACTTTGTCTCTCACCATCAACTCATACCATTTCCACTCATCCTTTCCACAGGTGTTGCTGTAAGATCCATACATGAATGTTGATCTAAGTCTGATTAGAGACTGCTACACATAGTTTTCTCTATCATAAGTCTGCCACAATAAATAAATAATTTGTTGTGTTAGCTCTTGTGTAGTACATAGAGGGGCAGGTCTTTCAAACCACCCATATCAGTTGTAATAGTTTCATACATACCTGGAATATTATCTTCTGTTATTTCACCCTCACAGAACTTCCATCCCATCCCAAAAGGAGTTCTCACAGCATGGCATGGGGAAAATAGGAGGGGGGATGATTTTTTAGGGAGTGGGTTGGCCAGAACCATGCCTTTTCATTGGTCCAATTGGCCTTGGAAACTTGTGGGAGAAAGATACCAGCTGTGCCAGTGCCAGTTTTCTACAGCCAAATTTACATTTTCTCTCAGGACAAACTTGGGACTTAAGGGGCAAGCCCCTACTTTGGAGGCTTTCTTCGCAAGTGGCCCCCACACCAGCCTTAGGTCACCCTCCCTCCAATTGAGAGGGCTTGTGTTAAGCTAGCAAAAACCCCTTCTGCCTTTGCATTGGCTCAGTACATCCAACCTGTTAGGCTGGTGTTGGACAGTTAGGTTGCAAGACTGGATTGGTGTTGACTTGTGCTTGTCCTGGTGGCATTTTGAGTCAACATCCAGACAAGGGGGGTCAAACCCAAGATAGCAGGGGTGGATTCCACAACTTTTACTTTGCCTGATTGCAGTCATCTGTTGGCCAAGATCTGTCTGCACATTCCATTTGGTGTGTTTGTTTGCTTTGGTCTAATTGACTGACAATGTGACTTTTTTCCTGTTGTTTTCTTTTCTTTTTTGATTTGCTTTCAAAAGGCACTGACTCCATTTCTGTAAATTTTTCCAGACTTACAATTAGCTGATTTTCAAAATAATTGATCCAGTTCCTACAGACAATTTTACCCATATATTTGTGTGATTTAAACCAAAATAACAGCCAGGGAGAAAACAAGAGTAGAAGCAAAGGTTGATACCAGAAATGGAACTGAAGATGAAAACAATGAAGCAAGAAACTGAATGTCAAACCCCACTGTTTAAATTGTTTCCAACAAGACAAATTCCGTGAGGATCCTTAAGAAAAAAGTTGATCTCCTGTTTTCACATTTTCACATTTTTCCAGATTTTTTTTTACTTTTTTGTTTTTGCCAAGGTTTTTTTTGTACTTACTCACAGCATTCCATACTGCTATAGGAATATTTTTTTCCTTGAATAGTAATAATTATAAATATCCTTATTATAAAAAAGAAAGATTTCTCGGTGTGAGCAAGAAATATGAGCTAGTCAAACTGTCAAACTTAGAGACAATTAGCAGTTCCCTAAAGATTTCAAACTCATTTCTATTTTTTATCTTTACTAGAGGAAAAGGCGGCTTCGCCGCCCCCACTTTGAGGTTTTAACTCCCAGGTTCATTCAAACTCTTACCCAAATGCAAGCTTGAATCTCTCAGCCTTTTCCAAAACACATGTTATACTTTCTTTCAAGTTCAAAATGATCATTTTTACCTAGCTTCCCAGTGGTATTGTATTTGTTAAATTTGGGAGATATTCACCTTGTTAAAATTAGGGACTTCGAAAAACGACTCCCAAAAATTCAATGAACGACTCCCATGGGAGTCGTTGGTCAAATTTTGATTTTTTTTTTTTTTTGGGAGTCGTCGCAAAAATTTCATGAAAATTTAGCAAAAATTAAGCAAAGAAAAAAATTTATAACTTTTGAATGGCTGGTCCAAACAACCTAAAAATACAAAAAAAGAGCTCCCCATTATTCCTATGAAAAAAACTCAATCCCATTGCAGCTGCAGAAACCATTTGCGTGGTGTAGCCAAATTTACAAATTTCCTCCTTTAACCAATACAAAGAGGATTATAACTTTGAAACAGAGGATCCAAATGGTCCAAAAATTTCACAGCAATTATTCATGAGATCATTGAAGCTTGTAAAAAAATTGTGGCTCAATTTCATTTCCCAAATGCCTTTGAGAATTTTTCTGTTTTTGCCACTCACATGGACAAAAAAATTAAATTCCCAAAGGCTTTTGAAAAATGATATGGAGCCGCAGTTTTTTCAAAAACTTCAATGGTATCATGAATTATTACTTTAAAATCTCTGGACCCCTTGGATCATTCATTTTAAATCTATAATCTTTTTTGTATCAATCAAAGTAGGAAATTTGGAAATTGGGCCACACCACACAAATGTTTTCTGTGCAGGTAATGGGGTTAAAATTTTCTCAGAGGACTGATGGGGGGCTCTTTTTGTGTATTTGAAATTTTTAGGCCTTTCAGGCCTGCCATTCAAAAGTTATAATTTTTTCTTTTGACTCAATTTTTGGTCAATTTTTGTGAAATTTTCGCAACGACTCCCCCCAAAAAATTGAAATTTGACCAAAAAATCCTATGGTAGTTGTTTGTTGAATTTTTGGGAGTCGTTTTTCAAAGTCCCTAAAATTAATTTTCCATCTTGAGGAAAGCTTGAATGAGTTTGGTGAGGCAATGAAGGGCCTGAAGAATTGAATTTCAGGTAGAGGGGAGAAGCAAGAGAGATCATGGAATGAGAGGTGTTGTTGAGTGTCAAATTTACATATACCAATATCCAGAATGGGGCTGGGGAAGCCCAAACATGCACTTCTGGACCCTGGTTAGTCCACCCAATGGCAACCGCTGCAAGGTTGGGCCATCTTGTCCTTCCCACTTTGGACAATTATCATGTACTACACTCAAATAGCTTCAATTTTCATCAACAATCTCAAATTCTTTTGCACCTCAGAGGGAACTCTTCTTAAACTTTGACAAGCTGTTTGTCAAAGCTCTCCAAGCTAATAAATTCACAATTTCTCTCACCAGTTGGGATGGGCAATCAACACCACAGTCAATAAAATTTGGGCCATTACGTGTCCTCAAAAAGAGTATTCCAATATTATGTAATGTGCTCAAAACCCTTCTTGTTAAATCTTGTTCAATCTTGCCTGCAACCTGTGGACCGTACTTAAAAATGAAAAAATAACTGCACAGCCTCAATAAACCACACCTCCAGTTAGATTTCAGGTAAGGGGGTTAGGTTAGTTTCAGGGCTAGGATCAGGAGCAGGCAATTTTATTAAAACCACCAATGCCAAAACATTTCTTACATTTTTTAATTTTTAACAAGCAATGACCATGGGGTCCCAAGTGGGGTTGAGCTGTACCAAGATGAAACAAGAGGTGTGGAAGGCTAACACATAGCCTCCAAATGTTCATTATTACGGCTATTTAATGACCATATCAATTGGGCTTGCAATCAATGTGACCTGTAATTTGCTCTGTTTTTGAGACAAACAGGGAATAAGTGAGAAATTGGGATACTTGACTTTTCCTCTAGTATATCATATTTACAATTTAATAACAACATAATGTTTTTCCATGAGTAATTTATAAAGGGTTGGACTTAATTGGTCACAAGAGTCTATTTATAAACAAAAAACATATAGTAAAAACACAAAATAACTAAATGGGTCGGTCCCAGAGGGAATCGAAGAGAGTATACTCTCTTCCATCCCCTTTGGGATTGGTGGGTCTTAAAGGGAATCGGAGAGAGAATACTCTCCTCCATTTCCTTTAGGATCCACCGCTTTGGGACCGGTGGGTGCTAAAGGGAATCGAAGAGAGTATACTCTCGATCCCCTTGAGGACCGGTGGGTCCTAAAGGCAATCGAAGAGAGTATACTCTCTTCGATTGCCTGTGGGACCGGTGGGTTCTAAAGGGAATCGAAGAGAGTATACTCTCCTCGATTCCCTTTGAGACCGGTGGGTGCTAAAGGGAATCGAAGAGACTATACTCTCTCGATTCCCTTTGGGACCGGTCGGTCCTAAAGGCAATGACAGAGTGCCTACTCTCTTCCATTTCCTTTGGGTCCTAAAGGGAATGTAAGAGCATATACTCTCTTCCATTCCCTTTGGGACCGGTCGGTCCTGGAGGAAATGGATAAGAGTGTACGCTCTTCCATTCCCCTCGGGCCTTGTCGGTCCTGGAGGGAATGGATAGAAGTGTACGCCCTTCCATTCCCTTGGGGACCGTTTGGTCTGGAGGGAATGGAGAGAGTTCTCTCGTATATGCCCTTTGCGACCAGTCGGTCCAGAAGGGAAGGGTTACACGCAGTTCCCAAAATCGATGAGGAGACCCTCACCGGTTTGGGGTATGGGTACAAGCCGTACCCAGGCCAATGAGAAGACCCACATCGGTCTGGTTATAGGCCGTAACTAAGCCGATGAGACCCTCATCGGTGTGGTACAGGCCGTACCCATGCCGATGAGACCCTCATCGGTGTGGTACAGGCCGTACCCATGCCGATGAGACCCTCATCGGTGTGGTACAGGCCGATCAGAGCCTCATCGGTCTGGGTCCAAGCCGTACCCAGGCCAATGAGGAACCCCTCATTGGTCTACGAAGCTCTCGTTGGGTTGGGTACGACCTGTATCCTGATTGATGAGGAGATCCTTATCGATCTGGATGGAGGACGTACCCAGAGACTGAATACTGGGATTTTACTATATGAGCCGCTCGTATACCTGTCTCCTGAAACTCAGCTACCCCTCCATCCAACCGGTGCTTGACGCGCGGGGAGGGGGAACTCAGGTGAACCCTCATGTACCCAGACTGAGGCTGAACCAACAGGAATAGGGGGCAGTGTTTGCGCTCCCCCTGCTAAAAAGGCCAAACCTCAGACCTAAAAAGCCTGAAAGTGTGCCTTTATTATACTTGGAATACTTGGATTTTAATAATGATGTAATAGAATACTAGTCATCTACAAAGTTACAGTTTCTTTGTAATTGAAGAGGATACTACTGTTTTGTGTAAATGGTGAATATCATTCTGAGTTAAGTAAATGGTGAAAAGGTGTGTTAAATGAATCTTCCAAGTGGAGATCCAAATTGAATAAATTCATTGTGAAGTAAGATGAAACCATTTCTGTGATAGGCAAGAGAAATGGAATGTAAAATTTTCACTGAGTGCACTGGACTCAGGGAAGACCTTCCACATCATCAACTCAATCAGAACCAAGATCCCAGGAACAGCTCCTCACCACTCAGGCCAGAAAATTACCAAGGAAAACTCTCCTTGCACAACATCTACAGTCTCCAGTGTCAAGGTTGTATGACAGTAAGTCTTATTGAGAATCTGTCTCCTTCTATTCTCTACAGTACTGCTAGTGAAGAGATTCTCTTGAGAGTGTAATCAATAATCCTCTGCTCCCACTCATATTTGATTCTTAATTCAAATCAATCTTCTTATATTTCTTTTGAGAATTAACCAGAACACACTGTGAGCTGAAGGAGGACAATTATGGGAGGATGATCAAAATGAGGAATCACAGAGAGATAGATCACCTGAGAATTAACCAGAACACGCTGGGAGCTGAAGGGGGAAAATGTAAGTTAGGAATAGCCAAAAGATAGATCACCTAAGATGAAAAGAAGAAGAAGCAATTGATTGCATGATGAGCATAAACAAGCAGAGTAAAAGTATAAAAAGAACAGAAAACAAGAGTCATACCTGAGAATTAAGCATGACACGCTGTCTGCTGAAGGAGCAAAATGGAAGTGAGGAAGAGCGGGAAGATAAATCACCTAAGATGGAGAGAAGATGAAGAATGTAATCAGTACAGCTGTAAGATTAAGTCTAAATACAACCCTGCAGTTTATGTAGACTTAATCTTACAGCGGTACTGAGACCATCCTTCTTTTTCTCTAAACTAAAGATAGACAGAATTTGAACCTGTTGTTCCACATCACACTCCCCTTCAAGTTCCTGAACCAATGGTGAGTGGTCCACATCACTAACATTGAGTCACATCTTTGCTGTGGGCTTTGTGCTAGTGACAACACACATAGTTTTTCCTTTAAAGAGCCTTGATCAGTTTTTGTTGATCTCAAGAATTGGAACTGGTCTGGATTTCATCAAACCAGCATCCTTCTACAGCTTCATTTGTAGAAGAGTCTAGTGTGAACACAGCTTACTACATAAATACTCCTAGAAGGAAATTAAAACTGTCCTTATGAAATCTCAAATATCTCTAAAACTTATAAAATCAAACTCTAAAAAAAACAAAAAAAATAAAACTTCTTGATTCATTCTTATTTTCTTTTCTCTCAATCCTGTATTTCCTTTAATTCCAAGAAATATAAATATTTAGTATCATCCCTATTTCTCTTGTTTCCTCCTGTCTCTAAAAATGGACAAAAAAATTGACCAACAGGACAGAACAACAGGACAGCAGAGGAGGAAATCTGTACACAAGTTTTCAAAAAGAGGACAAAAAAATTCTACATCTAGAAATGTGCAAGTCAAGATCCAGACAGTTTTCTAATCATGCATAGTATTGCCAACTTTTGAGTTCTCATCAGGTCCTGACCATCAACCCAAAGGTATGATGACCTCAATTGTTTCCCTGTCATCTCTTTTAAGTTTAAGATGAAAGAGATTTTTGCCCTAATTTTAGATCTTCCAAAATGTTCAATCCACATTTAACCTCCAATTTTAAACCCGATTGACAGTTTTTTTGTGTTCAAGAATCAAAGAAGTCCAATGATTTACTTGATGAAAAGAGAGTCACTTGGTTTGGTCAAAGAAAAGAAAATCAACAAAAAATGCTTTGAGGACATGTTACTTTAGGTTCAGGCACTGACTTCAGTTGGATGTGGAAATCTTAGTAAAAAGATTTGTTTTCCTTAAACCAACATCCCATAGATTAGTAGATTCAAGAAATGGTCAAAGATAATCTGTCACATCAGCCCAATATCAAAATTCACATAGAGAACAATTCAATGAGCTGGATTTAAGTCTGTGTTCAATGTGCAACAAATTCATAGTTTGAAAAATTCTGAATATAGTTTAACATTGGATGTAGCCTGTAACTGGGGGAAGTACAAATGCATCTTTTCAAATTTTCATATCAACTGGAAGCACTAACCTGTATTTTTCCTTGTAGTGTAGGTAGTGCATAATGCTCCCCTCACACTAGCACAACATTACATTAAAATTCTATTATTTGTAATTTTTACCAATATTCATGACAATAAATTTTTAGATCCCCTGTTGCAATATTCTAACTTTCTGAGGGGAGATGTCACAGACAATAAACCAGTTTTCTGGGAATTTTGGACCAGCAACATCATAATTCCCCAATGAAAAGTGAAATAGCATTGTAGTAGTACAAACTTAAAGAGGCCTTTGTACTCTAGTACATACATCATGTGTTGTCAAGTGATCTTGGATTTTTTTTGAGGTGAATGTAATTGCTTAGATTGATCATGATTGTTTTGCAGCTGCACCTTTGTTTTCAAATATTCAACTAGCTGATAAATTAAATAGATATGAATTGATTCATTTTTAATATATTAATCCATTCATCACTAGGCCAGAGTAGCTGGTCATGTATTTGTTAAGATCCAATCAAAGAAAGTGGCATAATAAGTTATCATTGATGTCAACACATTTTTTTGAGAGATAATAATTTGAAGAAAAAAAAATGGTTTCAAATTCTCCTTAGTTCTGAGTCTGAAAATAGTCGAAGTCTAATGAATTTGGTAGTAAATGAATAATTTAATAATCGATAGAAATTCGCTACATAATCTAGATTCCTATGCTAGAAAGTTTACTCAAGTGAACTGGTTTTACGAACTTGTTCAGATGCTGATTAAAACTAGACCAAAATTGAGTTGGCACTTGAAAACAATGTTCGATCAAGGTACGGTTTGGGGCGACTAAAAGAGGGTAAGAGACCTGACTAAGCACCGCAGCGGCAGAAGAAAAATACTTAAAGATTGAAAGGCCCGGGAGAGATGGGATGCTTGCGATCGCCTCCAGTTGAGCGGTCACAGAAAAGTCGTACAATAACCCATTCGAGCATCGGTGTTTTATCTTTGATATTTGGGTCGGAAGTTGAAGGGTATTGATCAAGCCGACATCCGCTCCGATTCCTGCAACTAGTTCCTGAGCACCAAGTATGAGCGTGATCCCAAAGACTACTTGTGGTTTGAAGTGTTGCTCTAACGAAAGCTGTTGAGGATTGCTTGCAAACTGGGGACGATGAGGTCGAAAAATGAAAGCGGTGTGGTCCAATTTACTGGGCGTTTGGGTCTGAACATCGATGGTGGTATCGATGTTCTGCCACTCGGCCTCGGCGCCAAATGTTAGGTTCGCAGAGCTTGTAAAAACCAAACGTGTCTGACTGTTCAATCTAGCTTGTGGACCAACCGATACTATCTATATATTTTTTGGAGGTAAAAAAGAATTGGTTGGTTAAACGTTGCGCTCAGGTGGCTCGAGCTTGTAGCTGACAAAAGACTTACACCTGGGATTTGGAGCCCCATTAAATTTACAGAGAGAAGCGTCACGTCTCCTTCAACTTCACCAGTCCCAATCAGATTTAGTTCCACGTCGAAATTCGCCTTGAAGCGTCCAGTCAATCGCGTCGATGTATCTTTGCGCCCTTTGAGACAAAGTCCTCCGCTATGCAGATAATCTTTTTCTTGAGAGATGGTGCACAATGGTAAACTGAGTTCTTTGATCACCAACTGAAACCCACTGTGGATCATCAGCTCGAATTCACCAGCTGTGCTCGAGATAATTTCCTTGAGTTCCTGGACGGCCAGGAGTGCGCCTCGGAGAGAAAATCGTGAAGACAGAAAGCTACTAGCCAGTTGACCTTCGGCAAGACGGACTAACTGACTGCTGATGTCCTTGACAGAAGAAATAAAACTTCCCAGCTCGTCCTTCAGAGTCATTTTCTGTGTTTGATTTCGGGACAAAACGAGGTCGTTTACTCGGTTGTAAAAGCCTGAGATCCCATCGGCCAACTGTCCGCTAAGGGCTGAAAACTGAGAAAGTTGGGCCGATCGAGCAGAGCAAAGTAGTTGTTGTTCGGCGCGATATAAATTCTTCATGACTTGATTTATACTTTTGATGCCAGCGTCAAGGATCCGACTTGCCGAATAAATGTTAAGCTGGAACTCCGCATCAAGGAAGCAATTTTTACACTTCATGTCAAGTGAACCGCTATTCACGGTCGATATGTTGACAGAGATGTCACTCTTCAAACAACTGTTTTTCTGGCGATCGAAATTCAGAGAAGACGATATGTTCATGGACGTCGGAGGTTGAAGTTCCCTTCGCGCTAGATCCAATTTTCTCGAAGTTTCAGATTTTCCATTTTTGATTTGAACCACTTGCACTTGGTGCTCATAAGCAGCAACGTCCCATCGAGATCGAAAACCGGACAGACTCAGAGTTGTTGGCTGCTTGGTGTCTGCTAGGAACGGCGATTCCACATAGAAGGGATGGTTTCTTTCCTGGCCAGTTCCGTCGAAAGCACAATGTCCAGCATCTCCATCAAGCACGATGACCATCGGAAAAACCCATTGTTCAGCTTTTGTCTTGAAGATTGGCGAGGAGAATTCGAGATGGATTCCGTTGACATCGCAGTTGACAGAGCGTATTTCGGGATGATCTGAAGCGACCACAGTCGGATACCGCATATACCAAGAGATAATGGCAGCATAGTGGACTGAATTTTTGTAACCTGACTCGGCATAGTATAATGATATGTTTTGGACCGGCTCGATTTGTGCCAGCTGGCGCCGGGCAGCATAAGGATCAACGGGATGGAGACTTGGACGTGCGTTGGTATGTCCGACGAATGAACCGGCACAAAACAAAGCCATCAACCAGTAGATTCGTAGACTCGAAAGAATGGAGGTCGGCCTGGACATGCTGCCGGAGCGTGTATATAAATAGGTAGATAAAAATAACAAATGTGAGGTTTTTGATAGAAAGTTGTACTCGATTTTACTATGACGAGCTTTGATGATAAAAAGCGAAAATGCTGAGGTAGGAAAAACACTAAAAGCGTGTACCTGTGTTTTTCCTTTTTCCAAGTAGATCCACAAACCAAGGTCACTTCTGATAAATGAGATGTGCAAGATGGCATCACCAATCAATCGCGACATTCTCTACGTCTTCAAACTTCAGCCACATTTTAAGGCATTTGCAAGCCGCGGCATCACGAAAAGTCACGATTGAATGGATGTCAATCACTTTGGTGGTAGGTCTGGGCATGCAGAGGCGCTCAAGTGATATTGAGCGGCTTGAAGACTGCCATCATCCTTACATACCAATTGCCGAATTGAATGTTCACAAGATGTAACGTTGGTTGGGGTCGTTGGCCTAGGGAGTCTTCGATTTCGGAGGGCAGCAAGCTGCTCGACAGGGATCCTCGTTTGCCAAGCAAGGAATAGTACCCTCTCGTGTGCATCATGTATGTATGTCATGGAAATAATCTCACAGTTTTGGATCAAGGTTTGGAAATGCCCAAATCCCTTGGCAGAAGCAGAAATGAAACTTCACGCCTTGAGCCTCTTTATGGTGATATCAAATTCATTCACCACCCTCGAATAGTGTAACTCTCAGTCAACCGAATCTGATCATGTCATGAGACAAATCAACTGCTATCTAATAATGAAATTTTTACAGCAGATCGATCTAGAAACCAAATTAATTGGGGCAGATCAAAGGAAGATTTATGTAACACAAGAGGAAAAAAGATAGATTAGTTAATGATACATAACTTCTGAGTCTCAGCATAAGAGTACAAATTTTCAAGGGATCCCACCGTCCACATAATCTGTAAAATAAAAAGATGAATTTTTGAATCAATTTATTGATGATTGTAAATCACAGAAAAATCGCAACAAGATTTATTCATTAAATTCCCTCTAATTTTTAAAGTACTATGCTTGAAATTTTTCCCAAGTACTATGATTTGACCAGGGGAGATTGAAGCAAATCACCATGAAGAATTATGTGTCGCTTGCTATACAAGCGACATGCTGGGGTGTCGCTTGTATAGCAAGAGACACACCACCGTCCATGGTGAATGTAAGAAAGTAATTGTAAAGTAGTGGTGAGAAAACCAAGCGGATACGAGCTGTCTTGGCTTATAACAAGGACCTAGAATTCAATTTTGGAGAACAAAAAAAAGAGTGGAAATAAGGTGATGTTAGAATTCCTGTAGTTCAGCTCTCTGTTTTTTTATCTTGACTCACTATTAGCATTTATCTTCAAAATATGCTTATGAATTCGAAGTCCAAATCAGAATAGCTTTATACTATTTTTCTCACTTTTGTAGCATATCTTATCATTAGTTATAGCTTGAGCTTGTAGATCCAAAAGTTCAATCTCATCGAGTCTTTCCCTCTTTTGACTATTTTTTTTTTTAAAAGTGAAATTTGGCCGATGGCATTGCACACTATGAATCTTAGCAACATCAAACTGAAAGGACAGCAATTCAGACTAGAAAAAAGAGGTGCAAAAGAGAAAACACAAGCACTTGAAAAAAGGGACACAACTGGAAAATTTTGAAGAAGGGTGTAGGAAAGAGAAAGCGGCAAGAGTAAGCAAGAGAGAAAGAAAAAGTTTTGAGGAGTCAGATTAGACCAAGGGAAGGCCATTGAGACAGGGGAAACGATTTATTGATTGAATGAATGTTGCCAGCACCTCTCCTGCGCCAACCTGAGTGAAAGATTTGTCCAGTTGATCTGTCCTGAAACGGATTTTGACTTGCCTAAGCTCTTTCCTCAGGAGCATCCTTGAGACTCTGTAACAAGGGCAAAAGTTCATGACATGCATGACTGTTTCCCTTGCCCCACAATGGGCACAGATCAGATCGATGATCCTATTGATATTGAAAAGAAAATGATTCAGCGCGCAATGACCTGATGCCAACTGGTTAATTATTGAGCTGAAAGCATCCCGCTTCTGTTGATGGATTGGCGGCAATGTGGAAGAAAAAATCTTTCAAAAGTTTCCTTTGAGTTGCAAGAGCGGAGTCTGATTGCAAGACACAGCTTGCTTGGCCAATTCATTCCCTTGGATATCCTGGTGACCTGGGCACCACACCAAGGAAACTTCCATTGCGACAGGTAACTTGTTCAGTGTAGTGTCTATCTCCACAAAGAGAGACTTTCAAGGTTGAGGAAGCCGTGGACATTTGGTGTGTTGCATGACCCCCTGGTTATCCACAAAAATGAACAGCTGGTTGAATTGACCTCCTTGGTTCAAAGCGGCAAGAAAGCCTACGGCTTCACATTCATAATTGGATATAACCACATCTTTGTCCATTGCATATGAGCAATAGACATTCAAGCCTGGAGCCACGGCAGCACCCGCACCCCCTTTTCCGGGAGAGAAGGAACCGTCACAAAAAATGGAAAGGGAGGATGGGATTTTGGATTGTATCGAAACCAAGCACCTAACAGAGTCAATAGCCTGTTCTTTGCCAATTCCCTTGTTGAGATAAGCAATCCTTTGGGATGGCGCGTGGTGGAAGTCAAAGGGCAGTCTGATCCATTCCGGGGAGTGGCTGATAGCTGTGTCAACCAGGTCCGCCACTAAGCTGGACCGGGCAACATCAGCAAATCTCCCACCACTTTAGGCTCTGCCCGACAAAATTAACCGTCAAATGAGATTGTCAGCCTTTACTGTCATGATCTTTTGGTAGAAAAAAGAGAAACAAATCCTGATGATTTCCAAAGTCATCGAGACAAGGGGGGTCCTCTTGCTGATGAACACCGTGGGGGAGGTCTTGAAGAGGCCTAAAACAAAGATGCCCGCCTTCTCCACAAGGGATTTGACCCTGCACTTATTAGCTTCAGGCGCCCACACTGGGGCCCCATAAGTCATGTGAGGAACAAAAACTGAAATGATCAACTTAGCTCTGTCCAATTCTCTGGCGCCTCTCCTGGAATTGCTGAAGATTCCCAACTGGGCCACCATTTGGGAAATCTTGCTCTCGATCATCTTGAAGCTTTGAGTCTAGCCAGACCCCCAACCATTTCACCACCAAAGCAGCTGCTAAAACTTGTGATCCAAATTGAAGATCAGCATCCGGGATTTTACTCTTGGTCAACCATAAAAACTGCACCTTAGCCTGATAAAAAATGGCTCCGAATTTCCGGCCCCATCTAAGTGATTGGTTGCCCTCCTCTCCGAGCATCCTCAACACTTCCTTTGGCAAATCAGCGGCCACCAGATGGAAATCATCAACATAGCCAATTGACACAACGTCTCCCTGTACAGAGAAAACCTTGTTTAGCAAGGAATTATTATATAAAATGCAAAGAATCACTGATAGCAGAGATCCCTGAGGGGGACTGATCTCCAACTCAAAGGCGTCGGAGGTGAAGTCGTCCGATTTGCAAGGAAATCCACAATAATCAAAACTAGATAGGCCGGACACTGCAATTGATGGAGATAATGTATCAATCTGTGAGGGTGAACAGAGGGGTAGGCGGACTTAACATCCAAGAAAAGCCCCTTTGTCCAATGGTCCAAGGCATACAGAGCATCCTCTGTGCCGGAGCCCTTTCGACCACTGAAATGTCCCTCGGCAAGAATGTGTGACTCTTTGGCCCAAGCCGTCAGTCTCCTAGCTACCAAAAGCTCAAAGATCTTCCCTATTGTGCTCAAAAGCGCAAACGGATTAGTGTAATCGGGCTTGCCCTGCTTCCGGATAATGGCTGTTACAGCACATTTCCAGGGGGCAGGGAAGGCACTGGTCTTCAAGACCTCATCAAAGATGTCCGTGAGAATGGGGGAAAGCAAGGGGGAGAGAAACCTAAGCATCTCATTTGAAATTCCATCAATGCCAGCCGCTTTCTTAGGCTGCACCTTCTTGATTGCCTGTCAAACTTCGTCCACAACAACCTCTGGATAGCTGACAAACCTGTAATCCCTCAAAGGAGTGACATCAGATAGATCAATAGGGGCAGAGACAATAGACGTCCCTTGAAAAAGCAATTTGGCCTGAGCCTCCATGTCATGAATGACCGCCCCTGACAGGTCCTTCAGCGGGAGGACCCCGCCGCCAGACGACTGTTTTGAAAAGCGAAGGACCTTGTACATGTTGCCCTCCCCCGGGTTTTCCAGGAGGCAACACCAATTTCATTGCTTGAGATCAGCTACCAGGTCAAGAAAATATTTATTCCATTGTTTATAACATTCAACGGATTCGGGAGACTTAGCTAGTAACATCCATCTTCTCGCTCGGTTCCGGGTTTTTATAACCAGGTCCAAGGTGGCCTTGCACCACCAGGGTTTTGCCCAATCGGTGTTGGATCTGAATCTTGCCCCAATGGATTCCTGCAAAGATTTGATAACCGACATCAATTTCAATATTTTTTCACTCACATCAGGGGTGGTTCAAATGTCAGCCAGGGAGGACTCAGCAATTATTGGCTGGGGGATGCCCTTCCCAACCTTTGACCATACCGGAGGGCGCCAATGATAGCTCGGGGGAGGCTTGCAGACTGAGAGCTGAGCCACCAGAGCCTGGTGGTCAGACAAACAGTTGTCGTTCGACACCTCCACGGACCGCAGAATTTTCAAACCTAAAAAATTGGACCAAAGCAGATCAATAGTGGTTCCCCGTCCTTTTACCGAGTAGAATGTAGGTATGTGTCTGGGGGAGGATAAACGGAAACCGAAAGTGGAGAGAAAATTTAACAGATCTACAGCAGCCTTGTCCCGAATGCAACAACCGCTAGGATTCCAATGACGATGATGCAGGTTTGAGTCCATGCAAATCATTGTCGGCACTTGCCTAGAGTTACGGAGGGTCAGCTAGGACTTCAACTCCGGGATCACAGAGAAGGAGGGGGGGGGGGATTGTAAACGTTTAGGAGGCAGAGTGCCATCCCAGTTGGAAATGTCATTTCAATGCCGGTGATCAGTTGAGAGCCCCCTTCCAGAAGGGATGTGAGACTTGATGTAAACAAGAGTCCTGTGGTGTTGATGCCAGGTTGAGGGGGAGTGTTCATATGCTGTGTACGCTCTCCAAGCTATATGTTGGGGCGGGGCCAAATCAAAAGGGTTCACCTAGAGTTCTTGCAGAACCAGGATTTTGAACAAGAGGTAATGGTTGAGAGCGCTCAGTGTCACCGCTTATGAGACATGACAATTGAGTTGAACTAAGGAAAAGAAAGACGAGTCAGCGAAAGAAGGTGTTGAGGAAGCAGTTAAATCTTGATGAATGTTGAGAGAGTTTGATGTTAATGAAGCCATTGTTGAAAAAATAGAATGTGATCAGGGTTTTCTTGAGGTTGTACTAATCAATGGTATGGTAGTTTTTTCTTCTCAAACCATGCCTTTTTGAATGGGCATAGCTTATCAAACAGGGTGTGATTCATGTCGGTGATACCGGCAACTTTGTTCTTCAATCCTTCTTTGCATACAACACAGGATTTGACACTGCTGATGCCTTCAGGGCACTCATTGGTAGGGTGCTTGCCAGCACACTTAGCGCATCTTGCAGTTTCTCTGCACCATTTGCCAAAATGCCCCATCCACAGGCATTTGAAGCACTGTGGAGGGCGCAATTTGAAGCGCTCGGTTCGATGGAAGTCATAGTGAAGAAACAAACCGGATCTTTCAAATCAGAAAGCCAAGTCTTTATTGAGGAAAGAGAGGACGATGGTGCCCTCTTTCTTCACTGTTGCTTTGCCGCAAGACATCCATTGAACTCACGCCAAATCGGATACCTGAAAGTTGTTCTCAGAGGCTGGCTGAGGCGGTGATATCGAACGTCTTTGAGACTCCATGTGCCATCACAGAGTACATGCTTGGAGAAGGTTTGAGGTCAGGGTGGACTTCCTTTGACCACAAGTGCTTGTTGTCCATCAGCCACTTCTGATGTGATTTGTTCTTGATGTAAAACGAGACATCACCAGAGGGGAGCATGCTATCTCCTCAAATGGCCACAATTTCACCATATACTTTCGCGTCCAGTTTCAACAATGCCTTGTTTGCTTTCTTGACCAGTGCTCCTTGGGGGACTTCCTTCAAGGTGGTGTGCGCCGGGTTTGAATGAATAATAACGTGTTTTGGTTTTAAAGACACGATCATCTGAGGAGGGGGAGGTATTGACACCTTTTGCTGTGGCGGCCGAGGCGAATGACTTGGCTTTTGCGGGCATGGGAGGATTTTTGCCTGAGAGCCTCTTCTCAATCTCGGCCATCCTTTTGAGGACTGGGTCAACTTTCTCGTCCACTTGGGCGTTGAGTTGGGCAATCGTGTCCTCCATACTGCGCATGAGCCGTTTGGTGTGTTCGGAGAGGCCAAATATGACATTGACCCATTTCGTGTCGATTGTGATCGTGCCGGACTCATCACGATTGGAGGAACCATTGAAGACCTGACTCAGCAAGATATGCAAGCTGGTCGCCAGTGGAACACGTTTTGGTTTGACCGGAGTCGCGTTGGAGTTCTCAGCCATGGCGATATCGTCCAGGGGGGGGGGGGGGGGGGGGGCGATTTGGGTCAGGGGGAGACATGATGCTCCAGAAGGGGGAAGGAAGGAGAGAAAATTTCTGATGAGTAGGGGGGTGTGGTGTTTTTGTGGTTGCGGACAGAAAGTTTTTTGACTTTTGACTCTTTCATTCTTCAACTCATCCATCAACAGATGTAAAACTAATAATTAGTATCTACATAATTGTGGGGTGATTATGGTAAAGTCATATTAAGACAATTGGGACAATTGATTCTTTTTTTTATATTTCCAACTGAGGCGGATGGCGGCGGAAACCCAATGGCAAGTGGATGTTGTTTGTGTGTGACTACATAATAGACGATTGAATTTTATCCTAACTTAACTAAGTCCCCCCTCAATTGCGGTCGAGTGGGGAGCAGAACCCCCCCAACCAAAGGGAGGGACTTACGACTAATCATGTGTTTTGGGTGGTAGTGGATCCACCAAAAAGGTCACTTTTGAACTCTTTATTTTTTCCACTCCTCACTTTGATAGCCACGCACTCCAGCTAAACAGTGTACCCTTGGCTGGGTCCTTCCAGATTTTTGGAGCCTACTTGCAACCTCAAAAACCTCCATTCTCATGCCTGTTTATTTTTTTGATCACCGAATCTTTGTACTCAGGAACTTTCTCTCTCTCTCACCTATCTCCATAATCTTTTTTTTTTTCATTTTTTTTCTTCATTTTTTTTTTCACTGCAGCCGTTTACCCATGGATTTAAAATATTTCAACCTTTCATTACGCCACATAAAAAAAAGAAGGACCCGAAGGCCTTCAAAGCCTCTTATTGATCGTTGGGAATGTTCGAGGTCAACTTACAGAATACTGAATCAACAGAGGGAAACACAAGATGCGAACACATCTTTTCCTCCCTGAAGGTTTGTGTGTAGCTCTTAAGATGGGGGTGCTACGGTTGCTACAAAAAGAACGAAGGAAAATGGTGGATCCGCTACCACCCAAAACGCATGATTAGTTGTAAGTCCCTCCCTTCGGTCGGGGGGGTTCTGCTCCCCACTCGACCGCAATTGAGGGGGGACTTAGTTAAGTTAGATTTTTATCACTGATTGCAGTGACATATTTAGGCTTGTTGAACTTGTGATCAAGACCAAGCCATTGCGACTGATCAATTGAGCTTGCGGACCTACCGCTGTAGCCAGTCTATGACATCACAGACGGTATAATCCCGCTCTGTGTACCCACCCACAAGTTAACCAGGAAGACGCCCTTGCCTTATGTATGAGGCATACTCCCTGGAAGCCCAGGAGGCACTCATATGTGCCTCAGGTCTATCTCTCTCTCTCTCTTACTCTACTGTACAGGGGTTGTCCACGTACAGTAGTAGGTCTAGCGCCCCCTTGCATGGGAGGCTTTACTTTCTCTTGTTTTATCTTTGAAGTGAGGCCAATATATATTAGCCATGATTGTTGGGATCCAGTCCCCAGTTCTTTTACTTTGATTATGTTTATTTTCTGAAATCAAAAGGCTTTTCCTAGCCCAATCTTCTAAATTACCTGAAGAGCCCCGCTTCACCGCCAGGATTTTTTAGAGAGACTGCCTCAACTGTTCGCTAAGCTTTGAGCTCACAGCTTGTTTTGCCGATCGAGCCAATTCAAGCAACAGTCGTTCAGCACGGTATTAGTTTACAAAATTTTCGCATTATTTATTGTTTACACCAGGCCATCAATTCACAGGTTGATGGGGACGTGAGCTGTCAAGAGTTGAGGTCTGTCTGCATTCCCCGTTCTCCCCCGGGGTGCTCCCGACAGTCGCACAGTTTCCAGTCTTGTTCTTTTTTTAAATTAATTTTTTTATTAACAAAAATGAGAAAAGAACCAAATACTGAACAAGAACCATCCAGGAAACTCAGCAGACGACGACCACCCACCTTCGAAGCAGCATTCAGTCAAGCCAGATCACAGACGAACCATGCCAGAGTCAACTACCGACAAGCACTCATCAACAACCACTATTCAACCAGAGCAGACAATCTAGTACTCCTACCACCACCCCCTGCAACAACATCTCCAAATAACACTCAAAACAACCTCCAATCACTCGAGCGAATCATCCTCAACGAACAACTCGATCTCCCTCTTCATGACCCAGCTACTAGCTTCCTCACCAGTCTCGTCCACTCCGAACCAACCGCCTCATCAACCGAGCTCGTCTTCAACCCTTCTCCACCTCCTCAAACTCAACCCACCAGTCCACTCGATCAGTCTGGTTCTAGTCCTGAAGGACTCTACGGCTCCAGTCCCCTCAATGATCACGAAACCCAGAGTCCCCCTCCCAGTCCACCTCCACCCACGACAGTCGAGCTTTCGTCTGCTAAAAAACCTGCAGCGCCGCCCCGTCCAGCGCCTCTCAAACTATGTCTCCCTCCAAACCCGCGTCGCCCGGTGATTGAGAACACAAAGACCCCATTCAACTCGCCTGCTGGCTCGACACCTTCCACGCCCATCATCAGTACATCATCTCTCAGACCAGTCGCATCTGGAAAATCCAACGGCCTCAAACGACCCCTCAAACCCTCCTCCTCCTCATCTACAAATAATCCATCAAGCACTAAGAAACAGAAGATCAACCCCCTCTTTCTCGCCTCCTCTAACGCTAACTCTAGTAAAAATCTCTCGGATGCAGATAAACTTAAAGTCTGGAAACGCATTCAAGTCTTACGTGGTGCCCAACGCGATCATCCTCAAAACCCCACCGGTTCATCTTCGAAAGCCTCAGAAGCAATCGATCGACTAGAGAAACAGATCAGCAAGAATGTCCTAGGACGACAGACGGACACCCTGTGCGCTTCCCCCATCCTTTTTTTTTCTGTATCTCACAGACTCCCGAAACTGATTGAGAGGGGTTGGTTTTTTTCTCCCAGTTCGAGTGCGCTCGAACTAGCTAATCAAGCCCAAGAATTTGTGGACTTGATCCAGAAAGTCAAAGACGCGTTGGGAGAAGAGTTAGTCCGAGTCCAATTAGAAGAGAGTATTTTAAGACACGTCCGAGGGATCATTGCGGTGAGCAAATCCGTCCAACAGTCCGCCACACATTTCCGCTTTTTGTTGACTGTGTGGGCTTTTGTTCCTTGTAGGATCGGCTGGTCAAGAACTTGGATTGGAACCATCTCCACCTCCATCCTGCGTAGCCGAACATTCGTCCTCCCTTCTTCGTCCCTTTCTGGGTCTTGCTCTTGGCTCTCCTACCCTCTCCGGACTCGTCTTTTCTGGACTCGCTTTCCTTGTAACTTGCTTGCTTTTTTTTTTACCTCTCTCTCTCTCTCTCTCTCTCTCTCTCTGATGCCTTTGTCGTTATTGTATTCTCTCTTTTTTAGTCTATTTCTGTACTTGGGAGATTTAGACATTTTTTTTTTCGGGGGTGAGGGTATTTAATAAACCCATTTATCATTTGTTTCATACATTCATTTCCCACTTTTAAATAAGTTACATAGTCACAAAAACAAAAGAAGAAAAAAAAAGAAATATGGGCGTATGTAAATATGCGCTTCAGATTCTGAAATCCCAGACTCCAAATCTTTTAGGCCCTGTTTGACACAGCCATAAAGATTGGTGTAATATTGGAGGACTTCTTGTGACCAATTTAGAATTTGGAATTCTAGATTCTAAATCTTATTTGGTGGTGAAAACTCGATCTGAAAGAAATTTCACCACCAAATTAAGTTTGGAATCTAGAATTTTACCTTCTAGATTCACAATAGGAAGTTCTCCATTGAACATTTAAATCAATAAAAAATAAAGCTGTCCATACAAAGGTAATAAAAATGGCATAGAATGAAAGAAGACTACCTGCTCCATCATTGGCAAGATAAGAATCCATGTGTTGGGTCATCTCTAGAACCATAATAGCAATATTACTCTTTATATCTGTTCCAAGTGTAATATTAATATTGAGATGCCAATGGCAACCTCACATGCCCATTCTGATGTCACAAATGATGAAGCAGGTAGCACTCTTTCTTTCTATGCCAATTTTGTTACATTTGTGTCAACAGTTTGGTTTTGATGGAATTAAATGTTCATCACTACACCATTTTTTATTACTCTGCCAAACGGGCCTTATATTTGGTGGTGAAAACTTGATCTGAAAGAGTTTTCACCACCACATAAAGTTTGGAATCTAGATCCACAAATCTATGTAGAAGGTGAAATTCTAGATTCCAAACTTAATTGGGTGGTAAAAATTCTTTCAGATTGAGTTTTCACCACCAAATAATATTTAGAATCTAGAAATCCAAATTCCAGATTGGTGACAGGAATATCATCCAGTATGTAGTAGTTAATACTGCTTTTTTTTCTTTTCTGTAAATTCAAAAAAATATCCTTTGTGGTACAAAAGTGGATTGTAAAGATTGGATTGAATCTTTCCAAAAAATCACAAAGAAATTTTTTAATTAAATACATACACTTTGGATTCCTCTCCATCATATTAGATTAGATCCCAGAATTCAAAGCTTGCGGCAGGAGCCTGGAAACCCGCTGCAAATATCAGTAACAAAAATGAATGAATTTTTTCTCAAAAAGCTAAAATGGTACTCACCAAATGTTAGCACTAAGGGTACTCACCTGAAATGTGTTCACAAGATTTCTGGGGAAGAGGGGATAGGGACCAAAAATCTATGGGAGTTTTAGTGGAGGCTCCTAAATTTTTTTAACTCATACCTTCCATGTTCAGTCCAACCTCTCAGAAGTACAAAATACTTCAACCCATGTGAATGTCAATGCACTAACACACACACTCGCCCAAACTGGTGTCATCTCAAAAACAAATGAGTTGAGATACAGTAAATTATATGTGGTGATCGTGAAGGATAGGGTAAGCTTCAAATTATCTCAATGGTGCTTCACTTGTTCAGTTTGCACTGATGAACAACCTTCTTTATTTTAGAAAATTTCCATTGGCAAGATTCTAGCTATTTACTAGCACGTTATGGGGAAAACAATAAGGGCCTGTTTGGCTGTCCCCATTGTGATGTGGGATCATAAACTTCTGTGTGATGATGCAATTAGGGTTTCATGCACCTTCATTGTGACTTCACACAGCAGCTTACATCAGCTCCCACCTCACGGTGACCATTTGGTGGCAACCCGTCATTTTTGATATTTATGATGGGATGTTTGGCGCTACCCTCCAGCCATGTGTCAGCCCCGGTCAAGGTATAAGCTTAAAAGCTTTTGTGAGCAAGCAGGCAACGAGGTGGCGGCAACACAAACAAGGAGCAAACCTCTTGTGAGCAGATGAGATTCATGTGAGCAAGCAGGCAATGAGGCAGCAACACAAACAAGGAGCAAACCTAAACAGAAGTTTGAGGTTATGTGAAATGTGAGCAACAAATAAGAAACTTGAATGATGATGAGAAACTAGTAACAAGAGTTTGATGAGTTTAACAACGTGATCATTTAGGTTTACTGAGTTGCCGCAGACCACAAAGTTTGTTTGTCTACTTAGCACAATTCTATGCTACTAACTAGATAGGCTGAAATATGCTAATACAAGGTACCAAGAATTAATCATGAACATGCAAGGGAGTCTGAGGTGGTTGTTCTTGTTGGGGTGGGATGATGTTGTGATGGATGTGTTGTAAGAAGGGGGAGTGAGGAGAGGAGTTTAATTGATGGTGAATGGTTATGACAGTGAAAGTTTTGGTCCAGGCCAAAAATTTTGCTTTTGCAGGGGGGCATATAATTTTCTTCTGGTTTTTATGTTCCCCAGTGCATATAAAGATTGTAGAAACACCCAGAAGAAAAAAAGGCTTTTTGCCTGCAGGGGAAAAATGTAAGGCCTTGTTGCAACAGCCCAAAAAGGCTAGCTTCTACAGTTTCTATGCTACAGGGTTAAGACCTTTTCCAATTGATTCCTTGGGTCAAGTTACGGTGGATGGCCTCAAATTGCAAATTTTACATTCCCATACCACCATAACTGGATGCTAACTTCAAGCTCACCTTCTGCCAATATTGGCTCAGAGCCTCAGCCAAGCTACCAGGGCTACATCAAACTGGTCATTTCCAACCTCATTTTGACTTCAGGTTTGAGCTGAACATGTGTCTGTTTGAAAAAAAAACCCCTGTGGTTTAAACATCAAAGAGTTTGAGTTTTGACAAAATATGGCATATATCATGCAAGGAGTGAGCTTGCTGATTCTAACAAGGAGAGGTGGTTCTCACTTCTTGAAAGCACTATCTTTTTCTCTTACCTAGATAGGGATATTTACTCAAGCTGGGATATCCTTCTTGACCCACCCATACTTTTCATTTCTTTCACAATCATCTCCTGTTTTGTATGTGTTATGACATGCTATACAGTCCAGTCCTGACTGGTCCACTTGTTACATGTATTGATTTATGTCCCCTATGTAAACCTTTGAGTTCCAGACATGCAATGATCATTAAAATATATAACCCTATCCATTCAAGAGGCTATGGAAAACCTTGCCTCAACAAAAGCTCAAGATTTTCTCATTAATTCTTGTAGACAGACAAGTTTCTATTTCCAACTAGTTGCAGTTTATCAGTATTTTTTAGAGTAATGTTTTGCTTGGATATACGTGTAAATCTTATATGATTCATCTACTAATGATCAGATTGTTGATTGTTGGTTTGGGTCACAAAAATTCAACTTTTGATGCCAAATCTTGTGTGCAACTGGTGCGCAGGCGCGCAGGCCCGCGGAGGAAAATGAATATGCATCCCCGCGCGGTCCTGGGAGAAGTTGACCCAGTCCCAGTAGCAAACGCAAAACGAACCAAAACCAAATGGCGAAATCCTTAAGATCCAAGAGTTAAGTGACTCATCGATCTCATGCCCATTGATCTGTTTCTTTCTGTTTCTCCTTCTTAACTATCTTCTGCGAAAACCCATAGAAAGACAGGAGCTGACCAACGAAAAATCACCGTAACAAAAACTATTAGGCAAGCGTTCATGCAGGGCGAAGAAGAGGACCTCGACCTCGTCTGATTACCATCAAATTGAAGCAGAACGACTCCAACGGCTTTCGAAAAAACTCACAGGATCTTCTGCCGACGGACCTGAACAGGTATCCTCGGATGCACAAGAGATGCAAATTGACCAAGGTTCGCAAAACCAGGAAGACTCTTCTTCGAAACCAGCCCCCAAAGTTTCAACACATGGCCCGCGGATGAGTGGTCGAGAAGTTTGGAAGGCGTCTAAACGAGGTCGGTGCCGATTACATCCCACTTTCTTTTGTCAAACCCCTTGGCTGATAAAATCTTTGAACATTCCCTACTTCTCGCCATTTTTCGCTCGGCACTATCAGGCATTCAACTTCGTCGGGCACCCAGTACGACTGTATGGCATCAACG
The DNA here is from genome assembly GCA_001624995.1 of Puccinia horiana. Lineage (NCBI taxonomy): Eukaryota > Fungi > Basidiomycota > Pucciniomycetes > Pucciniales > Pucciniaceae > Puccinia > Puccinia horiana. The sequence continues at coordinate 695,497 of LWDY01000012.1, forward strand.
CTCAGCTGGAAAACCTCAAAGGCGGAGATAGCCAAGCTTTCCCCTCGGCCCCACCTAAATACTTCCAAATTTTCTCTCCTCTCTGTGTAGGACTTGATAAGAAAAACAGCCAAAAAAAACACTTCCGCTTCCATCCTGCAATTCGAAACTGCAAGTCTTATCGGTTAACAAACCCGATTCGCCTCATGAGCACTTAGGTAAACAATTCGGTCCCCACTGGCTACTTGATGATGGTTGGCCCCACAAATTCATGTTGGCTGCGAACAGCGTTCAACAAGGTAATCTGCACCTACGATCTTCATACTGTTTTGTGTCCAGCTGGCGTGACTAGAGATCAGACCTTTGACCAGTTGGAAGTTGAGCCCAAAGAAAATTCAATGTGGTTTCCAAGTTGCCAAGCTCAATGATTGTGAGACTACTCCAGCATTGCTGAAGTGGAAAAGATTGCTTGCAGAAGGCCTGCCATATAAACAAATCTGCCAGAACCTATATACATCTCTTGAGTACTTTTGGGACAGATGGGTTCCACTTGTTTACCTTATACTGGTATGTATCTATCCACTGGAACAGTGAAGGACTTCCTGTTGATTTGCCATCCAAAATATCCCAAGTTGAGTTTATTTACAGCCGAAACATAGAAGATCAATTTATGACATCTGCAGGGGCCAGATGGTCTGCTTCTCAGTTGAAATCTCTTTTACATATACTTTATCTTCTCAAGTTTGTGTGCTACCTTTCCATGTGTCTGTTCTGTCACCATCTGTGACATTTATCAATCACTTTAACTGGAGCAGGACTTGTGGAAGGATAACCTTTCTCATCCTCCTGCACCCATCCACTCGGCTCATCACTTTGTGTGGGACCTCCTTTAAGCAGGGCCCTGGCAAGCTCCTATATAGGCGGGTGTTGAAAAAACCGGGTTTTTGCCAAAATTCATACCTTGGGGACCCTCAGGGACCGGTGATTTTTGGCTGGGCAATACCTGTTTCAAGAGTAGGCTTAGGTAGTAAAATCAGCCTAAACCCAATAAAACCCCCGAATTATTTTGGGACTGGAGAGTATGAGGCAGTTTTAACCAACTTTCATGCCCAAAATGGTGATTTCATGAGTACCCTTAGGCAAAAAAATGACCCATTCATACCTGTTTCAAGAGTATGTTTTGGGCATTTTGGCCACTTTTGCATACCTTTTTCAACACCCCCCTATTAGGGGGCTTGCTGGGGTCCTCTTTAGGCCTATTCCTATAAACAAGTTATGATCTGTGTTGCAAAATAGTAATGTTGATTGCTTGCATGTTAAATAGAAGCTTCCACTAAGCAGCCACACTACCTTTTGGTCATTCTCCCTTCCTCAAAGGAACACTCTCCATGGATGACCCTCCCAAACCTTCCAGTCACTCCAACAAGATTACAATCACAATGGTCCCTACAATGATTGTTTCATTGTCTCAAGCCACTCTAAGAATTTACAGCATTGAACAGCTCAAGCCCCAGGCTCTGACACCAACTATCTTGATTGGAGTTTTGTATTCATTCATCTCCAAGCAACAAACATCTCTCTCACTCCCACTAATCAGTTCAAACACCCTTTAGTAAGCCCCATGAACTAGTGACACTTCTTTTTTCCCTCCAAAACCTCTGGAACTTGAAAAAAAAACACTTCCTTTGGGGGGAAGGGGGATCAAACCCCATTAAATAGGATCAATTTGTTTCTTGATTTTCAAGGAGAGCCCATGTAGAATCTTTGTGACATCTTGCAAAGTTTAGGCTCATCTGATTCAAGCAAAACTTGAACAACCACTGGCAACTTATTATGTACATACAATATTAGAATGGCAAGCTTGGACATATTGGATATCTAGTTCCAGAGGTGTTGCATTTTTCTTCTTCTTTTGGTGATAAAAGTAAAGCTTATTTTCATGGGGCTTAGTAAGGATCTTCATTTTTTTTTATAAAAAAAAGATGAGAAAAGAATCTGCTTGACGAAACTCTTAGCCCTTGCACTTTGGTGATGGTTAATTCCTCTACAAGAGTATGTTTCAAATACATTGGATGGGTGAGGTGCAGAGCTACATGAGTCTGAAGAGAGGCAGTGGAGTGAGGTTGTCGTGATGGTTGAGTGATGTTTGTGAGCTGGAGCAATAATCCTTGTTGACCGTCCGAACAAATATTTCCAGTCGTCTGCCAACAACTCATCTCCGACGATGACCACGACCAACACCACCCACCGAATCAAGCAAATCAGCCATCCCGAATTCACTGAAAACGTAAGCATCTCTCGCTTCCTTTAATCGCTGTATTCTATGTCTGGCATCCCGCTTGCTGAACAGTTCTGCTGCTCGTCGATCCAGGTTATCTGGAATGATCGCGCATTGGACTCTATTCGATCTAGTTGAGCATACATATTCCTGGAACAAACCCCGAGAGACCATGGTTATTCCTGACCATCTAAACTTTGTCATTCTTCCAAAAAAAAAAAAAAAAAAACTACCACAACAACAACAACAACAACAACTTAGCTTGTTCTTGTATCTCAGGCTCATTTGCAGGCATTGTCGGCTTGAAGAATTTCTCCGGTCTGGGATTCTATCTCGCCAGTTTTACGATAATCAACATCAGCATTCTTTTCGTCAACTATCTCAAAATCGCACTCGGCTTTTCTTCAATCACGAAATCAAACAATCAGAACCTTTCAAACTTTCGGTATCTTTCTGATAATCTTAAGTTTAGTTATCGGTTTTGGTTCTCGGGTTTGATCGACAATTGCTTCGGTTTTATTCTTTGTGAGTATCTCTCTTTTCTCTGTTCTGTTCAAATCAGTCTTTAACTGACTCATCCCCTTTTTCTTTTTTGGTATGGTTAATTGCTTGGAAACTTGATAGGGTGGACACGTAAGTTATACATACTTGTTCTATTTCAAACCCCAACTCGTCGATCGATAATTAACCAATTCCTTTTTTTTTTGTTTGACCGCAGTTTTTTACGGCTTGCTTCACAGTTCGTCTTTCTGAGCGTTTTTTTATTCTATTATAAAGTTGTTGACCATTTGCTTACCTTTTTTTTTCGAACATGCAGTATATGACTGAAAAGAGCTATGACGTAACTCCATAAGAGAAACCAAAACCTGATTTTGCGATGTTTTTTTTTTTTTTCATTTCATCTTCAAGTAAATTAAAAGTAAAGATATCTTCAACGTTTTGTGCAAAAATCTTCAATTTTGCAAGCCATTCTTTGAATTGCTGATGGGAAGAGAGTTTGAATTGATCATAACACTGCATGACTGACCATTCTGATTGTCTAACTGATACTTATGTGATGCAAATGTTTGTACAGACTGTTGATAAAAAACCCACCTACTTTTCCAATCTGTCCCCCACAAATAATCAACATTCAATGAAGATTGTTGGTGTACTCAGCTCCAAACACAATGCACCTTCAAACTCGTACTCTAGTGCCAGAATGGACTCAACTGCAGTCTCGAGCACTGATCTCATGATTTGATCTGCCACTTGTTTTTTCTTTTCCCCATCTTTTTTCTTGTTTTCGAGGGTGGGGGTCTTACATGGTTCATTGTTGTATAATTTTCGAAAGAAAGAAAAAAGAAAAAAGACGACAAGGAGTAAGAAAGACACATGAACCGTATAGTATTGGATAGGACCATGAGCAGAGTCCATTCAAGTCAATCGTAAAATTTGCCTTTTTTTTTTGATCTGGTGACTTAAGCCATTGGGGTAGCTTGAGCTCCAGCGGCAGAAGGGTGGGTAGCATTGTTTTCGACTGGCATCTGACTGATCGATTCTTTCAATTCCGAGTTAGTTAGAATGTGAAATCCACCACTTGGAGTGACCTTTTGTTTGGAAAGTTGAGATTGTTATTTGTTTTTATTGGTTGATCGAGTGGTGATAAGAATGATGGGAAGGTTTGAAATGAAAGCAGTCAGTAAGCCTCTTCTTGAACATCATCGAAACTCATGATATTTTTTTCAGAATGATGAAAGCTCACTTCTGCTAGTTGAACATTATGTTCGTCAAGTTTTTCCTCCATCACGTGTCTCAAGACCTGAAGTACTAACAATTTAGCTTCCTGCAGGTTCATTGACTAGAAACCGATCGATTTGGTTTGTCAGCATTGACGATCGGAAACCACAAATGTGATTGAAGACAAAGTCACAAACCTTATGCCATCGCTCTTGCAGCTCGGTTTGGGCTCCCTCCGATCCACTTCCAATTGCTTTTGCATCATATCGCATGAAGGTACCCGAAGGGTCAGCATGGAAACTGTGGTTGGAAATCAATCCAAATCCACATGATCATTAGCGTGGAATCTAAGACAAAGAGCTCTTCATTGTCAGTCATAGAACCGAGGCCAAAAAGGTGAATTTACAGTTGAGGTCCATGTTCGTCACATCCTGCGATTAGCAGGGCGACGCCAAATGGTCGAGACTAGTTGAGCAGAAAGGTAGAAAAGTAAGCAAGCAGTCGTGAACCAGATTCTTAAGACTAGTAAAGTACTGACCATCATGGCATCTTCATCATGCGTACTTTCACCAAATCTGAGTGCAAGATCGCAAACGGCTTGTGTGACGCTTTCAGTCTTGATCGGTTCATCAAATGTAAACCGATGGTTCTGACCGACAACGCGAGCATGCTCGACCATAGTGCGGGAGTCAGCTACCAGACCGCTAACGGCACATCCAACATGACTGTCGATCTCCATAATCTTTTCGATCGATGAAGCTTCTAGTAATTTTGACTGCGATCGTCTTTCAACTCCTAAGATTACACCCTCCTTGGTCGTTGCCGCTATCGTCGTACTCCCTAATTTGATCGCTTCAATTGCATACTCCACTTGGAATAATCTTCCCTCGGGCGAGAAGGTGTTTACTCCTCGATCTAGAACCCCAGAGTTGGCGGCAAACGAGTAGTTCAATCAGTTTGCAGCTTGAGCGAGGCTTTGGATTATTCAACAAAGAAAAAAATTGCATACCATATTCAGACCTATAAATTTCCAATCGAGAAACAAACCGAGCGTGATACGAGACGAGGACCGAGTGCGCAGTTGAGGGGGAAGCAGAACGATAGATCAGTCAACAGCCCGACCTACGATGCGGATAATCAGAACCGAAGGACTCACCTGGTCAAGAACATTGCGACGATGAGAAGGAGCGTTTAGGGAGAGGTTGATAAAATGGATGGATGAGCTCAAGTGGAAGTCGGCCTGACAAGATGGTCAACAACGATCGGGCTGGGCCCAGGCTTCGTCACCCTTTTAAGTACATACTTTCTATGGACTTAACGGTTGATGACGACTGCTGATGTCTTTAACATCACACCACTTCTCATCAAAACAGCCACAACTCTCTATTTATCAGTCTTCAAATTGGCTCATCTTTCTGAGAGCTCATCCGGAGGACTCTTGCAAGTAAGCAAGACAAAAAATGTGAATTCTGGAATCTGTTTGATAGAATCTGTGGGCACTTTTCAATGTCACTACAACTTGGAATGCTTAGAATATACTTTGCTATGTCACTTGTTGTCAAGTTAATTTAAATTTTTCATGGCAAAACCTGTGCAAAGTCAGCAAGAACAATACATTCATCAGAATGGATCAATTCCTTTCAACTGTTAAAGAAATCAGGAGGATAAATTGACATTGAACCACCTAATATGAAATCTTAAAAACCTAGCAAGTCTCTCACTAATTTACCAGTCTATCAGGGTAACAGTGAAAGATTAGAACACAACACAATATCATCCTATCATTTTGTTTTGTATGGACTGGATGCTCAATCAAAATTTGCCCAAAATGTGTATCTTAATGACTCTGTAAATTGGTACCAGTTTATTATATCAAAGAGCAAACATGTTGTCCCAAAACTCCGAGTTTTTAACTGCAATGAAAATGCAGGACTATTTTAATTGGAATGAGTGTATGATTATCCCGGTTCAACCAGGATACCCTCAACCCAGCTTATAATGCTGGCAGTGTGCATGGGTTAAATTACTTCAGAATTTAGCTCTTGTTGTTCCTTCCTCCTTATTTTTACAAGATGAAATTACAGTATGGAATTTCAGATTTTCATGAAAATAACAAGCACTTATTTTTGATGTGTGAAAATAATTGACACCTATAATACCCCCCCCCCCCCACTTTCCTCAAGAGAGCACATTGATGTACATACAATATTAACCCCCTAAAAATTCCAGGAAACTAAATATACATCAAGAACAAAAGACTACAGAAAAACTAGATGAATGCTACATTGATTGGATCTAGGGTTATCTTCAAGTATGTTGTTTCCACTCAATATTCAGTGTTGAAAGAAAAAGCTCTGGGGGTTGGTTGAGGAAAACCTGGTTGCTGGATGATGCTTGCATCAAGAGAAATTAAACATGAGTTGGAGAAAAAATCAACATGTTTTTCTTTTTTTAAGAAAAACAACAAAATTGAATTGTATGGTGGCAGGGGGCTTAATCAGGGATGAAGGGTTAGTTGGTTAAACAGGTTGAGTTTGGTTTCTGTCTGCCATTCGCCCAGTTCACATTGGGGTGTTTTTTTTGTTGATGCTGGTCCAAAGGCTTGCTTGCTGATTCATCATTTTTGGTGAGAATTCAACCAGATTTTATGTATAAATTTTGTGGTTTCAAGTTGATATCCAACCATTTTCAGCATGACTTCAGGAGATTCAGCATCAATTCAGAATGAAACCACAGCCAAAAAGTACTGTAACTATGTATGACATGGGCACAACATCCTAAAGGATTCTTAAAGAGCCTAGATGAGGGCACTTGCATGCAAGTGCTGAGCAAACTCCTGTGGCATTATCATTTCAGAATAGAACAAAATGTATTTTTTATTTAACATAATACAAGATCTGACCGGAATAAATGAACTATATTAGTTGCTTGTATTCTTTTACCAACGGGTGTGTATTTCTTCCTTTGTTTTTTCTGCTTCTTTTCATTTCCTTTCAATGTTGAGCTTTTTCATTTTAAATAGTTGTGAAACATTCTGAAAATCAACAATGAAGCTTGCTGGATTCTTCAATAAGATCCAAGCTAACCCTCCCTCAGGAACAAATGAAGCCAACCTGATCAAGCTAGCAAAAGAGGAATATTACAACAAGACTTTCCACCTTTTTATGTGTGAATTGACTTTGACCATCCTTTGATCACAGAAGAAGTTGAGAGAGGTTTTGGGTGCCAAAAGAAAGAAATTGGCTGTAAACAACAGCAATTTCTCTTCCAAAACTGTTGGCCCTTCTTCAAATGTGCCTCCAGAAAATACCAATCCTTGCTCAGTCACCTCAGCTGAACCAAACAACAATAGCAAACATCCTATGGGAATCAAACAAGGAAAACACAAAGCCACTGATGAGGCAATCTCTGCAAAAGAGTTGAAATTGCGGGAAAATCTGGCCAACAAAGGCACCAAGTGAAGTTCAGCATTTGATTGCACAAACAACCTTTCAGGAGAATTGAATTCCATTCAGAAAGCCAAAGCTGAACAGATTGAGATATCCATAATGGAAAAGGATACCAGTTCACTTACCAACAAGCTATTCATGAAGTATACTACTTCATTAAGAAAAAAAATGGTTGATACTCTTGCACATGTAAGGAAAGGGATCCACTGAACAGTCTGCACGTCACCACTCTGGAGAAGAGGAAGCCCAACCATTAGAGCTTCCAGACAATGTGCAATTAACTGTGGATCCAAGTTGTGACTTAGAATACAGCAATGATGAAGGTTTTGGTTTGGATGCCACGAAATCACTATCCATTGAGAACCAGTGTGTTCATCCCTGCGATCGGCCGGCGCGTTATGCCCTCTCAGGCCGTTCCGCAGGGCTAAGGGGCTGAGGGACTGTCGATCGGACATTTAACGAAGTCCATGAAACACATAAAAGTGCATGTGGTGTCAATTACGAGAGCTGAATCGTGAACTATCATGTAGATGACTGATGATCGTAACTTCGACGCGATCACTACCACACCGAAACAGAGGTCAAATTTTTGTGAAGCTGCCAAACCAGAGTTGTTTGAAGTACTTATTTATAACCTTAGCTTCGGCCAACGGAGGCTTCAGCACGGTGACGCACAGCCGGGTGTTTGATCTCGAAAGTCGAGCTGCTCATGACTCCGCTGCCAGAAAATAATCTGATTGCCGAGGTATCCCAACTCTCCAGTTCAAAAATATATTCGGTGCCATGTTCAGGCAGTGTCTGCTATATTCGATTTCCTGATGTCTTTCAAATTTATCACCTACGATCACCGTTAATCTGGATCCTTCAGCATGGATCCAGGGTCCAATCAAGGAATCCTTATTTTCTAAAGGGCAGCTCATCGACGCTTTGTTGCCCTACCCCCGTCCCAGTGTTACCCAGGACAAGCTGGACAAGTCATGGAAAGCATTTCAAGCTCAATTCCATCCTCTGCCACAGTCAAGGTCTCAAAGTCTAGTAAACGACGAGCTGCCTCGGCCATTCTCTCCCGCCTCGCACGGCATTGTGTTCGAGGTACCAAACTTTGCAGGTCAGTTTGATTATGTCAGGGATCATTTTCTATGGAGATTCTTTTCAAGTTCAGCTGATTCTGTTTCATCAGAGGCTCATTCTCAAGTTCCTAGTACTTGGAGCTCCAGTGAGTTATCCTCTTTTGTTATTAAAGCAGATGACCCAGCATCGAAGAGGACAGAAATTGATAAATAATATTTATCGGGTCAAAGTCCGCGATGATGCTGCTGTGGATCCCACCAAGTCAGATCTTTCCCCCTCCACCAAAAATAGGATGAGTGAAGGAACCAGTCATAACGAGCTCAACACTAACATCGATCCAGGTTAGTGTTCCGCGTACGAAAGGTGACTGAGCTAAGCCAGGTTTGATTAAACTAACGCTGATACATCAGCAGGTCAAATGTGTAGCGGTGATCTATCCACCAGAGAACCGCCAGCGGAAATCATTCACCCCAGTTCTGCAGTCAATACCTTTCAAAGAAAAGTTGCCCAGTATCTTCCGAGTCAGCCGGGCGCAGAATCATACGGCTACACTCCTGATCCTGATCTTATCCAGGCTGTTCATTTTACACCTATTCTCACAAGTTATCGTGATCGGTTTGCCGAGAGACTTGGTACCAGCGAAGTTATGGCAGGACGCAAGCGCTGTATTAATACACACAAAACGTTGCGAATTGGACTGTGTAAGCAGTCAGGAAACAGAACTGGAGTCATACTTAAACTCCTATGTGCCTCAAAGGATAGAGTCCATGACAATGGAAGATTGACCGTGAATTATTATCAGCTAATCAAATGGTTATGTGTACTTCATGAAGAACGGCTCCGCCGTTTAAAAATTCCAACATTTATGTACAGCGCTCGGCAAAAGAGACTCCTGGCGTGGCTTGATGACCAACTTAATCCCCCTTCTGATCAAAGCCTCTCAGTCTTTGGGTTAAGAAAATCATCCAAAATGAATTGGACAGAAGACGATAAATTTGGACAAACCCAGATAGAACTGATCCATTACTTCTCCCTAAAACCAGAAGACAGGTAAAAGGTTGCACCCGCTACAGCTACATATCTAGTGGACATGTTTGAAGCGCAGGATCCAAGTAAGTTTAGTTTTTTTTTAGATTCAAAAAGTTTATGAATTCTTAATCTTGAATATGCAGGGCACACATCTTCAAGTCTGATCCCAATGCACTTATATATATATATATATATATATATATATATATATATATATAAACAAAAAAACTGATACTAATGACTTGTTTGCTCATCAGTAAATTTGATAGAATTCTCCGACATTTGGGAAGATTTCACCACAATTTATCTAACTGATGATTTCAAAAAATGCATGGAGAATTTATTGGCATCGATTAAAAACCAAAAATACATTGAGGAACTAGCTGCTTCAGGAAGTTTAATGCATATTCCAGGGAATTTTCACCCTTCATCCTTCCTTTAGATTTCAGGGCTGAGCTTGATATTTTACATGTGACCAAAAATGCTTATAGAACCACTCATCCCAAATTATCCATAGGAATTTACTTTTTGAATGAAGAATCAAATCATCAAATTTTGAGGATTTTGGACACAACTGTTTCTAGAAAAGCAGTTAGACTTTGGCTACTTCCCATCAGGTTCATGAAACTACTACAAGGGGTATATCAAATTCAATCTAGAGCATTTCATCATTTCAATATTCAGCAAGAACGGGAGGAATATGATACCAATATAGAAAATATTATAACATGGATTCACAGTTACATCTTTAGACCACCAAAAGGTCTGCCACTGCTTGGAATTTTTGAAGCCAATGGAAAAGTTGCTCCTTGGGGAGATGAAAATAGCAATCAGTTGAAATTATTTGAACCCATTCAATTGCAATTGATGAAATATTTTTCTGAAGAAGACCCCCTGACTTTAAAAAATTCAGCAGTATTTATTCTTACAACATGGTATCAAAATAATTACCCTGCAGTTTTCAAAAAACTATCATCAAGTCTTCAAGAAGGACTCATTTGAATATGCATATTCAAAAATTTGAATCTCAATGGTTATATAGCTGATTGATAAATGTGATTTTCTTTCACATGCATGCAGCCTCAGTTATTTGAATTCACATAAATTTCATTTGAAACTTGAAACACTCAAAATCAAATTTCCTCTTCTAATTGAACAAGGAAAAAGTAGCAGGATACTTTGAACAGTCAAATTTCCATTCACAAAAAAAATGGGAAGGATTTTTCCTTGCCTGGAATTGAAAGATGTCACAATATAAAAGCTTGAAATCAAGGGTTTCCCAATTGATTGAAGTTTGAAATTTAACATTAAAGTAGGAACAATGGGATGAACAAACTTCAATAAAAACCGCTGAATCATTCATTAAATTTACACACACATTACATTTTTCTCTTTGGCTGCTTCTTGGAATTCTATCATAATAAGCAATCAAGCTTAATCTTCAGCCAGACCATAAAATGACCGAATACCAGTTGCCTTTAATGAGCTTTTGATGATGGTCTATTAACTCACAAATTTTCACAAATTTCTTAAACCTTCATTGTTGAGATTGATGTTGAAGAAAATGTGGCAACGGTGAGGGGACAATCTTGAGAGAGCTTGATATTGGACCATGGAGCTCAGGAGGTGGTTTAGGTGACAAATGCTCTGTCTTGATTCTGTATTGCCCCAGGGGCCCAGGCACAGTCAATTTGAGCAATGACTTTTGTTAAGACCCAATTATTTTGGCAAAGACCCGTTCAATTTTTTTTTGTTTGCTTCTGTCTGGAGGATAATTAGCCGGGCAGCTGGACCTTACCTCTGGAGGAAAGCGCCATTTTTTGAAGGCTCTGACGCCGGAAGAATTGATACCACTGCTACTCTACTCTAGCAGCAAGGGGGCCGAGACAAAAAAAATAGTCTTTCCATCATCAGCTCATTGAGCGCATGTTCAAAGCAGGGGAGTCGGTGCGCAACGGTGCATTTGGATTCTTGAACACCCAGAAGTAAGTAACTCGGCAAGGATATCTTAACCGGGGAGTCCACATAATAGAACAGCAGAGTAGGTGCCGGCCTAGTGCTGCTATGCGGACGCGCTGTTCGGATGTAAACGAGTGTCGTCGGTTGATGCTCGAGAATCGGCGTTCTACGTTCAGGCATCGAGTTGACTGACATGACACGAGCCCAGAGTGTTGATAAGTCGATGACCAAGTCTGCCGGCGGCAGTCCTGAGGGCGGTTTGGAGAGCCGCAACGACCAACCAAGAGACTCCTCTCCAGAGGGCACAATGGGAGGCATGGCAACGCCTCCACACCTTCGAGTTCATCGGTGTAACTCAATTTGATGTATGTATCACCTCAAGCTGCCACCTTCAGGGCCTCCAGGAAAGCGAGCGCGTGATTGCCCCGAAGTTTCAGCGTCTCCAAGACTGCTCGCAATGCTCCTGTTCATCAGACACGGCCTGCTCGCCAGTACAACCTCAATGCCAACTGGCCTCCTCCTTGCACATCCTTGTTTTTCTTTCCTTGCTTAGCCCCCGGCACCGCTAAAACACCTTCAACTATTGAAAACCAACGATATTGAAGAAGTCGCGCAGTGATTTCCAAAAGCCAGTGAGCCAATCTGCATCCTCCGTCTCAATTCTTCCCCAAGCACTCATCGACCGAGTTGAGCTATCACTCCTTTCATTTGAAGATACAGCCTATTCTGTACCACACTTCTGACCCATTCTTCGGAACTTGCATTTCTTCCTCGTTGATAGTATACCATCGTTTAACATAATTACCCAGCCATCATGCGCAACCGATTTTGGTACGGACTCTGTATGCTCTTTCTAAGCTCAACCCCCCTTCACGGCCTACCTAGTTCGGGGAATATCATCCGACCTCGAAATAGTGCCACCTGCCAGAATCCTTCAGTCAGAACCTCTTGGTAAGTATCCGTTACGATCAGCTGACACTCTCTCACTTTTTGTGAGATCAATAAACTGATCCCTCGCAACACGTTTGATAAAAATTAGGACCAATTTATCTGCCGCGGAGAAGAGAGCTTACCAGGCCAGCGTGAAGTGTCTACTGAGAGCACCAAGTCAAATGAACTATACTGGGGTATCCTCACGTTATGATGACCTCGTAAGTTGAACGAGCAGGAAGAGACGTAAAAGGAGATGGCATCTGACTATTTGAAAAAAATTGCGTCAAATCAGGTTTACATTCACCAAGCCCAGAGTGATTATCCCAATGGAAGAGATGAATGGCATGTCACCGGACAATTCTTAGCAGCCCATCGAATGTATTGCTACATTTTCGAATTAATGCTACGCCAAGAATGTAATTTTCAAGGTCGAATGCCATATTGGGATGAACAACGCGATGCGGGAAATTTCCGTAACTCGGAGTTTTTGCGTGATTTCGGTGGACCTGGAGATGAACGTGGTCTTGTGGTGAGTGTCATACTTGGCTCTACAATCGATATGAAAAACTTCTCGGCTTCAGTTACTCACCGAAAAAAAAAATCAACAAATCCATTCTCAGACTCACGGTCCATTTGCAAATTTAGAGTTGTCTTTGGGCCCTGGATTCCAAAATGTTCGACGGACACTTCGGCGACAAGTTAATGAGACTGCATCAGCTATGGCCGGCCCACAGTTTTATCAACATCTGATGGCCCAGCCGACTTTCGCTGCTTTCCTGAACGAGATACGACAATACGGCCACATCGCAGGTCACAATGGTGTTGGAGGCGAAGTAAGTAAATCACTGGGTTGATATGAAAATCTGACGAGTTAGCCACTTTAAATCTGATTCAAGCTGGTTTCACGATAGTTGCAAGATGTACAAACGGCCCCAGTTGATATAATTTTCTTTAACCATCATCTCTACATAGAGTCAGTGCCTTTCTGTTTTCAACAAAAAAACTCAATATGATCAAAATTAGCTACGTTTTTCACCAACCAAATTCTTTCTCCTTTCAGCTGGCTTTGGGCATCTTGGTAAGCACCTGTCCTCTTCCCCTACACAACGCGTCTTCCAAGCCTTCCGTTGATTTCTTGACGATTTAATTCAACAGGCAAGAAGCCAATCCCCAAGCACGAATTTTCGATCTTCGCGGGGCAGGATATGAAACGCAAGCCAACCCAAACCAGGTAAATCGGTGGATCACTCCGCTTCGAATCTTGATTCAATTCTAAAAAATAACTCATAATCTCAATCACAACGCCTTTTTTTTCAGGAAACAAATCTTATGACGACCTTGAAGTTCTTGGGACTTGCACCAGTAAGATATTTTCCATCAGTTGTTTTTTCTTTTGGAAATATCAGACCTTTTCGTCCTTAACCGCAAACTCTGTCCTGATGAATTTCAAACAGGATGTTCCTTTGTATGGGTCATTGGATATACAGGTATTTCCGCATTAAAACCTCAGTCAAAATCCACTTCGCATTATCAAAAGACTGACCAAGTATAAAACTGATTGAAAATTTCGACTGATATAAACAGGGCGGATTCTTGTGCTACACCTACCAATGAATTCCTGATGTTTAAAATGTAAATCACATAAGACATCCCATCCATTCATGCATTTTTCTTGAAAGAAATTGGTATTATTAGAATCACATGCAAATTTGTTACATATAAATTAATTTCGAAATCTTTCAACCTTCTTAAGAAATCAAGTACAATTGAAGTCTTCAGTCAAATGAGCAGGAGGATTTTGAGAGTATCATTCTGGTGTTCTATCTTTTCATCCACAATATACAGCCAAGAAAAAAAAATACACCTGACATGTGAGCATAAACCACCCTTAAAGCATATATGTCAGCGGCTAGCCATGTTTGTTCAAGGGTACCTAACAGCCAGTGCTAAACATGGCAAATGTCTCAAAAATGGATTCATTTACATGAAATAATGATTCATCACAATGCAAACACCCTAGCCCCTAACCAACCCAATTCCTAGCTCCTAACACCTAACAGCTAGCAAGTTTTTGGCAGGTTTTTTCTCTGAAGGTTTTTTTTAAAAAAGCACTGTAATGACTAACTCTCCCCCTAGCACCCTAACCTAACCCCTAACACATTAGCCTTACCCCCAATTCCCTAACCTAGCACCCAATGGGGTAATTGGTTAAAAGATATCAATGTTTTGAAACCAGGTCAAAAAACTTTGCTGTCCTAAAGAGGACTTAACCCAGCCAAATTTGACATTTTTGGCTGTAACACACCCTCAAAGCATGGCTGTGGGATGCTTCTTCTGCCCCCCCTCAGGTGAAGCATCTACAATATTGTAGTGGGCATCTTATCTCCCCCGTACTGGTGTAACATCAGGCCATAACAGCTATGAGCCAAGTGTCAATCAACTGCTTGGGTCAGTGGTATACCCATCAAATCTTAAGAATATGTAAAGATTATAATAGAGAAAATGTCATGAGCATGACCGTAGGAAACCATCCCACCACTTCAGGTCTCTGTGTCTGCAATTGTTGACTGACTTGAAGATAGAGGTCCTTCTGGAGAACACTCTGTTGAGAAACATGAGGACCAAGAAAGAAGCATACTCTAGTATCTAGTAAGTAATGTAACAATCGATCTTTGATGATAAATTTAAATTTGATGTTGTGATCGACGTACACAGTACAAAACTCATTATCAGATGATCAAATGTTAATAAAAGAGATACCAATATAAAATCGATATGAGAGGGAGGGAGCCTTACATAGACTACATATAAAAACCAATGCAACAGTGTATAAGCTTGTTTTAAAACGTAGCATCAAGAAAGGCAGACACAGGGGACTATGTAAATGGCGGGGCAAGATGTGAATATGACTCTGATCAAGGCCTATTGAAGAAATCTTTTTTCGAGGATGGATGTCCCTCCGAAAATTAGGGGATGCGTGGTTTTTTTTTGTTTCATTAAGATAATGGAGTGTGGTCAATCGAACATCCCCAATTCTGATCACCGAATCATCACAAAAACGAAAAACCCCACACACACTCACTTTTTTTTTCTCAGAACATATATAAATAAGTCATTATCATTGAAGCTATTATATTGGAACGTACGATGAATTAAAAAGTCTACATAGAATGCAGGATAAGGTTTATTTATTTGGGAGATTGTAGAGCGTGAACGAAGGAGCCAAGATGAGAGGCAGATGGAAGAATATCGGGAGGAAGGTGGGGAGTGGGATGGAGGTGAGAGTTGGCGGAGAAGAAGGGATGGTCGTAGCAGAGGCGTTCCTGATGAAGCTTGAGCTGAAGCTCTAGTGCGCGCGTGGCCCTGAGCTTCTTGCCGAGCTCCTTCTTCTTCTTCAAAGCGTCCTTCAAAGGCCACACCGTCTTGAGATATCCGAGCATCTTCACCACCCTTCTTGTGCCGAAATCGTCAATCAAAGCCGGCCCATCACTTGGTCCTGGATTCTTCCTCCGACAAATCGCCCTCTCGTTTTCTCGTCCCGAGTACTTCCAATCTACTGTCTCCTTCGTGTCCTCATCCGACCATTTCCCGCCGTCGTCTCGCTTGCTCATCGCGGGCTTATCAGTCACGAACTCGCCCGTGTTTCGGGTCCAGGAAGCGCTGTTACGATTGCCAATTGACATCGATCCCGTGTCTTCAACCTCCAAATAACTGGGCTGGTAATTCGGGCAGGGTTGAAGGAGTCCGAATTCGTTGGATGTGAATCTGGGCGTGTCCAAGTCAACAACCATCAGTCCTTATAATAACGGATAATAACCACCAGTAAGACAAACGCAACTTACAAACCTGGAATTATTATAAGAACTAAACCACAATTAATTAATCAGTACTTAAGAAATAATAATAATAAATGAATTGAAAATAAATGGACTGATAAATGATACGGATTCTTATTATGATCAAGAATAGAGTCTAAGGAGGCGGCTCTTTGATAGACGAGATAAGACGAAGAAGGATAATATATATACAAATAGACAGAGACGATCACCACATTGAGAAAAGCCGATCGGAGAAAACAACTGTTTGTTTTTTCTTCTTATGGTTGTTTTGTGAAAGAAGACTATGTACAGTCTCGGAACGGAACGACACGGAGGACGAAACTAGACAAACCATAACATTGCCAGGAAAACACATGACACAGCGATGAATCAAGCTTTTTTTTGCTTGGATTCAAGCAGCACATGTTTATCGAGAGGATATCCATAGCCAGACCTTTTGAAAGTCGAGTCTGATTATCTCACCTGTGGGTGCACCTACCACATATACTTAAGACAGGTCCTACAAGTGATCTGAAGGGTTGCGAACCACCTTCGATCGCCTCGTTTTTTCAACCCTGACGTTTCCCGAGGACCCCAGAGACCCTGGCCCTGGGAAACCCGCCAAAATTCCTAAGTCCCCGAAAGGGTGACCCCTACATAACCGCCGGTCGGCAACCCACTCCGTACATAACCCGGCACTCTACCGACATCACTCCACACTCGGCCGACATTACACCCGAAGGCTTCGTCACTGCTCCGTCGGCTCACAGAACAAACTGGCAGCGGCTGACATGATGCTCAGCATCAGGTGACAATACCACACCTGTCTAGTTGTAGTTCTACCACTATAAAGCCCCCTGGGGCCGCGCAACTCCCATGGTCCTCGAAGGGGTAGTAGCGCCTATTTCCAGACTTCCAAAGCTTCTGGAATAACAGCGGCCTCCCCTCCTCCCACAACCGACTCAGTCCAGCGACCGTTAATCCCGCCAACCCTTACACAACAGCAACGAACCGATCAGTCCAGAGGGAAGAGAACACATAAGCTCTGTTCTCTTCCCTCCAGGACCGATCAGTCCCAGAGGGAAGGAAGGAAGTACACTACATTCCCTTCCCTCCAGGACCGACCGGTCCCAGAGGGAAGAGATTATACATGCTCTGTTCTCATCTGAGGCCGATCGGTCCCAGAGGGAAGAAAAGGTAGTACGCTCTCTTCTCTTCCCTCTAGGCCGACCAGTCCCAGACGGAAGAGAAGAGAGCACTCTCTCTTCCCTTACCTCTAGGACCAACCGGTCCCAGCACCTGTGGGCACGAGTGTCCTATGTACTACAGGTTGGGATATACATGCCTTTTTTGACCGGCTACAGGACGTTACTCACCCAGATTTCTGACTGTCTGGAATCTCCAAACATTCTAGGAAATCCGAGGTACTTTGCCAACCTCGCCTGGGCCCTGGTAGCCTGTTGTGCTACATGTGCTTATCTAAGCACATATGTAGTTAAATATGACACATACCATAAATCTATACCTATTTCGCATACTGAAATCCGCAAGCACCGGCGGATTACACAGATCGTAGGAATCAGCTCAAGCCCGAGACGTTGGAGCCGGGATGGCAGCTCCAGACACAATGTGACCAACTACATTGACATTGTTTGGTTTTGGGCCTAAGGCAAGGAGTAGGAAGCCTGACATTGGCTGTAGCTCATGATGTGCTGTGTGCATGTTCACCAAGTTATCAGGGCACAGAGATGAGTGTACAATTAAATTTCACTGAAATTTATGGCTTTTCAGTGGCAAAATTTGAAGAGGGATTGATGTTGTTTGCTGATGGGCCAAAAGCCTTAGAGTAGGAAGACCTGTTATGGCAACTCAAGACCCACTGCAGCTATTGAGATGATTCCAACTGTTGTAATGATCTTTTATATGATTGAAAAGATTATTCCCATGGTTATAATCATTTCAGTTGGTGCAGTGGGTCCTGAGTTGCAGTAGTGTGCACATAAATTGCATGTCAGGTGAAATAGGACCACTGCTGTAACACAGGACCCAATCCAGCTATTGAGATGATTCCATATGTTGAAATGATCCTTTACATGATTGAAAATATGATTCCCATACTTAAAAAAAAATGGATACGAGCAATGCGAGGCATCCACGGGAGGCTGCCTTGTGGGTTTAACGGACAACGATTCCGTGGAAGCGGCGAGCTATCCTCTCGGATACCACGGAATCGTGTTCCGTCGAACCGACAAGGCGTGAGGCCCTGTGGGTTCCACGGGTGCACGATGTCGTGTGACCAGTGTGTAATCCACATGGGCCTCACACCTTCGTCGACCCGTGGAACCCACAGGCAACATGTACGCTGTGGGCTAGACGGGTCCATCAATTTTGTGGAACCCATGTGGGCAGCACGCCGGCTCCAGGCGACCGAGCTCCCGCCGTCTGTGGGTTCCATGGAGGCCGGCTTCGTGGAGCCCACACGGTACTCGCGGGAGTTCCACGAGTTGTGTCGCTTCGTGGAACCCAGAGGCGAGCGCGAGCCCAAGTGCCCCTGTGGTGTAGTTCAGATTATTTATTTGAGCTGACCTGTTACAGATTTGTCAAAGAGATATGTATTAATATAATATTATAGACAGTCAAAATAATCAAAGTGAAAATTGAAGAATAAAAACTATTTAGATCGATTAATAATCTTACTTACACACCCGGGCGAGTGTAATGTATTGAGTTTTGTGTCAAGAAAAGACAAGAGATGAGTTTATTTCATTATATTAATTACCCAAAAAAACTTTAAAAAAAAAGTAAAAAGTAAAGAAGAGGAAAAGAGGTAGATGATGATGGAGTATAGATAGAACAGTCATCGAAAAAAAAAACTAAGACCGATCAAGATCAATCCAATGAATCCAGATAATCAATCGATGCCCTCCAAAAACCCAATTTAAAATAAATCTGTTTGAAAAAGCCAGGCCTCATCGTCGTCTTGCAGTCCTTGTGGGTTCTCTCCTAGACCGTCTAAAAAACAATCAAACAAGACTCAGCCAAAGAACAGCTATTTTGAGTTCGCCACAAGAAAAAAAGGAACCCTACCTGGACGCCCGTTCCTTTTCGATTTCGATCCATTCCAAATCGTCAACATGAACCAATTGTAGCTTAGGACCAAAGAGATTAGCCTCATGCCAATCTCTCCAAACCCCTTCAAGTTTTTTAGGGCCTCTACTAGAGCCATACTTTTCTTTAAGTAACGGATCGGTTTCGATTTTGAAGCTAGTTTGAACGATACCGATAGGATTGAGTGTCGTAGTATTTGATGATTGAGGCTCGCTCTCATTATTTAATGTGTTCGTATTCGATGAAAGCATCTCATGAGAAATCAATCCAAGGGAAAGACAGTCCCGTTTGTGTCGACAAATCTCTTCGTGAATCGCATGTGCAATGATCGGACTGGCTGAACGGGGGAGGTTCAAGTCACAGATGTATTGGGCTGTGAACAGTTCCGGTGTTAATGGTGATGCCAAATCCCATTCGATCCGATCGATAAGATGAAGTGTTTCGATTTGTACATCCAACTGAATCCACAAATCATTAATCTCAACAAGCTGATATTTGGCTGAACGATCAAAGAGTTCTACTACTCACCTGGATCACCACCCTCAGATCCGGCTCAATTCCCACCAATTGATCCTCAGAGAAATGCGATAGTTCGGATTCATCTGGTATCAACTTGGTGGCAGACAAAAAGGAGTATTGGCTTAATTGAGACTTGATTTGTTCGACAATCTTTGGCACATATATGCCAGATTGAATCCCGGCATCTGCACAAAATTCGAGCGAGAAGATTTCTGGTGTGATAAACCGTTCTGTAACGAAAAAAAAAAAAAAGACGGATGATTATGAGGCTTCGTGTTGCTTTTTGTGCCGGGTTTTGTAAAACTTTAAATCAAGCAAACCCCGAAGATTCCATGTGAAAACATCTCTAATTCTCAGTTCCTCGGTATCAAGTTCGATTCGGATCGGCACCAAACACACGCTATCGACCGCTTGATCATTTTCGCTCAACCCTAGCGTATTCATGAGCAACGGAGTCCGTTTAGTTCTTCGCTCGACCTGGATCCATTTAGCGGGAGGATCCTGGCCTAGATACGAGTGACCGTCGGCGTATTTTCGTTTGGCAAGGTCCTCTTCTTGAGTTTTTCCAGGATCTGAGGGAGCAGGTGTGGGTGTTGAATTCCGAGCTGCCAGTCGCCCAGCTTGTCCGGCCAGTGGTGTCTGATTGACGTTCGCGTTCATCGATAGTCTTGAGCTGTGACTGGGACGACCACGCGTCGCGCCTGTTCTCGGACGAGGATGGTCATCTTCAAGTGCTTGATCTATATCAGAATCAAATGCGAGACGCGAAGAATCGTTTTCTGAATAGTTGACGACCCTGCGAGCGCGTTTACCGGGTTCAGAGAGAGGGACAATGGACGGGTTGGATGGGTGGGAGTCGATTGGAGAATTAGGACGTTGGAGTCTATTCTGGATATAATTATTGGTGTAGATCGGTTGAGCTAGTGAGCTGGTACCCAGCCTCAGCCTTGATGGGAAGGTGGTAAGAGAAGCTTGAATGGTCGAGTTAGATGAGAGTGGATGATATGGTGGAGCGGGTTCAGACGAAGACTGATCGATGAGAGGCCATGACTGAGAATGAGAGCTGAGCTGAGTTCGGTTGAGATTGTTGGGAAGGATTCTTGAAGCGGAAGAAGACGAAGAAGGGTCGATTGTGGATTGGAAGTTCATCGTTGGAGTAATTTGTCTGATGGTCAACAAGCACACTGGCTCTTGACTGGAAAGGGACTGCCACGGGGGGTGGTCTCGGGGACTGCGCTACTGTGCCCCCCGGATGCCACCCTGTTGATTTCTTTAACAGAAAATACTTTGAAACAAGAAAAAGATGGCATCAGCACTCAAGACTCGATTCCAGAGGACTGTACAGAGCTGGCAGCGTTATGGACTGGCAGGTGAGTCTCAGAGCTAATCTCTGGGGATGCATCACAAGACTGACGACTGAAAACGGACAGTGGTCAGAATGGATCCATTGGGTGGCGAACCATTCCGGAGGCCATTGCCGATGTTCGAAATGTCCGATCCTTCTCATCTCGATCAGTTCGCACTCGGATGTGATGCCGATATGGGCGGCTACTCAACCATCCAGCTGGCAATCCAATCATCTCCCAACCATCCCTTTACTCATGGCGTCTTTCGTGGTACTCTACGTTCCGAGTTGGGCGAACAAGCTCTCAAATCTGGAATCTTAAAAGCTGGTGGTTATGCCGGCTTCCGAACAAAGGTATCGCGTTCTCCCTATCTGTTTCCCTGCAATTTGTTTTCCTCATTCAATGAATACTCTCTTCTTGCTTCATCTAGGTCCGTCACATGTTGATTGGTGAAGATAATTGGAACGCGGAGCAACACGAATTCTTGCGACTTCGGGTCAAAAACTCTGGCGATGGAATGAAGTATTTCGTCAACATTCAAACCGAAGGTCCAGGTCAGATCAATATACTCCATCTGCCTATAAGCTATGTACACAAGTCCTAACAATTAAGGTTATCGTTGTAGTATCTACCGATATTTTTCAACATCGGCTTTGGCTTGGTGCACCCGGTGAATGGCAGGATGTCATCGTAAGTTTGATTGACACTGTTAATAAGCAAGGTCAATAAAACCCAATACTAATCAGAAAAAAAAAACATGTCATGTCTCTCTTAAAAGATCCCACTCTCTGATTTCGCCTTGACAAATAAAGGCCAGATCCTCAATAATCAGTTTGAAATGCCCCGCGAAGCGATCAGGACAGTTGGGATTTCGGTCTTAGAAAAACCAGGCCCGTATGAGCTCGGAATCTTGAAGGTTGACTGTGTTAGTGAGATCGGTCTCAAACTGGAGGCCGAGGCTGAGGGCTAGAATTCTCAGTCTGTACCTGGTTAAAATTTCATCTCACCACCATCAAAAGCCTTCATCAACATCCTTCTCTCTCTCTCCATCCCTCCGCCCTCTAAAAGAAATGAGCTATCAGTTTTGTATGTACTCTGAATATACCATGAGCTTGTAATTATTCGTCTCAAAGGAAGTCGTGCAGTGTTGTCCCCGTTACCACACCAACTGACTATCCTATATGATCCTTCAGCAACTCGCGTCATGTCTCCTTTTACCGAAATGTGGAATACAGTATACAAGAGCTAATGTAGGCTGGATATAAGTTGAAGGTCTATCCTTGATCCGCTTATATGGATAGGACGTGAGATTCTAGTTGACTCATACCAGATTAAAGACTTTTTGGTTCGAGAGAGATGCGCTACTGGCCCATGGGACCTCGTTCTTATTGCAAGACCAACCAATGGACTTTTCGGATTACTTGACGACCGGGGTGTGCAAGCCTTCGATGGAAGTGAGGTGGGCTGCTGAAACGTGGCCGGAAACAGCATCCGCGTCCCTGCGTCCGTCGGTGAGGGCAGGATGCCGTTTTTCGCCCCAGAGCTGATTTTAGCTCGGCATTGGCCATGCGAGCAGAGCTTTTCATCTGGCTGGGCGATTCTCCCTCCCTCGCCTGATAAACAATCCCATCTGACTTGCTCTCGCGACCACATGGGACAAATCACAGAATCTGGCCGGATTGTCTCCTGTCTACGTGAATCGGCTGACTCGGTCTGGCGGCCGCTGCGAGCCGTGAGGAACTCTCCCTCTCTCAGAGACCCGGCGCCCGGCAGGAGAGCTCTCTCCGACCTTGCAAGGACTCCATTACTTGCGGCAGTATACTGTCTTCTGGAAAACGGCCAATCAAATCGTCTACATGATGGATGATAGGCTCTTCAGCTTCTACAGCTTTTCACCGTTTCACTCGGCTCACTCATTCAGGCAAGGCGAACTCGAGCCACAAATAGACCGTGGTCTGTTCTATTGTGATGCTCGATGCTCAGATACAAATCTAGTGATCCGGTGTACTGTACATACATACATGATTTTATTTTATTTTATTTGTTGAAAGTGATCAGGACATGGAGGGAGAAAAAGCGAAATAGATTTCGGTTTGAGGGGGGAACATTCAATTGAAAAGTGATAGCCAGGGCAGATGATATGAACACAAGCATCATGAAAACCTCAAGGTCGAACTGTTCAGGTGTAGGAAACAGTGCAAGGCCTGTACTAGTCTGTGGATGAAGTGTCTGAAGAACTTTCTAAGATGAGCTTGTTGATTAACTACCTCCTTGGGGCTGGCCGCGAAGGTTGTTGGATGGGTTGGTCCACACGACACAATTTTTTTTGATTTCGCTGACCAGTGGAGGCACCTGAGGAACACCAACAGAAAGTTTGTCAACACCAGTAAATCCATGAATAATCGCAGACTCTCAAGTAAATAATGAGGAAAACGTTTACCTCTTTCATTGATCCGCTTATACAACAGTATGCAACCGCCGGCTTGGGGATATTGGTGCACTCATAGTGATCCACTGGTGAGCGTGCGACCGGGGAAGCAGCTCGGACTAGAAAAGGCAAAAGAGAGAAAAATCAATGATGAATAGTTCAAGCTTGAGTGAAAGATCGTATGAGAACTAAAGCTAATCGAGCGACAAACAATGTGCGAATGATGTGGGGTTCTTGATGTTGTCTGGATTACCACAGAAGGCGTCGGTCGCGGGGTTTTTGTCGACATAAAGGTTCTTGCAGAGGAAATGAGGGTTGCCGGGTGAGGTTTGGTTGATGTTGCAGGAGAAAAGACCAACAGCTACGGCTGAAAATGATAAAAGAACTTGGAGAACTTGCATGGTGATACGGGGTCTTCTGGTTAGAATGTGTTCGGAGAGTGGGGGAACCGACTGGGGGGGGGGTGTGTGTGCTTGGTGTCAACTAGGCAGATGGTGGATATGGTCTATTTATCCTTGCAGGAGTCCCATCACTGGAGCTGGATGCTGGCGTGAGCCCTAGAGACTCTTGAGACTCTTTGAACAGTATAAACCCTTTCGAGACTCCTTTGGGATTAAGTAAATATGTTGTGCTAGCCAAGCCCAGCGACGTATAGGGCGCGGTGTTTACATACAACAGAGTCCAGACTCTTTAGGGCCCACGCGTTGAATACACGATGTGATACATTCGACGATACCGTCGGTGCAAGCCTCATGACCACTTGCGGCACAACTGTGAGGCCGAACGCCCCATGGCCACGGTGGCGTAGGCCAAGCGTCTCTGCTGCTACAACGAGAGCCCACGGCGGTCTGTTTTCCAGACTGCAACACATACTCAAATTTCGGCTCAAGACGTCGTAGATCTCAATCTCAAGAACCACCAGCAACTGCCGTCCTGTTCGATGCAAGAAGAGCAAGAAGAAAACAAGAGAAACCTCGTGATAAATATGGTTGACAGAAAGGATGTTCACAGCAAATTCGCCAACTGCAATGTTTAGACATATTCAAATTGTATGTCTTCGAGCTCTAACTTCCTGGGACTGGTTGACACGTAACTTCTTCAAATGAGCGACGCTGGACTTTGGATGGGTCCTTAAGTGTTTCCAATGAATGGTGCGTCTTGACTCCCTCAACTCGATGAAAGGTGTTCAAGTTTTTATGGACTGTTATCTGAAATAACGAAACACTTCCCTGTCGGGAAGTAATGACCTATGGCGACGTAGAATTCCAAATTCAGCATACAGAACAAGCAGATCGAGTGTTTCCGATTACAAGGATTGTTGGCGACGATCAAAAAAAAAAATCTCGGCGGCTGGACCCTTACCGAGTAAGCCAAAAAAAACTCCCAGATTCGGTACCACTCGTCGCCGTATTTTGCCTTGACTTTCGCTTCGTTAGACTGCCAATTCTTATACCAACGATAGAGCGTTGCGGAGTAATGGACACCTAGGACGTCGACGGTTTTGACTTCGAATCCGGCTTGCTCGAGTTTGGTGATCACCCATCCTAAGGGCAATGAGGCATCGGCACCAGGGAAGACGTATTTGTTCATAAACAGACCCCAAATCAAATCTTCGTATTGCCAATTGGTCCGAATCCCCGCAACTTGAAAGACCATCGTCCCGTCGTCCGCTAGCAAGTCGTATACTTGTTTTAAGAAGTCCGAGTAACGCCTGATACCGACGTGCTCGGCCATCTCGAGACATGAAATCTTCGTGTATCTTCCTTTGGGTTCGGCCGGGATATCTCGTGCATCTTGACAGACGATCTTAGCTTGGGTAGAGGGAATACCATTGGCAGCCAGTCGATCGTTTCCAAACTTGGTTTGATTTTTGCCTAGGGTAACGCCGGTGGTCTTACAGCCGTAGTTCTTGGCTGCAAAGGCCCCCAAGGTTCCCCAACCGCATCCAATATCTAACAGATTATCCTCCGGTTGGAGATCCAGCTTTTGACAGACTAATTTCAATTTGTTATCTTGTAGTTCTTCCAAGCTTTCTACCCTCTCTGGATCCGAGATTATCCCAGAAGTATAGATCATCCGAGGTCCGAGGAACCAAGAATAAAAGTCATCACCTCTGTCGTAATGGCCTCGAACTTGTTCTTCATCTTGGGACGTCGTATGTAAGATCATCTCCGGAAGCAATCTGGTCGCAACGTATTTAAATAGTTCGGGTGTCATATGAAAAGCAGCCCAGTCGTGTCTATATTCTAGAAGCTCCATCATATCGCCTGTTGAATTGATTACATACACGAATTGAAGAATCGATTATCAGTTAGATCCAGATTTTAAGAAAAAGCTATTGGGTAGAGGGGCGGAAGAAGAGAAGACAAACGTTTTATTTCGATCTTTCCCTCGAAATAGGCATCGTGCCAGACTTGCATTGGAATTCGTTTACCACCAGGCTTATCGGTGTTATATGCTTGAGAGAGTTTAGGATCCTTGAAGATGAAATAACTGGATTGCTTGTTATTGGGCAATGCGACTTGGTTGGTAACTTGGCTTGGATAGATCGAATTCAATGTCCAATAGATTATCATCACCGCTGGGGCCAAGATGATCGCTAATAATATATGGCCATGCGATAAAAATCTGATCGTCATCCCCGGCACTAAAAATTTTCCCGCCAGGTAAGGTACAATCACCAATGCCACTATCAATTCCTTGTTCGAAAATCTTCCATTTCCTGTTACATTCAATCAACCGAAAAACAGTAGAAATACCATTAGTTGGTGTAGGCGAAAGTCCAACCCTAGTCGAGCTTTCTACTGACCTTCAACTATCAAAGGAGCGTTGTGGATGGTAGGATAATTAGTTAGTCTGACAGAGCACTTGGAGGATTCCTTAGCCATGGTAGATAATGATATCTGGCTTGTCGAATTCCCTGGAGTAGTTCTGTGCAGCTGATCCAGTAGGGGCGTGTCAATTTAATGTGGGCCAAACCATGCAGCTCCACCCACAACTCAGGGTGTGTGGATGGGCTCGGGCGGCCCGCGGGTCCCTCGGGTCACGCGGCGGGTCCATGTTAGACTGCAGATCAACTGAAAACTCATATGATTGACCCGACCCGCAACGACCCGTTCCGGGCCGAACCGCTTTACCCGGGGCTTATTGTGGTCCGTAATGATGAGATGGAAAGGGGAAGAACTCCCCAGAAGGGAAAATACCACTTCATGAGATGTTGTACAATTTATAGTTTCCTCAAGTATGTATTTTAATGGTAGGGAGAAAATGTAGTAATATGTAGTATGTAGTAGAAATATTTGTTAAGAAGTTGAGACATAATCTGGTAACAACACCCCCCCCTCAACAATTGTCAAGAAATGTAAAAGAAAAAGGGAACAAAAACAAAACACACACAAAAATGGGACTAAGAGAGAAAAAAGAAAACATAAGCATAAGATAAGAAGAAATCAGAGAAGATAAGGAAAAATGGAGCCAAGAAAAACAGACAGAGAGAAATGACTGTGAGAAATAAGATCAAGAGACAAGAAGATGCATAGGAAAAACTTGAAACTACTTCTCTGACTCACCAGATGGGCATTCAAAAAACCGCGGGTCTTGATCTGTTAACCAATCTGTGAAGCCAGTCTGTTGGTGACCTGCTGGCAGAAGAAATCCAGAGAATAAAAACAAGACGGTTGACTTAGGAATTCAGAGGGGGAAAATCAATTGTGGGGGGTCTCTCTACTTGATTTGATCATTACTGGTAAGTCCTTAGTTTTAAACCATAACTGTTGAGTTAAACCAGTTTATGTGGGATATGCAAGCTAAAGCACATACCATTTTTTTCCACCTAAGCAAGTGATGTCATTGGGAACCTACCCAGCCAGAACAATAATAACACATTCATACCTGCCTCAGCAGATGACTAAGAAACACTGGAGAGCTCTCCTCATCCTAAGTGGAATGGTCAATTGGATGCTCTACTACAAAAGTATTCATAAAAGGAGAACTTTTACTCTTGTGTTCTCCCACCATCCACAGCATCATCATGTATTTTTATTTCATCTCCATCTACATTTTTATCTCATCTAAATTATCTGAAACAACAATTATTACCATCTTGACTTTTTAAATTTTCAAACTCACATTATACTTGCAACAAACTACCTCCCTCTTTATTTAACAAACTTGTGCAATCTCCAGCTCAGCCCTTTCTTTAAAATTGTATTGTTTCTATCTGCATATACCACTGCCCTTTATAAAGGTAATTTTTTGAAGAAACTGAAAGCATATATTGATTGATCAGACTGGAACACATGAGAGATTAGATGTAATTGAGAAGTGAGACAAAGTAGTACCTGAAAGCAGGTGCGGCTGTGATAGTATGAAGAGAAACAATGACTATAAAGAAAGGAATAATGTGGATTGCTGGGGCTGAATGGATAGATGTAGAGATGAAGCTTTTGATTGATGTTCTGTACATGAAACCAATTGTTCCAGATAGCTTCATTTACTCTTACACTTCCTTGAATCACACATACATACAGAGCTTTCTCTGTCTTCAGTTCTCTTAAGTCTATGCCTGATACTTTTCACAATAGGCAGCAATCACTTCTATTCAGATGTTTCAGGTCAAGTACACTGTCATCAGCTCAACTGATCTCTTTGAGCTCTGTCTAACCAACTCACAAGATCTGTCTCCGTCAACTTCGATGTCTATCTTGTATGGCAAGTATCCGTATTGTTCCTGGTCTATTAAGAAACAAGGTCAGCTCTTTGGCTGCCTCTCCTGGTACTCACCTGTGGTGTATTCCTGAGTGATTCTATCCAACAGCAATACAAGATTGTTTGGATTGTTTGCAGTTATACTGTGGAGTAACACTTGAGGTCTAAACATAAGAAGAACTCGGGTCAGTTTAATTTGCCCAGATTGTTCTCTTTTTATCAAGACTACTTAATTTTCATTTGTAGTCCGACTATCTCCAAAAGCTTGGTCTTCCAATCTAAGATTTTCTCTTGGGTTTTCTGTTTGCATTCAGGAGAGAACTTGAATTAGACTCTCCATCAGCTGAAGATTCATGATGTCAACCCTTTCCTGTCAATCCTGTCCTGTCACTAGTTCTGACTTAGCTACTTAATCTGCTCCCCAATGTGTAATCAATCCTCATCGAGTCTGAGAACAAACAATCTGTTACTTAAAACTAGAGTTTACGGCGGCTATGCCGCTGCAATTGAATTTGTCCAGTTTTTCTATTTAGGATTTCTAATTTATATTCATTTCAGTGGCATATGACAGCCGTAATATTACGCTTGAGATGTGAAATCCTAGGTGACATCTGCTCAAGTCCACCAAAATTGGACCTGATATCACCAGCAGCCTCAATATCCCGCTCTCAAACAGGGCCTTATTTATACTCTTTTTGAAGCCTTACATGGTTTTGGGGAGTACAAATGACAGATAAGTATTACTCTTCCCCCTGGACTTGTATTAAATCTTGCAGGGGGAGGCAGATTATCTCTCCTCTTGCCCCTGGAACAAGCTGATCAGGGAGGAAGGAGAAGGGCATCAATGCATTTTGATTTTGGACCAGTTGATCCCCAAGGAGAGCATCTATCCCCTTCTCTGAAAGACTGGGTGGTCCCAGAGGAAAGGGGAGAGTACAGTTGTGCGCGGCATTGCATTGTACAAAGCCTGCCACAAAATTTTGTGAGACACATGGGGGAAAACAGTACCCGGTAGAAACCCACATTTTGGAGTCTACAGGGTTTGTAGATTCCAAAACTAAAGCGGCAAGTGGTTTGGTTCAGTCCTTTTTTTTGTTGACCATTGGGACTAATGGTTTGAAAATGCAATTCAAACCCTCTAAGTACATGGCTTAAGCACTCATCGGTACATAATCAACATGGTTTAAGCCCTCATCAGTACATAATCATGTACTTAAAACACAGTCCAAACCCATCAATATGGGGTTATAGCACTGGAAATTTACATTTTTTCCAAAAAAATCCCAAGACATTTGGGACACCCACAACATCCTGTACAGTGGAATGCCTCACACAACTGTATATTTCCCTTCCTCTCAAAGACTGGTTGGTTGCAGAGGGAAGGGAGAGTATCTCTCCCTTTTTCTCTAAAACTGGTTGGTCTCAGAGGGAAGAGATGAGTGGTCATGCAGGGTAGGGGAGACCATCTCTCCCCTTTCCTCTCCCTCTGGTACCGGTTGGTCCTGGGGGGAAGGGGAGAGCATCTCTCCGCTTTCCTCTAGGACCTTTCGGTCCAGGAGAAAAGGGGAGAGTAGAGACAGGCTTTCTTGCCCGTAATGGGCAACGGCGGGTAATTGGTGGAGGACTTGCGGCAGATCCTCACGTATCGGTCCAGTAGAGCAACTTGAACAGATTTTTGCAAGAGTACGAGACGATTTCGAAGGAGTTTAAGAATTTCTAGAGCAAAAAAAAGGAAACCTTGGGGATTGTTAGACTGAGGAATTGATGGTCGCAACCCATAGGATGCCGATAATAAAATAGATGAATGAGACGCGACTGACCTTCTTCTTGACGTTGAGGGGGGATATCACTACCACTGCGAGATGCCAGTGATTCCGCAAGACAAATGTTGTTGTGAACTTGGACGACCGAGGGATCTTCAGGAAGCGTTTCGGACATCAGCAGCGAGCAAAGAACGAGCTATATTGCCGCCCGTACGAGATTGAGGGAAAAGAACCAATCAGCGGAGGGTTGCAGCGGAGACGAAAACGATAAACCTGAGGATGCTGAGGAGAAAAAAGAAAAAAAGTCAGAAATGACGCATTCGAAGAAGACAATTGAGGCTGACCAGATTGGGTACGCGGATGACAGAAAGTCTGTCGGGCAAAAGAGACAGGAGTTTCGAGATCTAGACAGCAAACGGGGCTCAGTCAGCCTTGCGGGATCCCTCCTGTCATCAACGGTTACGGGTGGTGCTCACATCGAGTGTCTATCGATAGAAGCGAGGAACCTGTAGCAAAGAAGAGGATGGCAGGAGGTTTCAGGATGAGTACACACACACAGGAAAAAAGGGAAGGTCCCTATTGTCTAGTCAGCTACACACTGCAAAACTGCTCACCTGTCTCTATGTACTCAGCCAGAATGTTTCGGAGCGTCTCTGGTGTTTGCTTTTGTCCCTTATTTGTGATTCCCAGGTTCAGGAAAAGGTGGTGGAATTGAGAGGGGTTGTTGTTAGTGGAGTTGTGCCTGAGAATAGACCAGACGATTAGAGGGTCTGAGGAGAATGAAATGGAGTAGAGGGTTGATGCATGGAGTGAGAGAAACAATGCCGAGGACTGTCTGGCGGAGGATACAAGGTTGAGCAACGGTCGACGCGTTGCAAGGGTTAATGAAAGCGAGCGCCGCCGAGCGTGATGTCAAGCGGCGAGGCTTATGCCTAAGAACAAGGCGCCCGTGTGACCGCAGCTTTTCTTGCGACCTCAATCAAAAATACATCCCATCATTTTCTCCTGTTCCAAGCGCTGCCTTCTCGCCCACATTTCTGTCTCTTCCAATTTATGTTGTGGTGTTTTGTCTTTTTTTTAATTTCTTGAAAGTCATCAATTTTAAAATCGAAGTTGGACTTTTATTGTTTTGTTTTTTGCCGCATTAAAATCTCGCACGGCCTCAAAGGAAAGCAGAATAATGCCATAATTTTTTAATTCAATGAAAACTGATCGACAGGGAAATTGAGAGAGATCGATAAGAGGAAATAAATATCAAAATAAGCAACAGATTATCCGGAGTCCTCCCTCAAAATTACATCGATCCAAGAGAAATTCAGCCGTCATAATGCCCCCATCAAAAACGCGAACTGATAAGGCTTCAACAAAGATTAGCCTAACACATAATTGGATCAAGAAGAGCAATCTAGCTCTTCGTAAATCCATCCTCAGTGACTGCTTACCCTGCTACCCCACAACCGAACCCCCCAAGAACGTTCAGGTCGAAGCGGTGATGAGCTTAGTCAAACAAACACACATGTTTGTCATGGCCGGGACCAGGTGTGGAAAGTCACGCATTTCGGAAATGTACTTTCACCTCTTTGCAAAATCGAGGAATGCTGTGGTCCTTGTCTTGAACCCTCTCGATGCTCTCGGCGATAATCAAGTAAAAGAAAAGGTTGCGCAAGGATACATAGCTGTCAACTTAAAGAAACTAACCTTCAAAAAAACTGTTGCCGAAGAGATTCGCCGAAGGAAATACAACTTTGTCTACTTAAGCCCTGAGATACTATTGAATAACGAAACATTTACCAATATCTATCACAATCCAATGTTTCAAAGTCGTGTTGTCTTGCTTGTGGTGGACGAGGCCCATATGATTTACAGCTGGGGCCTAGTCAAGAATGGAGAAGCCAAAAGGTCTTCTGCGCACAAACGCCATCAAGATCGATCCGTGTTCCGGCCCTCGTATGGGAATTTGGGTCGTGCATTAACAGAAACTGAAAACACACCGATTCTCTTCCTTTCGGAAACATGTCGTCCATTAGCCGTCACCGAGATCCTCAAAGGCCTCAAGATTCTGGAGGAAAGCGTGCACTTTGTTTGTGCTGAACTAACTCGACCTGAGATTCGAATTCTCCGCTATCCTATGCAATCGTCACTAAAATCAGTCAACAATGTCCTACCAATGTTTGGAAAGATTGAAGACATCAAAAGTAACAATATTGTACCTACCTTGATATACTCTGGAGCAAGAAATGCCACGCTTCAAGTCATGATAGTGGTGAACCAAGCCCATGGAACTGGTGGGGAGGAATACAACCCAGACAGCCCTTTGATTCGAAGGTATCATGCCTGTACCGGTGACATGGATAAGGAGGACGTGATCTGTGGATTTGAGTGTGGTGATTTTCCGTGCATATCGTGCACAATGGCATTAGGACTGGGCCAGAATTGGAAACGGGTTCGCCGGGTGATCCACATTGGCAGAGGCGATCCATCGTGTATCTGCCTGCCAGATGATTGGCCGCTGTGGTTGTGATGGAAGGGCTGGATTGGCGGTCTTACTTGTGGAACCGAAGAGGAAATTTGGCTTGAACACTCCTGAAGCTATTCAAAAAGCCAAGAAACAATCTAACAATACTCGAATGGATTCCCTTGCAATCACACCGGTCTGCCTGCGCATAGCTTTCTCTGTGGATAAATTGTCAGTCGTATTCCTGCCTAAAAGAATTTCTGTGATTGAAGAAGTGCTGACTTCAATTCGCTTCAAGATATGGCTATATCCCCATGGATCAAAATGATTTGGAATATCTTCATGAGGAGGCCCGTGAGATTGACGAGGGATTCCCAACGTGCCGATGCTCGAACTGCAAACCTGAGGAAGCTGTATGCTTGAAGGCCAGGTTAAAAGAGATGGCAACAACAATTTTGACGAGATTATGGATCAACGTGACAACTTGGACAGTTATGATCTGGTTGAAACAACAAAAACAAAAACAAAAAAAAGCAGGGAAGCAATACGCACCCAAGCCAGTCATGATTAATCTATCCTGCACGCTCGTTGACAGCTTCAATCAATTCTTCAGGGAAAAATATGGAAAGCCGCGGTCTTTTTCTCCTAGTCAGCTCATTGGACGCACTGAAGGAGACTCGATTGTAGAAAATCTTGATAACATTGACAATCCTACCGACATTGCCAAGTTCATTGGTGGAGAATCGTTGGAAGGACAATTGGAGATGCTGTATAATTGTTTATTGAAATTTCAAGGGGAAAGCAACTGGTTGGCACATCTGAAAGAGCTAGAAGATTATAATAATCACATTTCTAGTGAGATGCAGAGAATACAAAACTTGAAGAAACCAATACCTGAAACCAAGCCGACATTGCCAGTCCACACAGGCCAAATGGATAGAGATACTTTTGTCAAAATCAAACAAAGCCCCCAAAAAAACAATTTCAGCCGTTTCCCGAGTCCACAAACCAAGGCCGAGTGCTATCGAAATCACCCAAAATAAGATAACACAAGCTGAGAAAAAGAAGGCAAAGGAGGAGCAAGAAGCAAAGAAAAGGAAGTGGGAGGCGGGCAAACTAGTATTAGAAGAACTGAAGGAAGCTCACAAGAGGCCAAAACCATCATGAACTGCCTCATCCCCATTGTTGGGAGCGTCATCCTCTTCCTTTCTTTCCCCCTCATCGTCAGTCAAATCTGGCTCTGTATCGCCAGCTGAACCCACGTCCAAATCAACGCCTGTTGGTGAAAGAAGGGGATCATTGGTGATTTTGAAGTTTGATAAATTCATTGGTGTTGGTCGTAGTTTATTAAGCCTTTTTCCTTTCTGTTTGAACCATGATTTCATTTTTTTAATTCCAGCTGCGTAAAAGTTGTCAACTTGTTTTGGAATGTGATCACCAATTTTGACAGAAGTATAGCATATGTCGTTTTGTTGGCACATCCGCATGCAGTTGTTGAGTGACTGAAAATTGATCTTGTTCTTGTGTGATTGGAATATGGTTTGCTTTCCACTGTCCGTGGTCAAGCTGCGGATCAAGTCATGAAGCTTACAAAAAAAAAACTAATAATCAACATGTGCAACAATAAATCAAAACATGAACAAACTGAACATACCAGAGGAACATTGAGAGAATACACATCCTTAATTTGATCGATACTAGTGCCTCTTCCGGAGTGATTGAAGAAAAACTTGAGCATGTAATTTTCCATCTCAAGATATTGATCCTTTGGAAGGAAGTGTTTTTGACGACCACTTGGTGCTATGAACATGGAGTGCCAATTTAGTTTTCCGAGTCCTGTGGAAAGCACCTCATTGATAAATATAATCATCTAGGGCAGCTGAATTGAATACTGAGTCAGTGATTTGACTCCCTGGGCAATGACAGCCCATCGTTTCCATACATTCATTACATGGCCAATGTCGCCAGATTTCATTGCGGCATTCCCCTCAACAATAGTTGCAAAGTCCGATAGCCTCAAAACAAGATTAGATAGCTTGGGATTAGATTGTGACATTGCCTTTTCTTTGGCTTCGGGGGAAAAGAATCGCTCATATGTGTTGTCGACGTGCTCCTTGATTGTTTCACTGGATAGTTTGGGGAGATCTTTTGTTAAGGGTCGCTGCTCAGTCCCCATGACGACCCTAAGAGAATATTACAAATAAGGGCCAATTAGTAACAAGGCAAAATGGGATTGAAATGAAAATAGAGAAATTGGAAAAAAACTCACATGATGCAATAGATCAAAGAAGATTTGTAAATTTTTTCAATATTTTTTATCATAAGGGTGAAATATTTATTGTCTGTCATCTTATTTTCACGGATTCTTAGACTGTCAAGAAATCTCCACAATGCCGAGCCGCATGCATCAGAAACATCACCAATATGTTTTGAGTATATTGCCTGACTTATGTTCCACATAGTATGTGCCCCTCCTAAGATAGTCAGCACATTTTCCAGGCTCTCCTCGACGTGTCTTCTGGGAATGCATTGGTTACGAAGGGTTGAAACATTTGGGCAAGTTCCCAGGTCACCATCTACCACTTGGAGCCGAGACGCAAAGCTGGTGGCAGACATGTTTGACTGATCGGTAATTGCTTCAAAGACCTCACCAGCTCCTTGGGCTGAGTTGTCCGAAGCGATCATCAACTTGAGCATTGTTATGTCTGGTTTTTCACTTGATATTGGCTCAACAGCGGGAGGCTTGGTATGGATTGAGACAAGTCAATCAGATTGAGAAGCGAGGTATTTGAGCAGAGCTTTGGAAATTTGGCTTTTGATCACCAATTCCCATGAGACTTCTTCCTTGACCTTTGGAAGAAGCATTTGTGGATGGACATTTTGTCATTGCTTCACGATAGGCCTCCAAAGTAAGATCAGCACTGGGGATTGAGTCGATGAGTGATTGGCTAGGGTGATGGATATATCCCCAGGTGCCATGGAACATCCAATTTGTGCGATCAATCGACTTTGCATGGACTTTCTGTTCAAAGTCAAGGTTGTCCATGCAAATGAAGGGAGCAAGAGTTGGTACTAGAGACTTCGATAAACTTGCGGAGACCTTCTTTTGAGATTTTTTGCTAAGGTAGTTTAGTGCAAGATGAGCCGTCTTTCAAGATGAACAGAGGCCGATATATTGCAAGAAGGTATTGACTCAATCAGTCACTCCGCACGCAAGGAAGGTAACAGCGTTTGCCAGCTGCGGCGATTTGCTACATAAGAAACCATTGAGCAAACCGTCTTTGCAACCTAATAATAAAAAAGAAATATCTTCAGTTTCATACCCGCTATAAGATTCAGTTTTTCCAATGAACTGACCATGTATGCTTTTTTGTGGTAGTTGAAGGGTAAGCTGGAGTCTAGATTATTGTTTGGATCTATTTCACCAACATCCTTGTCTGGTTGGGGGATATTTTCATTGGTGTTGTCAGAATCTTCTTTGACCTCTTCCATTTTTTTTCTGTGGTTGATCGACTGTTCAGCTTTCTGAGAATTAAATTGAATAGGAAGAGCATGTACTGTGTGGTAGGGATGTGATCTTGCTCCTTCTTTGAATCGGACCAGAAACGAGACTCAGATACGTCCTTTGGGTTATGATAGGCTCCATTTGGGTAAGCGCCACTGCGTGGCTTTTGAGCAATTGTAATTCGGGGTTTTTTTTTCGTCCAAGTAAAATTAACAATTAGCAACAGAAAATTATATATATAATAAAATAAAGGAAATGGTTGGGACATACCTCTCCCAGTAATCATTGCCCAATGGCTTGTTGCAAATAGCATTGCGGATTGTTTTGAGAAGCAATACCGTTGAGGGCCAACCGGTCGAAGTTCACCAGTATTGTCGTAGGAAGGCCATGTGGCTGCTGCTACTGCTGACGAAGGATTTCGGAGTGAGGTCCATCTCTTTGATGAGGTTGCAAATTATTTGTAACTTAGACTCTTGCGTCCTAACTGTCTTTGGTAATCTGATTGAAGCCGAGGTGGTTGGCACGGCAAATTATACTGAGAATGGTTCTGGGAGGGGTGTGGATGTATGTGCAAATAGGAGACTGTTGGGAAGGATCGACACGATAAAACGGAGAAGACAAAAAAGATTGAAAAAAAGAGGAGAATGTTGAAAAAAAGAGGAAGACGTTAGAAAAAAAGAGCATGTGATCGGAAAAAAAGGGTGGCTCAAAAAGTCTTGGATTTTCCACTTTCTGACCCAAGTGACAAATGTAAAATTAAGAAATAAGGGATTTTGGAAAAAATGTACAGGTGTGATGACGGTGGAATCTGAAGCTTTTGAGTAGGTAGGCAGAACAAAAAGAGGCACTGCTTCAAACTGTTCAAATCTTGAAGGAACTAGGTTGGTGGCAGTATTTTTCATCGGCAAAAGACATGTTCCACCACCAAAGTGTGGTGATCCTGTCAGGCCAAACTTCCTGCTTAGTCGTAAGTCCCTCTCCCTGCGGTCGCGGAACACGCTAAAACGTGGTGACCAGGCAGGGTCCGGGACTTTGATAAGTTCGTAATGAAGGGGGTGTGAGGCCGTGCTGGAGTAGCGAGAGGAGAGGTGGAGCTTGTGAAGAGGCTAAAATTCATGCAACCCCCATTATTAGGCAGATTTTATGCCATCGGGGGTCAAATCAAGGCCCAATTGTGATTTTTAGTGAAGAAAGAGGGCGAAGCCATGCCAATTTGACGCTAGAATTCAAAGGGTTGATTATACTTGGATCTAAGCCCCCTTACTCTAGCTGCTTATCAAACCCATCTCAAAGTCTGTAATCACGACAGTTTGAAAGACCTGCCCCTTGATGGTACTATACAAATGTGTAAGGAATCTTAAAATTAATATTTAAAGAGATATGGCTGATTTCAAGATAGAGTTACCAAGTACAGTAGTCTCTATCAGACCTAGATCAATAAAAGTCAATAGGGTAGCAGACTGTTAATAACTTTGGATAATAGTTGATAATACAATCTAGTGGGACTGATTATTTGAAATAAGGTAAAGAAACTAATAATACTAGTTGAGGATGATCAGAATTGGGTCGCTAACTTAATGAAGCCCCTCTGACTTTGGAGGGGGGACAGCTGTCCCGCAGGGACGTAGTGTAGCATAGCGACCCAATCTAACTTAATGAAGTCCCTTGTCTTCGGAGGGGGGACTGAAGTCCCGCAGGGACTTATGCCCAAAGTCGCACCTCCGGCTTGAGAGAATTAGGATTTGAGTAGAGAAAATTTTTAAAACATCCCTCAAATTTATACCAAAGGTTTTCTTGCAATTCTGTCTTGGCAGATATGACCACAATATTTTTCCACTTCTCAAATTGTAACCAAACATGAACAAAATCCAAAACACAAGGCTTTCCTTGCAAGGTGAAGTTGTGTTTTTTGTCTGCCAATCACCAATCATGTATTTAGAATTCAATACATCATTGTGTTGCTTCCAATACAACTCAATGCAGTGCAGTCTTTCAATATTGCTTTGATCATGTATTGGCTGTACCGCATGAAAGGTCAGTGTCAGAGATACTGTATAAACAGTAACACATATTTTTCATTTCCCAAGATATGGAAAATAGCTTAGAAGACCAAAGGATGGTAACAGGTTAAATCTGAGGAGACCAATAAAAGGAGGTGGATCATGCACACATTTTCTTCTGCAATGATGTAGAAGTAAAATTGATAATGAGGGGGCTATCGAGCAATCCTTAAATAAAGCCTTAAATTCCTAATCCTCTCAAGCCAGAGGCGCAACTTTGGGCATAAGTCCCCCCTTCGGAGGGTCCCTGCGGGATTTCAGTCCCCCCTCCAAAGACAAGGGACTCCATTAAGTTAGATTGGGTTGCTACACTACACTACACTATTTGCCAAAAATAGTGTAGCGTAGCGATTTTTTTTTTCGCCACCTGTGCTGTAGCGTTAGCGGTCCTAGGGGCTGCTACATTGCGCTACAGCCCTTTGTAGCGGGTTTTTACTGCTAACAAGGGCTGTAGCGCTTGGACCGCTAACAGCTACGGCAAAAGCCGTTAGCTGTTAGTGATTATTGCTACGGGTAGTGTAGCGACCCACCGTTGGGATGATAGCTGATGATTGTTAGATTTCTGGTGCATGCCCTAAAGAGGGCTTCTTTGTTTTCCTTCCATCTCAGATTTGTTAGGCCCCCTTTCCAGCTTGTATTTCATCTGTTCCTCTCTGAAATATAAACCTGACTTTCCAACGCGGGAGCTAAACCCAGGCGCTATCCTGGACACAATTTTGCAAGTCCAACCGGGGCGCTAAACCCAACGCAAAAGTAGAAATTGGCCTTGCGGGAGCTATAGCGTTTCCAGATCTGGCATTGCTATAGCTCCCGAGGTGACACCTGTCACCAACCTTCCTTGTGAACACCTCCCCCCTCACATCACCAGCGCAGGTGCCCAAATCAAGCAACCTGCGCTGGAATTGATCCTCGATTGCGGTTGCTAAACGCGCTCCGCAGTCGTCGAGGATCCAAATGTAGCGCCCAACCCAACCTCCCACATTGGAGATGGTCTTAGTTCTGAGCCCATATCTACTGGACATGCTCTTGAGTCCCTCAAGCTAGTTTATCTAAGTCCTTGAGTATACTCTACTCTTGATCTTTCTGCTCATCTTCATCTTTACCTTTGGCCTTTGGCCCTCAAAATCTTTCACAGTTAAAAGCCGAATGCTCTACCAAAATAGATGATGATGATGATGATGAAGGGAGGGCAATTTTCTGCAGGGGGATGTTCTGTGGCCTGCACCAATCAGCACAGCATGGTTGTCATGGTTGCAAGACAACCCCAGGCACAGAGCACAGCATATATGCCTTCTGATATACACCTCAACCATACAGTACAGCCGGCATGGATTCTGATATGCACCTCAGCCACACAATTCACAGCATACAGTGTTTCTAGGCATCCCAGCACCACTGCATGCCAGAACCTTCCATCTGATTCCCACAACACTTCATTCCTTCTTCCCTCCTCCCATATAATTCCTTCCTTCTTCCCCTCTTACTGAAATACTGAATCCTAGACCCTATTCCATCCTGATAACACCCTTTCTCCTAATATAACTTTGGTCTTCCTTCCCATTCCTGATGGCAATAAGTTGTTGATCCTCAATTTTTGTCCTTCTGTCATACAACAGACTCAGCACTAAGGATCCCACAGTTGGATCTTCCTTTCATTTACTCAGGATACTTTTCTAACCTACTTTATAGCCTCAGCAACATTCAAGCTTTTGGCTAATCCTTGGGTTACATATCACATCACCTGTATATGCACCCTCAGCAATCTTCAGAGCTTTTCTCGAAGCAAGTACTTTCAGCTTTGAAGATCCAAAATCACATTGATTTTCAGTTATGCAAACAAATGCAAGACCAATACCCCTTTTACCGTCTTTTTGGCATTCCTTTCTCATGCGCTTACTTCCTTTCTGGATTTGCACACTTCATCTTTAAACTTTCAAACTTTGACTTGCACAGTCCTCAAACTTCAAACTTCAAATAACACTTCCTTTGCACCCACCGCCCTTTACAATGCTTGGTCCTCAGTCATGGACTTGCCTTGATTTCCTGAACTCAGAAGCTATGACCTCCCTCTCTCATTTCTTCTGCTTTGACCCTATGACTTCATGTCTTACCTTTGTAGTACTAGTTGTATCAATGGTGGGTCGCTACGCTACCTGTAGCGGGTAGCGTAGCAATAATTCCTAACAGCTAATGGCTTTTGCCATAGCTGTTAGTGGTTCAAGCGCTATTGCTACACGCTGGCGTCGCTATGCTGCGCTACTACCCTTTTTAGCGGTAAAAACCTGCTACAAAGGGCTGTAGCGCAGTGTAGCGGTCCCTAGGACCGCTAACGCTACAGTGCTGGCAGAAAAAAAAAATTGCTACACTACACTAATTTTGGCAAATAGTGTAGCAACCCAGCACTGGTTGTATTTCCTATATAAGCTTTCTACTTCTATGCTTTAATATTTCCTCATCAAAATAAGATTATAGTTTCAAGCATAAATTGATTCTGCCTTCTTTGAGCCTTGCCATTGCAAACCATTTCAGTGTTCTTACTCTAAGTCCCTCTGAGCCTAGTAACTCTTCTTCAAAATAAAGAAGACCAGTAACTCTTCTTCAAAATAAAGAAGACCAGTAACTCTTCTTCAAAATAAAGAAGACCTTCAAACAGTCAGTCCCCTATTCAAACTATCTCCTTTCCTTTCTTCCCTCAATAGTGCCCACCTGTCTCTTGTACAAGACACTGTGTGACACCTTCCCAGCTTTATGTTGTCCTTCCAAGCTGTATGTGACTACATATAATGTGATGATCCCTTCTCATATATATATTCTCCTGTGCATGCCTCTATCCCATCACAATACTTCTGCCACTTACTTTTGGCATTGTAATGCAAATAGAGCACCACACAACGTACAAGTATCTGAAAAAATTCAATAATTCCAGAAGCACCCACATACATTGAAGAACTTCCTGCTATTATTCATGATCAAATTGATAAAATATTGAATGTTCAAGCAGATGGCCACTGTGGATTAATGTCTGAGAAGTTGCTTTTATCTTGCATCAGGGTCAATAAGCCTTCCTGGACATCCAAAAGGTCACAACAAGATAGTGCACTTTCAGAATAATTTCCTAGTTTGGTGGTATCCCAGTTAAACTAGGATGCACCCAACCAAATTAAAGGTGGTTGGATGCCAACTGATGAAATAGTGCTGGAATTATTTAACTTAACTAAGTCCCCTCTGGGAGGGGGGCCCTCGCCAGAGGGGACTTATGACTTAAATCACATTCCTTGCGTGAGCAGGAAGTGAATTTTCAATGAAAATTGTCACTTTTTTTTTGTAATTCTCATTGCCTCACCATCATACATCACAAAATTATGACGCCTATATGGCTGTATAGCCATCACTCTAGCCTACCTTTTGCTCTTTTGTTTGTAATTTTTGGCACCCTCTGACCATCATCAAGTGGTCAAAGAAGGAAGAAATATAAAAAAAAACTTGGATTTGTAAGTATATCATCCCTAGCCTGTCAAGACTTTGACATTGAATGCCTTTGGTGATGACAAGTGATACATATATCATGAATTTAGAGAGTGAAGGCTGTCAGAACCCAGTCGGACATCCAAGGAAATTATGTACTTGTCCGACTGGGAAATTTGAGCCGGTCATCCCAAAGGTCAGGGTGAGCCAACTTTGAATCAGGATTGGAGGAGAATGGCCTGATCAATCTAGGCCAAATTTTTGATAGATTGACGGAAAGATCAAGGCCTAACAATGATTTAAAAATGGGGCAAAATTTTTGATGGGGGGCGGAGTAATAGGGGTTTTTTGGTGTTTACCACCAAAATCCAAATACCACTCACACCAATTTTCTGACATAAGTCACAAGTCCTCCCTTTGGGAGGCTTCCGCGGGGTTGCTGGATCCTCCCGCCAATGGTGGGCTTGGTTAAGTTAGTGAAATTATATTCCCAGTCACAGACCCCTAGAAAGTTTCAACTCCAGTAAGTTATTATTATAATAAATACAAAAAAAATATGTTGTAAGTTATACACATAACAATATTTTACTTACTATTCCAATGTGTCATCTCCAAACTTATGCAATTTTCACGCTCATGTCTGGTTTACAAGATGATTTACACTGAAGGGCAATTTTTACCCCTCAATTACTGATTTGGTTGACTTACATGCCATTGTTCCTTTATTTTTGTGTTTCAAAGTGTTAGAAATATCTTTGTAATATTTTTGATTTTTGTTGCACATTCAATGTAGCATTTATGATGATTGAAAAATGAACAAGAAGGATGATTGAAACAGCATCCCCAGATCAAAGTTTGACAAAAATTTGGACTGGTATTAAGACACAACAACCTGTCAACATCCAATGGAAATATGGTTGATCTGGGGGGTGGTTGGTTCAATTGGGGGGGGGGGAGGGTCATGTCTTCAACACCCTTTTTCCACATGAACCCTGTCAGCCACTGAGGTTACCAAAAAGCTAACCCACATGACTGCAGAAGATTAAATCACATTAGTCTAGTTGGTAATTCACCAACTAGACTATGCAATAGATCCAGGGGACAAGAGTTCAATCTCTGACCTTATCATTATTTTTTAAATTAACTATTATAATTATTTCTTAATTAATTTTCTGAATATGATTCACACCAAGTGTGATCGAATTCAGATGATTAAAATTTAACTATTTACCCAATAGGCTATTTAGCCTATTGGGTAAATTATTCTTATTACTTCATAAACTCCTAATCTAGAATGATTGTGAAATCCTATTTCACAATCATAAGGTCTCACCCCACTGGTTGAGATCAATAGATTTTGTACTAACTAGGGTAAAAGGAGGGAGACCTTCTTATGTCTCCCCCCACTGTGATTATCCTAGCCTGATTCCTGAATAGCTTACGCTTGAAAGTATAAAGTATACTTATAAGGTAACTGGGGCTTTTAAACTCGACTCACCACTCTAACTTTCCGACACAACTTTCTCCTTTTCCCTTCTACTCCTCTCTATCTATTCCTCGCCAAACCAACCACCTCTCTGTCCTCCGACTCTATCTTCCCTTCCATCTCCCACTCTAACCTCCAACTCGACTGAGAATTCAATTCGGATCACCACAGCTGAGATAGTATCTCGACCAGTAGCTTGCCCCATCTCCGAATAGACAAAGAGCCGGCAATAATCTTCTAAAGATTATCTGTCACTTGACTTCTGAAGTCAAGGCACTAGCCCCTCCGCTCATCAGCGTCAAGGCATGCTAAACTTTTCCTCTGTAAAAGGAGTGATTAATTTTCAACTGACTGTCACTTTAGAGATGTCGGCTGACAAACCCTCAAGCTCCCCAATTTTGTGGTCAGAGGATGTTGTAAGATAAACTTAAGTACCATTCCAGAAGAATAAATATAATTTTGTTGGAATTCTCACCTCCTGCCCTCTGGAGTTCTTTTCATTCATATTCAATTTATTTTTCTTATTAATTTCTCAACGCCTTCTGTTCTGTCCCACAAGTAGGCCCTTGTAACTAGTATTTTATAACTAGCTGGTTTCTGAGAATCAAAAATCACCTGTTCTTCCTTGAACAGTTCCTTCTAAAAGCATTTTTAATCCCCCCAGTCGTGCCAATCTATAGCCTAGGGGTATTTAACCCCCTTCAGCTGAAGTGGTCTCCTTACTCCTCAAGACTCTTATTACTCGTGTAGACTTAATATTCTAACAAATTTATATGGCATCCTTAGCCAAATGCATTTTCCAAGGCATCCACAAAGCTAAAACAATACTGGTCTGAAATATGCTTTGATGATGGCAGACTTGGGTATGTCATGTGACAATTAATTTTTCACAAGCTGGAGGAAGTACATGCACAAGATGGGTATAGTAATTGGGAATTGAACTGGTAAATGTGGCAGTTCTGGCCTCATAACCGGTAAAAGCAGGTGAAAAATAGGTACCACCTACACCACATGCAAACAGCAGCTAAATATTCCAAATCACCCTCTGTTGAATTGCTGGAATGCAGGCTTCAAAGAAACACAACACCCCAGGCTGGTTGACAAAATTCCCTTAATTTGATTGTGTTAAATGTGCGGCCGAATTCACTAGAGGGTTATCATACATAATTACCCCTGGTTTGCAGGTGGTTCCAAATACACTATTGTAATGGGCATCTTGTCTTCCCATAAAGGTATAACACCAAGCCATAAAAAAGCTTAACAAACACCTTATGTGGAAAATAAAAATAGAAGCCTG
This sequence comes from Puccinia horiana, assembly GCA_001624995.1. Classification (NCBI taxonomy): domain Eukaryota; kingdom Fungi; phylum Basidiomycota; class Pucciniomycetes; order Pucciniales; family Pucciniaceae; genus Puccinia; species Puccinia horiana. The sequence goes on from LWDY01000012.1 coordinate 739,871, forward strand.
AGCACCCAAGGTATTGCAGCCTGTAAAACTTTACAGTTATCCATCTTTCCTCAAGGGTCTGTGTCAGAATTTAGGCCCCAGTTCCCCTTCTCTCTCTGACCGCTCTCATTCTCCCCCTTCCTGATCCTGTAAGAGCTTGGTGAACCCTTCACTGTATGTCTGTTGGAGAGGCACTAGATGAGCAATAGGTCGGGCAATGTTCTAGTACCAGGGTGTCATTGCTAGCAGAGAAGGAGGAATCACTCAATCCGTAACTACAAGATATGGGCTAAAGAGCCCAGAGAGAATCATCAGAGGGTAGAGAGAGAAAGAGATAACTCATCTAGCATCGGTAGCAGAGAAGGAGGAATCACTACCAAGCTAGGAAATGGGAAAGGCCTACAACTAAATGTAGCTGTGGCCGCTGAGATTATGTAATCTAATCTGTTGTGCCTTTTGAGTAATGGGCAGTGCAGGGAGTCTCATAGATTCTTCCCTCTTTCACTCTTTCCTCTTGTTCCTCAAATAAATCAATAAAATTGAATCAATTTTTCCTGCTGGGTGACAGTGAAGTTTCCTCCATTCAGATGATAAATTTTCCTTTCCACAAGCAGTGTAGTCTCGTAGTTGCATGTTTCATATCCTGGTCTAGTGCAGTGATTCAGATGAGTTGTTTGTGTCCTGTCCCATGTGTGACAGATGATTGTCTTTATCTCAGTTTCTCCTTGGTGTGAAATAAATCATTGAGTCAGAGCATTTCCTCTTTGGAGCTACCTCTCTGAGAAAAAACTAGCCAAAAAATCTCCTTTTTCATTCTCTCTCTCTCACTTCATTCCCACTACCATCCACTTCACCATCACAAATCTCAACATCTCAAGTCGCAGCACATCCATATCTACTTGCTTAATAGAATGGGTCTGTGTGTACATGCATGTATCAAATAGTGAAAACAAGCTTTAAATAAATAAAGTTTAATTGATCTCATTGCAATGGAAAAGATATTGTCAAAGTGTCCAAAATTTCTCAAAAACACAAAATTTAATTTAGTGGAGGACTTCCTGTGACCAATTTGGAATCTGGAATCCTAGATTGTAAATCTTATTTGGTGGTAAAAACTTGATTCAAAATAACTTTTGCCACCAAATTAAGTTTAGAATCTAGAAATCCACCTTCCAGATTTGTGACAGGAAGTCTTTCAGTGGCACAAAAAAAAGAAGCAACATTACAGCTAACCAGCACCAAATGTCAAGTAATGTTTTTACCCTTGCAGAGAGACATGGGCTGCAATTAATTCCACCATCTCTTCATCTTCGTTTCCACAAAACACCTTCAACTTCAGTCAATCTTGATTCAAAAATAAAAACACAAACAATCTGGAAAATTATATGAACATGCATAGAAGAACAACTGGATTTCCCACATGGAGAACAGGCCACACACCATCCTCATTAACCAAGCAGGTGAGCTTGGTAGGTGCTCTGTCAAAAATGGAATTTTGATATTGAAATCTGCTCAATGTCACTTACTGGCCCTCAGACTGCAGGGGCAGATGAGTACCGTCTCTTCTTTAGAAGCCTTCACTGCACAAATTATCTTGTCAGACACGCCAGTCCAACAAGTGACCGGAACTTTTCTGTCCGACGAGCTTGGTGGCCCGGTGGTGGGGCGCTGCTAGACTCATTGGACGAGGCAGATCAAGTGGTTATTGCAGATGAAGCACAAATCTACTAATCTATTTTTTTTATGGGAGCAAAGACTCAATTGGCACATTTGCTTTCAAGACCAACGCGTTTGATTTGAGGGCTCCTTTGATCAAACATAACACTAGGTTTGGTAGGAGTTGTACTTGATTGAGTAGTGGAATGGCAAATATGACCGGGAAAAATTGAGTTTCATCAGTGTTTTTTTTGTCCCCCCAAAACATTTGCGTTGGTGGTTGACCCACTTGAGGTTTGAACTTGAAGTGCTACCTTTCGAGTCTCACGAGCCGCACCAAGCTGCCGGTAAATACAGTGTCAGACTTCAGACTTGGTCTGTTTTTCAGAGGCAAAGAAGTTGGTAAGTTGGGGCCCGAACACACCCAGTGTTTGCTGAGGAGATGATGATACTAGGGGAGACCAACAAGCGCATTGAGGCCGGCTTGGGACTCCAAATCCAACCAAGATACTGATTGCCTCCTGAATCGAAGCCTTAGTGGTAACAGACTGGTATAGGCAGGAAGAAATCAGGCTGGACTTCCGATGGAGGCGGAATGACCGGCTTGGAATAATCATGCGGCCTGGATGCTGACAGAAACTGAGGAAGCGGTTTGAAACGAAATGAGCAATGCCAACCACCAAGAAGGCTGGTTAGATTTCTGCTGGGCCATTTTTTTTGGTCGGCTGAATGGGCGAAAAGGAGTGTGCTAAGACCGGCAAAAAGCGTACCATCCGGTCAGTCGTGAGGTGACTATAGAGTGGGCTGGCAGCCGCAAGAAAACAACTCATCTTCAACCAAGCCTTGGGCTATAAATAGGGAGGGCCGTCGCTGCCTTGTTTCCACATCATCATCACTTTCCAGCCTTCCAAAAAACTCCAAACCACTTCCAACTGTTCAACTGTCCTCCAGCTTCTTCACCATCGTGTTATCCCCTTTGAACTCTCTGCCGGAAATTATCCAGACTAGCTGCAAGTCAACCAGTCAGCTTGAAAACAGATCTCGTGAGTAGTAACTTCTGGACTGATTCCCGCTTACCATCAACAAATCCCTGACTTTTGTGTTCAGATTTTTCAGTTTATTTGCAGTTTGAATTAATTTCAATACCCAACCGCTATAAATTCTTTCTACAAGATGTTTTGGAATATATTCTCAACACAACCTGTCGCTGCCGCCCAACCAGGCCCCAGTGGGCCTCTTTACAACGTGCCATTCGTCATTGCCAGTTCGTCTGGAGTGACCCGTTTTCCTATTAAAGAGCCAAGACAGCGTTCTGCTTTTGCCAGCAAGCTTGCACGAGCCCAAAAGACTAAGTGTGATGCTGCCAATGCCATGAGAGCTGAGCAACAAAGTCTCTCCAGAACGGCTCTTGAAGTTAATCCAATCCAACCAAAAATCGGCACGATGAAGAAATCTCCACTCAGTCCGAGCCAACACTCTTGTGCAGCCCTCTCCCCTATCCTCTCATCGCCATCAAAAATTTCCTCGTCACTTTCATCCTTGAACTCCGGAGGCTGTCAACAACTCCTCCAAAAACTCTCGCCTCCAGTCCCGGCCAAAACCACTCCCAAGAAAGCCTACAGCTTATCCCCCTCTTGGTGTTCACCAAACGTTCATACCGCGGCCCACAAACACAATATTTCCAGAAGCAAAACCCAAGCGACGGAAAACCAAATCCTCTCCGTCTTTCTCAAAAATAATGGCGGTTATCTGGATGATAGCGATGATGAGGACGATGACGATGACGAGGATGGAAGTGATGTATCTGCCAATTCACCAACAACTCCAGTTGCCTTCTTAGAAAGGGTCCCTTACAGCTATGAACGCTCTCGACTCTCACATTCCTCAAGCAGTTCCATCCAGAAGGGCGCTCGAAGCTCCTTAACCAACTCCAGTTGCAATTCATCTCCACAACAGTATTGCTGGAACCGAGTCCAACCCACCACACTTGTTACTCCAACCAAAACCAGAGTTTAATATACTTTTCACACAAGAAACCATACATAGTTTCATTCTCAATTAATAATCATCCCTAATTCCCATTCCTAATTCTCATTCTTCTTATTTCATCCAATCAGTAATTCAGTAATACAGTGTCTCTATTTTTTCTTTTTTCTCTTGATCCTTCCGACTCAGCTTCTTCTTGTAATGCCTCTCACCTCCTCTCACACTTTTAAGTGGGTTCTTGTGAATTGGTAATCAGACCCTTCTAACTAGATGTGGATGCGCGGGATCGAGATTAAGTTCCGAGTCAATAACTACGATTACTTGAGGATGAAGTGTTGAGAATATGACGGTGACCTATCTTGCAGCGCATTAAATCCCATTTATGAAGGAAAGCAAGCCGCTGCAGGAAAGTAGTCAATTCTATCTATGATATGGTGGAAGAAACCGAAAGTTCAAGATGCTTTTTTTCTCATGGTTTTTGTTATTCATTGACGGCAAGTACCTTTTGGTTTTTCAGGGTATGTAGAAAAGCAGCAAGGGGTGAATTCGGGATTGCAATTTGGAGCAATGTCGCGTCGTTGTTTTTTGAGGAGTAAGAAAAAATTGGAACGGGTTGAATTAGTTTTTGTCACGTGATTTACGATCATAAGCCAATGAAAAGAGCTAAACGACTCACGTAGAGGACATTATTGCAACTAGTATGTTATTCAAGTCGAAATCGTCGCGACCAAAAGTAATGAGAAAAAACAAATTTTTGACGCGAAAGAAGAAATTATTTAGTTGGGCACTGCAATCATGAGAAGCGGCAACCAAGCCGAATTCAAGTAGCTTCTCAACATAAGACTGACCGGATAAAGACTTCTCCTAGTGATCCCACTGACTGCCCATTTTGATATTCTTCCGTGTTAGCTAACTGGATTGAAAACCATTTGATTCGATAGGATAAATGTAAAAAGTAAGTTCCTCAACATTAGCATACGGAGGAGTGAATGGCAAAAAGTCAACCGAAGTGCGATAAAATAAACTTCACCTGTAAGTTCATGTAATTGTCAACGCTAACTAGGTATCCTTTGTATTCCATTCCCCATTTCAGTTTGACCACGCATTCTTTTCCAGTCAAGTCTTGAAGGAAAGGCTTGAGTGGATTCGTTTGGACCGTCGGTTCAATTTGCAGATCGAAAAAAACGTTCAAGTAATGTTTTAGTCAGTATCGTTTTGTTATGAGAACGGTCGTTTTTTTTCGCGTCTGAACACGATCACGAGAAAGGCTTCCTTGCTGACCTTGGGATTGACTGGCTGGACCTGTCGATCAAGAAAAGCAAAAAAGCAAGATCCTATTATCAGCAAGTCAAGTCAAAAATTCCGGCGATCAGATGATCCTGATAAGTGAACTGACAACACTCATGATGAAACGCTGATAGTTTTCTTCCTTCGATTGCTTTTGGTTATCCAGTTGGTGGGTGTCCTCTTAGAGTGAGGTTTCGGCAGTGATACTTTCGACCGGTGGAGCTCGTCGGGGACAAGATGGGCTCAGAGACCACGACTGGCAAATCACACAGCTATCACACACATGTCCCCGGTGCCCCTCAAAAGCTACAAGAAAATGGGCCAAGCTTGAGAGCAACTCCACCGGGGGAGCTTTCCTAGGTTTACAGTGCGTGTTAGGTCATAGTTTCAGCTTTTCCCTTCTCTCCGCTCTCAGTCTTTCTCTTCCTGATTCTTCCCACTTCCTCCGTCTCATACCCCTTCCCCAATCAAATAAATAAAACTAGGTATGTTGTCCTGGTGCGAGACAGTGCAGTCCCCACTCTGAAAAGAAATGCACCCTTTCTATAAACAGTGTAGCCTTGTGGTCAGATATTTTATTTCCTGGTCCATTGTAGTGATTCAGATGAGATTTTTTGTCTTGTCACATGTGTGACAGATGATTGTTCCTAATTTTCTGATCTGTTTGTCCTTGTTATGAAATAAATCCTTGTCATCACAAAGTTGAAACCATCATCTGTTACTTGCTCCTTGGCACAGAAAATCCCTCCTCAGTCAGATCCCTTTGTCTGTCTCTTTACTTGTAGAGCTGAAAATACAACAGTTATTAGAGCAAGGCTATCAGATTAAAAGTAAAATACATTCTGGCAGTGCAATGAGTAATGAATGAAATGATTGAGAAGAAACCGTTTTTTGATTAAATAGTAGAAAGTACAGGTGGTTGCAAGCAGACATATTCTGTAGCATAGGACTATCCCTATTTATGGCAACTCCTTATATTACTACAACACCCTCAAACTCAACAGGAAACCAACTTGGACTACCACTTTCCGAGCAGCATGCGGTATTGGGGACAAATCCTTGGCAATGATGCCCACAGAGACCTTGCCAGAGGGGTAGTGTAATAGGAATAATTTAGGCAGTATATCATTCAGATCCTGAGATATGGCATTTGTCTTTGCTGTTGAATAATGTCACTGGCACCACTGGCTTTCAAGATCTTTGTACCTTTTGTGGTCAGGTTTATCCAAGTTTCTGGTTGGCAGCTTTGGATCAAGGTCTTCTTCAAATTTATGATTATTTGGAAGATACCACGGAGGAATTAGCCAATGTGTCTATGTCTCCTTTTTATCTAAGAAATTTATTCAGGATACTTTTAGCCACATGCCAACCTTCAGACCCCCTTCAATTATGGAAGTTCCCATTCAATTGGATGATAGAAGATTGGATTCATGGAGCATATGACAATGAAGCATTGATGACAAAAATAATCATTGAAACAATCAACCCCATACTTCTCCAGAATGGTCTCCAGAGTGTATATTGATCCTTTCCAGATCTTCCAAGAGATAATACCTCAGCTGGAAACATAAATTTGAATAGAAATTGGATGTTCAAGTTGGTAGAAGAGGAATCATCCTTTGATGTGAATCCAAATGAAATCAATACTGCAAATCTCTTCAATTCTAATTTCTCAGCAGAGATTGACCTATGATAGAATCATTGATGCAGGCCATTTGTAAAAACATGCCTGCTTCTTCATTGATGTTCCTAGTGGATCCGGTAAAAAAATTCTTTATAAATTTCTTCTGGTAAGTGTAAAATTCACAAGAACTTGAGGATTTCCATATCATGTGATGGGAGTGGTGTGTTTTGTTTAACCCCTCACAATGAAATGCACAAATTCATATTGATTTTTTGTTTGTTTGGATTTTTAATTTAAAAGGAATAGCAGCAATGAAAATTCCACATGGGAGGAATTCTCAATTCACTTTTGGAATTCTACCAAGGCTTCTAATTTTAAATTCAGTTCCATCAATTGAAAAACATTCACAGAAAGCTAATGCTCTCAAGAGGGCAAAATTGATTATATGGGATCAAGCTCCAATGACTCTTAGACTGTGAGCCTGTGTCTCCAAAGTGACATCAACGAACAAGGGTTGTGGATCTCAAAGATTGGATGTCTCAAGAGAAAGATAAATACAATCAACAGAGAGAAGGAGAGAAGGAACCAAGGAAAAAGAATTTAAAGTCAAAAGTTAAAAGGTGAGAGATATTTTTCAGCCCCCGCTCACCCCCGCCCTTTTGACCCAGGCAGCCTGGTGTTGGCTAATTGGTGTGGTTGTCTCATCTCCTCCGATCTTTGCCTCCTGACGTTGGGGACAGTTAACCTCAGTGCGGGGGTTGGGAAAAGTCGGCTCGACGTCTGCCATTGCAAAAAGCAGATGTTGAGCTGGAGCTGCTGTGTACCCTGGTTCAGAGCATGTGACACTACAGGAACTACTGCAGTGCATGTTCTCATCCAATCAAGGTGCTAGTGATTTGGACAAGTGAGGAGGATTTGGGGGTTCAGCTTTATTTATCATTAGATCAGGTTTCAGCTTATTTCTAGTTTAAGTACCAGTTGTAGTATTTCCTTTTTGTTCCTCACTCATCTTCTCATCTTCTCATCTCTTCAAACTACACCACCACTCAGGTGACTATCCTGCTTCCCTTTGCTGGTCAAAATCTTTCCTAACTTCTAACCAGCTCATCAGTGTGTTCTGGTATTTCTCAGGTGACTATCCTGCTTCCCTTCCCTCATCAAACTTTTTCCTAAGTTATCTTCAGCTCATCAGTGCATTCTGCCACTGGTATTTCTCAAAGCCTGTATTGTAAGTACTATGAATCAACCAGGGCTTGAACCAAGGGAAGTTTCAAGAAAAAGCAGAGTGCTTATTTCTGATGTAAGGTTAGTTATACAGTATGTAAGGTCAAGATATAATTTTAAAGCCTCAATATTGAGTAACTAATGATACAGAGGAGTGACTACTAATATAATCTGGTCTTATAAGGTAGCTAACTATAAGAATTAATAGTATGCAGTGAATGTCTGCTAAGCAAACCTGGCAAGGAAGTAAAAACCAGCAGGAGGAGAGCCTCCTTATACAGACAAATGTGAGTACTTTTAGGTGCAGAGGAAATAAAACAGGGTACACATCCATGGGCCCATACCTGCTCAGCCCATGTTTCCGCATCATTCAGTACAAAGTGGTGTCAGAATAGTGAAATACAGGCAAGTGATGTCATAATATGCAAGAAAAGGTGGGGAAACTATATAAGATTGGTGTCACAATATCGAAAATTTTTTCAGGGAAAGAAGATGGGGACGTGCGGAGAAGCTGTGGGAAGGGGAGCTTTGACTGATGACAACAGATGCCATCATCAATAATTTGACTTAGGAGCTTGAGTATAGAAAGGATTGAGTTCAAATATTAACACTTTCCTTCTCTTAAACCCATGCCAATCTTGGTTTGGAGTTTGCGCAATGTGAACACCACACAGCTCAAACATAACACTAGATTGAGTAGGTTGAGAGGAATGCCAATTTTGACAGGGAAAAAATTGAGTTTGATCAATTTAGATGTGTTGTTCAGTGAATTGTTTTTCTCCTCAAAACATTTGGATTGGTGGGTTGGTGGTTGATAGACTCTATTTTGAAGTGCCCTATCCCAAGCAGCAGGTTCCAAGCCATATGCCACAGCCACTCCAAGATAAGGGTGCATATCTCACGCAAAAGTGTTTGTCTTACGCACAATTGTTCTAATTGACGGTTGACCAAGATAGACTTTGTGTGGCGAAAAATGTGTTCGACTTCTTGACACATAAGCAGGCATGTTTGTGTTAACTTGTATAGACTAAACGAGCAGACATGTATAGTAACATGAATAGTGATTGAACGAGAAAAGAGTAAAGTAAGGGGTGGGTGAGTTTTGCAAAGTGGATTTCACAATGACAAAGCCTTGCAAAATTACTGGTACCACCGCCACCTTGAATTTCGCAAAGCCCTTCTTGCAAAGCAGCCCTTGCAAAATCCTGCTTTGCAATCCTCCACTTGTGTAGCAAGTGTTGAGAAAATTGCACCCTTTCCATCAACATCCCGCTTGCACAGGGTGCAAACACCCACGTTACGGCACCCAAATTGAATTTTGCGCCTGCTGGTGGCCATACTGGTCTCAGCTCACCCACACCCAAGCACTGATCCAAAAGGTAAGACCACCAAAAGCCACTGCCAAGAGGCCATTCCCTCAGTCTCTATTGCCTCCCCTTCATCCCCATCTCTCTATCCTCCCTCCACCCATCCACACCATCCACATTCACGCACTCCTTCAACCCATTACCGCCGCTAATGCCACCCCCCAACGCAGAAACAAGGGCAATTTCCCACCCCTTCCATCGGGAGACACAGCTCTTGCCCCCACTAATTCAGCTCCCGACCCATCACAACAGCCAATCAATGGGGAATCCATCCCAATAGAGACTGGCGCCAACGCGGAATTAAACCGGGGCAGCTCCAAGAGCCTCCCCAACTGGGAGCTGCCATTGGACATGGACAAGCACCAGACTTTCATTGACCATGATTGTGAGCTGGATGATCAAGGCTACCCCATATACCCCAGCCGCTCCACCACATACGTACAGCCATCCGGGGTAGATATTGTAAACTTCGGCTCAGTGGAATTTTCAAAGCGTAGTACTTATGAATATTGCGCCGACAAGACGTGGGTGATCATTCGCACCTATTGTCTTGGAGTAATGATCTGCGATCGGGACGAGTGCGACTACGCCGGCCCTCCCCCCACTGGCCAGGGCAAGATAGAAGAACATCTGGCAAGGTAAGTGTTTTTCCTAACAATCTAACCATAACACAAAACTAATGAACCACCCCACCATCACAGGAACCCGACATGCCCAGGCTCTGCCGGCAAATGTACCGGGACCGTTGAATGGCAGCGCTGCAGCGGGACCCGGCTACGGTTTGATCACAACCTCCTGACAGGCTGGGGCCTCCTTCGGCACGAAGGGCTGCACAACCACCGTTGGCCCGCGGCAAAGAAACCACCCCCCTTGGCTCTCAAGAAGCTGACAGCCAAAATCAGCGAGAACTCCAAGGCGGGGGCCCTGCAACTCAAGGTCAGGAAAGTCCCTAAGAATAGGTTCTAACCCAATGTGAAACCGGCTGACTTCCTCTGGTTTCCAGATTGGCAACCCCATGGAGTCCCAGGACGGATCAGGAAGCGTGCTCAATATACACGAGTCTCTAGCCAACTCCGATCGCCTTCGGCATTATCGTCGGGAAATCCTCAGGAAGCTCAACATAGCCCCCAACAAAGGCGACCGGTTCATTCATGAGATGTTCCTGTGGGACCAGTAAGTGATTCCCCTCCGGTACCATCATGATCAACAAGACAACAAAGCGTTGACGTATTTTTAATTTCCGGGAAAGGACTCGAGATAGTGTCATCCTCGTTTTGAACTGGACAGGAGCACTTCTCCTTCCAGACTCCATGGATGCGGGAGCGGCTCCTGGCACGGACGGGAAACAACGAAATGTACAGTGGGGGACTGATATCCGACGTAACCTACCGATTCTTTGAATCCGGCTACCTCCTCACAACATTGATGTTCTGCATCGATATTCTCCGATGGATTCCCATTCAGCTTATCTGGATACGCAACCTTACCGAGCAATATTACCAGATCCACTTTACGGTCCTCTTCGAGCAAATCAACAACTGTACCGCCGTGAAGACCGAGCGCGAGAATTTGGCAACCAACATCGTGGATTTCTCGGCCGCCCAGCGCAACGGGTATGTCTCCGCCTACATGGACGTTTTCAAAGAGAATGATCGACGAGTAGCTATTGGCCATTTGAAGGGATGCCACGAGCATTTTCGCCAGTCAGTGACCCGGGTATCGCGAAACCGCTCTGTCATCAAGGCGGATGAAGTGGTCAGTTAGATACATCACCTGTTTTCGTAAGATGACCAGCAATTGAAAGGTACTAACATTAAACTTGGGTCTTCTTAAGCCACAATTTCACCAGATGACGGAGCAGCTTCTGAAACGTACAGTCGATGGGGGGCCCTCCCATGAGGATAAGCTGGATGAGATCCGGCGTCGATTTCCCAAGGTCAAACGGTGGATCGATTGGTGGACCACCGCTGACGTGGAGGCCACCTTGTTTCCTAGCCGATGTTGTATGTTGGAGGACACCCCAGACGTTGAAGATGGACTCCCTGATACCACCAACGCCCAGGAGAGTATGCACAGGCTATACTACATGTTCAGGTGAGAAAATACTCCTCCCCCAGCCATATTTCTCAGATCTGTTCTAATTGCCATCCCAAAACAGCACGGGGAAGAAGTCCCTGTTAGTAGGAATGATTGAAATGTATGCTTTCGTCAAGTCTCTGGAGCAAGACTGGCAAGCCGTTATACGGGGCGTTCCCATTGAATACGGTGCAAAGCCCAATTGATGGAATGGATCAAACCGACCAAACGCCAGCGAGCAGCTCAGAATGATGGCCGGCCGCCGGATACCACTAGTGGGTTGTTAGATGAACAGCCTTCGAAGCGCAAGAAACTCGGGCGTCCTTCAAATGCACCCAACATCAACCATAACCCAGTGACAACATTGGTCACGTATGTTGCCTCTGCCAACTATCGATTACGCAACCGCTGCTGGTTGTACGCGGCTCTGGAGTCCCTTTATTCAGTTTACAGCCCACTCTGGCTGAAAGACGGAGGCGGAAAATCACGTGATCTCTTTAAATTACTGGTGAGCCACTTTACGTCGCGGTCAACCTTTGAACTCAAGGAGGCAGGGCAAATCCGATTGCTCCGGTTCGGGCGGTCTGTTTACCCAAGCAAAAAAGCTCCATCCTGAGTCACTTGTCGACGGGGCATTTGCCACATGTGACTACTTCATGGAGCTTCTGCTGTATCCGAAGCAGAACTCATCCAAATTGCTCGGGGGACTTTTCTCAGTCAATGAATATCGCAATTTCTCTTGCCTCAGCCATCGGGACCATGCAGCCGTTTCCGAGCACCCTCGAGGGGGCATACGAGCATTAACTGTCATAAAGATCAACAGACAAATGTTTGGGCGGAACGGGGTAGCTTTTGGCGCGGTCAAGGATCTGGTTTAGCGCTGGTTCAGTCAAGGTCTCAAGGGTGTGTCTGGCTTGCAATGCAAGCCGTGCCTCAAGGAATCAATGACCAGAAGCTTACTGGATGAAGATTCAAAGCTCTCTTTTGTGGAGGGCAAGTCACCTCCACACTCGTACTTCTTTCTTGAGGTGTGTAGCATCGTGGAAAAGGCCAAGCAGCAAGAGTTCATGTCTACTGTCGATTGGCCCTTTAAACTGGATGTAGCGGGCGAAGTTTACACTTTATTTTCGCGGGGGTTTTGGGACGGATCCCACTATTGGGGTAAGGTGCTCCGCTGCATTAATGGGCTCACAGGTGTCTGGCGGCACGACGATCGAAGTAACGGTGGTTTCGCGGAGATGGTGGATCTTGTACCTGGGAGCATAAGCGGCGCTCAACCGAATACGAGCTGGGTCATTTACTCCCGCCAATGGACCCCTCAAGAAGAGGATTTCGTGAACAAAAGCATTGCGAAAATCATTGAGGACAACCCGGGGCCTACCGTGAATATGGGTGAGACACTGAAAGTTGCATACGGCTCAACATCTGCAAAAGCCATTCCACATGGGGTGGCTTCAAAGCCAGGTAGGTTATTTGACTGCTTTCTTCCCACTGTGTTTGCTTTTTTTGCGGCCTTTCCTGACATGTGTTGCTTTGTAGGCGTGGAGGACTCTGAAGCCTTGAAGATTCGCCTGCGGTTGCCACCAGCGGCTGGAAATGCTGAGAAGGAGTGTGTGGCCTTGCCGGGTCCAGATGGTGTTCAGAGTTTGTCGAGAGCGCCAGTGGATACGCCTTCTTCGATGCCGGACACGTTGGTACCCAAAAGGAAGCGAGCGTCAACAGGGCGGAAGAAGATGACGCCGAAACCTGCAGCTGGGGTCCCAAAGCCGTTAACCGACTTTGATTGGGACCGCATTGCTGCCCGAGCGGAGGCCCACTGGGAACATCACTGGAAGGGTAATGGGGCTGTTCGGGAGCAACCGGCACCGCTGGCGATTGGTGAGCAGCAGTCAGTGGGTAGTGTTAGTGCCGGGGCGAAGGTGGCGGGTGGTGTTAGTGCCGGCCCGAAGGTGGCCGGGCGTCGGGGGGCACCTAGGGCGGTTAAGAAGTTGACATAGGTGTTAGAGTTGCGGTGGGCGTGAGCAGGAGGTTTATGTTTGTTTGCCGATGTAATTTGTTTTTTCCTTTTTTGTGGATTGTTGTTGAATGTCACCCCGTTCCAGTTGAGTCTCTTTGTAAAATTGGTGGGTGTGGTGGGTAAGTACAAATTAGCGGTGTCACTTTTTGCAAGGGTACAACAGCCTTTGTGATGATTTCATTGCAAAACTGTTTGGTAAGAGGAGTGTGCGGTATATTTACAAGCAGGGGTTGGGGGCGGTCATTAGCAAAGGCTGCTTGAGGTGCAGGCGGATCGTAAAATTGCATTTCAATGACACAATGTGCACTTTTGCAACGTGAGACCTTGTGATGCTCGCCAGTTTTCAGGTGCGGGAAAGATGCGAGTAGCTAAGCTGGGGATCCATTGCAGGGATCCCTTGGTCTACTTATAGACGTAGGGGAAGATAACTAGGTACAAGAGGAAGATTGCCGGCCACGGTGAGTGGCCGGTTCCGGACGAGTTCCATCTGATGGGACTCGCCGGTTATAAGCTTCAAAAGGTAGTGCCGCCCTGATTAGATAATCAGGGTAGGCACGGCTATAGTAATACAAGTAACGGTTAGTAGATAATAAAGAGATACATAGGGCTAGCCGAGAGCGGCACAGTTAGTAGTTGCCGAGAGCGGCTTATAACAGAGAAAGAGGAAAGGAACAGATGACCGAGAGCGGTCTGAAGCCGTATCTCAGTGAGATACCGTTGTCCGGATAAGGGAGGAAGACCGAGTCTTCACAACCTTTACAAGGCTTTATCTTTGCAAAGTGGACTTTGCAAAAATCAACAGCCCCAGCGTGATACAATAGTTCTATACAAATTGTCAATTGTCCACTCACTAAATAAATCAATCAAGTGGTCTAGGACTTCCCGGATAGGACAAGGAGCGAAAAAATAAATAAAAGGGCAGATAGAGTAATACAAAAATGTATAGGTTGGAGACCAACAAGGATGAAGTTGCATGAGTTATTTGGTAGATCCGGGTTGGTTTATTGTGCCCTCGTTGGTCATGCTCGATATGTGGTGCCTTGAGTGACTGCATAGAAATGATACTGTTAACAAGTAAGAATCGAAACAATGGTAATCACCAACCACCGGCTATTGACTGGGAGTTAAATAGTAAGTTATCAATGCTTCTTGAGCCGTGGTGAGGTTCCCCAGAACCTGAAAAATTTCTCGATCGTTCTTGATCACTTGGTTGGCTGAGACCAAGCTCATGACTGCTGACATACGAATTTCGGCCTGGAAGTGATTGAGAGCCTGTATTGAAGTGTTTGTTAATAAATGGTACTTTCCACGGTAATTAACTGGGGGCGGATGCATTGAACGCTTTCCGTCGAATTGTTTTTTGGACGGATGTCTACAATGTAAATAGCCAAATGAGGTAAATTACTCAACTCTTTTGATCAATTCGCTGGCCTTGGGCAATTCCTCCTCGACGATTTCAGGGGGAAGCCTGCAGAAAAACCCACCGAGACAGCTCATTGCCAATCCCATCCAATTTTCCGATCCTGGTTTGTTTGAGGAAAGACTACTTGAATTCCGTTGACTGACGATTTCGACGCAGCTTCTTAAACAACTCAACCCATAAACTGGATCGCTGGTTTCGGCCCATAAGCTTCCTAAGGCTTCGACTGCAATGATCAACTAAATTCCTCCTTCGTCAGATCCATAGACATCATTTTCCGTTTTGCTTTCCAAGAAAATTTGCCCTACATTTGATACACCTTCCGAAGCTACCACCAGTAACAATTCACACAGTTCAGTTTCCTTACCAGCCATCAAAACGGTCTCATATAATATTAATGCTCTCAGCAACACCAATTGCGCATCTTTAACTTCTACCGAAACATTCTAAACCGAATTCAAAAGAGAAAAGCAGTACTGTCAGATCGGACGTCTTCTTTCTTCCCAGATAAAAGGTAATCATATAATATACATCCATACCTGTTTTGACTGCTCTTTTAAGGCATCAAATAATCGGTCAAACACATTCTGATTCATCCAAAATTCTATATTCCTTTCCACCTGAGACTTTTTTTCTGATTTTATTACAGTACCGGTGTCATCAACCTTGCCTATTGAGCATCTGTGTTCATAGCATGCCTGCGACAAATCCAGATACATTTGTCGATCTTGAGATTTTGGTGGATGCTCCTCTATTCGAGCGATCATTTCCAAAATGTCGCCGGGAGATGTATCTTGACGACCCGCACACATGGATACTGGAATGGGGTTCAGCAGTAGTCAGGGTTGTTTTTGTCCAGTGATGGCTCAGGATGGGACTATAGAGAAGAAAAGAATTGCTGTTCATTAACTAACACTCTGCTTGGCGGTGCCACCAAAGATTCTTGCTACCGCGACGTGCGATTTGTTTCTTGGGGATTTCTTCAATGGCGAAATGATGAGGCATTCGGGGTGAATCTTCAAATTGCTTCCAGATAGCGTGTTTATTGGACGTGGCATGGAATTCCTTGGCGAGGTGAGATTGAGCAAGAGGTTTACGTAGACGAGAATGATCGGTACGTGTGGTTTCTGAGAGCAAAACCCCACCCGGGCCAAGTGGTACAACCGGCTGGGGTCCGTTTTCATCTTCCGTGAGCTCCAGAAGTCGATGAGCTGCAGATTCAGCTTGCTCAGCTTGTGCTTTCATTGCATCTTCGACGATATTTTCTGAACTCAAAGCCTGACTCGATTGAGGCCTTTGACTACAGTAGTCAGATCGAATACCGTTAGTGATATCCAAGAGGGTTTCTAGGTGACGATCATCTAACGAGATGGGACTGAACTTAGAAGTGCTACGATTCGCCTCTGTGCTAGCTGACCGCATGGCGATCCGAGAAATCGGTGACGCTTGACTGACCTTGCGGGGAGATGGTGCTTTGGTTATGGTTGGCCCAAGTGGAGGGGATGCAAATAAAGATTTTGAGCGATCGCTAATTCGCGGATCATGGGCAGACACGCTCCTCTTCAAATCGTTCCTGCCCGGAGATTGTACAGTATCTTGAGGTTCGGGGGTTCGATGGACCCAGCCAAAGGTTGGACCCATAGATTTGATTGGAGGCGATTCGATTGTACCGATGCTACTTGTAACTTGCCTGGGAGAGACGGGCATGGCTTGCATCGCATTCGGATTTTCAGTTGGATTGTGGGCAGACCGCGTAGATTTGATCAAAGATCTCACGGAAACTCGACTTGAAGGTTCTTTTTCAAACTTCAATGAGGTACTCGAAACGGCCCGACGACCTGTACTAGCCTTCTCTAGTTGTTTCCGAGTTGGGCCATCAAGTGTTTCGATTAATAGACCAGTCATTTGAGGCCATATTGCAGAGCAGTTCCAAAAGACTTCACGTGCAGTTTCACGAACTACAGGGCTGGCATCAGCCAACGAACGTCGCAGTGTCTTTTCAATAATTCCGAGTCCGCCCCCCGATTCAATATGAGACTTGAAACGTTGCCCATGGAAATCCAAAAATTCTTTTATCCGAGAAATCCCTGCAATACGTGCTTGTACAGTTTTTTCATTCACGCATGCTGAAAGATATTGCAGGACACGCAGGTGATATGTGGACTTGATGATGGCTGATACCGCAGCCTGCGAGGCCTGAAAAACCATTTTCTTCGTCTGGGCTGCCATACGAAGTAACGGTGGTAAGATTATATCCACGAAGGGATCGAGTGCAGGACCAAGTACACTAAGTTCAACGAATGCATTGCAAGCACCAACAGCCACGGTCGTTCGTAAAGAGGCCAATGATTTCAATAGCCCCTCAGAAATAGACTTGAGACCAGCGACGAAGTCAGTGGAGTACTGCACATGGGCATCAGTTTTGATCATACCACGGAGTGTGTTCAAATTAGCCTCGCGTGCTTGCCAGTTGTGCTCAGTTTCTTTGCCTTCCCAAGGAGCCAGCATTTTTGCAAAGATGGATTCCAATTCACGAGGACCAGATACGAACACTGGATGAATGATTCCCGATGGGGGTGGCGGCTCCGAACCTGGTGGACCAGACTGCGAACTGGCCAAAGGGTCATTGGTAGAGTCAAGCGCCTGATCGCGTATGTTATGATCGCTGGGCTTTGAAGGTGAGTCGTCTGCACTAGATTTAACAGTAGATGTGCTATTTACAGGATGCGTCGAGGGACTGAAGACCTTTGCCAGGACAGTGTCGACAGTTGAGCGCCTCGTGCCTTGTCTTGCCATTTCATTTTTGAGATCCCCTCGCGCTGATGCCGGCAGTGTTGGATCAGAAAAAACCGTGGTGAGACACTCTAAAGCGGCTGTTCGAACAGAAACATCGGAGTCCTCGAGCAGTGTGATCAAAGAAGGCAAATGTGTTTTGAAGGGAATGAAAGCAGGATATCGGGATCGGATTTCGGAGAGAAAATAGAGTGTCTGTGGAAGGAAGTATTATTCGGAAAATCAATGCAAAGCTTCAGTGAATATCCAATAATGTTGTTGCTGACCTGTACTCGGGCCCGAGCAATCTTGCTTGCGAACCCTTGCTCTTTTATGATTCGTTCAATCTCTTGCAAGACGTCATCTATCCGGGGAGAAGTTTGCGATGTCACATGTGCTTCACAGGCAGCAGATGCCGCCGCAAAAAGAGCAGCTCGTGCCGTCTCCCGAGTTCGCTGCTTGGCATCTCCGAGGAAACTAGCCACACTGCTCGAGACTGGAGAATAAAGCGAAACGACGAGTTGCTTGAGGGCGGACTGATGAGTGGGTGAAGCGAAGGTCCGAGCAAGTGGTGGCAAACAAGCAAGTGCGGCATAAGAGAGATGTCCATTTGAAGAATCC
Source organism: Puccinia horiana (assembly GCA_001624995.1). Lineage (NCBI taxonomy): Eukaryota > Fungi > Basidiomycota > Pucciniomycetes > Pucciniales > Pucciniaceae > Puccinia > Puccinia horiana. Next base: position 757,900 of record LWDY01000012.1, read on the forward strand.
AGGGAGCTCTTGAGGGATGTGAGCAACGGTTGGAGATCAGGCGGCTGGGAAGAGATCAATTGTCATATAACATGAGTTGGCACGTCCTAGGGAGGCTGAACTACAAACGAGAACAGTTGCATTTCGAAGTTTACTGACAGATTGAATGGATTCCAGTTCATCACGAAGCGTATTAAGGCGTAAAACTTTCTTTTCGTTATCTAAAAAACAGTTAGGCGTTAGTTGGTAATTTGTCAAAAGCAAGGGAAAACTGAAGAGTGATAGGGCGGAAAACTCACCTGAACCGGCCATGGCGACTTCCAATGCTTGGATTGTGGGAAGAGACATGTTGACGACGATATGTTTGTTGTATATATATCTTGAGCATTAACAGCAAGGCCGCTGAACCAGGAGGTGATGCTGGTTGCGGGAGACCGATGACGACAGGTCGGGTTCGGGACCACCGGGCCGAGGTGGACGCGAGTTCGGGGACCGTACTTTCAATCGGTAACACGAAGTCCCCTCTGGGAGGGGGGCCCTCGCCGAGCTTAACTAGGCCAGCAGGCGAGAGCGGCAGCGAGCAGCAGAGCTGTCACGCCAGTGAGGCCTACCCCTAGGTCAACATTCCCGCGTGGCAAGAATTGGGATTTGGGCTGAAAACCCTTTTTTTGTCTTTCTCATTCTCCAGCGTCTTGTTCCCTCACTTTCATCGGATTCCCTTCCCAGGCCATAATGGCCTGCATCTTGTCTTTCTTTTGGTCTATTCATTTTTCTTTTATCATTTGTCAAGAATTTTAAAATCATTTTTGAAAACCATGAGTTTTCAACTCAAGTTACCAGCGCTAAGTTAGATTGCCCCGCCTTTTTTTGATAATGTTTGATTTTTAATTAAATTCCAAATGAATAAGACAGTGTAATAAGACCGGTATAATGGAAAAAAAAAGTTGGAAAGGCCAGATCTCCGGCAGAGATCACATCTCTCGACCGTCGTAAATAAAAATCTACTCCAGTACATTAGATAATGCCAAGCGACTCTGAAGAATCAATACCACCGGGTAGTCCGGGGCTTTCATTCAGGATGAGTTGGAGGCAATCGAACCGGAACCTTCCGTTCCCGTTGACGTGGTTCCGAATCGCAGGACCCCAGATGGGTCTTGTTCCGATGGTGATCTTGCTGTCGATCTTTTGGATGATGAGCTGGATGCTATCGATCCCAAGGCCGCTGAAGTCAGCCAAGTCAAAGGTGTGATAATTGATGGATAATAAATCTGACCTCCTCCAAGACAAACTCCTGCCAGAGTTTGCAACCGGTCTTTGTTTTTAATCAAACGGAGTAGGTCCATCGTTGAAGGCCAGCCGGTCTTAGTTCCCCAAGATCCACGACGCAAGGCCAACTGGCTGTGCGGGTTCGTTAAGAAGGCCAGAATGAGTTTTTTTGGGGTTAGACTGAGCCTTGAGATGACGTCGCAAATGTGTTGTTTTTGAATTCGGTGTTCAGACGTTGAGGTTGAAATTGATTCCGTCGCATGTTGTTTGATGGTTTAGGTTTTTCTTTTGTAAAAGAAATAATGAGGTGATCGGAGGACTTGTTGAAATTGTCTTGGCGAAATTATTTAGTATTATGGACAATGTCAGATGATATGGTTTTTTTTTCTTGTTAACTTTTCAGATTATTTATCTAGGGTTTTGTACTTACAAAAGTTTATCGGGTGGGCTTGCTTAACTGAGAAATTCCCAGACTCAAGTCTTAGAAATTCTCAATAAATTCATTCAGAGTTGTACCACTTCCAAGGTTTGGTTGGATGAACGACGACATGCTGATCTTCAAGAAAGCATGAAAAAACAAAGTGAAAGTTTTGAGAAATCTGTGACCACAAATTTTGTGTTGCTCCCACCAAAACATAGATTCTCACCACCCGACTTTGTCGACATTCGCTTCGCCAACCGACCAGTCACGCTTCGCTGCTGGGCGCACCCCGCAGCGGTGGACCTGTGTCAAGTTCGGGCCCTCGCTAATTTAACTCCCTCCTTGGGGTCCCAAGGGGACGCCTCCGAAGGAGGAACTTACGCGTAAGTCGCCTCCGTGGCCCTAGAGCATTAGGAAAAACACAGGCGTTTTTTTTTTGCTTCTTTCTGCTGTCTCCATCTCACAACCTACAATCAAGAAGTGGCAGAGCAAAAGATGTGCAAGACCTTGGAGAGTTTCCCACTCATTTAGCTAATTTTCTTGTTGCCATCAGTGATGCACCACATCAACATTACCTTTTGAAGTTATTTCCTGGGCCAACAAGCACCTGATCTATCACATGGCGAGAGTAGAACACTGAAAGGGTTCACAATGAGAAGGCTCAAAGAAGGTGGAATCAAGTTATATGCTAAAAACTATAATCTTATTTTGATGAGGAAAGATGGAAAGCATGGAAGCAGACAGCTTAAATAGTAAATACAAGTGAGGCTACAAATGTAAGACATAGGTTCGAACAAGATGTGAGGTCATAGGGTCAAAGCAGAAGAAATGAAAGGAGAGGTCATAGCTTCTGAGGTCAAGCAACACCAAAGCGAGTCCACAACTGGAGGACCAAGCAAGGGTAAGTGTGATGGGTGCGAGAGTGAGTGAATTGAAGTTCAAAGTTTCAGGACTGTGCGTCAAAGTTCTAAAGTTAAAAGAGGAAATGTGTGAATCCGGAAAAGGAAGTCAAGCGCATGAAAGAGTAATGCCGAAAGTAAAGGAAGACTGGTGAGAGGGTTATTGGTCTTGCTTTTGTTTGCATGACTGAAAAGCAACGTGCTATTGATTCTTCAAAGTTTTGGAAAGTAACTTTGAGAGAGCACTGGAGATTGCTGAGGGTGCATACGTGATGTCATATGCAACCCGAGGATTAACCAAATGCTTGAAGGTTGCTGTAAAGCATGATAGAAAAGTATCCTTAGCCAAATGCAAGGAAGATCCAACTGCGAGATCCTGAGTGCTGAGTGTGAAGCTGAGTCTGTTGTATGACACTGATCATCAACATGGAAGAACACAAAGGAGATATTGTCATTGCATCTGTATAGGCAAAGATCACAGTTGATTCTGTAAATCCTCTAGAGTTCAACCATCCAGTGAGTGTGTCATACCAGCTCTTTGGAGACTGTTTGGGGCCATATGAGATTTTTTTAGTTTCAGGTATGGAGTTGGGAAATTGACACCTTTTTTCAGCCTCCATGTTATTAACCTACAGTTGCGCATGGCATAAACCAGCACTGTCCCGCCTGCAAAAAAAAGTTGAGATGCGGGGCCTTCCCCCAGGGGCCAAAGTGCATGAATACTTATTTTTATTACATTTTTGGACTCACACGGGTGTGTAGAGCTTAGAGTTTGGCCCAGTAGTTTTTTATTTTTTTATTTTTGACATCCATATTTCGGACCCCGTGCTATAAAGCCATACTTAACCCCATAATTATGTATTTATGGGGTGAAAACTTATGGATTAAGCCCCAACACGTGGTCCCATAGAGTCCTAACAGGGCATATTTGGACTATATTTCAGTTCCGAAGACAAAATCTCACCCATATGGGTAGTTTTTTGCCTGTTTTTGCCCTAAAAAACCCATTTTTTCTCATTTTTGGCCCCAACATTCCGGACAGGGCCAAAAAGAAGTGCTGGTTTATGCCATGTGCAACTGTAGTACAAGTTTAAACAGAAGAATCAATATTTCAATATTCTAGCCTTGTCCAGGATGGTAGAATATTCTCAACCAATGTAATTGGGAGGTAACTCAAGATTCTAGTCTTTTATTCTTCCTGTTGCCTTTAAAACCAGGGAATATTGACATAGTAAGTTGGGACTTACAGGAGTTGGGGTGATTAAGATCAAAGTACATTACTGGGATAAAAAATGGGGTACTGCTTCCAGAATTGTTCGAGACCTTATGGATCACTACTGTGCAAGATTCAGTGCAATAAAAGTGATGTGTAGACTCATAGCAATGGTGGTCCAGCTACACTAACAGGAGCGTTAGTGTAGCGTAGTGTTAGATTTATCAGCTACCCTAACCAAAACTAACTGTTAGATCAAGTGTTGCTGATCTAACATTACAGAATATTTCTGAGAAAATTAAATAGCTGTTAGTGCAGATGAAAGAAATTAGCTAACACTAACCAAACCACCTGTTAGAAGATGGTTAGTGTTGTTAGTTTGCACACAAGCTACACTAACTGTTAGTGCAGTGGTCTTTCAAGTTACGCTAACTGTTAGTGTAGACTGTAGTGGCAAAACCATCATTCCATATTTCAACTCAGATTATGTAAGCTTTCTTGCAATTGATCACAGTGGACCATATTTGACCTCAGAACACTTAAAATTACACTTGAGATATAACATAGTATGAGATAAAAATACTTGACATTTGACCATCAGACTGGACATCTCAAATCAATGTTCAACCTGATCAACCACTCATATTTTTTTTCTTTTTTTTTCCTTATTCATTTAATATTTTTACACTTTAGATTTTATCTATGATAATGAAAAGAACAATCTTGGACGGAAATCTTTCTGGGGACATGAAAAAATTTATCATAGCTATTAAAGAACAAATCATTCCGTGATATGATGCATATTTTACCTGTAAATGTTTTTTTTTCTTTTTTTTTTTTTTGAGCCTTGTTAGATTTGAAAGTATGGTGTAGCATAGTGTAGCAAGATTGAGCTACACTAACAAATAGAGAAAAAATGTTAACGCAAAAACCGTTACACTACAAGTTAGTGTAGCATTGGTTAATTTCACTAGAATTACAAAAATTTTGTAGGGAAAAATAATCACTACACTAAAATTTAGCGTAGATGATGTTAGCTTTTTCTAAAGCTACCGAATTTAATGAGAAAAAATGGAAAGCTACCCTAACAGTTGGTGGGTAAATAGTGTAATTAGCCTAGCAGCCCACCGTTTCTTATAGAGTAGTATATAAGAGAACACAAGAGTTTTTTGCTATTCTAAAGTAGGCATAACTGTAAGAGGTTAACTAATCTAGCTCTGCTGATTCTATAATGGTGTAATGACTTGGGAAACTTGGATAAAAGATCCAGGCCTTCATATATTCTTATTCCCCAAGGAAGGAGCATCTTTCAACACACAGAGGCATCAAACAATAATTTGAATAAAGATGTGCAGTGCACAGCTTTAATTCAAAGAGGATCAGTCTTCAAGTTATGATGATATGATCATGATCAACTAGTGTGATCATTGTCAGAACTTAATCATATGATGTACATAGATTCAGTTTAATCTTATTCCCATCAGACCTATTTTTTTTTCTAGCAAAATTGGATACAGTCCCAAACTTTGTTCGTGTACCAAGGTCCAAAATTTCTGAGGCCCTTTTCTACGGAAATAGTGCCTAATTAAAAACGGAACCTGGCCCAAAATCCTTCGCTGACCCTCTGTTTATATCCTCAATCAAACTCTTTTTTTCTGAACTTCTTGACCCAAACTCAAACTTGCTTTTATTATCAATACACCACTTGACCCCCTATTTACTTAAATTTTGCATTCACTTCGCCTGATACGGAAATATGTCAACCATGTGTGGTTCCCTAAACATCCCTTTGCCTTAATAACTGCTGCAACTAAGTTTTGGTGCCATCTACTATACCTGTCTCGGAGAAACTCACATTATCTTGCCTGCCTTTCATGTTAACATTCAGGCCCAAACATCGCGCTCATCTTACCAGCACTGCTAATCTCGTTTGTTGGTGGCTCTGCATTCAGGGTCCTGATATGCAAGCCCTATATCCTTTGGCTGACTGTCCATTCCCTCTTTCCCCTAATCCCCTGGTAAGCACAACCTCATCAATCCCCATCCCCTCTTTGAGCCTGGGAGAGAGTTCTTGTCCGGCTGGGACATGGAAGAACATGCACCCATTTTTGAAGTGAGAATCACACCAATCTATCCATCTAGCTTTACCATTAAACTAATCATGTACTCATTAGATGCTTGCTTCCACCCTGCTAACTAGCACGGCCAATCGAGTCATGGGAAGTTCTGATTCTAGCCCTGTGCGTCCAGGTCATACCTTGTGAGCACTATAGAGTTTAATGATAACATACCATACTGATTCCAAGCAATTGAAGTGTCAATTTCTCCGAAAACCCGACTGAGCGCAAAGTGAACTCTTTGGGATCTATGCAATCCGGTCCGGTCCAATCAACATCTTCATCAGCTTCTCGCCATGTTAATGAGCCAACCCATATTAGTACGACAGAAGACAATCCTGAGGCACACCCGTCAAAGGCGCTAAGGCCACAAACACAAAGCAGGCCAAATCCTCCCCAGTATTGTTAGGCAAAAGAAAAAAAGTTGATTCTGCTCAATAAACAAAAGAGGTTGCACAAAGTTGTTTGCTGATTTCACCACATTCAATTATTATCAAGTGCTTGATCATAGCCACACCTAGATTGCTTAGCTGGTACCAGTCTATCCTAGACAATAATAGAGTAAGATTTGCCTAGATCCGAGCGATTCTTATTTACATGTCTAATATTGAATTACTACATTCGAAGTCATGCATCTTTGAGCTCAATCTAACCAGAGATTGTTCTGGAAAGGGACTCATTAGACAAGATCAATTGACATGGATAGCTGCCACTTACGAAGGCAAAGAGGACAATTGTGTAAACTTGACGGTAAGCTGATCAATGTTGTCTGAAGTGAGAGGTATTAGGGTGCTGATGGAGTCCATGAACAGGTTTTGTTTGCTAGGCCTTATCGAAAGTAGACCAGATGTTTACTATTGTTCCATTTAGTCATAGGTCTATAGAAAATGGTTTTGCTTACTCAATTTTTTATGTATATCATGAGTTCTAAGTGTAGTAGCGGTCAATTCCTGTAGTCTTAGTCTTGAACACATATTATGGCCTTCATCAAGATCTATAATTTAAATGGTGTCTGAATTGCGGGGTGAACTGAAGGCGGCACAGCCGCCATTAAACTCTAGCTAGTTTATAATCAGGCCCCAGGCACATAGTTAACTATGTTGCTAACTCCAGAGAACAATCACTAACCATTAGAACACAGGATACCAAGAAACCTTTGAAGTGGTACAGTAACGTGTGTTGGGGAGGTGAGTTTCACTGTCAGTGTTCCTCTTATGGGAATTTCTTAACTTTCTATGGCACTCCCATTCACCAGGGATGATTACATGGCACTGGCATGTGTTTTTCCCAGAACCCTTCACAATGCATCCTACATGTGATGGTTATGTTGAACATGAAATAATGGTGATGTGGGTAATGATTTGTGGACAACATGTTCTGAAGTGAACCACAAGGATAACTGATATCCAAATGATCATAATTATAATTTTATGATAATTGACTCCAAAAAACATATAGAACTGATGCTGAGCTCAATCCTTTATTATCATTTTCTGAATTGGTATGTGGACCAATCATCATGGGTCCATTTTGTAACATCTTATGCAACAACTTCACACAAAGTTTTCCATTCATCATCATATGAAGAAATGTGCTGATCAACAAGTCTATACCAACGGTGGGCAGATACATTATGGCAGGGTAATTGGATAACCTAACTTGTTTAAAGTTATCCAAAAAATTTATTTCTGTAACTTAACTAAAAAAAGCTGTATCTTGAAAGAAAAAAATTGGGTAACATAACTTTTTTGAGGATGATGGTATGGTCAGAAAAAAAAATGAATTCCAAATTGAATATAGCTTAATGGTCAATGCATCCCTCCTGGAGGGTTCAAAAGTCAAGGTTGAGGGTTCAATCCTCACACTGAACCCCTTTTGACCTGGCTCGCTGTGGAGAGGATACTTAGAATTTGATTGTTTCAAGTTGAGCAAATCATACCTTGCTCATATTGAACTCAACGATTCAAAATCTAACACCTCTCTCAGAAAGTTACAAAAAGTTATCCAAATTTGGAAAAAATGTAATGTAACCCTGGTTTTGTTGAAATAAGCTCAGAATGTAACTAGTAAAAAATCAGGGCTTTTTGCACAGCAGACATTGTAACTGGATTATAGATATCTGTAATGGGCAGATAACATAACTGTAAAGGTTACATTACAGTCAGAGTTCTCCATTTGGAGAACGTATCTGCCCACCGTTGTCTGTACCAACAATCATGATGATTTTATGGCACTTTCCATCTGACTATCTTGAAAAGTTTTTTTGTTTTGAAATCCAATGATTGAGAAATATTTATCACAAGGATTCCAATCACCTATTTAGGATATCTGACATAAATTTAGAACTTCAATTTCCTTCAGCAGTTTAAGTGTGAATATGCTTTACATAAACATATAAATCCCCTGGTCTGTAGATTTGCTGAATTCCTGTTTTTTTACCAAAAGAAATTGAATTTTCATTGGAAACAGTCTATCATCCAATTTTTATCCAAGAAATCTGATTTCTTACCCTCTTCATAAAAATGAGCAGGAGACCTGCTCACAGTTGGCCTCCGGAACACTTCTCTTTTCATTAAATTTTGACTTCAATATTTTGCAAGATCATTTTTTCACAGTCACTGTGCATTTTGCACAGTGACTGTGCATTGAACATGATTTAGATTTCATTTATTTTGATAGTGAACTTGAACCACCAGTTGTGCCGGAGTTGCCAGAAACCAACTCCCATTGGTCACCTTTTTATTTTTTTTTGGTGCTTGGTGCATGCTTGTTACAAATTCTGTGACATCTGGATGGCAATCTATTGTACGGCCATACAATAGAGTGGACTTCAGATTTAAAAATTATTTACAGGCGTGTGACAGTTTTGGAAGGCTGTTTGTGCTGTTTTTGCCACAAAAAGGTTATAATGGGACACCTTGATCACAAATCCGAACAATCCTCTGCTGAAAAGGTTGGTTCTACAAAAGGAAAGCACGTATGGGGGTATGTTGAGAACAAATTCTTCATATTTCAAAATTACAATAAATTGTGGGACAAACCATAATGAATTGTGTCATATTAGAAATGATAGGTGGTGAATTCAGTTCTTTGCCAAAACCAAGGTGTATTCAGGTTTTGTTTCCCCAAATAAAATTAAAGAAAAAACAATTTTGTTGACTTTCATCACCAAAAAATGTGTACAGGTTCAAAATAACTAGAGGCCAGGGCGGCTACACCACCACACTATGATGGTTTTAGTATTTAAGTATTTTCTACCCCTCTTCAGATCAAGCTCAGCCAAATTATATTAAAAAATTTACACAGGTAGTAATTCCACCATCCACCTGATCTGCTTGTTTTACTAACAAGGAATACCTCCACTTGAATTACATCTAAACATGTTGAGGGAAATTAGTGTGATCAGACCCCAAGGTGTCTCATTGAGCAAATTAGCCTGCTACCGAAGCTGTCTTGGTGAGCAGATTAATATTTGTATCCTGGTAGGTGATTGCATGCAAGTGACATGAAAAACATCCCTGGGATTCTTGGTAGATAAAAACTCAATAAAAATCTTGATTGAACTGGCATCTTTTTCCACAATACATTACAGTTTCTGTCCTCCCACATTTACTACTCTTCACTTGACAGGTGTCCCATATCTTTTTCATCTCTCATTCTTCACAAATCAAAAAATTGCTGTAACCTTTCAATGTATCCCAAGAAAATTCTGTTAAGATTTGGTGGAGCTCTACACAATTTGGCACAAGATATGACACTTCATTTTTTTCCTGCTTGTACCATCTTTGCTAAATTACTCCAAGCCTTGTATCTGTTGAATGTCTCACTTTTCATGAATAGAAAATTGGTGTTACACTTGCATGTAGCTCTGGAAGACACCATTCAAATTTGGTGGTGCTGTACACAGTCTTTAAAAAGATAATCCTGTTTATCTTTTTCTGACTTTTACTTTTTTTTCCTCAATTATTCTATCTGTTTGCATTTCCCATTCTTCATATATGAAAATTTAAGGTAATTGTTTAAGATAGCGTGAACAAACCTATGATTTTTTTTGCGCTGTGTGATCCTGGATTGAAATAAAAGGGAGTCATCTCTTCTCTCCTCTCTGGGACTGGTTAGTCTGGGGGGAAGGGAAGGAGGTCACACTGTCCTCTCCCCTCTAGCACCAGTCGGACTTGGAGGAAAGGGAAGAAAATACACACTCTTCTCTCCCCTCAGGGACCGGTTGAACCTGGAGGGAAAGGAAGGGAGTACACTCTCTTCTCTCCCCTCTGGGACCCGGCGGTCAGTCCTGGAGGGAAGGGAAAAGAGTGTAATCTCTTCTTTTCCCTTTGGGACCGGTCGGTCCTGGAGGGAAGGGAAGAGTGTGTGATCTCTAATCTTTCCTTTGGTACCAGTCAGTCTTAGAGAGAAGGTAAGGGAGTACACTCTCTTCTCTCCCCTCTGGGACCGGTCGGTCCTGGAGGGAAGGGAAGGCAGTGTTATCTCTTCTCTTCCCTCTAGGGCCAGTCGGTCCTGGGGGGAAGGGAAGAGAATGTCCTCTCTTCTCTTCCCTCTAGGACCGGTCGGTCCTGGAGGGAAGGGAAGAGAGTGTAATCACTTCCCTTCCCTCTAGGACCGGTCGGTCCTGGAGGGAAGGGAAGAGAGTGTAATCTCTTCTCTTCCCTCTAGGACCGGTAGGTACTGGAGAGAAGGGGAAGAAGTACACTCCCACACTTTCCCTCCGGGACCAATTGATCGATCTCGGAGGGAAAGTCGGCTGAAGTGGTGCTAAGCAGGCACCAATCTTCTCACTGGGAGGTACACCCAGCCATTGATGAGGTTGCCTCATCAATGGCTGGGTACACCTGGATGAGGTTGCCTCATCAACGGATGGGTACATAGCCGTGGATGAGGTTGCCTCATTAACGGCTCAGTACACCTAGCTGTGGATGAGGTTGCCTTATTGATGGCTGGGTACACCCAGCCAATGATGAGGTTGCCTCCTTGATGGCTGGGTATACCCAGCCATTGATGAGGTTGCCTCCTCGACGGCTGGGTACACCCATCCATTGACAAGGTGGCAATACCCTGCCTGCTCAATGTCTGGGTATACCCTGCCTGCTCAATGTCTGGGTATACCAAGCCATTGAGGAGGTTGCCTTGTTGGTGGGTAGACCCACCAAGGCAATCCAACTTTCTTTTGGTGTGCAGCGCTTATGAGGTCCACCTTTCTGGGGGTAAACAATCCTTGTGCATCCCTCCACATAGCACTCGGAGAGAGCTGCTAGAGGGTTCACAATGGAATTGCCAGTGACATGCTTGTGTTACTGTCAAGGCCCACAGATTTAAAGTAATCTGGAGTGATGAAATATTTCTGGCTTGCAAAGGGGGGTACACCACAATGTGGGACGTTTCCGCAACAGGAGTGGAAAGATTCCGTCCCAGAAACTGAAACAGGGTCAAGGTGACGTTTCTGGAACCCCCAGTCGACCCATTCCATCCTGTAACGTCCCCATGGTTGCAGGATGGAATGTCCCTGGGACATCCGGGTCCCTTCCACGAGATGTTTATTGTTGAGGGGACCAACATGTTCATAGCAGCCGTTCTCGGAACCAAAAGGTCCTGAGAACGGGTTGAGTCCTGTTGATGGGACATGTACTTCTCAAATGTCAAATGAACATTGACTTTTGAGCCCCCCGTCCCATGAATGACAAGAGAGATTTCATTCTCAGGATGTGAAGTTCCTCGGGACAGCTCACTTGCTGTTCATGGGACAGTTAGTTTGAGAAGTTCAACAGGACATTCACCTTGTGGGCTCTAAACTGGTCCAACAATTCAATACCCAGTAGACTAGTCGTTAGTACAGGCCACCAAGCATAGTTTGATGGAAACCCTGAAGTGACGGCACCACACATGTTCGAGTTGCGATGGAAGCAATATTTTTTTGGCTGCCTTGACTAAATGGTCAAGAGCTCAACGTCCTACAACCAGTTCACCTGGCAGGTTGAACCAACATGCCAGAATCCATTTATTGATGTTAAATTTCCAGCTCGCAACCAACAACTCAATGTACAAGTGTTGCAGCTGCAAAGGTCCTGTCAACACGGCCAGGACCATAACCCCAAAAACCAATCGGGGTTATGAAATTCCTGTCAGCAACAGGATGTTTCTCCCTAGGGAGAAAGATGAAGTTGCTCAAACGATCCCGTCTATCATTGATGGGACGTTCAATTGGGCTGTGGTGTAGTCAGTTTAAATCTTGGCTTTTGACTGGGAAACCTTCAACTGCACATCAAGTTCTGAGGACAAGGGGGATTTTTTTTTTTTTTTGAAAAATGTACAGTAAGAAACCTGTGATCTTGATTTTGTGAAACCAAGGATTTACTAAACTTTAGAACCATGATTGTTTTGGTATCATTTAAGGTTTGTATGCTTCATGATGTTGGCTTGAGTTCAACATAACATCAAGTACATATTAAGCAGCATAAGCTATGTGATTGCGGGTGACTTGGAACTGGATTTCAGTTGAACACACAGTTTGATTGCGACTACCTTTCAACACACTTCAAAACACCAAGGAGGTATGAGTTGTGCAATGGCACCTGTCGACGGGTGCCATGAAATCATCCCTGGTGATTCTGTGGATAGCCAGGCAACTACACACAGTTGAGGTCTCAACCTGTCAAGCGGAGTACATGGCCACAAGGCAGTTAATGTGGGTACAACAATTGATTGAAGATATTCTTGTGCACAGATTCACAGGTCATTTGTTATGTGACAATGAATCTGAAATCCATGTTGGTAAGACCATCCATCTCCACCGCCGGAGGTGTGGTTGGTTTCTAAATCTCTGAGTTGGGCGACTGGGCCATGCCTTTAGCAACCCAAATCAAGGGTACTATTTTAGCAACCCATGCACTCCAAAAAAATCTGCTTCAACTGCCAGCAGTTGACATGCAGCTTACTCTGATTTTACTCAACTCTTATTCAAACTTGACTCAAATTTTAATTGAGATGTGCAGTGACTGTGCATCATGCACAGTCACTGTGCACCATGCACAGTCACTGTGCACCATGCACAGTCACTGTGCACCATGCACAGTCACTGTGCACCATGCACAGTCACTGTGCACCATGCACAGTCACTGTGCACCATGCACAGTCACTGTGCACCATGCACAGTCACTGTGCACCATGCACAGTCACTGTGCACCAAAGTAAGGTTTGATTAAAGTTTGAGTAAAACCAGAGTAAGACCAGAGTAAAATCAAAGCTACCACATGTCAACTGCTGGAAGTTGAAGCAGATTTTTTGCAGTGATGTGGTGTTGAGATGGGAGACATGTGAAATGTTGTTGAGGTTCACCAATATCTGTGGTGACAGGTTTGACGGCGGGTGCTATAGCAATGCTATAGCTCCCGAGGGCACAATTCTCACATTTGAGATTGATTTAGTGCCCCCAGTGGCAGTGCTAAATCGAGGCTGGGGTGCTAAATTTGGGATAGCACCCCCAGTGGAGATTCTCTAAGGATGATAGTTCTACTAAGAGAACCTGACACACATAGAGGGAGTATTGTGTTACAAATCATGCTCTTTTTGAAAACAAAGCTACACTTACATGGGTTTCTACAGATGAGCAGCTTGCAGATATACTGACAAAAGCCATGGAACCAGATAAGCACCACAAACTGGTGACAAGAGTACATGGACAAGGAACATAAAGATGGCCTTGTTGAAAGGGGGGGGGGGGGGGGGGGGGTGTTGGGACATAGAGGCTATACATTGAGTCCCATGGGAGTCGACTGTGGTGCACTTTGTACTTACTATAAATAGTGTCTTACATGTATCAATGAGAAATGACAATCATAGTTCTCTACATCTCATAATTAAATGGGAGTGATGTTGAGAGGAGCTGGGGTGGATGAAAAATTGACCATTTCTTGATGGAGTGATGTTAATCTTTGAGAAAGGTTGTGAAGAGTGAGGTTAGTTTTGAGTGAACTGAGTTCATTCTTGATGCCTGGTACTTCATTGTCAATGTTGAGGCATAACTTGTTATGCCTGCTATTGAAGGACCAAAGGTTCAATTGAAGACTGTTGAAAGAATGGGTTAAGGCTTGGAATCTTTTGTGCATTAATTGTAATGACTAGAAAGATCACCTCAAATCAGATTTGCCCCAAGCTATAAATGAAAACAAGTGGCGCTTAGTTAGATTTAAAGATAATACCTAGAACTTATTAAGGATTGCTTTGCAAGTGATGATCAGGTTGATAAAGAAAATAACAAAAAAATGTGATGAGAGAAACATGAAGGAAAAAATGACAAAGGAAGAACAAGCGTATCGCTTCAGATCGCTTCGTATCCTTGAAAACTCTTGAGTTTTGATCATTGGGATTTCCGAGATTATGTACCACTTCCCGTATTACGTAAGTCCGTTGGTACAGCTCACCACAATTCTACTCACCAGGACAACTCTTGCGCTCAACCACTAGACAGAACAAGATGACCGCTTCGAAGATCTCACCAGCTCTGAAACAACTCCTCAGCATTAATGCCCATCCACCAAGTCTTCAGTCAGCCGGGTTCCAACAACAATTGAAGCGATTACTCTCCGACTTTCATCAAACGGCTTCAGAAAAGAAATTGACTTCAGATAGTTGGACTATCTTTTCAGTTGAGTCACATACATCTTCAACCCCCACATACCATGTATGTCTGACGCAAGAGATCTCCTGTAGACTGCGGCCTTAGTTTCTCTCAATCGACCGAGCGCTTTTGAACCATTTTGGACATCACTCAAATCAACCACCAACAACCAGGCTTTGATTGAGAATGCAAACCTAGTCAGAGAGACCGCATTGAAATCGATCTCGTTTATCGGAATAGCCAAGTCGATCAATGCCTTAAATACCTTCAGAGCGGTCGTGGAGAAATCGAACTCGGAGTTAATCCCAGAACTCGAGCGACAAAAACCTAGAAGGATACCCGATCGAAGTCAGAATTCGATCGAGAATGTATCACTGAGAGCTTTCAACACATGGAAATCGATTTACAGACCGTTGGATGAAAAACTGATCAAGAAACTTGGCGCGGCCCATCCTGACTTACCGGTCCACATCCTCCATTCACATTACGGACCCTTGCTCTCAGATCCAGCCGAAAACTCTGGTCCGATCGGTAGGATCGGTACCAGTCTAATCGCCGTCGGTACCCTCCGTGCTGCCGGTCATCTCGGCCCTCAGTTACTTTCTCATGTCTACGGTCTCAAAAAAGCTGGCGAAGAACTCCTCGATGTCGGTGAACCTTCACTTGGCCAAGGCACTCAGTGGCTAACTTCAGACGCCGGTGCTGAATGGATCATTAATGGTGTCGATCGATTGTCTCAATTGATTTCTAACTCTGAAGAGCATTCTCATCCCTCTTCAAAACTCTGAAGCCATATTCTTTACCCTTGTTCCATTCCTAATTTCCATTCACTTGTACTCATCTACATAGAAGAACCTTGGCCTGATTTATACCAGCTTGACTTAAAACACTGTTCTTGATCATAATACCTCATTTTCAAATCTTGTATTGCTCCCTGAACAACCTCTCATAATTGCAGATTTCTCACTCAGGCCTCACCACATCAACACAATCCATTCCATCATGAAGAAATTGTGTGGATTAGGTGTCAGGTGACATGCAGCTTACTCCAGAAGTTATCCAAACTCTACACTCATCATAAAGTTGTGAAACTCCCTAATGATGACAAAGGGGCCATTGTTATTATTTAAGGGGAGTAAGGTTGGAGTGCCACTGGAGTATCAACAGATGTTACTGAATGTCACCATACACCTATTCACCTCAAGTTTTTCACAGTGTTAGTCAACCATCCAACAAAAAAGTGGCAGGCACACAAAGTACCAGCCAAACTAGCTCGACAATTGATGGGCCAAGTTTATATTGGCTTGAATTACTACAAACAACTAATTATTAATAATATGATTTCAGAAACTCTGTTTGGAATAAACAGTTAGGGTGCTATGAGCAGTTGTTAGCTGGAGGATTTCCTGTAGGTTGATCTAGTCATCTCCAGATAATCTCACACCTTTAGTTAGATTGTTTTCTTCACTACAAAAGAAAACAAAAAAGTCAACCAAGTGGTGGAAATTGATTTGTAAGAACTCCACCCATGATGCTCCAAACTGAACTTGAGTTGCACTAAATTTCATATCCCATTTTCTTCTGGTCTGTCCCTTTTGGACACCCCAGGGCTGTATCACCGCAGTGTTTACATCAAAATTCCTGACTGTTGTTTCTATTGAGGTTTGTTTAGAGCCTTCTAAAATATGAGAACTGGTAGCAGTTGGTTGGCTTTTGTTTGCAGTAAGGGTACTTCAAGCCAGGTGGTGTTGAAGAAAAGAGTTCATGTGATTTGCCTGACTGGTAGAATTCATCTTCGTTCCATTGAACAGGGCTTGCTTTTTTTTACATTTGATTTGACTTGGTTTGTATGAACAATTAAAATTTACACAATCAATCATTGGCGGGTATAACTGGGAACAGAGGGATATCGACGGTGGCCTTAATGGGCATCTTCTTCTTCCCCTGGACATTCTGTGTTTAGCTCTTCTAATGATTCATACTGACAGCCACACCAGATGCAGTAACTAAAATTTAATGGGACATAAAACATAGGTGTATTGATCGTCAGTATCATTCTCGGAAGAACGACCTAAATCCAGCTGGAATGTAGTCCAAGGCAACTCACAAATACTCCTCCCGTAAATATCCAAGGGTGCAAGATAGTCTGGTTGATGATTCCAAGGCCAGCCAGTTCTGTTGTTCGTCCTTGTCTTCATCATCAAGCGGGCGATCGGGGTCATTTTCGCAATCGTCAGAGATCAATTTATCGAGGGTAGTGAGGCGAGAATCTCGATCGTCTTGAGACGGTTGAACAGCCCAAAAAATGTTGGATTCCATACCACGACGACGATCGAGTTCCTCGCAGGTCCTGCATGCTCGACCAAGAATCGCATCCACCTTGCGACCATCGAAACGAGTACGAGAGGCGGCTAGGAAGGCCTCTCTTTGGGCCGATTCTTCCACCGTGAGCTTCTGTTTTCCTTCGGATCCAAAGAGGAGACGAGGAAGCTTGGCTGCTGAGACCGATTTGGCTGAGATTCCTATGCCCGCTCGGTCGGACTTGGGTACAACCTTGATGGGTTCATTCGAGGAATTAGAGGCTGATGCACCAAGCGAGCTGCCCGGTTGAAAGCCCATCTTTAACATCATCTGGAGGGCTTTGCTGTGCGTTTCTGGCTGAACGTTTTCTTGCTGTGGTGTGGTAGTTGATTGAATCAAGTTCCGACTTAAGCCTTCCTCTCGGGCCTCTATCTCTCGCTGAGCTTTTGACCTTTTCTGGTGGGCTGTCGATAGCTCTAACAACTTCCGTTTGCGCTTCTCCGAGTACGTCTTGTTTTCTGATGCTGGTTCGGTAATCTGTTTGAGAAACTTATCCGACATAAAATCCTCTTCCTCGTCTGCTTCTTGATCATGATCGTGTGTGTTGGACGGCTGCGCCCGCTGGGGAATCGAAGGAACTGTTGGTGATCTTTTCATTGTGGTTTGTTGTTGGTGATGGTTTTCAGCTCGTGCAGTTTCTGGAGAAGGTCGTGTGCACAGGAGAACGCAGTGGCTCACTGCAATACACCCCGTGCTCACTCATCTTTCTATCTTGTTTCCAACTTCCTTCTTCACTCGTCGCTCCAGCATCACATGACCCAACTCAAACATCCCATCCCACCCACCTCAATTCATCACATCATACTTCCCGGGATGGGTGGAAGCAGGGGATGTATGGATCAGTAAGGGAGTTTGGGGGACATGTTGAGGGAGGTTGAGTGGATCACCTGGGTACATAGCTGAACTTTTGTGCAGACAAGGTTAAGTAACCTGAGAGCAACTCCACCATGGGAGTTAAAAAGTCTTCAATACACGAACTTGACCCAAGTCCCTACTTCGGCGCACGCTGTGCGGTTCATTTTGGGAACTCCCCTCTAGTAGAGACTTGCGCCTTAAACCCAATTCCTGGGCACGGAGATTTTCACCCTTTGGTGAGAGGAATCTTCAACCTCACATCAAATTGGCCATGACCAACTTGGCCGATGTTTGAGTTGGAAGTCCAGTTCAGCTTGCCAATCTCCTTCTTTGACCAGAAATCCTCGAAGGTGAGGGCTCACCCTGAGTTTTAAAAGATTTATTAGTTTTTGACCACTTTTTTTTTCCTTAACTTTGATCAGGCAGTTCGATCAGCTTACATAATGTTTATATCCATACTCTTTCAGCCAGAGTTAACTCTCTTAACTTGATCAATGGGAGACTTCTCAAAAATTCAACCTCAACAAACACGATGCTACGAAACCTCATCAACCCAAAGCAAAAAACCGAGCTCGGAAAAATCGTTCACGTATGCAACCTCATCCGAAAGCTGAATTGGACACCAAAAAAATTTCTCTTTGCATTCCTCAAAAACAAACACGCTTCTATCGCGGTCCGACGTGGTTACTGGGGCTCGCTTGCTGGTTGGACCTTGACTGTAGAGCTTCTAAACACAATCCGACAGCTCACAAACCACCAGAGATGATTTCATGGCACTGGCATGCAAGTGCCACTGCATGTGTTTTTCCCAGAGCCCTGCACAATGCATCCTACATTTTATGCGTATGTTCTACATGAAATAATGGTGATGTGGGTAATGATTTGTGTACAACATGTTCTGAAGTGAACCACAAGTATAACTGATATCCAAATGATCATAATTATAATTTTATGACAATTGACTCCACAAAACATGTAGAAATGATGCTGAGCTCAATCCTATATCATCATTTTCTGAATTGGTATGTAGACCAATCATCATGGGTCCATTTTATAACATTTTACGCAATAACTTCACACAAAGTCTTCCATTCATCATCATATGCTGAAATGTGCTGATCAAAAAGTTTATACCAACCATCATGATGATTTTATGGCACTTTCCAGCTGATTTTTCATCTGACTATCTTGAAATGTTGTTTGTTTTGAAATTCAATGATTGAGATGTATTTATCACAAGGATTCCAATCACCTATTTAGGATATCTGACATAAATTTAGAACTTCAATTTCCTTCAGCAGTTCAAGTTTGAATATGTTTTACATGATCATATACATCCCCTGGTCTGTAGATTTTCTGAATTCCTGTTTTTTACCAAAATAAATTGAATTTTCATCAGAAACAGTCTATCATCCAATTTTTATCCAAGAAATCTGATTTCTTACCCTCTTCATAAAAATGAGCAGGAGACCTGCTAGCAGTTGGCCTCCGGAACACTTCTCTTTTCATTAAATTTTGACTTTAATATTTTGCCAGATCATTTTTGCACAGTCACTGTGCATGGAACATGATTTAGACTTCATTTATTTTGATGGTGAACTTGGGCCACCAGTTGTGCCAGAGCTGCCAGAAACCAGCCCCCATCGGTCACCTTTTTCTTTTTTTTTGATGCTTGGTGCATGCTCATTACAAATTCTGTGACATCTGGATGGCACTCTATTGTACGGCCGTACAATAGAGTGGACATTCAGATTTAAAAATTATTTAAAGGCCTGTGACAGTTTTGGAAGGCTGTTTGTGGTGTTTTAACCACAAAAAGGTTATAATGGGACACCTTGATCACAAATGCGAGCAATCCTCTGCTGAAAAGGTTGGTCCTAGGAAAGAAATGCACATATGGGGGTATGTTGAGAACAAATTCCAATAAATTGTGGGAAAAACCACGATGAGTTGTGTCATCTCAAAAATGATAGATGGTGAATTCAGTTCTTTGCCAAAACCAAAGTGTATTCAGGTTTTGTTTCCCCAAATAAAATTAAAGAAAAAACAATTTTGTTGACTTTCATCATCAAAAAAAGTGTACAGGTTTAAAATAATAATGATGATGTTAGAACCATGATTGTTTTGGTATCATTTCAGCTTTGTATGCTTCATGATTTTGGCTTGAGTTCAACATAACATCAAGTATATGTTAAGAAACATAAGCTATGTGATTACGGGTGACTTGGAACTGAATTTCAATTGAACACACAGTTTGATTGTGACTATCTTTCAACACACTTCAAACCACCAATGAGGTATGAGTTGTTCAATGGCACCCGTCGATGAGTGCCATGAAATCATCCCTGGTGGAAGCTCCAGCTGTGAGCCAGTATGGCTCGGTCATCACGAAATCTTTCCTGCAGTGTGGGGGACTCGAAGACCTTCGCGTGAAGAAGTTGTTACCGAGGGTCAACATGGTCCCACACGTTTGGAGGTAATTGTAGCACATAACAATTGGGACACATGGGTAATTTTATTCAGTCAAAATTTCTTGTTTCAGTATTGAAGATATCTGTGTAAACTGAGCTTTTTAATACTGAGAAAACAAGACCAAACTGAAGAAAACAAGTTAGACTGAGAAAGAAAGAAAGAGACAAAAGTTAGAAGAAGTGAGGAGATTTTACCACTTGAAGAAATATGATGTATCTAGACAACCAACAATCTGAGAGTAGGAAGAACAGGAAGGAACTAAGAGTGAGGTGTAGGGAAAGGAGTAAGATCAGCCAATGGATGAGAGAATAGAGGATTGAGGATGATCAGGGTCTGTTTTTGATTCTCACCAAATTGGCAAAAGAGCCGTTTGATGCAGAGAGAGAGATTGAGATAGTCAACGAAGTCAAGGTTGAATTGAAGCAGAAGCGGAAGTTGAAGGTGAAGCGAAATTGGGAGTAGATGAGTAGCGAGAAAGAAGGAGCGGATGGTGGTCAAGTGCAGGAGAAGAAAAGAAAGGAAAAGAAGGCAGAAAGATATCACAGGTATGTCACGTCCCATCAGACGGCAACTCAACACCCCCCACAATTTGTTGAGAATTGAGCTTGTGCCAGAAAACATTTTTCTCAAAGACAGTTGAGAGAATCAGAGTTACTGGGTTTTGTGAGAGCATTGGCAATCATTTCTTCGGTAGGAATCAACTTGACTTGTATTTCATTATTCTGATTCATTTGCCAAAGATGCTTGATTTTTATGTTGAGATGTTTTGTCTTCGAATTTGAGCCAAAATTTTTAAGTTTTTCTAACAAGCCTTGATTGTCAATGTGAAACTGAGATGGTGCAAGATTGTCTTTCCAGAGTTCTTTAACCAGGTATTTGATCCACTGGTTTTCTTGAACCCCGTCAAACAAGGCATTCATTTCAACTTCTGTCAACGACATTGTGATGTTCCAGGAGATGGAGCAGGATTTCCAAAAGCAAATGGAACCACTTCTAGAGAGAAGATGGAAACTTGCAAACAATGACGGACCTTCACTCATCATATTTTCCTTTAAGATATCCCTTGATTTTTCCGTTCAGCCAGAAACAGTGGGATAATCTTTACAGGGTGAGTTCTTTACTCTCATCGTGACAAAAACGGTGACTCATGTCATTCCCAGTCTTTAACAGGAAAGTGGGCTCCCGCGAATGGTTTGCCTATCTTTTATTCGAGCGGTGCAGCGCATTCTCCACGATCCTTCAAGGCAAAACACTGTCTCAAGAGCTTATCGTAGACATCTACGCATGTGTTGAGAGGGGTCGTCTAGAATTTATCCAAAAGAATCAAGAAAAAATGAAAGCTCGTTCAGTCCCTAGAGAACAAAGGCAAGCCTACAGGGAGAACTGTTATATTGCCGTCCAGCTTTGTTGGTGGCCCTCAAGTGATGGCACAATTGTACCAAGACTCTATGGCCATTTGCCGTAGGTTTGGTCCCCCATCTCTCTTCATAATCCTAAATGGAAAGAAATCGTCAATGCAATTCCACCGGGCGCTCAAGCTTTTGATCATCCAACGGTGGTAGCAAGGGTGTTTAATATGAAGGTTAAAGCCTTAATCAACGAGCTGGTCGAAATGAAAAGGCTAGGTTTTGTAGTGGCTTACGTATTGACAATTGAGTTTCAAAAGAGGGGCCTTCCTCACATTCATCTAATGGTGATGCTGGGATTGAAGGACCAACCGACAACTCCCGAAAGTATTGATCTGTTAGTAACAGCTGAAATCCCAAACACGGCGACCTCTACAAAGCTTCATAAGTTGGTGGGAGAATTCATGCTGCATGGGCCTTTCAAGGGACGTGGGTGTTGGGAAAACAGTGGGTGCAGGTTGGGCTATCCCTGGCCATTTAGCCCGCGAACTGTGACGATCGATGGTGCCTATCCAGTCTATCAAAGGCGCAACACTGGTGAATCCATCAAGAAGCACCTCACAATCTTTGAAAATGGCTCAGCTGTGCCCTGTAATAAATTTCTAACACTTCTCTTTGAGTGTCCAGTGAATACGACTGCTATTAAGTATTTGTATAAATATATTACAAAGGGCCATGATAGGGCAGATTTGAAGCTTGATGGGGGGGACGAGACAAAGACATATGTCGATGCACGCTATGTGAGACCGCCGGCGGGTAAGTCATTGTCTATCTTGAGTGGGGGCTCTGCTAACATTGGAATCTCCACAGCATTGTGGCGTCTGTTAAAGTTTGCGTTGTCAAATCGAATTCCAGCCATGACAAGGTTGAACCTACATGATGAAAACAAACAGATGGTGTTTTTCAAGACGAATGATACAGCCGTGGGCCTAATTTCCTTGGGTAAAGGAACAAAAACGAGCCTGACTGAATTCTTCGAGCTCAACAAAGTCAACGCCGGCGGGCAAATAGTCTGTTCTATGAAGATCTGCTGACTTTTTTTGCTTGGAACCCTAGCGCAAAGGAATGGTGGCCAAGAGCAAGCAAGTCGGAGACAGTCGGGAGGCTTTTTGCGGTTTCATATTTAGCAGGCAAAAAATTCTACTTGAGAATACTGCTACAGCATTGGAAAGGGATAACATCATTTGAAGACCTACGTTCAATTGACGGAGTTGTAGCGGAGACATACCAAGAAGCATGTAACATGCTTGACTTGCTGTTAAATGACGACTTGTACGATAATGCGCTTCACGAAGCGGCGATGGTCAGGTCAGGCTTACAGCTGGCAAGAATGTTTTCTCTGATGTGGGTACACACTCCCCCATAAGATTCTCACAAGCTTTTCAAAAGCCACTATGAAAGCTTCACAGACAATATTACAAGGGTGGATATGCGAAAGAGGAACAGTCCTCAATTGAGCCTGAAAGAAAGGCGCATCTTGGGTCTTGCAAGAGTAGGCACCATCTTGCTTGGCTCTCGCTGGCATCAAGGTCACATCGGCAGAGAAGAAGCTGTTGGCAATGCTTGAAGAAAATGTCGAGGTAGGAGATTCACCAGAGACGATCTCGGAAAGGTTGACAGCAAACATGGAGAAGTTGAAAGGAGATCAGAGAATTGTATTTAATCACGTCTCAGAGAGGGCTCACTCTCTTATCTTGATGGCCCAGGGGGAACTGGCAAAACCTTTGTTCTTAATACCATCATCGACTTTGCCGATGTGCATTGCTACCAGCGGATGGTTGTTGCGTCTTCAGGCATAGCGGCTTTGTTGTTGCATGGAGGGCAAACAGCGCATTCTGGTTTCAAAATTCTGATAGACATTGAAAAAGGCGGAGAATGCAGTGTCGATGACGATGTTCAACTCGCAGGCGAAATACGAGCGGCGCACCTGATACTGTGGGATGAGGTCATTACAGTTCATTGAAATGCAATTGATGCCGTCGAAAAAACACTCAGGCGCCTTTGCAACTGCAATTTGCCTTTTGGTGAAAAATTGGTGCTTTTCTCAGGGAATTTCTGGCAAATTTTACCAGTTGTACGACACAACAAGTATCCACCATCCTACTTGGCGACAATCAAATCATCAAGGGTATGGAAATTGGTGCAAACCTTTTGGTTGGGCAAAAACATGCGGTTAGCATCAAGCGAGGGAAAAATCTCAGATGCAAACAAGGTGTTTGCTGAGGCGCTTCTGTCACTGGGAGAGGGCCGACATCAGAAGACAGATTTTGACGTGATAAAACTAAAGAAAATGGTGACTGTTGGGTTCAAGTCAAAAGCAGATCATTGAATTTGTGTATAGCAAACTCACGGATAACTTCAAGTGCTCACATACGAAGAATATCAAGTACTTGAAGGAAATGTTGTATCCTCGCGCCACTGAATAGAGATGTCAAAGATCTGAACGAATCGGTTACAAAGACTCTGCCGGGTCCTGGCCATGTCTCTCTCTCAATAGATATTCCAGACCCTGATTGCTGTGACTCCCCACCAGAGGAGTGCCTAAACAAGTTAAGTATTTCAGGGCTACCAGAGCATCGGATTCTGCTGAAGGTCGGTATGCCAATTGTAATCATGAGGAACCTCTATGTAAAGAGAGGCGTGTGAAATGGTTCGCGGATGTTCATTACAGCTGTTGGCAATGGTTACATTTTGGGGAAATTGATTTCCGGTTCGTTCGAAGGTGATGAAATTATGATTCCTAAAATAAAGCGTCAAAATCTACTGGATTAAGTTTTTTTTGATATCAATTCCCTTTGGCGCCGGCGTTTAAGATTTCTGTCAACAAGAGCCAAGGCCAAACATTCAATAAAGTCGGTGTTTACCTTGAAACGGATGTCTTTGCGCATGGACAGCTCTATGTTGCCTGTTTGCGCGTATCGAATGTGTCAAACTTGTTGATAGCCAAGCCAATGTCTTGGGCCGGGGTGGTAAACGTCGTGCACAGACGAATCTTTAAACGGCGTAAATTTTGAGGCTTACAACAAGATCACGACCATCACTGCCGAGACATTATAGGAAGTGTATGTAAGTGGTTATAGTTGTATCTTTGTCTCGGCGGGTGACATTGTCCTTGAATGCTAACAAGAATTGCCAAATTGCTAAGCCAGACAGAAGAGGTTGAAGAGAAGAAGACATAAGGCGAGAATAGTATTGCTAGCATGCGGCCGAAATTAATTTCGGTTTTTTAGCTGAAAGTTTTAAGAATAGATCTAAAGTTAACAAGGACAATTGATTGTAGTTTTGATGTTTAATTGCAATGGAGAACGGTGAAGGCAATGTTTAAACAGATGGAACTGAGATAAGACAAACGTAATTGAGCGAGAGTGGTCGAGGTTAACACAAGTCTAAAGGACACTTTGAAAGCTTTGCTTATGAAGCTATGTTTGGGATAGGCTCTGGGTTAGCCTTGCAATTGTGGATATTCAGTCATTCCTGAAGGGACAGTTTTGAAAACTCTATACACTGTACTTGAGCTGGAGTCCCATTGTAACATGAGTAATCAATTTCAGATGAGCCTTGAAGCATGAACTAAGATAGAAAGAGAGAATGGTCACCAGGGAGACATGTGGCGGCGCAGCCGCCCTTGCCTCTAGTTTTTCTTATTTTTGTCTGTGTTGATGCATCGGAATCATGCACCACTCGGATTATTGATCTGGCATTCCTTCGAATTGTTTTTACCTCCACATCTGGCACAGAGCGGAGTCGTTTTACAATAAAAAGCGGGGTGCCCCAGCTGCAAGCAATTGAAGTATTGAGGTGGATCTGGATTATATTGTGATTCCTTGATCAGATTGCCGTCAATTATTAAACTACCTTGTTCAATGTCTCGAGCAAGCTGTTTATCCTTTACATTGATTAAAAGTGTGCCATGTTGTTTGCCGATCTTCAAAGGTTGTCCTAGCCACTGGGCTTTTTCTATTATGTCAAGTGGGATGTCATTTTGAGCGCACAGCATATTCAAGTGATTGTCGTTGTTAGTGTCAAACTCAGTCGGAACAGAATGGACCATCACTGTAAAAGTGGCCATCAGTGTCTTGAAATTTGGGTCTGCTAAATGAGTCCAAGCGTGTTTGTGTTCGAGTAGACATTTGGCCATTCCTCTATTCTTGGTGATGAACTTGACATCACCCGAAGGAAAACATGTGACGGCTTGAACCTGAACTAGAGTGTTGATTGAGCTGAGGGCTTGGTTTACATTGGTAAAAATTTGTGTTGGGGATAAATCCAGAAAATGTTTTTCCGTCCCAGGACGTGTTCTAATGATGGTATGGCCTCGTTTGAATCTGTTGATGTAACTATTGGGAGGAACCAGTGGGAAAGGGTGTGGCATGTTATTGGTTGTTCCTGTTGGAGCGGTGGGTTGAACTGTTGTTTGCTTTGGAGTCGGTGTGGCTTCTGTCGCATAAGATTTCCTTCCTTGATGCTGATGAGGAACTGTAATGTCAGTTTGTATCTCAAGACTTTGAATCGAGTCGGAATCTAAGGTCTTCTCCATCTGTTCTAATCGTTAGGCTAGACCATCCAATTGTGAAGTGAGGTCTTCCATCAAGCTTTGCGGGACGTCGACGTACAAGTTTGTTTCCTAAGTGATAGCTTCAATCTTATCTAGTCTTGTCACGAGTGTCTGTAGTGTATCGAGTAGCGATTCAAGCATGGTTGATGGACTGGATTTGGGACCGCCAGCTGTTGTCTTTTTATTTTTTGCCATGGTTGAAGAAAGATGCCAGTTGAAAGAAGTGAACTGTTTGAGAGGGAATGTGAGCCGGGACAAAGCTCATAAGAGAAACCCTGGAGAGTGAAGAAGTAAGGTGCCAATCAAGTATTATGCTTTTTCGAAGGGTAGTGAGTTTGTGGGGGGAACACTTGATGGTGGTTCTCACATGAATACACTCAACTTATAAGTTATACTCCAACAGAAAACACTAATGTGGGTCAGGCATGGATAAAGTTCTAGCTAGGAGCTCTTTGTGTATCTCCACGAAGTACAGAATGCTTGAAAACTTCAGAGGGATATCCATAGTTGATGGAATGGAAAGCAAGCCCCTCTTTTGGGTGCTAATTGCTTTGTGGGCCGCACCCATGACAGCTTTAGATCTTGCCAGCCCCCAGTACCCGGCCAGCGGACCAGAAATTCTTTCTGGACCTGCAAACCACTCCAAGGAGTGATTTTTGCAAAAATCGGGTGCTTGAGAAGCTCTCATGTGGAATCAATCCGGAACCCCTTCTGCTTCAGGAGCTGTGTCCCTCTATTAATAATTATAAATACTAGCAGTTATGAGTTATGGACATAGTAACTTTTTTGTTCTGAGCACTTATGGGTGATGGACCAATGTCTGTTTTGTTCTCATTTCCCAAGGGCCTGTTTCTATTGTTCGTTTCCTGTTCAGCAACCTCCTCACTTCCATCTGGGCTAATCCAAGATACCAACCAATTCCTTAACCATACAACAGTGAACACAAGCCGCGCAATGACCTCATCTTGTCCCAACGGACTGGATTTCTGTTCCTTGTTTTGTGTAATCCCGATTCTGTTCTTGACAGTCCAACACGCTGTTTTTATTGCTGGTCATCCACCGACACGCCAACACAGGTCATAATCTACGTTGAACATCATTCAGTTGTATTCTTTTCTGACAGTCAGAGCTCTGCAAAACCTGAGAAAATCATTTTAAGAATCAGTACATTCCCCCGCTTACTCACAAATCTAAAATCTGTGGGCCATGGACCATGGCTGACAGAGTCTTTATCGGCCTGGAGCCTGGCCGACGAACGCTCTGTCGGCCATGATCCAGGCCGACGAAGACTCTGTCGGCCATGGTCCATGTCCCACAGATTCTTTGTAGGCCTGGACGCTGACCCTGGCCGACAGAGCATTCTTCGGCCAGGCTCCAGGCCGATAAAGACTCTGTTGACCATGGTCCATGGCCCACAGAGTTTTGATAGGCCTAGACTCTGTGGGCCATGGTCCATGGCCGACAGAGTCTTTGTAGGCCTAGACCTTGGCCGACAGTCTCAAACCCATGTAAAAGTAGTAAATCATTTTTTATGGCTGGGATGGCGGACCAGTGCCTCCATACATAGTTGTGTACAAGATGATTAATTGTGGTGTCCGTTATTTTTATATAATTAATAGTGTGACAGCTAAATAGTTCCGGTTCCAAGAGTTGAGCAGTCAGTTGGAGGTGAAGGCACCTGTTGCGGTTGCGGATTGCGCGCAGAGAGGGACTTGTGTTAAGTTCGATTAAGATGCGGCAAAGCCGCACTGTTCCCTAGTTTCTGAATAAATATGTACCGTGCACCTCGCAGTGTTTCCAACCGAAGAATACCTTTTTTACATCTGACCCGGGCAACGGCTGCGACTGGCTGCGAGCTGTCGTGGGCCATATTATCCATTACGAAGGGATGAAATGTATATAACACATTGGTGCGGTGATGGAAGTAAATGGCAGTGTTACTCTAAATACTCCTCCCAAAAGAAAGCTCAGCAAACCAAAGCCTGCAGTCATGCCCATGCATGTGGTCCGATATGGATCGGTGCTTTCTTTCTGAGAGATCTGCTCTGCTGTTGCCAAAGACCTTACCAAAAAACTCATCACACACGCTCTACTCAGCCAGACAGCCAGACTCAGCCTGACTGTCTGTGCCTGTCATTCATTGCAAATAATCACAACTTGCCTAAGCTTTTCCCAGGCCGTGTAAAAAATCCTCCTGTGCCCGGACAGCCGCATGCTGCTTCAAGAGTTCAAGATTCTTTCCTCAACTACCATAACCACACATTCACTTGGATACATTGCCGATCCTTACCTGTCAGCAGTTATAAAGAAGACCTGCTCTGATTCCGATATCTGCGCTTTACTTTCGTATCACGCTCTTCTCAACTCACGCACTATTCCAAACGATATACCAAATGTTGCTCAGTCTATCGCTCATTGCGCTCGGGGTTTCCATCAATACATGCCTTGCCAAAACTAAGGTCCCCTCAGCAAACATTCGAGCTCTGTTTTCGGTGGCCTCAGATGTGACGCTAACCTACCCACCCACGGATGTAGCCGGCCCTCAGCCAAGACAAGAATGGATTGAAGCCTACAACAGGGTCAAGGTAACTTGCAATGCCACGTCTTTCCCGTCACCTCCTTCGATGTATATGTAGTTGAACACTCCTCATCTCTTTAACCTCGCTTGTAGAAAGCAGGCCTGATACCCTCGGTTCCCCAGTCGAAAAACGTGGATGGAATGGCAGTTTATCCTGCCTTCTACCGTGGTGCCATCTGCAACCCAGGATTAAACCGCTGCAATTCTTCGGTTGATGCGGTCAATGCTCCTCCAGGAGTCGCTGGAATTGCGTGAGTCGAGTTATCCTTGGCAACGGTTTTGATCCGCTATCTCTCTCATATCACTTTGAACAACAATTAACTCACGTGTTTACCATCAACTTTAGCTTTGACGACGGACCGCAGCCTCCTTCAGTGCCACTTCTTGAGTTCCTCCAATCGCATTCGCAGAAAGCCACTCACTTCATGGTTGGTCCTTCTGTTTCTTTGGAAGGTCACATTCGTGTGAAATAGAATCTGTCTAACGCCATTGAAATTCCCTTGCGTTTAATTTAGATTGGGTCTCGTATTATCAAGTGAGAATATTTAGCCCATCTCATCCGAATTTTTGCAACGTCTAACCTGTTCATCTCCAGCAATGAAGAAATTTTCCGATCAATTGATCGAGCTGGACATCATCTTGCTGTCCACACATTCGCTCGTTAGTCAAGCATTTTTTCTTCTCTACGGCCACAGCTCACAAAGCAAGAAGCAGGCAGCTGAAGTTTCTCAATTTGCTGCTTGCCAGACCCCATGATGACGACACTCTCAGACTTGGAAATCGTCGGTGAGCTAGGATGGACAATGCAGCTGATTCATGATTACAGTCGTAACAAGGTGGTTTGCGCTCAATGGCGCCCTCCTTATGGTGCGTTCATCCGATTAAGCGTGGACAATGTGCCCAACTAAACTTGTTTTCATCTGCAGGTGACACCGATCAGCGTGTGCAAGCAATCGCCAAGCACGTATTTGGCTTGCAGTCCATTCTCTGGAATTACGACCCTAGAGGTGAGCCTTCTGAGCAGTCTTCCCTTTCTCCTTAGTAAATCACTGATTCAAAATCTGTTATGCTTTTTGAAGATTGGTGCCTAGCGGATTCCACGCCAGACGGCTCGGCTTGCTCTGATGGAAACGGCCCGCAGGCACTATCCGAACTCAAGCACACGTTGAACGTGTTTCTCCATTCTGGGAGGGAGAAGGTTAGGAGCTTCTGCACCAACGCCGCTGTAAATCAAGTACAGAGTCGCTCCCTGACTTGTTTCTCATTTGTGTTTAATTAGGGCCTCATGATCTTGGAGCACGAGCAGTCCACGCGCGCTGTAGCGGCATTCAAGTATTTATTCCCCTTGATGAAAAAGTTCAAATGGATCACCCAAGCGATTCCCGACGCGCTACGTCTCCCATGGTACCAATGATCCAAACCATATCTGTGTGAAATCACGGTGTGAATGTGTGTGAAATTACGGTGTGAATTGCCGGAAGATTCCTACTGTTTCCCTCATCAAAATTTTAGTATGAGCACTACATCCGTTCCACACTTATCAATCTTGGAAATCTGTTGGAAATCTGCTTTCCTCGCATAATTATACCTCTTCGTAGTTTATTACCATCAACATCTATCGTACTTCTTGATAGTGAGCCAACATGAATGTTTTTTTAGTTTCTGTTATAGTGCCCCAAAGACTTGTTAGTGCATAGCCTCTCCCCATTGATAGTCATTCAGTCATACGACTTTCTTCAGCCAGGAAATTAATGCTCCTCATATTCATAATGCCACGACCTGGCAAACACCACAAAACCCTGTTCATTCCTAAGTAGACCCACAAAGTTCACGTGTTCATTGACATCATAATCAGAATACCAGTTGATTGTGACATTTTTTGGCATTGTTTCCTTAGCAAGCCGAGCACTAAAACCCCAAGTGCCGCAATAACCTCATAAAAGTGCTCGATACTCGCATTGCAGTGCAGAATCTGGAATCCCAAATTGTTTGGCTCCTTTGGTGAAGCCTTAAAGCCTGTCTCAGCAAATTTTTGTCACACAGAAAAGTTTGAAAAGTCAAAGGAAAAAACATTCTAAAATTGCAAGGCAGAGTCCTTCAATATTTTAAAAAATGGAGAAAGAGGCTTAGAAAGAGATAAATTCCAGCAAAAGAAATAACAAAACAAAAGCAATAAAAAATCTAATCACCTTCAAAAGAACAACAAGAACAAATAATGATGAGAAAGATGGAAGATATGAGATGTCACACCAAATAAACTAGGACTTTTAACTAGATAAAAAGAATGAAAACTGTCAACAAGGAGATAAAAAGAAGATCAGAAAGAAAGAAATAAGAACCCCAACAAGAGTTGGCCTAGATAAAGGTGACCTTGACTAGTTATGATCATACCTTGAAGATGATTGATAGAATTGTTGTTGAGATGAGGAAGGGAAGACAATGGTCAACAGTGATGTTTAAGCTCTCATGAATACTTCATTGTTGAAGTATGTACACACACCACAGAGTGATGTCATACTACCACTAAGATGTCACTCCTCCAATTGAAGCACAAAGCACACAGATTCCAACACACCCCCTTGCTCTACACGTTTTGAGGTGGTGGCATTCCTGCTCAAAGAGTTCACAGTGCTTTGACAATGCTTGAACGGCCACCAGTTTTTGTTAAGAAGTCAGCTAGCATTAAGTGAGTCCTCTTGAAGACTGTGGAAATACTCTTGGCTATTATCTCAGTTTGAATGAAATGAAATCAAAGACTCAGTCTTGAATGCTGAGTGAATTGAATCATTATTAGCTAGAAGAATTGTGCCTTGATTATCTTCAAAGATTTTGAATGGAAGAGGAATAGGGATTTCGAGTGCTGAATTGATGACCATCTTGAGCCACAAAAGTTCTTTAGTGAGTTCAGTTATTGTGATTTATTCAGCCTCAGTAGATGAAAGAGAATTTGTCAACTGTTCCTTTGATTGCCAGGATAGAAGGATTAAATAACCAGTTGTTGATCTTCTGGTGATTCAACAGTTAGCCCAACTACCGTCTACGTATCAATGCTACCCATAGCGGTAGCATAGCAAAATTTGGCTACAGCTAACGGTTTTCTGTTGGCTGTTAGCGAATTTGGTGCTATTGCTACGCCGCCGGCCTCAAAAAAGCGAAATTTTCGCTGCGCTACAGCGCTTTGAAGCTCAAAAACGCATAAACACAGTGTAGCGGCACTACAGCGTTTTTTGAGCTGGTAACAAGGCCGCTAAGCTGTGCTTTTTTCTGAAAAAGTGCAGGGTAGCATAGCGGCCCACCGTTGTACGTATGAAAGAAATTCAAGTTGAGGGGGAAGAGTTTTTCAAATTGTTATTCCAAAATCCTTTGAGCCTTTGAGATAGTGAAGCAGATGAATAGTGGTGTTCCAATGATGAATTTTGGTGTCTTCAAGAATGGAGACAAGCAGACTGCAGCCAATGTAATGTCAGGGCAAGTCATAAAACTTGATAATTATGTGCACCAGTCAGACTTCCATATTTGACATTCAGTTCGGAGAATTCATTTATTTCTTCTTGAGTGGCTTTAAGGAGATTGGTTGTAGGATTCATGGGAGTTTCAGGTGGAATCAGATCTTGACAATTGAATTTATTGAGGGTTTCAACAATATAGTGAGATTAAGTTAAGTGTATACAATCTTCAAACTGTTCAACCTTCATTCCTCAAAGATGTTTTGCACTTCCCAAGTCTTTGATTTTGAATCTCTTGCAAAAATAATCTTTGAAGACATTTGGTTCAGAACTAAAAGTAGTGATGTTGTCTATGTGAACGTAAAGCCAAGTATTTGACAACCAGAATACACAGGGCTCAGCATAGCTTTGATTGAATCCAACATAGATCAACCATGACAAAAGAGTTAAATGCCATTCTTTTGGGGCTTATTTTAATCCATACAACACTTTCTTGAGAAGAAGACCTTTGTTCAAAGAGGAATTAAACTGGGTGAAATATTAAGTGTAATTCTTTGGCAGATTGGTGGGTTGAGGAAAGAACCTTTGACATTGATTTGATTAGACTGAAGCCCATGTTGGAGAGAGAAAGTAATCAAGAGCCATAAGGAGACAAGTTTATTGGTGGGAGAAAAGGTCGTACTCACCAGGGGAGAGGAGGGGGCACTTTCTAGGAAGTGCCATAGCTGAAGTTGACCCTGGTTTTTGTCTGAACTCTGTCAGAAGTCAATCACAAATTGTTGACAAATTATTCCTTTCAATGAGGTAAACTGGAGGTGAAATAATGATGAAGTGATATGCTACACATTGTGAAATTATCAATAACTTTTGTTGAATTTATTTTGAATTCTAGCTCAACTTCGTCATGACCATGGAATATAATTTCTCAATAAATGCATGTTACACAGACATACTGTTCAACAAGCTGGGCCTTTCTCAGCTAATCACCAATGTGTATTAGTCATGGGGTGTGAAACCAATTTTCAATTTGTCACCCTATCGCACTGGTGCGCAATAGGGTGGCATTGTCAAAATCCCCTCTCACAAAAAACAGAAATGGAACATGAAATTGAGAATTTCTAAATAAATAAAAAAAAAACATATTACCACAAAATGTGTGGTAATGCAACATGATGTCCAGCTGAACCCTGACACTCCGTGGATTGACTTCAACTATTTTTTGGACTGAGAGGGGGACCATTTTGTCACATGTTGTGGTACAATTGTGGCAAATTTTGGCTTTTGTTAGGGCAACTTCTTGGATTTATTTGGATACAAAAGGTAAAAAATTCAATAGTATCATACAATTATTAACCAACTTTTTTCAAAACAGACCTTGGCCATGATGATCTGTTGGCACATTATCATCCTTCCTCAATACCTTTTTTGTACACTTTTCAATCAAAATATAGTCTGAATTTTCACCAGAAAAATTTTGTCAATTAAAGAACAGTTCAACTTAAATTACAAAATTGTTGTGGATATCTTTACTATAAAGATCAAACTAAATTCCAGTAAAATTCCAGATGAGTTCAACATGGGTTAACCAATACTCCATGAAGGACAAAGCAAGGTATGGGGGAGATATACACCAGAGTTATGGGAAAAAGTTAAGCTATGGCACTCACTAGAGAGTGCCCCCTCCTCTCCCCTGGTGTACTATAGTCTCTGCCAAGGACCTCTTTGAATCCTTGAACACGTAGCCTAGCTTTGTACTCTTTTTTCTGATTTGAAGATTCTGTTTTAATTTTAAAAACCCACACTACCAGAAAAAGTCAAGCAACTGATGGCAGTTGACATGCGGCATTATCAATTCTTACTACAGCCCATACTCATTTGTTGCCCTTTGAGAACATGTTACACCATTCCATACTAATACATATTTATGTAAATGGATGTTCAGTCCTTGAGATACACCCCTCTTGGTCATCATGACACGGTCATGGAGGTAGTCAGCTACCTCCATGACCGAGTCATGGGGGTAGCACCCTGTCATGGAGGTAGCAAGCTACCTTCATGACAGGGTCATGGGGGTAGCTTGCTGCCTTTTCTGCCACGGAGGTAGCTAGTTTGCTACATCTGTGACCAAGTCAAGGAGGTTTTCCTCACTCCATGACTTAGTAATGAGGGTTGACACCTCCATCATGTGAGTAGCAACCTCCCAAATCACTTCCATGGGTCATGGGGGTAGCAAGCTGCCTCCATGACTGAGTCATGGAGGCATGACCCCCTTGAGCAATTTTGAGGGGTGTGCAAGTGTACACAAAGGGGAGTGTGGAGGATTGTAAATGCATACCTGAATGGAGTGTACTATGGAAAATGAAGTAAAACCTGAGTTACAGTTGTAGTATGACTGAAGTTGTTGCATGTCAACTGTAGGCAGTTGCTTGACTTTTTCTGATAGTGCCAGGTACAGTTAAGTATGGAGGTACTGACACCCCACTTAAGCCAAAAATGGCCAAGACATGGCTGTCATCGGCTACTTTAGCCAAGTAACCCCCAATTAATGCCCCAGAGCAGCCAATCTGGCCAAACACATGGCAGCCCAGAGCCGCCACATTAGCCACAACTGCCCCTGAACCGCCACAGTTGGCACCCAGCCACCAAAATGGCCAAAAAACATGAAAATAATAATTTCCATCCTCCATAAATGTCCCTGCTCCCCTGCTCACCAAGGGTTCACCAGCTGCATCTCGGTGAGCCTGTTCACCGAGACTACTCGGTGAGCAGGCTCACCAAGACAAGACCACTTGGTGAGCAGGCTCACCGAGATGTCTCGGTGAGCAGGTTAACCCTGCTCACCAATATGTATCTGTGAGCCTCACCGATATGTACACACCCCGGCAAATCGAGTCCAGGTGGTGCGACTCGAGAATGATCCCGCCCCCAGGGCGGTCTTGAGACCTGTTTTGGCGCCCTTTGGGGAAAGGGATTTTTTTGGCCTCAGGGCCAGCCTTAGTACGCCATCAGAGCGGGCCACTTGCACTCCCGAGTCAGGACCGGCGCAGATACCGTCTCAGGCTGTCTCGGGTGTGTCAACTGGTTGCTACAGGGGGTGACACCGCTGTGGGCCTTGATGACCAGTGGCGTCAGCACAGCGGTGCAGTCGCTTTACCGCCCCTGGCATTGATGCAACATGGGGGTGCATCGGAGGTAATGCTTTGACAAATCGAAGATATTTCGGCAACCACCGGCTGATCCGTGGTGGTCGTTGTGGAAGCATCACATTGACGCTACAACCTCTAGTTAAAAAAAAAAAAACTTCCAGAAACCAGTTCAATCTTATTTCTGAAAGGAGTTTTCTTGAACTGACTGGGCGGTTTTGATTTTTTTTTTTTTTTTTGAAATGACTTGTGCCAAAAAAGCATCAAGTTTGAGCTGGATACGTCACTTTTGAAGCTTCATCAAGTATAATTTGGGAATCCAATGCAATGAAGTGGTGATTGCCGTTGCGGTCACCTGCTAGCCTTGCATGCTTATTTGGGCGGCAAAGGACTGCAGTTTGGCTCACAAAGACGGTGGTCCTCTTTTTGCAACCCAACAGTCTGGTGACTGTTGTACATACATACAGGTTCCTTGGGTGATAGCCTGAGGCCGAGTGGTACAACCTTTGGTCGCACCTGATGCAATCAGGGTCGCCAAGAGGTACGACCTTTGGTCGCCCCTGATGCAATCAGGGTAATATGAGCCCTTGCTCAGAGTGACATAATGGCGTGTCAGGGGCGCCAACAGACATTGGCCCCGCACCATTGGACGAAGTACCTTCGCCGGAGCACTTTCCTAGCGCGGGGCCACTCTGGCGGCACAGGGGCACCAACTTGGCGACACA
Organism: Puccinia horiana; assembly: GCA_001624995.1. Classification (NCBI taxonomy): domain Eukaryota; kingdom Fungi; phylum Basidiomycota; class Pucciniomycetes; order Pucciniales; family Pucciniaceae; genus Puccinia; species Puccinia horiana. The sequence goes on from LWDY01000012.1 coordinate 793,965, forward strand.
CTCGCCCGGGTGTGTATCGGTGAGCATGGTCAACCTGCTCACCGAGTTGTCTCAGAGAGCAGGTTGACCTTGCTCACAGAGACATCTCGGTGAGCAGCTTCACCTCCTGCTCTGAGGAGGTTCACCCGGCTCACCGAGATGTCTCGGTGAGCAGGTTGACCCTGCTCACCGAGTTGTCTCAGTGAGCAGGTTCACCCTGCTCACCAATATGTATCGGTGAGCCTCACCGATAGGTATCGGTGAGCCTTACCGATAGGTATCGGTGAACCTCACCGATAAGTATCGGTGTTGTTGGGGCTCTATTGGGAGGTGACAGAAGGGGGGGGCTACATGGGATTTGAGGTTTTTTTCGGGAAACGGTTTTGAAACCTGTATTATTATGCTGTATGGCTAGAATGGCGGTTTTAGTGGCCAATTTAGCAGTTGGGTTCATTTTTTTTTTGCAAAGTTTTGATTTTCCAGGTTTCACTTTTATTTGGCTAAAGTGGGGTGTCAGTACCTCCATAGTTAAGAGGTTTGTTGTCAGGTAATTTGTTGACGACATCCCAAACTTCATAGCTAGCCATGTTATCTTTTTCTTTCTATAGAGCCGTCAGCCATTAATCCTTGTCTTCCAGATTCATGACTTGATTATAAGATAAGAAATCATTGTTGCCTTCAGTGTTCAGAGATGTTGGTACCCCCCATTGTAGATGATTATAATTTTTTTATGAAGACACATCCCCCACAATTTCCCAAGGAGCTCTAATAGGTGCATCTTCTTCAATTTGAAATTCATGAAGAGAAAAAGGATGTGATAGATTTTTGATGTTGTCATCTTCATTTTCCAGAATAACTTCAAAAGATTTAAAGGAGAAATTAGAATTGTCTAGAGATTCATTTGACAGAGAAGGAAACATTGATTCCTTGAAGGTTATGTTGCATTCAGTACAAAGAGTTTTAGGATCAATTTTGATGATACAAAAGGTTGAGTACTTGTTTGTGTAGCCTGTGATGCCTCTGGGATCAGAATGTGAGCCAGACAGCCAAAAGAAGTTTATTTAGATCGGTGTCCATACTAAACCAGGTGGAGTAAGGAATTGCAAATTTTCTAGAGCTCAAGGGTAGGAGATTACTGAGATCAGTTGCAGTAACTATTGCTTCCACCCATAAACACGGCAAAAGATTTGCTTGAGCAAAAAGGCACCATGCCTTATCTAGAATGGTTCTATTGGCAAACTCAGCAATACCAATATTTTTGGGGTTGTAAGGTCTAGAAGGCATTATTCTAGATTCCAGAATTTTTTGGTTACCAAAATTTCTTTGAGAACAAGCTTTAACCATCAAATAAGCTTCAGCATGTGTGTCAGTCCTTGTGTTTCAAACCTTGAGTTATCAGGGTGGTCTTCTAAATGTTGATGAAGGGTGATAGGGTTTTGAGTGTAACTGTAGGGGATTTCTATATTCAAACAGAGGAATCAGATGGGCAATATTTTCTACTGATCAAGACTGTAGACATCTTCTCAACCAATATACTATTGGGAGAAAAATCCAGAGTTTAATGTCTTGGATTCTTCCAGGCAATTAAGACCAGGAAAGAGAACATTGCAAGTCCAATACTTATGGGATCTGGTGTGCAAGAACACTAAATCAAAAACTGTATGAATTTCATTGATTGAGACACAAAAACAGACTGGAAAAATAAACAACATTAGAGAACAATGAAGAAGAAAAAATAGGAAAGAAAGAGAAAGGAATGAAGAATTACCACTGCTAAAAGTTGAGTATTTGAGAAGAACAAGACAAGAGAAGCTAAGATAGAAATAGAGACACAGGAAAACACTGATAAGAAATAAAGGAGATTAGCCAACAAGAGGAGGAGAGTGGATGGAGTTGAATTGTGATTTTCTCACCAAATTGAGATCGAGAGGAGTGGAGTGATATTGAATGAGATTGATGAGGAAGAAGAGATTTGAATAGGAGTTTAAGAAGATAGTTGAGAGAGATTATGGTCAAGAGACAGATGGAGGGTGATAGAAAGTGATTGTGAAGAAGTTGAGAATGGATTGAGGGAACAGAGTACAAAGTACAAGGGAAGAGCAATAATTAATAGTAGTTTATTTGGGAGAATTTAGGAGATTGTGTTTTCGGAATTGGAAGAGGAAAGTCTGAAACAAGAGGTGAATTGGTTTTGGGAGAAAGGAAGAATGAGAGTGAGAAGAGGATGGAAGATTTTGGAGAAAGTGGAGAAAGGAAAAGTACCAAAGCGTGTGATTGAAATGTAGGTGTTGATTGGACCTGAAAGATGGTCACAGAGACATCCCGGCAGCACAAGATTCAACAATAAACAGTACTGTAATAACAAAAAAGGAGGTGTTGGAATATTGTTCAAGAACTTGGTGGTTCTAAATAGGCCAAGTACTATTAAATTCAGCACATTATAAAATGAGGAGTTTGGAATTTATAGAACTACTACACAGAGAACCCTGAAGATTTCTGCTACTATGCTTAATATGATTCCGAACAGTAAATGATAATTGTGGGTGTTACAGACTAAGTATAATAAGGAAAATATTGTTTTCTATTGAGATGTGTGTAAAACTATGAGTCACTAACACTGTGGCTGAATGATACTAATAATATTGAATGGGGAATGAAGTGACAAAACCAAGGGGCTTTGATATTCTAAGATTTGTAATGCCAACATTATTGGCCAAGTTGATGGTATCCCAGTTAGACTGGTATGCACCCAACCAAGCTGAACTTGGCTGGATTAAAACTGATGAAATAGAGATTGGATTCCAACTGATGAAAGAGCAATCCACGGTCAGGGCCTTGGATTAATATTTCATCAGTTGGAATCCAACCACGTTTACCTTGGTTGAGAAATTCTCTTCAGAGTAAAATCATCCCCAAAATTCATTGACTCCCATTCATTTTGCTTTCACTTCAATTACCTTAATCAATTGTTGAAAAGATTCTCTTCTGTCAATTCTGTCTGACCAACAAAAGTGATTTGATCTAGTATGTCTCAGGAGGAGCTTCAAATTTGAACAAGTGCAGGTAACTCAACAAATCATGAATCACCAAATTTCTGATTATTATCTAACAAGTTTTTTCTTGATTTTTTCTTTCTTTAATTCATCTCAATTTTGTTTTCAAACATGTTTCAATTTTCTTAGGCCCCGTTTGGCACTGTCATAAAAATGGGTGTAATATTGGACATTTAATTCAATAAACACCAAACTGTTGGTACAAATGTAACAAAAATGGTATAGAATGAAAAAAGGGCTTCCTACTTCTTTATTGACAAGATAAGAGTCCATGTATTGGACTGTCTCTAGTGCCATAATAGCATTATTACCCTTTATATCTGTTTCAAGTGTAATATTAATATTGTGATGCTAATGGCAGCCTCACATGCCCATTCTGATGTCACAAATGATGAAGCAGGTAGCACTCTTTATTTCCATACCAATTTGGTTATATTTCTGCCAATGGTTTGGCTTTTATTGAATTGAATGTTCAACATTACACCCATTTTTATGACGGTGCCAAATGGGGCCTTAATCTCCTGTTATAAACATTACATATCAGTTTCACCATCCAGTTAGGATATAATTTCAAGCAGATGCTTAATCTTCATTTTCCAGTTAGGATATAATTTCAAGCAGACACTTAATCTTCATTTCTCACTTCTTATCTCATTGAATCAATCATGTTTTCCTTGTAACTTTTCTTCTTATTTTTTTCCTTTTTTTACTTGTTATTTCTACTAGTGGAGGACTTCCCTTTGCTGATTTAGAATCTGAAATCCCAGATTCCAAATCCTATTTGGTGGTGAAAACTCAATCTGGAAGAGTCTTTGCCACCAAATAAAATTTAGAATCTAGACTTTTGTATTCCAGATTTGTGATGGGAGATGACTTACCTTCGATCTACAGCCCCCCTGTAGAGCCAGATGCCAGAGCTTTTTTGCAGTTGAAAAGCTAAAAATTTAGTTTTTCCACTTTCAAATTAAGATCTGCAGGGGCTGCAGATGGCGAAGGGAAGTCTTCCAGTCCTCCACTGTTTATCACTTGCTTCAATAAGATACCTTTCTTCTGCTAAAACCAATTACTTTGTTGAGTGAAGACATATAGGAACCAGCGAAATGCAAGCCAGATGTAATGAATTTATTCAAGTGGGGATGGGTAGATTTAACTAAAAAAAAACCTCTGCCGTGGGTTGTTGTATGTAAGTGTGTTGAGACAAAAGAAAACTAGTTTTTTGTTTTTGATAAAGCATTTGAATCCAAAAAGAAAAGAAAAAGAGGAACCATGGTTTTACAAAGGGAGAACTAAACACAACAGCAACAAAAAAAAAACGGATGAACATGATGATGACAAAAAGTAAAAAAAAAAAAGAGGATGGGTTAATTCAGGAATGAAAAAGAGAAACAAGGGCTGTAAACGGTAGCATTTGTTAACTGTGCGTGACTTGAAACAGCCCAAAAACTAAGTGGTTAGTGAGAGGAAAGAGGCTGTGAAGAGATGATAATTAGGTGCGGTTGAGAGGTTTGAGATGGGGTTGAGGGAGGCGTGATTGATTGTAACGGATCGGAGAAATGACAGTTTTAATCCTGAGTGGAAGGAAGCAAAGAATGTCGAGATTTGACACAGATGGGAGCGAGTTAAGAGCAGGGATGAGGAAAAACACGAAAACGAAATCAGAACAGAAAGTGGGGGTGTGAGGGTGTTGAAAAGCTTAATCGCGACTGATGGTGGCGGTACGATTGAGTGAGTTTTGTTTCCCGTGATTACTGGAATAGTCATTTTTCTTGTGAGGGCTAAGGGCCGATTTTATTTTTTGGAATCTGGGGTACGTGCAGCAAAGGGGAAAAGGGTCATCATCAGGTTTTGGAAGAGCATGTATGTGGAAGAGAAGTAGATAGGCTAACAGTCCCAATCTTGGTTTATTTTTAGGAGATGGCTCCTCTAGTTGCTGGGCCAAGGGTTCGGGAGGCTGGACGTTTGCGACCGGTGATTTATCGCTCACCGACCGACGCTTGTAATCGCTGCTAGCCCTGCGGGAGCGGATGGAGCCCACACTGTATCTCCAGCCGTTGGTTTTTTGGGTGGATTCAGCCATCTTTGATTTAGGTCCCAGCGAGTCCGAGTTGTTTCTAATGGGGGTGGTAGCACCACTGGGGGCGGGGATTGGCGACATCTGGACCCGCGGGGCAGATTGACTACTTCCGCTGGCTTCTGTGGCAGCGGCTTCGTTGTCGGAGAATGATACCTTTGGTGGAGTTTCTGCATTAGCATTGACGCTAGGCGTCCGAAGCTTGTCTGCATTGGGAGGGCTGACGGTTTCGGGTTGGGGTTTTACGGGTATGGGGTCCAACGTACAAGCTGCTGGGCCCGTTGAGGATTTGGCAACGAGTGGTGTAGCTTGAGGAATGGCGGTTGGGGCGATGGGCGGCTGTTGGGGCTTGAGTAGTAGTTCTTCTGCGCTTGTACTCGTCTCGGCAGTTGAGGATGATAGAAGTTGATGGGTTGCAAGAGGCACTTTTGGGTGGATATCAATGGGTTGATGGTTTTCAGTGGCATCATTCACAGGCATGGTAGCGAGGGGCTCGTGGCCGGTTGATGCCTGCGGCGCTTGGTTGTGCGTAGTGGGGTCATGGGGGGTGACAACGTCGGTCTCCGCTGCTGGTTTGGCCTCAATGGGAGGAGATTGAGATGTGGTGTTGCAATGACCAGCGGGGGGTGGGGAAGGTTTGGCAGCAGTGGGTGAAGAGTGGTCCGGGGAATCCTCTTTGGTCTCACGGGTGACATCCTTCCCGGTGAGAGCAAGGGAAGCAGCAGGAGAGGCAGTAGAAGCGGCACCAGCCATGGCAGAGACAACGTTGGAAACTGAAGCTCCAGCAGGGGTTGACTTTTCAGTTGGTGTACCAGGAGCGGTTGAGAGACTCTGAGAGCGATTAGAGGCGCGGCTAAAGTGTCCCCCGGCGGTAAACAAGCTGAGAGTCCTTTTGACCTGACCTGGTGTTTTGGGGCGCTGTGCGAGTTCGGGGACATTGTCAGTAGTTGCGGAGGGGAAGACTACAGACATGTTTAGAGGTGTAGGTTGTTCGGCTGTAAGATGAAAGATGGGGATTTCAGAGATTCAATCCGCAGAAGTGGAGTCAGTGTGTTAATTAGATAGATAAACGGCAATGGAATGAGGGGGAGGAGGGGAGGTGAATTTGAAGCAATGGGTAGATGAGTAAAAGAGAGCCGACCCGGGTCGGAAGTTTTTGAAGGGTCTGCGCCAGTTGAAACCACCATGACGGACTCTTCCCGCAAAAGTTGAGATGTCATAGTTGGTGCTGGATTTGGTAAGGTTTGAACGGATTCACTCTCAGGGTTCGCGGGCAAGGATGGATACTGAGGAACTGAAGATGAAACAGGATGAATGCCGAATGTACGTGTTCAGCCCGAATGGGCAAAGGATTGTCGAGAGATGAGAAAGTTTAGCCAGATTGAGTGTGGACCCGAATATCAGCAAGCTGATTTAAAACAAATCGGGAAGGGTAAAGATTTGGCTGGGCACCTTGAAAGATATTGTTGACGTTCCCAATCGCATCGGTCTCAGTGGGTTCGTTGGGGTTGTGCCGCCAAGTTCCATCAACTACATACTGCGGATGGATTGATCACATTAGATGGCGTATTTTAAGGGGTTGGAAGGGAGGATACAGATAGGGGTTCGAATGAGTGATTGATCAGTTTTCTTTCAGAACATAAGGGTCTGTTGTTGTGGCTGTATGAAGGTGAGTTGGGAATGAGAATTAGCAGACCTTGTAGGAGATTTTTGCGCCAAATTCGAGTTCGATTGGTGCGGAGAATTTACCAGATTGTTTTTTCTGTAGCTCCAATGAGCTGTAAGATTCACGATCACAGATGCATACATAGTTTGCAGCAAGCTGAGATAAGCTTGAACCTAGATATTTGAGATGATCAAGTCAAAGCAGACTTACGATTGCCATTGATCGAATGAGCCTTTTATCGATACTCGATTGGGCACAGAGCTTTCCCTGATAAGATAGATGATAGATGGCCGAGTGAGCTGGCGTGGTTGATGGTGGTAGTTAGTAGTTTGACTGACCATTTGAAGTGGTGGAGATACTTCTTGTCTGCTTGGTTTGAGGATGACATTGGTTTTCCTGTTGACCGTTTCTGGATCAGTTGGCTGACAGCAAAAACCAATTTAATTTTGATTACGTAATCGACTTGGCAAAGCTTGGCTCACTGTAGAAATATGCTGTGAAGAAATCAATTGAGATGAAAACCAGCAATCGGCAGGGTGCAATGATCAGGATGGATGTTTGTGGAAGAAACAGAAACAAATGAATTTTCTGCGGAAATCAGAGAGCAATTATTTATATGTTGAAGTTGACTGCTTGGGCAACAAAATCAAAGAGAAAACAAAATACAGGGAAATGAGTGCAGATATAATCCTTTGGTTAGGTTGCGTGAATCCGTAAGGCCCTGTTTGGCACCATCATAAACATGGGTGTAATATTGAACATTTAATTCAATAAAAGCCAAACTGTTGGCACAAATATAACAAAATTGGAGGACTTCCCATGGACATCTGCAGGGGCTGCAGATCTTAATTTACAAGTCAAAAAGCTAAATTTTGACATTTTGACTGCAAATAAACTCTGGCATCTGGCTAGATATGACTCTGCAGGGGGGCTGTAGATTGACGGGAAGTCCTCCATTGGTATGGAAATAAAGAGTGCTCCCTGCTTCATCATTTGTGACATCAGAATGGGAATGTGAGGCTGCCATTAGCATCACAATGTTAAGGCCGTGTTTGGCAGCGATATATGCTGGGTGGTATATATCGCTGTTTTTGTGATAGTTCATGTGACATCTTATCAAGTCCACCAAATCTTGGTCAGATGTCACAACTTTTGTGATTATACCGGCCAGCATATATCGCTGCCAAACGCAGCCTAACATTACACTTGAAACAGATATAAAGGGTAATAATGCTCTTACAGCACTAGAGACAGTCCAATAAATGAACTCTTATCTTGTCAATAAAGAAGCAGGAAGCCCTTTTTCATTCTACACCAATTTTGTTACATTTGTGTCAACAGTTTGGTATTTATTGAATTAATTGTCCAATATTACACCCATTTTTATGATGGTGCCAAATGGGGCCTAAATGTGTTGTTAATGATATGTCATGTGCTCAAGTATGGGTATAGGAAAAGGAAAAGAGGAATAGATTGCATTGACATGAATAGGGCAGTTCATGTACTGCTGATTTGGGCCTTCTGATTTGCCCAATTTTGCTGATGACCTTTAAAAGCTTATGGAGTCAGCCCACATGCCACTGCTGGGGAATTGAGCCCGCAGACACAAACACTTTGTGTTATCATCTTGCCTAAACCCTAGCTAAATTTTACTCATGCAAGATTAAAATTTTCAACAAAAGTGGCAAAAATGGCAGTATGTGAACTGCCTTCATATAGGGATAATACACCATGTATTTATAGTGAGGAGACATAGTGATGTCAAGGACTCTGAGTAATTATGTATTTAGAATGCATGTGAAAAATATACTTTTGTGATTTTTGGCCAAGTCCCTTTCTCCATCCCTGACAGGCAAGACTTGGTTACATACATAGAAAGCAGCAACTACTACTTTGATCACCCAACCATAAAGTTCATGTCAAGAATTGCTAGATAAGCATACATATGTCACAAATCCACAAGGTAATTGAACCATTCAACATGATAGCTACTACACCATGGGACCTGGTGGACAACCAATGGGCGCTCATTCGGACGGTCAGACTGACTGTCCACTCCTGGTGGGCAAGGACTGTCCAATGGACGCCACTCTGACGGAAAAATCTTGGACGGTTCTGCCAAACCATCCAAGAATTGCCCATCAGACGGTTCATAAATCACCCAAAAAGGGACCAAAGGATAAACAGTCGTGGCAGTGGACTGAGGCATGCACCAGCAACTGAAAGAAAAAATGACTTTGGTGTGGCTCAAACATCTGGGAATGCTGGCTGAAAGCTACTTGATCCAAGCACTAACCACCAGGCTAATGACTTTTGGTTGTCACCGCCGCGAGAACGTTTATAGCCTGCGCTGTAGGAACGTGTCCAAAGGAGGAGGGTCCACTGGACGCTTGCTGAGTGTCCACCGGACGGTTTTTCCAAAGCGTCCAATGGACACTTTTTGAGAAAAGCAACCAATGGACGCTTCTGCAACAAAGAATCCATTGGGCGCTTCGGCAAAACCGTCCAGTGGACGCTTTTGCAACAAAGCATCCATTGAGCACTTTGGAAAAACTGTCCAGTGGACACTTTTGCAACAAAGCGTCCATTGGGCGCTTTGGCAAAACCGTCCAGTGGACACTTTTGCAACAAAGCGTCCATTGGGCGCTTCGGCAAAACCGTCCAGTGGATGCTTTTCTCAAAAAGCGTCCATTGGGTGCTTCAGCAAAACTGTCCAGTGGACGCTTTTCTCAAAACAAAGCGTCCCTTGGACACATATTGGAGAACAGCGTCCATCGGACGCTATCAATATGTCCCTTGGATACTTTTTGTGAGAAAGCGTCCAAGGGACACAGGGGGTTTTGAGAAACTCGCCCCATGGTGTACTGATGATATTAGTAGCAGTTCAACTTGAATGATCTTGGAGAGGAATTTCAGGTGATTTGCTTGCTTGCTCACACATGATTTTTAATTTCATAATTTTTCATCTTGTGCTTTTCTAACTATTATCACATTGGAAAAATTGACATTTAATTTGGATGTTCAATCTTTCAAAAGGCAAAAGATAACAACTCAAAGTTTTCAGCACAGGAACATGATTCAGTAAAAAATTGAATGATGTTGAGGTTCATTTTCCTTAGTGAATTCATAATTACTTGCGTACTTAGTGTGTAAGTTTGAGCACTTGATACACAGCGGCTCGATTTTTTTATTTTTCTGCTGTCAAGCAGGCGTTGGCGCCTGCCCATTGTTAGGACCATCCCTGCGGACCAAGACATGACGCTGGTGCCAGCCAGAAATAGGCGAACCAGTTGGACAGCTGGTCACCCCACCCTTGACGACCAGTGTAGTCAGCCATCCACTATGACCGTCCCTGGTTGCCCTGGTTGGCTGACCATACTGGTCATGACAGGTGGCTGATTGGTCCACCCCATCTTGAACAATGTGATCCTGAGAGCTGCACATTTTTGTCTGGTCAAACCAGCCAGGTTGACCCAACCATCAAAATCTGGTGTGCTGTTGACATCATCCACGCAGGGCAGCATTTTTCAAAAAAAATGACTTTGTCATTTTTTTTTATTTTTCTATGAGACAATTACTGCTTTTGGTAGGTCAAGTAATGTCCAATCACCATACTCACAAGGATGAGAGTAGTCAAGTGCAGTAAGGAGCGGTGGTGGTGTTGGGTTTGATATGGATACAGGTCCCTTTTGCAGCAAAGGCATACCAGCCCCCGCTCGCCCCCAAATTTTTGAGCCAGGCAGCCTTGTGTCGGCTCCTAGCTTAACATAAACCTCTCAAATGGAGGGTCCCGGGGACCCCGCGCAGAGCGCTCTCCGTAGGATAACATAAACCTCTTGAACGGGGGGTCACGGGGACCCCGCGCGGAGCGCTCTCTGTAGGAGAGGCTTCTGCAATAAGTCAAGATGCTCGCAGGGACAGGGAGGATTTTCATTGCTAAAAACACTTAAAAATTATTTTAAAAAAGACGAAATTATAGTTTAAAAATCTGAGTAGACAGAATTTTTGGTTGTCTTAGCGTGCATTTTTGATAAATTTTCTGAGGCTCTAACCTCAAAATTGATGAATGAAATCAATTGCCAATGAAAACCAATTCTTGGAGGATTTGCCATTCCTCTGAAGCTTGGCCTTTGGATCATCAAAGGATATCCTTGCAAAATCACCGGAAATGATACCGATCAACATACCCAAAAAGCTTTTGGACCTTGATGAGGAGAATCTCAAAAAGCATATTGAAGAAGATTCCTTTAGGCGATAAGGCCAGCGACGAGATCGACATGGATGCGCTGACTGGCAAACTTGTGGATCTTGGATTCACAAGGCAAGGTGCTTGTACATCCATGGGTAGAGCTTCAGCAAATTTTGAGAAATTTTATTAATTTCAAAAAATTCTGGAAGCCAAACCATTCAGATTGAGAGGTTGAGACCAACGCCAAATGAAAGGGCGTATCCAGAAGTGTAATTCAGTGCTGGGGAAGGTCTGGAGGTGACATGCGGGAAGAGATATGAGTACTAATAAATTTCCTCCTGCTAATCGGATTTTCTGTCCCTGCAGGCAAAGCGGTTATTGTGCAAGTCCCTCCCTGCGGGAGGGCGGCTCCGCCGCCGCCTGTGAGGAGATGGGCCGACCCTAATTTAACCCAAGGACTTGTGTGAAGTCAGGGTCGGGCCATCTCCTTCGATCTTTGCCTCCCGACGTTGGGGGCAGCTAATCTCCGTACAGGGGTCGGTAAAAGTTGGCTTGACGTCTGCCATTGCGCAAAGCAGACGTCGAGCTCGAGCTGGTGTGTAGCTAACACCAAAGAATGCATATAATTTCCAGGCATAATTTTAATCTCAAAGAACGAAATAGAAGGGCATATTACTGTACAAGCAACCCGGACTGAGAGGTTATTCTAAGTAGCAAAGAAGATCACATCATTCCAAGTGTAAGGAAAATTGATGCAGGTAACACCAAAGCAGTGATGATCTTAAGAAACGATGTGGTGATTGCCGAAGCGGAAGATCCAGCTCCGGCGGGAGCATGTCTAGGGTTCGAGTTGTACCCAAGCTGTATCGATCCAGTTCCAAACTGCGTCGATCCAGTTCCAGCCTGCATCGATCCTGTCCCAGGCTGTGTCGATCCAGTGGTGAATTGGTTTGAGGCAGGCGAATAGGTATTCGAGTCGCTCGGCTGGGGTGTAGAAGCGCTTGTTGGTTTGTTTGCGACAGCCAAATCAGTGTTCGGGTCGTTCGGCTGGAATGTAGCTGCTCCCGTTGCGGTGAAGCGAGCCGATAGAGCTAGGATACCAGAGTTCTTCAGAAGAGGAGTCAAGAGTCAGGCTGGCATCTTATCCTTCAGCGAGCCTACAATACTCACCATATCACTTGAGCTCTCAAGATTGATCTGATAGCCTCCGCAAGCTTTGATTGATGATATGCCACTGATATCAGCCTTACCGTCTGAGGAGGAGACCTTTTGCTTGATAACTTATCTCATTCCAGTTGTTGGAGCGCAGCTGTGTCCTTATTGTCAACAGGTGAATATTCACGCAAAAGAGTAAGGATCTACTCACGTAGGATTATTATTAGTGAGTACAATGTCGAATGTCGTGGGGTCAGTAGTTACTGAGGTCCAGGTGACGGTGTTGGTAGCTTGCAAACTTTGTTTTATTTTATTTTAATCTTGTTTCATAAGCTTTCAAATTCGAGCGTTGGTGTTTATTTGTAAATAAAACGGTACCTACTCCCACGATGCGTTCTCATCCGGACTGGTGACCTTCAGAGCCAGGAGTCCGTCAAAGAACATCGGAGCCAGACAAAGAAGCACGGTGACTGAAAACATGTTGCTAGTCGAAATGGACGAATAGTGATTGAAAGTGCTATTTCATCGACAAAGGTAAGGATTGTCAGCTATAAAGTTAACTTGAAACCTGTTTTTGCAACAACAGCAAAACTACAAAAATCTATGAGCAAGACTTACAATTCGGGCCGAAAGGAATAATACCACCAGGGTAATAATGAAGAATAAGCAAGATTAAGTAGTAATAGTAATACCTGGTTGCGATAGTCAGATGATGAGTCTCTCACGTCGCCAGGTACTCGCCTGAAGATTCCATGGTTCCCGGTTTGGATAGTCACAGACAAAATTCCATCTGTCACCCACTTCACCGGCTGCTCTTTTTGGGTGATGAGAAAAACCAAGTCGATTGGAGGAGGAGACGGCTTGAGCGTGAAAGGCAAAAGCGGGATTGGGAGAAAGTATGGCTCATATGGTCTACTCGTGACTCGTTCTGGGTGATATAAATCAACTTGAGCTGAGGTGTTGATCACCAGAACCGACTACGGACAGTACAGTCCTCCCGGAATTCCATCGGGGCTTCTGAAGGATGTACCCTTTGATATTGGCAAGGCTACAAGCTAATCAAATTTGTCAGTCAATTTGGCCCCACATGATACGGTTTGGGTAATCTGCGGTGGCTTGATCAAGATCACCCATGTAAAGCCAAAGAATCCATTGTCTCTGGTAATCGGATTACTTTTGGGCAAAAACCAAGAATTGTGCCAGTATATATACTTTCGTTTAAATGTATGAGCTGCTGGTATAATGGGATTCGAAAGTCCGCAGGGTTGAGGTGAGGACTACTAATCACTTGGCACAACATCTAAGAGCAGGTCGGAGAAATTCAATCTGTGCATGTCCGCCTGCTTGTGATAGCTCCATGATACAAGCGTAACAAGGAAAGTTGCGTTTTAAGCTTTCTTGATACAAGCGTAATGAGGAAAGCAATCGTATTGGCGTGTTTTCAAGCTTTCTTCACAAGTTCCTTCGTTGAATGGGATCCCATGGCCAATAGCCGAACGGTTTGTAAAATTAATTTCATACCTATTATTTGCGACTTACAAATAATAAATGGATAAGTTAGGTGCAAGAGAAATTAGGGGATTGGTAACAAATGAGTTGTACAAGTGTACGAGGAAATCAGAAACATCATCAACATTCTACATAATCACAAGAATAAAGCAGGTAAAATAATGGATGGAAACAAGAAAGTAGCTCGAAAAATAACGCGCCCAGCATTGCTGAAGAAAAACTGGCCACACGTGACTGTAAGAGGGAGAAGATCTCAACGATCAGATTCGGCTGAATCAGCATTTTGCGGAACATTTCACTTACGGGTCTTGCATCCTGGGGAAGATTCACTTGAGGTGCTACGAGTGGAGGCGTTGTGGCTTGAGACCCGTTTTCTTCAGGCAGCTGCTTGTCAGGAGAGTGTCCTTCCGAAAATTTATCTGGTTCTGAGGGCGAGGTTTCTGATTGGCTTGAAGTGTCAAATGCAGATTTGTTGGTTCCGTCAATCGGATTCGAAGAGCTTGAATCGGATGCCATTCCGTTCTCCATGGGCGAGTGAGCAACCAGGCTTGCTTGGGATTTGACTGGGGCCTCATCAGTTACGTTTTTGACTGCAGCCATTTGAGTGGGCCCGGTTGGGGGGGCATGATAGACCTGCGACTCGGTCACGGGCAGATTACGTGAAGCCTGGGCAGCTGGTAATGGCGTGAGGATCGTAGTATGTGCTGCACCAAACTGGGGTGTAGTAGCTACTGATTGATTAGTAGCTGGCTGTATTGAGTTAGGTAGAGAAGGCATGTGGAGATTGCCTGCGCCATGGAAAGCTGCTGAGGTGGGTTCATGGGATCCTGATGCCACTAAAGCGGGTTGGAGGGGTCCAGGTGCAATCACTGGAGAAGCCGGATGTACCACACTGGATTGAACAACTACTGGTGCAAGTGCTTGCGGGACTGGATGTACTTCGATAGGTCGGGGTGCAGCCGGTAAGGATGCATGAGCCTGAGGTAGAGGAACTGGGTTCACTACACCAGGTTGAAGAACTTCTGGTACAGGGCGCGGAATTAGGTGGTCTCGAGTGGGTTGAGGAGCTCCTACGACATGTTCTTGAGAGGCCAACTGCGCTGCCTCAGATGTGACGACTACTGGTCCATGTAGAGGACCTGGTTTGATGGGTTGAACTTGGACTACAAACGCTGAGATAATGGTAAATTTTTTTGATCGGGCCAGAATCCTACGTTTGCTAGTCTACCAACAATGAAGAAAACACAGGTTTGAGGTCCAAGGTGTGTGCAATCTGAAGGAAATTTTTATGCGCTTACATGGCCCTGGACTTCCACCGCACTCCCCCCCACTAGTTTAAGCTGGTAGCCGGTGCATGGCTTGGCCGAAGCAACCTTACTGATTTCCAATCTCCTATCTGCGGAGTTCACATTCTTCTTGATAAAATGTTTCATTGCGCATCTTTGTTTTTCATGTCAGCAGTCGCAAGCGTTAAGCAATGATAATAGGTTCTTACTCACTTGGGATTGTGATTAACAAGTACGATGTCAAATAATTTGGGATCAGTGGGTACTACGGTCCAAGTCACGCTATTGATCCCCTGTGAGCTATAATTATTTGCCGTGAAGTCAGGTTGATTGCATCTGCTCTTTGGTGGAAGCAAGGGCAGCTTACTTCCAGATGGCATGACGAGAGGGAGTGATGACCTTCAAGGCAGCAAATCCATCAAGGAGCATAGGAGCCAGAAATACGAGGACATTGGATGGCAGCATGGTGCTGGGAATAAAAAAATTAGAAAACCAAGTCCTGCTTGAATATATCAATAACGAGAAGAATTTTTAGCTAGTAATAGCCAAAGTGGAAATCACAATTTAAATGGAGAAGTCAGACTTACGGCTATTCAAAGAAAGAATTCTAAACCACCGGAACTAAGTCAAAACAAAAAAAAACTGAGACGTGGTGAACTCCAGCAGGAATGTGATTGAGCTAGGGGAACCCCTGTAGAGTCCAGGATTCTATATCTTCTTGATCTCGCGGAGTAGAGTCACTTGGATCTGAGTAACGCTCAGTCGACCCATAATTTTCGAGTCGTTCACCAGTGCTCACTTCGCCGATCCGACGCAAAGCAAGGCCAGTATCAAAAGAGACTAAGACACATTGTATACAGCTGTCCAAGGCCTGGCTCTTGAGGCGCGCGAGGAAATGTGACCACGGACGTCTTAATTCGTCCAGTAGTAGACGAATGGGGTTCTTGGTTCGTCAAGCAGCAGACAATTGACGTGTTTCCACAATCGACCCTGGGGTGGAATCATCCTAGCGTGACCCTGCTGGCACCAACCATAATGCTGCCATGGAAGTCGTGGCATTCCAAGCGAAGCGCACTTGCGACCCGTCGACAGGTCGCTGCCAGTGTCAAGAGGCCCTTAGGAGCCTTTGAATCACTGAAGGCAGTATCTTCATGACGGGTTTCCTATCAGTTGACTCAGCACGTTTCTCGTTGGCCTGTGTTGCTGAGCTGACACGGATGCCTTCTGTCAACTCTTATGAGAGCATCCGCATCGGTTTTGGAACTGGTGTAGGTTTTGAGATTGAGCTTGATCCCGGAGGAGGGCTACACCACGGGTGAAGATGACCAAGTTATAATCGGAACTCGAGCAATCTTTTTTTCGCGCTGCCGGCCTGCCTGCGAGCAGAGACTTCGACGTTCACGTCGGGAGGCCACTCTTACTGCACCTGGAAAACAAGCGGTTTTCCGCTGGAAGGAATACTGATATTTTTTGGGGTTTCTAGCCGCTTCCGATTAAAAATTGAGTTTTCATCGGGAAGAAAACCGAATGTTGATCGAACAAGGGAATGATGAAGCTGGAACTGTCCATCTGCTGCTTTGCAGAAACACCGGCGGCGAGGGCAGGGAAGACCTCCGACGGAGGACTTAATAAACGGAACTTTTTGGTCCCCATCGTCGGGACACAGTGAGCTTGGATGTCCCTCAAATATGTTAACCAGTAACCTCAAGGCGCTTGGAACGCGTGCCCAAGAAACAAAGAATCAGGTGATTCCAGGCTCCAGCAAGACCTCCAGGAGGTAGTCGTTTCTTTGTTCCCGTTTATTCGTGAACTATGAGGGAAAAATGAATATTGGGATGCAATTTGAGGTCATACAAAGGCAAAATACAACAGGCTGAGAACGTCAATTGTTATGATATATGAGCAGCTGGGGATGAATTGGACAAGTGAGATTCCGGTTTTCCTCTACCCTTGCTCAAAGTGGGAAGCCCAACTGTGCTCTCCAGTCTTTCCAGTCCTGATAAGTCGCGGTAAATTTAGAAGATTGATACCTTTCAATGATCAGTGAACTACGTAGCGCAGGTGTGATGGGCCCTTTCCATCCAGCTGTTTCAAAAGAATAAGTCCAACACAAACGGGGTTCGCGTTTTATTTTTGAGGGGGACTGACCTTTTCGAATTGCTGAATCAATCGCTTCCACCTTGGTCCAACCTTGTTCGCCAGCCACATCGGGCAGGTAAGTGGCACTCATCATTCGTCGAGGTTTCTGACCAACCCAAGACCTTGGTCGATTTCTGGATGTTGAAATGGTCGATTGGGTGGCCTGAACTTGCGATAATGCGTCCACTAAAGTATTGGGAGTCGCTGGATGTTCGACATCCTGCGAAGACGGTGTGATCGGCTCGGAAGACGCATTGCTAGCGATCGGCTGATCGGGGTCAGGAATGTGAATATAGATTCCATGCCGGCCGATTGTCCAATCGGTAAATGTTGTACAGTCTTCAAAGGTATGCAACAAGGAAACCGTACAGCTCAATCTCTTGAGATCCTTAAGTGTGATGGGGGCGAAGCGGTGATCCTTGAGAGCACTAGGAAGTCATGGGGGAATCTGATCAGTCAATTAATGGGTGGATAATATTCGCACAAGAACACTGGCCGCTATATACCTGATTAGCGCGTAGTCTTTCAGCCCCTCGTTCAATGGACTGGGTGCGAAGTTTCCGATGCACCCTCTGAGCTTGGGGTGGCCATCAGAGATAACATTCCAAGTGACAAACAAGGGACTACAGGAGACGGGTGATTAGTGTCTCGCACAATCAGGATGATGAGCAGGAGAACGCATGAGAAAACTCACAATTCGATGGTACCTATCGTTTCTTCCAAGTTATTCAAGAGATAATCATCATATTCGCCACGCTTACTCTGGGTGTTTAGCTCGGAGTAAAGGGAATCGAAGCAGTATAGACAATGTTGGATTCCAGCAGGTTTAGTGGGGTCAAAGGGAGACTGCTCAGCTTCCCATTCGGAAAAGGCGGCTTGCAACATGCGATAGAGTTGACCGGAATGAAGGAGAATTCGGACAGTGGGACTCGGAGAAATGAGATGTGTGTGGATGAAGGGCGAAGAAAACAACGGGTCATTGTGGACAGCGGGTGTGTCCCGAGACGAATGTCACAGGAATCGAGACATGGCTGACAGGGTTCACATTAAGGTTCACACTGTTAAGGTTCACCCTGATTAACAGGTGCTTAACACCTGCGTACCGGTGCAAGCACACGATGCCGAGCTTGACACCAAACCAAGTCCCACGACGGGGGAGGCTTCGCCTCCCCCGGAGGGACTTGCGCCTTATGTCGTCTCCCAGGCCTCACAGTTTTGCCTATTTTGGTGGGGCTGTTTCTAAATTTTAAATTCCTCAAATCTGCTTGGTTTTTTTAGTTTTTTTTTTAGATTCATCATGTTACATAGTTTCTCCATCATTACTGGAAAGATGGGAGGTTCCACCCCATTCCTTACCTTAGAACTAGCAGGTCATAACCTGCTTTTTGGTCTTGGGGGCCGACACCAGTTTTTTGGCAAAGTACATACTCTGCCTCGGGGCTGCATGCACACCCACCTGTGGGCACCCCCATAACCTATAGTATGCATGCGCTTAAAAGATTGAATAAGCGCCTGCATGCCGGTTTTCCTGCCAATTATTAGTGGCTCTGCGACCCGGAAGCCGCCGTGGCCCTGACTTTGAGCCAGCGCTTTTTTTTCTTAGTCCTCAAGCTGAGGTCTGCCCGCTCGGGCCGGTGCCGGCCACCACAACACCCGCACTACATAACCCCGTCGGCCCCACCACATCACATATCACTTGCTGCCCCGGTGCCCTCCATTGGCGTGCGGTGCTGCAGCTCATAACAGACCGGTGTCATAACATCACTCCAACAATCAATTTACACAGAATATTCCGAGAAGACCACCTTTGCCACGTACTCCACGGACTACACCTCAGGCACCACCGTCTAACACTCTCCTCGAAACAATTCATGAAATCAAACCGACCACCGTCACGATGCCCTATCAAAGAATCAATGTCCGAAGCGGCGACGCTGCCCAAAGAATGCGGCGCCGGGTCAATGCAGAGCGGAACGCGGCCACTTTGGCAAGACTGAATCGACAGGAGGCCCTTGATCGGCAGCGTCTCCAATCCTAGCAGCAACCCGCCTAGCCCTCAGTGTCCTTGATCATCATAACCCCGAAGCAGAAATTGGAACGGACCAACATGATTTAACGCAAAGAGTATAACGAAGGAGATAGAGAAGACGAAGATCAAGAAGCAAGATGGGCTACCTTTCCACCCCAAGAACTGGACGAAGTTGACCGTGTGATTGCTTCTGAAAAGGAGCGACATCGACAGGAAGCTAGGGCGGTCAACTGGACTCTCTTAATTTCCAAACTCCATCCCCTCTATATGAAGCTGAAGATACCACACTGAATTGGGCTGGGCCAAACTCATACGAAACATTCATTACATGCCCTCCCACCTGTTGTAGAAAGACCGATCGTGCAGTGGACTTGGTCGACATCTATGGTAAGTAACATGACAAGTTTTCTGACCATAACAACAGCTAATCCTTATCAATTTCAGGTCAACAGCGTCAAATTATAACATTTTGTGAGTGTACACTTGATGGGGTACAACTCCTACAGCATGGCTATCTTGCTGGGTCACCTGTCAAACCCATAACCGCCTTCTCGCTCCCGCTCCTCAACTTTCACAATTGTATCTGGAACAACTGCCACATTGGAGCGCAACCATTCACCAATGCACTCACTCAGTGGCTTGAACCTAGATCCCAGCGCCTACACTCCAGGACAGGCAACCATGTGAGTGGATTACCTATTATTAAAGAAATCAATACTCTTATGATAATCCCACAATCACCACAGGCAAGACAGCTACGGAAACCGTTCACAGCGGCTGTGGACATGTTTCGCATCTTGGAAGAAAAAACTGAAGATGTTGTGGCCGCCGCTCTTAATATGGACAACCAGCAGATCCTTGCTAAAACCAGCTGTCCAGCCTGCTTCGGACCCACAAGCTTAAACTCCTCTCAATACCCAGAATCCACAAAAAACCGACTAATTGTTTGCCTTGATGGCAACTTTCAGCACCGGCATCAAATCAAAGCTAGACGCAATTATGAAGTTCTCCGTACTCCTTCCTATTTCCTGAAACCGAGTTATGTCGACCAGGTTTCGCGACAGATCATGCAAGCCGAGACCGAACACATGACACCTGAGCAGGTGAGACTTCGCTCCATGTAAAAATAGTCAATGATGAAGCGCTGATATCCAATCAGATTGATCGATGCACAGAAGCACACAAGGCAGCTGATGACAAGCGAAATGAGTCAACATGGAAGGGTTGTGATGATACTGGCCTCATGGGAGCCTGCTGCCGCCACGATGCAGTTATCAACCTTGCCAACATTTTCAAATCGGGCGAGCAACATCATTTTCCAATGGCGTTAATCAAGACAATACTTGCCAACATCGAACCAAACCGTCCTGTTGGAATCCTGTACGACATTGGATGCTCAATGGATAAGTATATCAACAATGTGAGTCGTCCCACTGATATCGTTTTATGTTCTGACCTCCCATAGTAACACTTATTACCACACTGGGGTGGCTAGCGACGACTCCTATCAGAAGATCGGCCCCGAATACAATTCGGCACTTCTGTTTTCCACGCTTATGCTCACAACTGGGCCAGTCAGTTGGACTACAACCCGAGATTCAACAAGGGGTGGGGATTATCTGATGGAGAAGGACTAGAGAGATTTTGGTCATACAGCTCCCCATTGGTTAGTCCACTCAGATATGCAACTCAGAATCATCGATTAGTGCCATCTCGCATCGGACTAAATATCATAACGAGAGGGGCATCTCTCAACTCGGTGAGTCCAGCTTTGGTGTTAAATACCCTATTTCGCAACATATTCTCATACATTTTGACATTTAGTCTACTGGCTCCAAAGAAAATTTCACAACGCTGCAACACGGCGCCGCGACATCCAAGACACCTTGACCCAGCTTCTCCGCAAGCAAAACCCCCATCAAGGTGACAGCGAGTACTACACAATCAGATTCTTCAAGTCGCAGTGGCAAAATCAGCGTGCCTTTGCCAACGATCATGCTACCGGAGAGGAAGAACATCGTAAAAAGCTGGTCGCTCTGTACAAACGTCAACAGACAATTGAGCTCATGAGGTAAGTCAAGCAAGTCATAAGAGATCGGACTGATGATCTGATAGACATAAAACTACCTCAGGACCCGGTTACAGAGTCAAAACATATATCTTCAAACTGCGGAGGAGGTCCGTTTGCTTATGGACAACATCCTGACCGAATCGGCCACGGTAGCACGCAAATTGGAAAGTCTGACTCGAAGTGGAGATGTCAGCCAGCTACTATTCAAAGCTAGCCTGACTATAGATATAATAAAATATAAAATAAAAATAAGAATATACATTATTTTGAGAGGGCACCGTAAACACCCCTGTTTACAGGCCCCTCCTAAAAATAATATGTAAAAACAAATAAAAACACTTGTAGTAATAAAATTCATTCACAAATCAGTTGTAACTTCTTTACCTTTGGAAAAACCTTAAATATTATTTCATATTCTTCTTTTCAAACTAAATAAACTAGAGTATCTCACTGACACCACCCCATAAATGTGACTCCTTCAGGTACTTTGCTAATTCTCAACAGACCTTGAAAGAGCACTAATTACAACCACATTACAGATGAATATTCATAGTTCAAATGGGTCTGGATAACTGTGAAAATACTCTGCTTAAGTGTGAGAAGCCTCTCATGTGCCTTACTCAATTGCCCACATGTTAAGTACTTATTTGAACTAAGAATTATTTAAATTACTCAAGAATACCACACTTGTACAGTACAAAATAACTGTAAATAGTATCAAAACAACTGCTGCAAGTTCGTCAGAAGAGTCAATAATACTTCCCTTAGCAGTGTAGCATGAGAAGATTTACTCTACAACAGTTCAGACAGGAATGAACAGTAGTATCAAAGCTGCATATGCAGCTACTCTGTTACTGTTGCAGTGCTCTCATAACCACAATAAAAATATAGGGAAGTATATAAAGACTAGCTCTTTACCAAGGTGAAAAAATCATCAGTGTTCACCCCCCAGAAATTATAATATGTCTGCTCTTTATTCTAGTGCTTTACTATCAATATTAGCCTCCAAAATTATAACCTTTGCACAAACAACTGTCCCCAGAAATCTTTACCAAATCTAACCATCCATTCCTCCTGGGAAAGCCAAAGAGTATGTGTTGGGATTCTTCCCTGTTCTAGGCAGACTAAACGAAGAGGAGGAGTGCGGGGAAACACATGAGCAATCTGATGTGGCAAAGCAGCCGACTCCACATCCCAAGGAATATCATGTGGAGTCTGAAAGTGAATATAGTGGTGGCAGTGAAGTGTTTGCCAGTGTCAGCCTGCGTGATGCTAAGGACTGAAATCCTTCTAGCTATACGTGGTGCAAAGTGAAATTAAGGGGTAAACAGGCATGTTAAGCTCTGTTAAGATGATTTTTAGGCAAATTAATGTGCTGAGATGGAAGGAAAAATAATATAAATATTATTTTGGAAGGGGCCTGCAAGCAGGGGTGTTTACGGTTCCCTCCAATAATATCAGGACCTGTGGGTACAGCGGGTATTTTTGGGTACCTGATTTCTATTCCTTAGAGTAGGAAAGCACTCAAAAAGCTGAAAAAAAGGGGAATTATTACTCACTTGTATAATATTGGAGGATGGGATCTTCAGAGTAGAGATTTTGGGTGCTCAGAAATGGATGGTGAGATTTGGTAAAGATTTCTGGGGACAGTTGTTTGTGCAAAGGTTATAATTTTGGAGGCTAATATTGATAGTAAAGCACTAGAATAAAGAGCAGACATATTATAATTTCTGGGGGGTGAACACTGATGATTTTTTCACCTTGGTAAAGAGCTAGTCTTTATATACTTCCCTATATTTTTATTGTGGTTATGAGAGCACTGCAACAGTAACAGAGTAGCTGCATATGCAGCTTTGATACTACTGTTCATTCCTGTCTGAACTGTTGTAGAGTAAATATTCTCATGCTACACTGCTAAGGGAAGTATTATTGACTCTTCTGACGAACTTGCACCAGTTGTTTTGATACTATTTACAGTTATTTTGTACTGTACAAGCGTGGTATTCTTGAGTAATTTAAATAATTCTTAGTTCAAATAAGTACTTGACATGTGGGCAATTGAGTAAGGCGCATGAGAGGCTTCTCACACTTAAGGAGAGTATTTTCACAGTTATCCAGACCCATTTGAACTATGAATATTCATCTGTAATGTGGTTGTAATGAGTGCTCTTTCAAGGTCTGTTGAGAATTAGCAAAGTACCTGGAGGAGTCACATTTATGGGGTGGTGTCAGTGAGATACTCTAGTTTATTTAGTTTGAAAAGAAGAATATGAAATAATATTTAAGGTTTTTCCAAAGGTAAAGAAGTTACAACTGATTTGTGAATGAATTTTATTACTACAAGTGTTTTTATTTGTTTTTGTTTTTAAATATTACTAGAGTTCAAGGCGGCTACACCACCCCCTTGTTGAGTTGTCAAGATGTGATTTTCATTTGAAGCCCAACTTCTTTGAGGAGATTCAAGCCCACTCTTACCTCTGCCTGACTTCACTTGTACTCTTTGTTCATGTCAAGCCATCATTCACCAGGGCTAATAAATAACCACTTTATTGCAACTTGCAAGTGACATACCACAGTATCAAGGCCACTTTCTAGTTTTGGATGTCACTTGTAATCATGTGATTATTGATTGGTTTTGGTGATGAATCCATGAAAACTTCACATCTTCCCAAGGCTGTCCTAGTTGGGTCACCTTTCTGCCTTCCCACACGAATCAAATCAAGTCAAGCCCTATCGTTCCCTCCATGTACACCCTATTTCAGCCCAATTTTACCATACTCATTTAATAAATTTTCATTTTCCCTTGCAGTGATTACCTCCTGTGAAGCTTTGAACTTGTCAGTGTAAGACCATCTCTACCTCGGGTAGTCATCCAAGCTACTAAATGTAGACTTACCCGCTGATGAAGCTGGATTGATTTATGATAGAAACCTGCGGCCAGATCTGTCAAAAATACCAAAGAAGAGAGGAAACACAAAAACCAAAACAAAAGACTGTAAGAACAACAGAAAAGAAACCAACCCCAAATTTATCTTTCAGTTACAAACAGACAGCTAATAAGAATGGCAGATAACTATCAGGGATTGAGGAATATCTACACACCAGAAATGAGATGTTAGTTAAGGTTTGTTTTAATTGGTTGTGTTGAGATGTACAAGCCTCACCATATTGGAATTGAAGGCTTTTTTGAGTGAAGTTAGAGTTGTAGGATGGTGAAAGTTATAGGATGAGATGAAGAATGGAAAGTAGAAAGGAAAATAGTTTGGCAGAGGGGATATATGAAGGGCAGTTGATTGGTGAGTGAGAAGAAGTGATTCGGAAAATTCTCTCAGTGAGCAAATAGACACCTGCTTGTCAAGAGGATTTCTCTCAGGGAAGTAGATACCTGGGTTCCAAGAGGATTTTTCTCTGGGTGCAGGTAGACACCTGCTTGCCGAGAGGATTCCCCCCGGTGAGCAGGTAGACCCCTGCCTGCCAAGAGGAATCCTCTTGGTGAGCACGTAGATACCTGCTAGCCGAGAGGATTCCTCTCTGTGAGCAGGTAGGAACCTGCTTGCCGAGAGAATCTTCTCAGTGAGCAGGTAGACACCTGCTTGCCGAGAGGATTCCTCTCAGTGAGCAGGTAGACACCTTCTTGCCGAGAGGGGACGACATCTTGGTGGGCAGGCTGGCACCTGCTTGCTGAGAGGAAACCTTTCGATGAGCACGCTGGCACCTACTTGTCAACAGGAAACCTCTTGATGAGCAGGTTGGAACCTGCCCAAGGAGAGGAAAACTCCCAGTGAGCAAGCGTCAGCCTGCTCATCAAGAAGATGTGAAGACAAAAGACACAATCAATCTTTGTGTTCCGGACACATGAGAAGTTGTTTAACAACGGTTTTACTTTTATGTAATTACTGGAGATGAAGATGAGGCCGTACAGCACAATTACCAAGAATGAGTTGATTCTGAAGCCGAGCGGCAAAATTAGGCAACAAAAGAAAGGCGGTGTAGAACCCAGGAACGGAGATTGAAGTTGCCGTGAATCCGGCTATCAGCCTATACCTGAACTCTAAGGCCAGAGGGGGTGTTTACTCCCTCTCATGACCGGTCGGTCATTGAAGGGAGTGAAAACTTCCTCTTGTGACTGGTTGTTCATTGGAAGGAGTCAACACTCCCCTGATGACCGACTGGTCATGAGAGGGAGTAAACACTCCCCCATGACCCATCAGTCCTTTCAGGGAGTGTTGACTCCCTGACATGACTGCTCTGTCAGCAGGGGGAGTCTTCACTACCTCTCAAAGCTGGTTGGTAAACAGAGGGAGTACTCACTCCCTCTTGTGACCAGTTGTTCATCGGAAGGGTGCATTCCCTCTGATGACTGATTGGATTGAGGAGGGTGTTTCCAAGGACCAAACTGGGATCCTGATCAGGTTGGGTACAGGCCATACCCAACCCAATGAGACCCTCATAGGCTTGGGTACAGGCCATACCATAGCCAACAAGACCCTCATAGGCTTGGGTACAGGCCGTACCCAAACCAACAAGACCCTCATTGGTATGGGTACAGACCGTACCCAAGCCAACAAGGAGAGCGTCAGTCTGGTCTGGGTACCGGACTTACCATGAGATTGGCTCACCTCTTGACTATAAAGAGAGCACACCAAACAGGCTCTTCCCACAAGGAAAGCCCCATATCTGTTGCATGAAGTGCAGGGGGGCTTGACTTGGGCTTTTTTTGGCCTCACCAGGCAAAGGGGGAACTCACGCACTTGAAAAGCATGAAAGTGTGTCTTTATTATACTTAGATTTTTAGGAGGGGTGTTTATGGTGCCCTCTCAATAATATATTTTTATTTTTATTTTATATTTTATTATATCTCTAGTCAGGCTAGCTCTGAATAGTAGCTGTCTGAAATTTAACATCTCAACTCCCAGTGAAAATGCAAAGAAAGAATCACAGATCTTCACAGCCCAAAACCCCCCTACGCCATCAAAGGTTCAAAAGCCATAATTCCGAAGATGGACCTGATGCCAATTTTAACTTCATACCCACCGTGGCATCCATGATGCATATCTCTGCTAATAAGACCATCAATAGCAGCCGAGGAAACATTGGGGCTCCCGAGAGAAACATAGGGACGCTGGGAGCACCAAACCACTCGGGCCACTCTGCCCTCAATGCCTTGGCATTTCAAGTTTCCCAGCTTGACCTTCCACTGACCCCTTACAAACATTGACTATTCCCAATAACTCCAGTTCATTAATGTTGTGAGGCACGGCTGCTCCCACCCCCCCTGATTACCCCACTCCGACCCCCAATCTCTCCCTCCGGGTACCTAATCAACAAGCCTCCCCAGACCTGGTACAGGTAGTTGAACACAAACATTCACATAACAAATGGCCAAGTAAGATTGCTTATCTCATGGTTATCCTTGGTTTTGATATCCTGCTGATGAATTTTGGGCCACAGAATCATCCAGGCTGTCTGCTGATCAGATGAAAGAAATCCTGACCAACTATCATATCAAATTTAACATTAATGATGATTGGACCACACTTGAACAATTGTACCATTCCCTCATTGCCAGTGTATCAGAAGCACCCTCCAAAAAACATCGAAGTAATTGACTGGTACCGGAGTGCAGCGGGAGGTTGCAAAGTCTGCGGCGCCGCCCTGGTCAAGAGAAGACGGCTCCCCGCTCCAAAGCAAGTTGCACTGGGCTGCGCCGTGCGATTTTCCCAATTTGAACTCACTCATAGTGAGTTCAAAGTGGGAAAATCTGAAGGCTGACCAGATTACCAAGTAAATCCACTTTCCCTCCCTTCCTACATCCACCCGACAATCAAACAAATAAAAAATAATTATTCCTAACAAATCCTCCCCGCCTCAACTATCACCCCCTCCCCTTTTTTCGCCAACTCTCAATCTTCCTTTCCAATTTAATTCTAGGCATTCCAACAAAACTGAGCAGATGTCAGCAAGCACAATTGCTGGAAGGATACAGGAATTAAGCTCTGCAATGAGACTTACACCAAATGGAACGTCGAATGAAGGAAACCAAACGAAAGCAACACAAACCGTTCACAATCAGCTTTGGGAATTAACCAATCTGGTTGTGAGACAGAGTCGGATCGTGACGGAAATGCAGTAAAAGACTCTCATGAAGAACCAGAAATCCAAGTTATGGGAGAAAAGTCAGCTCAGGGGAAACGTAAGTTTCAAACCGAGAAAAACAAAACAAAAAAAATTGAAGTGATTTCAATAAATTTAATGTAAATGAGCCATAGGCTAATGAGATGAAATCTACCTTTGGAATGTAACAGGAGCAGGCAAAGTAGAGGAATCCTCCCAAGATACCTTACTCGTCCGGGATGTTATATCAAAAGTGATGGAGGCGGAGAAAAGCGGAGACACCACAAGGGCCCCATTACTCTTCAAGATGTACAAAGATTTGACCTCGTCGGGGAAGAGACAATGTCCCAAGAGGGCGCAGTCTCCAGGAAGCCCAGATGAAGACAATGATGAGGTCTCAGCAACCACCTCAATCGGGATAGAGGCACAGGACGGAGGATCAGAGGATGGAGAATCACAAGTAGGCGATTTAGTTTTTGCCTTGGGGGCCATTCTGAAGCATGACAAAATGGGGTTAACCCCGTTTTCGACAAAAAACATATGTGAATTACAAGGCACACTCTCATTGACAATCTTCAATAGAGAGTGGAAAAACGCGGCAATATTGTACCATAGCGAAAAACGTCCAAGAAATGAAGAGCTCTTGGGAGATCAAAACAAATACACCTTATCCAAGCAAGTGGACCCAAACATTTAATGAATGGACCACCAACCATCAAGGCTTCTATTCGACCTTGACAAGGGAAAACGGTTTTACAAAATTTGTGAAATGGCTTCTGCATCACAAAGCTCACTGTGACGAGATGATAGCGGAGGATGGATTTATGGTGGCCTTGAGATATGATATCCAAGTGTGCACCAACTGCTTCGCGACTCGGGTCACCCTCCCGGACAGAAGGAAATATTTAACAGATATCTCGTTCTTCCGAAAGAAAGCAGCCAAGAAAGCATACACAATCTGCCGAAAATTTAAAGAGCTTGAGTACACGGATAACCCTTATGCGGCGGGCGGGCCCAGAGAAAGTTGGGACCCCACAACAGGCCGACCAATGTCAGACCAGAAGGTAGTCGCGAAGGTAACCATGTCGGCACCAACAACCGGATACTTCGGGAGTGGATCTGTGCCAAGACAGCTGGCCAAGCCGTCAAGACCTTCAAGCTATAGGGGAAATAACTTCAACCCCAACCATAACACCCGACTGGCGGAGAGAGGAGAGTCAGATAGAGATAGAATCAAAAAGCCATAGTATGTTTTGTTCAGTGTTTTAGGTGTTTTCCTCGAAAAAAAAAAAGGGAAGAAATACTTGTAAATAGCGGGAAGTTATCATAATGAACCTATTACTGAACCTCGGGTTTATTGCATCAATCATTTTGGATTAGCCCTCTTGAGATCTCAGATGTAACCAGTGAATTAAACATAGATACAACTGTGCAACAAATGAAAAGTGAGATCCAAATGAGCCAACGAGAAGAAAGGATATACAAATTGAGTGAAATGAACAGTATGTGGCCAACCGTAGTAAACTTTGAAATGAATATTGAAGCGTGGAAGTGCACCCTGGAAAAACATGGCCTCCTACAAGAGTTTGGAGATGTGATTGAAGGGTTTAAGAAGGGTTTTCACCAAGGAATCCCAGATCACTCATTAAGTACTCATAAATTCTACACCCCCAATAACCATCACATGGCTATCCAAGCGCGGAAAGAAATCGAACAAAATTTCAGGACCGAACTAGAAGCACGTAGAATTTTCAGACCATTCTTGCACAAAGAGGTAGCAAAATATTTCCATTCTTTTGGTCCAACCCACTTGGAGCAGTCACCAACAGCAACGGCTTGTTCTGTCCGACGAATGATTTATCTTTCCCCTACGACGACCCATTGTTTCCGTCGGTTAACTCCTTTGTCGACGCAAAGGATTTTGCGACAACATGGGATGATTTTGACGTTGTCTCAAGCTTCATTAGAGAACTTAACTCCCTGGTAGCCCTAGCACTTTTCAACTGGGCGAAAGCGTATAGACAAATACCAACCACGCCGAGTCAATGGCCGTTTCTCATGATAAAAAACTTCGAAGGGAAGTTATTTCTAGACACTAGAATAAAATACAGAGGCGTGGCTGGGTGTGGGTCTTTTGGCAGACCAGCAGATGCTTGGACAAAGATAATGGCGGCGGAATTCAATCTACTTAAAGTCTTCAGGTGGGTTGACAATAACTTATTTGTCAAGACACTGGAATTGCTGGCCCACATGGACAAGATAGTAAAACACTCAAATGAGCTAGGTGTTAAAACCAAAGAAGGAAAATTTTCCCACTTCTCTAATGAACAGAAGTTCATCAGATTTGTTTGGAACGGGGTGGACAAAACGGTCCGATTGCCAGACAGTAAACTCTTTGACTGAGTAAATCAACTTCAGAACTTCCTAAACCAGCCTCTTCTCTCATTCAAAGACGCAGAAGTTATGTTGGGAAGAATGAACCATGTGACATCCATCCTCCCGCAACTAAGATGCTACCTGTGTAGTCTCTAGCGATGGCAGAAACACTGAAAGATACGAGGTAAAAGACAACACCTGCTGAAAGACGTCAAGTCAGATCTTGACGAGTGGTTATTCCACTTAGTAATGTTCAAACCCATGTGGCTAATGCCCAACCTGGCCCCAACTGAAATAGGGTGGGTAGGGACACCTTGAACTCCTTTGGGATAGGGATATTAATAGATCAGAGGTGGGCTCAATTTCAGTTGCGAAACCCATCTGAAAGGAATGAAGAAGACGGTCCTAGGATTTTGTGGTTAGAAAACATGGCAGTACAACTTGGACTCTTAATGCTGAAACACCTAGGGATCAAACAAGGAAAGACCTTTATTGTATGGACAGATAATACAACGACAGAAGGCGCTATCAGAAGAAGGAAATCAAAGGATCAAAAGGTCAACAAAGAGTGGAAAGTAATCCAAAAACTATTAATCCATCTAGAAGTAGATCTAGAAGGAAGAAGAGTGACTTCAGAACAAAACAGAGCAGACAGATTATCTTGTGGAGATCTAGGAGGTGTGATTTGGAAAAACATTGTAGCTTTCTCTTTACCAGAAGATTTAGATCATTCCATGTTTTAAGTCCTGTGCTGAAACTCATTGTACCTTTGTACCCCTTATTCATTCTTTGTATCAGGAAAGTTTGGAAGAAATAAAACAAGAAGCTATAGGAGCGATGAAACACAATGCCAATAGGGGGAATAGAGAGAGAGAGCATAGAAAGGGAAACACATTCCTGGTAAGCAAAAGACCGAGGCTCCCCATAGTTAAATCCCAATAAAAGAAACTTGAGATGGACTTTTCTAAGATTCCTAATTTCCTTTCAAACGGATTAACTCAACTCTCCCCAACAGCCGAAGACCTTCACTTTCTGCGAGGCTACAAATGGAACACTTTAGTAGGATATAATTTGGCAGTTAAGAAGTTTACGAAATTCGTGAAGGAATCCAAGAATGAGCTCCCTCCCTTACCAATTGACACTGAAGTGATCTACCAGTTCTGCTTTTGGGAAGGTAGAGATGAAGGAAAATCAGAGAAACAAGAGATTTTAGCGAAAACACTGGAGAATTACTTAGATGGTTTAAAAGCTTGGCATCTCTTCCACAAGGCTTCCTACCCCACGGTCTCAGAAGCACGAGTCAAAGTCTTACTAAGATCCTAAGCAAGGGCGGACACAACTATTCCACCAAAGGAGAAGAAAGGGGTGGTTCATTTGGTTCACCTAGTCCACTTGGCCAACGTCCTAGCTGAAGGTAACAATAGAGAGAAGGAAATGTTTGATTTAGCCATATCCACGTTCTGGGGCATGGCCAGACTCGCGGAACTAACTTCGCCAGAGGAAACAGGAGAGCTCGATCCACGTACGACAGTGTTCACAACTGATGTTGAATTGGATAGCTTTGAGAACATGACGGTCACCACCATTGCCCTAAAAGACGCAAAGACAAGTAAACCCGGGGAAATACAGACGATCCACTTGAAGGCGATGAAAAATATTCTGTGCCCCGTTGAAGAAGTCCAAAGAAGGCTTAAGGATACTAGGGGGAGCAAGACATCACTATTTGGCTACTTTGACAAAGAAGGAAAGAGAATCCACCTGACGAAAGACACAGCCATCAAAACCCTCAACAGCTCCTGGGAGGTTGGAGGGTTCTCGGGCATATCAGGCCATTCATTTTGAGTTGGGGGCGCATCTCTCCGATTTGCAATGGGAATCAAGGTGGAAGAGATCTGCAAGTTGGGCCTCTGGTTCACTGACTGTTACCAGCTATACCTTAGAGAACACTCCGAGAAAGAAATGGTAGAAGTGTTAGACATCACGAAAGAGTTAAACTTCTGGGAACTCTTAGATTGGAGCCACTCCAGCCTAAGGGGGGTTGGAGTTCTTCCCCTTGCCTTTGAAGCAAGGTAAAATTTCTTTTCTATGTCATGTCTGTCCACACCCTTACCACCTCATTCCCCTGTCTCCCCTCTCTCTCCACGAGAGGGGATGGCATGGGGAACTATGGCAAGAGGGAACGACACAACACCCCTAACCCATACCTGGCCGGCTTGGGAGCATGGAATAGACTCCGTCTCCAGGTCGGCCTAGGGGCCTGGCTGTACCAGTAAGGCCCCAAAAAGATTTTAACAAATGAAAGTAAGAAGATAAGAGTCACCAAATAAGAGAGTTGACCTCCCTGGTGCCTGGCACTAAGTCAGGAAAGAGACAAGGGAAGGCTAGAGTGGATACCCCAATCCACTCAGTAAAAATCCGGCGACGGCGGCATCCCAAATCCATCGCAATGATCCTGGACCAAAGCTCTAGCAAACAATATCATCAACCTCAAAAAAATCTGGCCAATCAGCCCTGTTCCACGTCCTTTCCTGCGAATGAAGGAAGTTCCGTTTTTTTTTTCATATCACAGGCACAGCTTCTTCTACTCCCCAGTTCAATGTCCCCTTTGCCTAGGGATTTGGCATTCGTAGCCAGCCAGATCAAGACATCTCGCGCACTTGTCAGCTTACCTTCCGTCAATTCTGCAGACCGCCCTCAAGACCAGACTCATAACTCCAACAAGCTCATCGCGCCTATGCCTTCCGAAAATGATCAGTTGGTTAACACATCCTGGTCTATTACTCAAGTTCCAGTGCTTTCCGACAAGCTCTTTGCGCCTATGCCTTCTGAACCCAACCACTCAGTCAACACCTCCCTTTCTCATGCTCAAGTATTTGCGCTTCCCGACAATGAGGCCGATCATGAAGACGGTTATGATCATCACCAGTCATTACATTCCTCTCTTTCCCTGCTCACAGACCCCCCTCAAGAGCAACTCTCTGACCAGGCTGAGCAAACAACCACATCAAGACAGAAGAAAAATTGCAAGAAGTCCAATAATTTAAGTATAGCAATGCCTTCTGACCATGAAAACAAAGACTGCCATGATCCACACTAGTCCTCTCCATTGATGCATCAATTTTTACCTACCTTTCTCAATCTAAACCCTGCTAGATCTGTAGACTCCATCCAAGAACAACGAATCTCTAGCAAGGCCCACCACATTGAGCCTACACCAAGATCAGCTAACCGGGAAAAACATCAAGCTTACCCCAGGCCCGACGGAAGAAGCCATGCAAGCTCATTGTATTCACAGCATTGGACAATGAGGATGACGGCAAAATCCACCAGGCAACCCCAAATTCAGATCCTGTTCCTATGCCTTGAGACCATCAATCCTTGGATCACAAATATTTTCCCGATCTTAGCCCTTCCATACCTTCAGGGTCCTCTGACACTCAAGAACTGTGATCTCTGTCTCCTACCACCTCTACTTCCCAATGTCACGCCCGCCAAGTGCAATCATCCCCAGTTCCTTCTGATCACACTTTCCAGGCACAATCATCCCCAGTTCCTTCTGAGTCTCATCAAGGCCGATAGACGTGGAAGATCCCACAATGATGAATATCATCAATTGTCACATGAGTGAAACTCCCATTTCCTTTCCTCTTGCTGTGATTCTGACAGCTTTCTTCAAGCATTGTCGTGGCTGACCGTACCAGAAAAATAGGGGCCCGCTAAAACCACGCCCCCCAAGGCATCCTTTGGCGTGCACACCTTTGCACGCTCCATTTGGGGGTGTGCAACCCTTGCACACCCAAAATGTGGTGTGCAGAGGGATGCACACCTTGGTCGGAGGTGTGCACACCCCAGACAGGACCCAAGTGTCTCAGTGACTGGCCACTGGGTCCTGCTTGGTGGATGCACTCCTTGATTTGAGGTGTGCATCCCCCAAGGACACCTCCGCTTGTCCAAGCCAAGGCGTTCAAGCCTACCTTTGTTCTTAGAGGGAATGGGAGAAGGCAATCTCTCCTCATCCCTCCAGGACTGGTCAGTCTTGGAGGGATGGGAGGAGAGTTCAATATCTCCTCATCTCTCCAGGACCGGTCAGTCTTGGAGGGATGAGAGGAGAGTTCACTCTCTTCTCATCCCTCCAGACCGGTCGGTCTTGGAGGGATGAGAGAACATTTCACTCTCTCCTCATCCCTCCAGGACCGACTGGTCTCGACCAATTGGTCTTGGAGGGATAAGGAGAGAGTACACTCTCCTCATCCCTCCAGGATCGACCTGTCTTGGATGGAAAGGAGGATGGATTTTACTCTCTCCTCCCTTCCTTCCAGGACGGATCGGTTTTGGAGGGAAGGGAGGAGAGAGTGTACTCTCTCCTCCCTTCCCCCCAGGACCAATCAGCCTTGGAGGGAATGGGAGATAGCACACTCTCCTTCCTTCCCTCCAGGACCAATCGGTTTTGGAGGGAAGGGTGGAGAGAGTGTACTCTCTCCTCTCTTCCCCCCAGGGCCAATCGGTCTTGGAGAGAAGGGACGAGTGGATGTCCTCTCTCCTCCCTTCCCTCCAGGACCAATCGGTCTTGGAGGAAAGGGAGGAGAGAGTGTATCTCTCCATCCTTCCTTCCAGGACCAATTGGTCTTGAGAGTGCCTCTCTCCTCCCTTTCCTCCAAGACCGACTGGTCTTGGAGGGAAGGGAGGAGAGTGTGCTCTCTCCCATTCCCTCCAAGACCGACTGGTCTTGGAGGGATGAGGGGCCTGCATCATTCCACATGCCCTCGGGTTGGGCTGCTACCCCCGTCCACGTCCTCCAAGGCGGACGTGGACGACTGGTGACATGCATCAGCATGCACACCACAAATCTAGGGAGTGCCAAGGTTGGCACACCCTTTGATTGAGGAAGAAAACATCCTCTGGGGTGTGCATGGTCTTGCACATCCCATGAGTGGGGCGTGCCCAACCTTGTATGTCCCATCGGGGACGTGGAAGGCCGGTACACCCCATTTAGGAACTCCATGCCTAATGGACGCCTCAAATGTGGTGTGCATTGGTAAGGACGCCTCATTCGAGGCGTCCTTTTAGCAAAAGGGTGGTGTGCATTTAGCCGGCCCCAAAAAAAAAGGTTACTTGAATGCACATAATGTTGCAGTCAAATATTGTGATATAAAGCCACGCATATCAGAACTGTACGATGCGTTGAGGAGTCGACTTCAAGCACGCAATTTGGCACACAGCACTCAGCCTTCTGCTGATTCCCCCCCGGTTTCCCAGGTTCGAGCAAAACGGGGCCCACCCAAGGTCTCCAAACGGAACAAATTCCAATTCAAACATTGCCAACGGAAGCCTTCACGCGTACAAAATAACAACACAGTACTGACCTCACCTCCTCTACTGTTCTCCGAGCACTTATTAAAAGACCCTAGTTCAATTCCGAGCCAGAAATCCATGCAATCCATCACATATGAAACCAGGAATCCTGTTGTTCAATCCTCACCACCACAAGCCACAGCGACCGCAACATTCAACCGATCCCCTGAAACAATGTCTTTTGAGTACGAAAACGACTGCAATAACGTACCAGATCATGAAGCTAAGTGTGAGCTTGGGTCTCTTACGTGACAACAGGACACAAGGGTGAATTGCTCAAGAAAAAGGAGGAGGATACAACCAAGAGAGGAGAGGAGATAGAAGAAGATAAAGAAGATTAAGATTAAAGTTATCTATTTAATGGGAAATATTACTAACTCTGAGGCAGCTGCTTAAGCGGAGTTGTCTTGACGCGTCTTCCTCAAAAGAAACTGATGGAAGGTAATTGGTCTAGACAATTCTAGCCAACCTAGATTTTTCTGGCTAAAGGCCAAGGCTATTTAACTGGAAACCTATGTAGTTTCTTA
The DNA here is from genome assembly GCA_001624995.1 of Puccinia horiana. Lineage (NCBI taxonomy): Eukaryota > Fungi > Basidiomycota > Pucciniomycetes > Pucciniales > Pucciniaceae > Puccinia > Puccinia horiana. The sequence continues at coordinate 829,481 of LWDY01000012.1, forward strand.
TGGATGAGAACTACCAAAACCAAGAGTAGGAAAGGTTGAAGAGGAATAAAGAAAGCAAGACAGTGATCAAAAGATAAAGGAAGTTCAAGGACCCAAGATTGAAGAACCAAAAGGAATCAGGTCTAGTGGAACTTACTGTGGAATAAACCAAACACTTTTAAAGTGAAGAGTGTACGCCAGATAATGTCCAGTAGAGAGGTCCAAATGCCAAGGATAGTTGGAGTGAAGGCTGATAATTTTGGTGTTTCAATTTCAAAGTGAGGGACAGGTGGAAGGGGGGAAGGGGCTGGAACAGGCCTTTGAGAATTTTCCTATACAGATTAAACAGTTTCTGACCAATGTGGGATGGATTTGGTTCAAGATTGAATATATGCAATATTCAAGCTTACTGGGTTGAACTTCAATCAATTTCAATCATTACTCAAAACATTACAAAGATAAAAGAGGACACAACAAGTTATAAAATATAAAGGTTATAGAAATTAGAGAAATACATAATTTAATCAATCAATGGTGGGTAGAATAAGAGATAATATTTCAACAGGATTAATTCTTATTCAAACAATGAAGAATTAATTTATGGAGGCAATCTCATGGAAGCCTTTTAGGCAATGAGTATTGTCTCTAAGGCTGACACTAAGACCTGGAGCATGTCTTGTGAGCTTGAAGAAGGTGGCAATCCGGACAACAACAACATATCAGATCATCAAGCTAGTGCCCTCCTCATCGGCTTCTGTGCAACATTTGCCAGCCAAGTGCTTGATAAGCTGGGTACCATTGCTGATGGTATTGAAAATATAAGTCTATTGGTAAATGCTAATTCCAGTCATGGTGGTTCCTGCACGAGGTCTGGACAGGAAAAAGGTAAAGGGAAAATGACTACAGCATCTACATCTTGCCATAACAACATGCCTCAGGGTGGAGAGTTTTCTGTGAGTAAACATTTACTTCCTCTTTCTTCTTCCTAATGTCTGCCTCCCTCATGTTTTTTTTTTTTTGCCAGTGATTAATCCAACAACATATTGCTACCCTCTTGGGAAGTAAAGGCAAGACTATTCCTTATCCCAATGATCACGAGGATTCACCCATGGACATTGATGACCAGTCCAAAGACTCTGATATTGATACGAGCTACCCGTACGCTAACGGTCCCGGTCATCTCGCTGCCATGCCACAAACACTATTGATCATGAAGAAAATGATGTCCGACGCTGGCATTGAGTCTTTCCGCCCCAACTTTACTCAACCTTTTGAAAGTCCTGATAATGAGCATCTGCTTGAATTGGCCGTCAAAATATTTATAGAGTTGATCAAATTCCAAGAGTACACCAGTCTTGACAACATAGATGAGGAAACAATTCGGAACATTATCTATCTTCATGTTACCCAGCAACTTAGAAGACGGTTAGTCTTTTGTTTCTTCTCACCTTGAACCTTTTATATTGACATTCTCATCGCAAATTTAATTAGGTTTCAACAAGAGAATGAGTGGGAAGATAGTCAACAAGCGGCCAATTAAAAAAATCTTCGACGCAACTCAAGGTTGACAAATGTAAGCCATGCTATCTCCCAGTTGAATCACGTCAACTTTAAGACAGTTTGTTTGTATTTCAGCTCCAAAACACCCAGGTTGCAGTCTTGAGCCTATATCCGAGACTTTTGGGCTTGGCTCCAATTGTCAAAGCGTGTTGCAGTGATGACAAGACTGACGACAAAGCCTCTCAGGGTATTCAAGTATCATACTCGAAGGATAAACCTAAGCGCTGTATTGCTTGATTGGTTCCATGGAGACATCGTAGAGTCAGTCGTATGATGGTGACAATTGATGAGTTGAAGGCATGTGCTGAAGTGTCGAATCCGCGTGGCTCCTCTGGTGCTGCAGCCCGGTTACGCTGGTATGTTTCTTCACCAAAAGAAAGTCAGATATAACCACCAGTAAAACTTCCAAAGGCATGCTACAGGAGTGAATGGACCGAATCTCTTCCCAAACACCGAGTCACTGCATTGAAAATGCAGTCTGAACCTAATGTGAAAGCTTTGATCAAGGAACTGGATCATAATTTGTGGAATTGTCGTCAAATCAGAGACTAGTCTTTTTTTATTTCCTTTTTACTTGTAGATATTCTATGATAATTTTTAGTTAAACTGTAAATACAAACTAGCTTGTCATCAGACCTATTGAGATATTCTATTTATAATTGAACTCTGTAAATACAAATTAGCTTTCTATCAGCAGTAGTAACAATGATGAGATTATATAAAATAATAATAATAATAATAATAAAAATTGAAAAAAATGATCAATTTACCTTACATATTGATCAATCTACCTTGAGAAAAACATAAAAATCTTTGAAGTCATGTATTGCTTTCACAATCAATGTTTTGGCTCAATTCTCAGAGGCACCGACGCAGGCTCACTGGGGTTTCATAAAGCACTTGCTTCGATACATTCGAGGTTCTCATGATGTTGGGTTGTTGTTTTGCAAGGGCGAAAACACTGAATTGAGTGGCTGGGCTGATGCAGACTATGCCACCTCGCAGATTTTGAAGAAGTCAATATCGGGTTATGTCATTACTTTATTCGGCAATCCCATTTCATGGACAACTAAAAAACAACCGGTTGTTGCTCAGTCGACCACCGAAGCCGAGTTTATATTGATTAACAAATGCACAAAGCAGTTGCGATGGATGTCTAACCTCGTGACTTTGTTGTCAATTGAAATCGACATTCCAATTATCTTTAACGACAATTCCGGTGCCGGCATAATCAGTAAAGAAGCGCAGCTGAATCCGAACATGAAGCACATTGAAATTCGTTTTCAGTACATTCAACAATTGATGACCGCAAAAGTGATGAAGATTCAAAAAGTCTCGACTCAGGATATGATTGCAGACGTCTTGACAAAGCCGTTTGGTAAAATTAAGCTGGCTGGCGCTTTCAAACAATTACATTTGATTAATGTGCCTGTTTAGGAGGAGTGTCAGATTGAAACTCGAACATACTAAAATTACGTAATCAAAGTGATTAAGTCAGGTACGCGCATTGGGTCAATTCTGGATTCCCAGTCTTTCTCTTCTTATCTTATTCGTTGATAACATTCCGATCTTCCAAGCCGTATTCCTTTTTCCAAGTTGTATTTCTTTCTTCTTCTACAAGTCATCATCAACAATCAAAAGTCATTTGATAAGTAATCTTATCGAATCACAATCAAAATCTCTCGGAAATCAAACTCTGATTCGTTCAGCAACCAAGTCAAACAACAACGATCATACAATCGATAACTACACACTTTCAGGAGGAGCTAGAGATAGCTTCTGGGCAGGTGGTTATCCTTTTCTTCGTCACTCATGTTGTGCTGTTTCATTGACTCTTTATTATTTCACCTTAGGCTTTTCTCGTTGTGATATTCCTGTCAGTCTTAAGTCGTCGAAATTGTGGTCGTGTTACGACATTGTTTTTCTTTTTATCTATCAAAAAGAGGTATTTGATTTTTGTATTTCATTCTCATTTTTATTTCTTATTGATCTTTTGTTTTTCTTCAGTTTTACTCCTATTGATTCTTTATACTATACTGTTTCAACAACGTAAAAAACTCTCATATTATTACATGGAGTTCCATCGTACACACTTCTCCAACACATTAATGCCATGACACCAGAAATGTGATGGATAAATAAACGCCTGAGGAGTCTTAATAAGAACCTTATATCGGAGTGGAGGCTGTGATTGGGCCCCGAATCGACTTTCATTTCTTGGCGGAAGAGAGCTTGAGCTGTTTGACAGTTTTTTTATAGATATTTTAGGAAATAAGAAAATGAAGCAAGTTAGTTAAAATGAAAGCGTTACAGCCTGGTTTCCCGTGTTCATGTGTTTCTTGAAAAATCTGCCTGCTTGTACTAACTCACAAAGGAGCGAAACGACATCGGCGAGAGTGGATATTTGGTGTTGGTTGATTCTGATGAGCCGGGTTGATTGAAGGTCAAAATGATAGATTTCAGTGCGTGACCCATGAGCATGCAACCCAAGGACAGCTTAGTGAATGCAGAGAACTGGGCTTGATACTTCAAGCTGAGTAGGCCCGAGAAAATCGATCCAAGCGTGATGGGTAGTAGAGATATCCTGGTCCATTGAACAAGAGGTTTCTGAAGATAGTTTTGATGCCTCCAAACTAGATTGAGCAAACCGGCTTGGATGGCCAACGGAATCAGATAAGAGAACACTCTAAGCTCGTTCATGATATTGTATCCTGTTTCGAGTGGATGTTGAGGGTGATGAGGGAAATTTGGACAGACCTCAAGCTAGATATGTAACATCAACAATAGCTACGATGTTTAATTTGCGAGGCAGGCCACGTATACAGCATCTGACCTCGGATGAGCGGGCAAGGCAAACATCCAATTAGCGGTCCCAGTGGCGTCATGGCTTGCAACACAATGGCGATAAATTATAGGCACCGACCAATCGATCCAAAGTTAACGGAAAGCAGTCGCATGAACCGACCCCAAACGCGCCCATGGATCCGACCGTTAATAACACCAACATCAAGTCAGCACAAGCTTATATTGCCTTCACGCACGAGAGGATTTCCGACGCGGATACAACCTCGCGTGGCCCTACGAACAGAGGGCTGAGAGTTGAGTTCGCCATTTTTTGACTTTCCTATTTCAGTCTCTCTTCTCTTGGAAGGCCCGGCGAGGGGCGATATGCCGATGAGACTGCCAGGCGGTTTGAGCTGATCACCCGACCGATGTTAATGGCAATCAAGTTTATTGTGCGCCCAGTCCCGAGCTTAACTAAGCCTCTCCCCGCAGGGGAGAGGCTTAGTTAAGCTCTTCGGCCCAGTCCAGTGCATGAGACCAAAGGCTTCGGTTGGTCGATTGTGTGACAAGCTGTCCCGTCGTACCGCCTGCGCCACCAGTGAGAGGAACTAGGGCGTGGGGTACACCGGTGGTACGAACTTACTAAGTCCCTCCTTGCCTGAGGCTTTGGCGGAGGGACTTACGCCATATCATGAATCCCCGCATGAGAGAATTCTGAGTTTTGGTGGTGTTGAACTTTGAGCAACCAGAACTCCATCTGGACTGAGCTTGAGAATTCAAAATTTTAATGCGTGTTAGGCCCACATCCTGGCTTCCTTCTGATAGAACTTCAGACAATATACTCCTTATCTTCATCCCCAATTTATTTTTCCAAACTCGTGACTTTTTTGAAATTCGACCGGATCACCAAATAACCACCCGTGCGCGATTATTTGGATTTTTATAACTTGATACAACGTGATAGTAAGTTAGGGCCCCTTCTCCTTTTAGAAATCTCTCTCGCTGATGTCCTTCTAGCTCCGATCACTTACTTTTTTTCATTTTTCCAGTCTCGCCACCAATCATTATCCTGAAAATTTGCAAATGTGTCTCGAAAACCTCCCAAACCTCCAACAACTCCGGGAAAAGTTGCTGTTTATAGACAAGGTGATGCACGCCTACCGCCTGGACCAAACAAATACATTCAAGGCTATCTCGACCACGAAGACCCAAAGAGAAAATCTAATCGTCGTCTGAGGGGGACAAAAATCGGATGGCCAACGACCATGGAAATTTTAAGTTCTATCAAGCGACTCGTTCAAAACACTACCGAAGGGAAGCGTCTCCATTGGGTCATTGTAGACCTCCTCGTCTGTATCTATTGTTCAATCGGCCATTGTGAAGCTGTGAGATGTGAATATACACCCGTAAAGTTACATCGGCAATCCAACATTCTCCACTCAAAAGCGATTGCTTTTTTCTTGCATGTTTCTCCCGTTCCGAATCCTAGCCATCTTTTTTTCATGATTTGCCGACTAATCATGTACTCTAGCCTCAATCAGATCCGAAAACGGCTGTGCACGGTCCCCGGGAAAAAAACAAAATGAAATGCAGTTGTATTATGGCATATGATGGTTTTATTGAAAATTGTCGAAAGAATGACAAATATTTTTTTTAAAATAATTGGGAGAGATACAAATTATTTAAAAAATATTTAAAATAGAAGGCTTAGAGTGCCCTTCGGGGAAAGTTGGTCCGGTGAGGAGGGGTTGGAAAGTGGAGCAGTGGCTCGGAATATAACGAAATGGGGGGTAAAATATCCGGATCTCTCATGCAAGAATTCCTGATATGGCGTAAGTCCCTCCGGCAAAGCCTCAGGCAAGGAGGGACTTAGTCAAGTTCGCCGGTGGTATATGTTGGTGAAAACAATTCTCAAGACATGTGATACGGTCAAGAAAAAGACACTTTCTCGCAAGTAACGTTGCTAAGGAGCGAGCGGCTATGGAGCTGAGTCCCCTGCGTGGCGTAGACGCTAGACTTCGCGACAAGTGCGATTCAGTTGGGTTGGGTGAGTTACGTAGCTCAACGCACTGCTCATTTATCTCATGGTGAAAAGTTCAACAAACGAGGACTCAATAACGTTTGCCTTACTTGAATGCGAATGGCAACTTCCAACAAAACTGCTCATGCTTTGTGCGACTATTTGACGGGAGTTCAAGGAGGACTGATGAGAGCGATGCATTCTCAAGCGTCCTAGCGGCCATCCTGAACATTTACGAAAGGGAAGACCATTCCACATTGGAACACAAGAGCCCCACTCTGAAGATTACCATAAGGGAATTGATTTCAACATGGACGGCATAAGCAAATAAGAATTGGAGGACAAGTTCGATTCTCTATGCCTTCAATGCGTATTTTCGCTTGGGAAAGTGGATGTCCCGCTTCTTCTGCTTCTCGGTCTTCAAGTTCCTCTCGTACTGTAAACGCAAGATGTGGATTGGGTGGCTGTATGTCAGCAATGACTTTACAAGAAGTGCATTGTGGAGTAGGACTTGGCGAACTTTGGTGAGACGACGACGGATAGCCCTTGTCTTCTTTGCTCGGAGGTCTAAGGGGATGTGCTTCTTGCCCTTGTACAGTTGCTTGAGGTTTTCCCGAGTCTTAGATTGAATGACAGTCAAGACACGGGCGATGGCTTTTCGAACTGTATTGCTGTGGAAAGCAACCATCGTAGACGAAAGGTTAGTGATCCCCTAAATTGTCATGATTTTTGAACGGCCGAATCCAGAAAACTTTGCGATGAGCTACCAACATTCTTGTCAACTTGGATGAAGAACCACCGACGACCTTGTGAACTCGAAGTCCAACCAATTCGGTCTTCAGCTCTTCGAGCTGTTTGGACAAGTCGGCCTTGGACTTGGTGACCAATTCATGAGCTCGGACTTGATGGCGTTATTTGAATCGGTTGACCAGAGATTGAGGGGGAGGTGAGAATTGAAGATAATCGATTTCAAAAAATCAGACTAATGAGCCGGTCGTTCATGGAGGTCATCTGGATGAGTGAGAAACGGGTTCACATACCTTTGGTAGTCATGTCGGATGTCGTCGGATGCCTTGATGTTGTCGGTTCGCCGGTAGTCTTGCGCAGAGGGTCGAGCCAGGCGTGATCCACCAGCGATCGAGTGGGGAGTCCCCAACCCTATGCGATACAAATCCGCAGCAAATAGGTTTACTCACCGAGCCAATAAGGCTCCGCGGCAGGCTTCACCCTTGACGCGGCGCGGCCATGAAAACACCCATGGCGGGCCACGTGGCTAGGTAGTAGAAGTTTGATCACCGCCCTGAAAACTTTACAACAACCCTCTGCCTATCCGTGATTGCCCACAGAGTCCCTTCCTTCTGGAAGAGACTGGCATTCAAGTCGCCCCTGTGACCCTTCCAGAACAAGCTAACTGGAAGGACTGATCACCCGCTCCCCCACAACCTGGAGTTGCTCTAGAATATTATTTATGCCTGTGGCTGCCAGTTATTATACTTATGTTATGTGTTATGTATTTAGATGCACTAGTAGCGTATCATCATTAATATGCTTGTATTGTTTCTCTAAAAAAACTCCTGGCTAGAATGATGGTGAACCTTTTTCTCATCTTCGAGTCGTCGACCATCACCATCATTCTAGGCAAGTTTTTCACTTCACTTATTCTCTGTTTCTTTTCATCTCTCTATTGTGTTTGCTTCTGATTAGTTCTTTATTTTTCTTTACTTTCTTTGTTTCTCTCATGAAATAATATGTTTGACTATCACCATCATTCTAGGTGACATGAGGAGCACAAGACTAGTAGCTACTAGAGTTGATGGCAACACTTGTGAAAATATGCATGCAGGACTAGTAGTTCTTCATAATTAGGTTTTTAATGGAGGACTTCCTGCTGATCTGCAAGCCCTTCCAGATCCAGATCTAGAGTTCTATAATCCAGGTTCCTCTGTCCATTGCTCTGCTGGCCCCTATATTTGCAATTTCAAAGACCCATCTCCCACTCTTACAGTTTACTCAACAACATCATGACCAATTTAAGCCAAACTTCAATCAATCATTAAAAACCTTAAAACTCACTTTTCAAACCCTTTCTTAGTCAGAGGTCATCCATTAAAGGTGTTGTTCCCATATTCACTCAGAATCACTTCTTCAATCTTTTTGACAACAGACCACTCAACACAGCTGCAATTGAAACCATGAGTGAGCTGCTGCAAAATTTAAGGAAATTATTCATCTTGTTTACCAGGTGACCCATTGTCAGAAATTTCCTGGAAATCTCTATGGAGCAGTTGTAATAATTGTGCCTTCATCACCTGGCACCATGGGTATTGATGTGATCCTCAAGCAACTTGAAGATCTATGCCTCTTGGAGAAAATTACAAAAAGAAAAGCCAATCCACAATATCCTAGGCTCTCTCAAGTCTACAAATTCAGAAAGGATTGTTTGGTCATCAAGTGAACACCAAATTGTGCCATACAGCCAACAACACTGGGCCGCTACGCTACCCTGCGCTGTTTCCAAAAAAAAGTGCAGCGCAGCGGCCATCTTTGCAGCCCAAAAACACTGTAGCGTTAGCGGCCTTTTAGTGCTGTGTCTCTGAGCTTCACTGCATTTAGCCACTTTTGGCGTGTTTTTCCCCTAAAGAGCACTGTAACACAGCAAAACAGCCGCTTTGTTGAGGTGGGTGTGTACGCCAAATCTGCCAACAGTCAACAGAAAACTGTTAGCTGTAGCAAAATTACATTACTGCTATGGGTAGTGTTGCCACCAAGCAATTGAGAAGAAATCCCTGCTACTAAAGCGTTGTTTTGGGTTTGTTGATGGTTTAAAGTTACCTGTGCTGCTTTATGAGGATGAAAATTGAGCCAATTGGTGATTTGCCCCTTTTTCATTCAGATATAAACAAACATCAGTGAGTGTGTGAGGCATTGAAAATGCCTACTATAATGGTTGGACTTGCTCCCACTATTTTCACCAGGGATGTTTACAGGGAAATTGCATGCTATCCCCTACCAGGGTAAAAATGTGCCCCTTTGTAGGGTGGTAAGAAATTTTATGCAACTGCCATAAAAACATCCCTGCCACTGGTGTGTAGTTGTATCTGGATATTTGCACCAGATGGGACAGTATTGCATGAAATCATCAATGCACTTGGATTGTGGCATGATTTGGTAATAGATGAACCTTTTTATGACAATCTGACAAGCAAAACTCCTTGTATTTACCAAGCTCTCAGTGATAAAAACTTTCTGAGGAAGTCAGAAGGACTTCAAATTATAATTCTACCCTCAGTTAAATCTGGCAATCATCTTCCAGAGACACCTTGATTGTTATCATGGCCCATCAAGCTGCCAAGTTGGCATTACATTGCCCCCAAGGGTAATTTTCACACCTAAATCTCCCACTCCCATAGGATAATTACCAATTTTAGATTAATTTCCTTCACACAATCTGTCCATTGCATCAATTTTGGTGTTAGTTGATTGGGATAAATGATAGAAGAAACTTCTGGAGTGAGAATCAAATTTTATGCCACCAGTTTCATTGACTCATGTTTTTCTTGAAAATAGAAAGACAGTGTCAAATTATTAGGTATCAAAACGGATGGTTCATGATCACATCACCTCTTTTATCATTCATACTCATCACTCATCACCAAATCTATCAACACCCTCTGTCATCATCATCTCCCACTTCTAAAACAACAGTAGCATCTTTTATACACTCACCATCACTTTATAAAACTTTACAATCAAAGATTTGAAGCCTTGTATAGTGTCTTCTACTTTGGAGTGGCAGAGCCATCCTCATTAATCATCATACCTTTCCAAACTCATCAAAAGGTCTTTACTGAAACTTTTGAGCTTGAAAACATGGTATATAGCATTAGACAAGCTGTTAGTGATAACAAACAAAGCTAGTCGGAGACTTGTGAGGAGAAAGCATAATTGAGAGAGGGAACAAATGAATGAATGATGAGTCAGGAGAATCAAAAAGAGGGATGATTGATAATGGATTCAAGATAAAAAGGTTGGATTTGATAGAATCTACATTAGGCTTAGGTTTAAATTTCCTGAGTTCAATTTCAAACTTTGATTCTCATCATCCCTCAGGAATTCAATGTGAGTTTGTCGGTGTGACTTATTTATCTCAATGCTTTCATCTTGGGGAATCACATGGGATTCATCTGTAGTGACTGAAGGTAGATGCACAGTCACAGGGGCCAAATTGTCAGGGTGACAATTTTGGCCCGCAGCAACTGCAACATGTATTTAGTATGATGCAGATGCTATGTTGTCTCAGGGGGTGACACCAAGATTCTGTGGCTGATGGATACTGCCACAGTGTGTGACATGTGCTCACTGCTACATTGCGTGACATGTGCTCTTGACTACACCCCACCTACAAAAAAGAAAAGAACAGGGCCAGGTGTCATGTCAGCCATCGAGGTTACTGATGAACTAACCCACATGACTGCAGAATAAAAAAGAACAGTAGTCTAGTTGGCAATCAACCACTTAGATGGTACACCGGACTTAGAAGACATAAGTTCAATTCTCAATCTTATCAATATTTTTTATCATTTATTAATATTTATTAATTATTATTATTTTAAATTAATCTTCTGAATATGATCCACCAAAGTGTGATCGAATTCAGAAAATTAAGATTTTAACTATCTACCCAATAGGCTATTTAGCCTATCGGGTAATATTCTTTCAATCATTATTAAATCCTAATCTAGCTAGATTGAGAAGCTTTATTTCACAATCTCAGTGTCTAACCCTACCGGTTGAGACCACTAGGTTTTGTCCTAACTAGAATATAAATAGGGGAGACTTTCTACTGTCTCTCCCCACCGTGATAATATTCTAGCCTAATTCCTGAACATCTTACGCTTGAAAGTCAAATGAAGGCTTATAAGGTAACTGAGGATATTTCTTGAACAATCACCCTTTCTAAAACTTCTGACCAAACCTTCCCTCCCCTTTCTTAACTCTCTTCAAATCCACCTTCTCCTTCTTTATCAAACTCGACTCCCTTCCTTTCCAAAACTCACCTTCTCATCCAACAAACTCTTCGACTCGGATTCCCGCAGCTGAGAGAGTCTATCTCTTTTGAACATCTTGTACCATCTTTGAACAGACAAAGAGCCGGCAGTAATCTCTCAGATTACCTGTCACTTGACTTTTAAGTCAAGGTGCTAGCCCCTCTGCTGACCAGTGTTGAGGTGTGGTAATCCTTTCCTCTGTAAAAAGAGTGATTTAAAATTCAACTGGCTGTCACCTTAGAGATGCCGGCTGACATGTCACCTAAACCCCCCAAAAACATGTTTTTGGGCTTTTTGGACTGAGTTATTTCAAAAAATATCACCTGCATGTCTAAAATAATGAACTCCCCCTTCTTTGGAGTGGAGACTAACATCTCTCAGGGACCCTTCAAAGGAGGAAATTATGCCCAAAGTTGCCTTGCTTGCCTGAGGCAATTAGGGATTTCAGTTTTTTTTAAATAGTGTCTTTGGATTGAATCTCTGGCTCAACATGTTTCACAAGAAAATCTGCGCTTTGATCTCATATTCTGACTGTTCTGGTCAAATGCATCCTATCCTCCCTTTCTCCTCCTGCAGCTTGCCTTTTTTAATTATGATACATGAGAAACTTATCCAGTATTTCCCATACATACAGTACCCACCCTACAGGAAATTGCAAAATGCACAAATAAGCCACATCCAAACAAACCCATAGGTCTTTGAAATAATCCCACAAGCTTTTTGGTACATTTACCTGGGCTGATGCCATAGTATGAGACTGGCCTCCAGCTCCACATCTTATTATCCCTGACTGAATTGTCAATCACCACCTCAGCTAGCCCAACTGCCAACTCAGATCATTATCTGACTTGTAGTGCTCATCCTACTGATTACAGATTGAGATCCTGCAAATATCAGATTGAGACTTACACATGGCCAAACAAAACAAGCCCTCACTTCACAATTAGTCCAATGGAATCTGTATGAGTGGTACAAGCTGTATTTGTTACAGGATTTTGATTTTGCAGACAAAAAAAGACATTGAGGTACAAAAGTGGGGATCTGGTGCAAGAAATTTGACATACTGGTTTTAATTGAGGGTGGAAGGTGAAACATTGGGTGGTGATTGCTGTCAAGACTGATTTTTTATAACAATTTTGAGATAAAAACTATGGCCAATTCAAATTAATTGCCTACTAAAATGTTAGTGACCTCCGTCAGAATTTCAACTCATCTTCTCTGCTCACATTCTTAATCCTGTTGCTCTGTCAAATGTAAAGTTTCATTTCACAAAAGTATTTTACTTGTTTTATTCTTCATTCTACAAATTAAGTACTTTTATTCTTTAATTTCACCCTACATTAGTAGTTGTATTTATTTTTATTCTGTCAATCTGATTTCATCAGTTTTATCTGAATTTAACTGAACATGTTTATTTTCTATGAGCATATCCTTTCAATCTTGTTTGTACACCCACAAGTGGGTATCTCTCTGTTGATTGACTATTTAAGTGGCTTGTGCACCACTAGCAATTTATCATCAAGTTAGAGCTTAAACATCATTGAATCATCTATCTTGAGTTCCTTGGTCCGGAATTTTACAACTCCATCAGATCCTTTCCTTTTTCATCCTTTCCGTTGACCTCAAATCTTCTCAACCTCAGGAAAGTAATGTGACTTTATGAATAAGTGTTGAAACTAAAATTCAAGAAGGCAAAAAGTCTGTAGAGCTCAAGTCAGACTGAGATGAAACAGGGCTGTACACTTATTCAAAGAGGCTAATGTGTATTTGTAATAAGTCACTGAGGAGGCTAAAGTGTCACTCAGTGGAAAATTCTGGTCAAGAACAGATGATTTTATTTCTACTCAGTTGGAGGTTTAAAAGACAAAAGTACAAATAGCTCGGCATGTGGGAGCAGAACATAATGAATAAGATGAATCAATTCTATGCAAGTGAACAGAGAGAGAGGAAGGAAAAGGGGAGAGATCATAGAGTGAAATTCCAACAATAAGTCCCCTCCAAAGACAAGGGACTCCATCAAGTTAGCCTGCATGTCTGTCACATGCCTCAAATAAAATTGTGCTTTTTCCTGACCACAGCACTTCCAGCATAATTGTCTAGGTTGGTGGTATCCCAGTTAAACATGCACTCAACCAAGTTAGACTTGGTTGGATTAGAACTGATGAAATAGAAATCCAAGGCATCTTGGACTTCTCTTTCATCAGTTGGAATCCAACCAAGATTAACTTGTTTGAGTCAACAGCGGGCCAGCTATGCTACCTGTAGCAGTGGTGTAGCGGGTGTAGTGTAATCCCGCTGCAGCTAATGGTTTTCCATTGGCTTTTAGTGGATTGACCGCTGTCACTATGCTCCTGGAATCAAAAAAAGATGCCCTTACGCTGTGTTAAAGCACTTTTTAGTGAAAACCCCCACTAAGAACAGCCAAACACAGCGCAGTGGCCCTACAAGGCCGCTAAGGCTACAGTGTTTTTGGACTGCAAAAAAGGCTGCTACACTGCACTTTCTTTCAAAAAAGTGCAGTGTTGCTTGAGTGCATCCTAGTTTAACTGGGTTACCATAAAATTAGGCAATTATGTTTGCAGTGTGGGCTTTGGAACATGTACTTCAGTGGGCCATAGTATGAGTTTATTATTAGGCTGTAGTATGTACTTAGAAGACCATGGTATATATATTCAAAGCACATAATATCATAGATACATGTCAATGATCATGTATTTAAATATATCGAACAGAAAAAAACGGATCACAAGCTATGCCTGTACACTACGGTGCAGGTTTTTAGAAAGACCCTTTGTCCTTTGGAGTTGTTGAAATCATGTGAATTACATGAAAAGAAAGAAAGATGACAGTGAGTAACATCGAGCTGATGATTCTCACATCGTTAATTTAGAAAGAATAATGAATATTTATTCATTATTCATTTTTATAGTTCCACCCGAGACGTGTGAAAAAGAGATTCGCTGAAACTGATCATCACGATCACACAGCAAGAGGTCGAGCAGAACCAACCGATTCAGATCATAACAATTACCTTTTAGAACTGTGAGCACAGTTCATCTCTATTAAAAAGATAACATTAGAAAAGATACTAACTAGTGTCAATTTATTCGTTCAAGTTCTTCATCGAACAATAGTATCAACAATCATTTGATTAACTCCAAACCATTTAACTCGACGATAGTACTGTAGAAAGGAAAGATACTTAAATATTAGTATCACTAGAGGCCAGGGCGGCTGCGCCGCCACATGCCTGCGGCCCCAGTGCCCAGTACTTTCACCCTTGTCTAAACTCACGTCCTCTGCAGCTCAACCTTTTGGTGATGCTTGCCAACAATCACCATTTTCTAGGCCTTCTTTCAACTTGTGATAAATACCTATATTTCTGTCACTACGTAAATCCAAATCAGCGAGACCAGCGCTGAGAAACCCAAAGTTTCTACAACAGCGCTCCCGCCGCTCAACCGACCAGCCAGATCCCAGAACCTAGGCGGTACCCAGGCCAGCCCACACAACCCCACACCCAAGGCCGATCCCCGACCAAACAACACCTGCAAGTTGCAGGTTGGCCAGAAGGGCCTCAAGGAAGAGGTCAACCTGCTCACCGAGATATCTCGGTGAGCAGGTTACCGTTCACCACCTGCTCACCGGGACATCTCGGTGAGCAAGTTCACCCTGCTCGCCGAGATATCTCGGTGAGTAGCTACCGTTCACCAAGCAGGGTCAACCTACTCACCGAGACATCTCGGTGAGCAAGTTCACCCTACTCGTCGAGACATCTGGGTATGCAGGGTCACCTCCTCACCGAGTTGTCTCGGTTGGTGAACGGTAACCTGCTCACCGACATGTCTCGGCGAGCAGGGTGAACTTGCTCACCGAGATGTCCCGGTGAGCAGGTGGTGAACGGTAACCTGCTCACCGAGATATTTCGGTGAGCAGGTTGACCTTGTTCACCCTCACCGAGTTGTCTCGGTGACCAGGTGGTGAACGGTAACCTGCTCACCGAGATATCTCGGTGAGCAGGTTGACCCTTGCTCGCCGAGTGGTCTCGGTGAGCAAGGCGCGAACCTGCTCACCGAGTTGTCTCGGTGAGCAGTGTTGTTTGGGGACGGTGAGCGAGGGACCAGGGTCGATGTCGTGGTTAGCGGAGGGGTGGTGGGACTGGGGAATCTAGTCTAGGCTTCGGGTTGCCCTGTGGGACCCACCGATGATCAGCAGATGAGCGTCCTAGATTTAGGTCTGGGAGGACTTCCAGACCGACGGGAAGTCCTCCGGATATCAAGTCTGCAAAATTCCGCCAAGACCGAATTCCTACAACTCAGGAGCAGGATCCGGAAACCTTAGGCGATATCATTCGAGCCACTTTCGCGATTGCCACTCAATCATGCCAAGACCATCATGGAAGCAATTTCTCGCTTGGGGGAATCTGTTCTTCATCTTGACTGAGCTGCTAGGAAGGCAAGCTTCGAGAACCAGAACGTTCAATGCGGAAGCGAATGTTCTTAGACAGGTAGGTTTTACAATTCTACCCCCAAGTCACACTTCGTTGATCACAAGCCTTATACTCAATTTTTCAATCCACTGCTTTGAGTGAAACTCAAAACTCCCAAGGAAATGACCTTTGGATATCGTCTACCCCCGCAGGATCATTCTTTTAAGTTCGGCCGTGTCGAACAGTAGGATACCAAGTCAATCACAGTTCAAGCCATGCCCGACTGATGAGCACACTGACTTTTGAGTATCTTATGAGGGCAAGTAAGAGTTGATCGAGTGCGCTATCGTCGAGGGGCAGCAGTTGAGGGTGGGGACATTAAGCAACTGGAACACGGCAGTATATAGGCTGACTTCGTGTGAGCGGTGGACCAATGCAGCGATCGAGGGTAATTGAGGGACACGCAGCGAAAATGCGCCCGAAGTACAGGTCGGAGTCTGGGCTTGAGCGCAGGTTAGCAAGGCGTTGCCTGAGGTGGTGATTGGCTTGTCATCTTGTATGACACACGTTTGGCCCGGGAGGATGGATACAGGTCGGAGTCCTGGGCTTGAGCGGATGTTGGCAAGGTGTTGTCTGTACGAAAAACGAGACCGAGGTGATTGGCGTGTCATCCTGTGATACACACGCTTGGCCCGAGAAGAAGGTTGGGGTGATGTTGCGATGCTAGAGAGGGGAAGCTAGGCAGGCTCAATCCTACCCAGTAGCCAACGCATAGTCCGTGGCGAACCTTCGAGTCAGAAAAGCCGAATGCAACGTTGTTCGGACTCATCACCAAGTTGTGCCTTTTATCGACAAGGCAAGGTGCGGTGATGCCGAACGGCCGGCCGAAAAGGAACGAATGCACTGCTAGCACCGCATCGGGTGAACCAACGACCTCGATAGAGCGGGGGCCGACCGAAAGCGATCTATCCTGTGCTGCAAGGGGAAGGGTAGCATGTCAGTTTCGTGGGGAAGGGAATTGAGGGGTGAGAAGGGAATATACAGAAACTTTCAGGGTCCAACAAGTTCGAGGTGAGAGCCGCCAATCGATCGAGATTGGAAGGTAAATAAGGGAGGACTCGGTCCAGTGTTACCCGCACGCTTTGCCGCTGATGACCCTCGGGTTAGGGTAGCGGCCGGGGTTACCCGTGAACTCTTGCGTCTCTCTGAGTAAAGGCGCCGGGTCGAAGACAAGTTCCGCTGCTTTCTGAGTAAAGCGGCCGGGTTTGGTCTTCTCTTGCGACTTTCTGAGAAAAGGAGCCGAGTATTCATTCAAAATTAATAAAATCCTGTCCTAGGGAAACCGCGCATCTCGGTTTTGTTGAACAGAGGTTTTATTGGACTTGGATTCTATTAGTTATAGTTCTCGATCGAACGATCATACTAGCGAAGTCGTTTGACTTAGCAGCTAAATTATCCTGAGGCAAAGATTGCCTTCTTCATTAAAAGTAAGAAAGAAAAGAAACATAAATCATTGAAGAAAATAATCAGACAGTAATGACTGACGAAACAATCAATTATTATTTTCTTCAAACTAAAACAAAAGTCAACACAAATAATTAAATCATTAACTCTTATTTAAATCATTAACTCTTATTTTACCTAACAGCCATTTAGCAAATCTCGACTTGAGCTCTTCCTTCAGGTAATAAAGAGTTTTCTTAACTTAAATATATATTTTATTATCTTATCAATCCTGTACTTAAAACTATTAAGATATTAACACAAAGAAATTATACTTCAGTTTTCCATTTCTTTTAGATTTACAGTCTCGAAGCTTTCTATCAACGACCATAGAAAGGAACACATACGAAGGCAGACTCAGCTAAATTTTTGCTAAAAATGGCTTCGAAGGATCAAGAAAAATCGCTTATCGTAATTCCCACCCTCAAGAACGATAACTATGCGATGTGGCAATCGAAAATGATCGTATCTCTACGATCCAGACAATTACTCGAAGTCTGTCTTAACGAGCCAACTAATCCTTCAGATGAAACTATAACCGGTAAAATGAATGACGCTCTCGTATATCTTTCTTCAAAAATCGACGACGCTATATACAACTCCTGCTTTCCTAATCCAATAACAACTACCCCCTGCCAAGTTTGGTTTCACTTGAAAGAACGATACGCTGCTACAACAATTTATTCTCTAGTTAGAATCTGGACGAAATGGGATTCGGTTTAGGAGTCGTACGCTTGCCCTTGGAATGCGTCCAAGAGACCACCCCCCAATAAAGTGTCCAGGGGACGTATGAAAAATGTCCCTTGGACGCCCCGCACATTGTGCTGACCATCGGACGAATCTGAAGCAAACCCCAAAGCGTCCAATGGTCGATTCGGACCCAGATCGACCATTGAACGCTTCAAACTTCTTTCCAATGGTCAATTCAGACCCAGATCGACCATTGGACGCTTCCAACTTCCGTCCAATGGTTGATTCAGACCCAGATCAACCTTTAGGTGCTTTACACATCTGTCCAATGGTCGATTCAGACCCAGAACGGCCATTGGACGCTTTACACTGTCACAGCCGTCCAATGGCCGATCTGAGTCTGAATCAACCCATGGACATTGTGTCAAGCATCCATGGGTCAACAACACCCCTTCCAATAAAAAAATGTTTGATTATCAAAAGGCAAAATATGCAACTTACCATTAAAAAACAATCGATTACCACCACAACAAAAAGGGGGGTCACCAACCCCAAAACACCAGTTGTAATGCATCAAGCCTGGGGTCAATTTGTGAAAACCTTCCCAGATGTGCATGACAGCCAAAGAAATGATTTCGGCCACAACAAAAAGGGGGGTCACCCAATGGACACTACCAAGCCTTCAGCGGGGTATATATGCCCACTCTTGGCAGGAATTTCAAATGCCTGGTAGCTATGCTGTCAGTCAATCAGTGCATGACAGCACATTTCCTATAATCAACAGTGGGCCGCTATGCTACCCTCTGCTTTTTTGGAAAAAAGTGCAGCATAGCGGCCCTCTTACCAGCCTAAAAACACTGTAGTGTTGAGCCTAACAAAAGCCTCTCTTGAGAGAGCCCAAAGGTGCGGTCGGCGGGCCCTCTCGGGCAAGGCACAGGGATGGGACTTGTGTTAAGTTGGCTGCTACACTGCGTTTGCACGTTTTTGTGCTAAAAAGTGCTGTAACACAGCAAAAATGCTGCTTTTTTGAGGCTGGGCACGTAGCGATAGTGCCAATGGAAAACCATTAGCTGTAGCGAAATTACGCTATGCCACACTACGGGTAGCAAAGCTGGCACATGATTGAATCATCATCAATTTGCCTTTGCTGGTTTCCCAGGCGGGCCTCCTGTTGACCTGGTGGGAAGCCCGCCTGCTTGGGGTAGCCGGCCATGATGTCAATCTGGCCAGTGGTCACTTTTTGGACAGTCTTGAAACTTTCCAATGGCCAGCTTTTGGACAGTCTTTCAAAACCGTCCAAAAGCCAACCGGTGGATGCTCCTTGCCTACCAAGGCCTGGACAGCTTTGGCACCGTCCAGAAGAGCATCCAAGGGCCCTCCTCTGGAGCCCATAGTGACAGTGTACATACATAAAGTATTTCTTGATTGACTTGCCTACAATCAGGACTTGACATTTCCAATGATACTATGACCTTTCAGACCTCTTCAAGACACAATTTTTCCCCATAATCCCCCAATTTTTATTTGTTTTCTTTTTCTAGCCCCCCAATTCTCAATTTTTTTCTTCCCACTTGGGAAATTTGGAACACCCCCTCAAGGTGTAGTTGAGAACATTTGTTGCACATTGTAGGTTATCCAGACCCTTGATTCCCACTTGGACCCCCAGGAAGGCCTTGGTTAAGTTAGGGATACATATAAAATATTTATGTTTTCTCGTGTCAACAGCCAATGATCACCTGACTTAATGAAGTCCCTTGTCTTTGGAGGGAGGACTGAAGGACCCCAGGGAACCCTGGAGGAGAGACTTACACCCAATGTCTGATCTCACAGCTCTAGAGCATCAACTGTTTAATAGGCAATTTTTTTGAAAAGCTGATAACTTTTTACTCCAACCAATATTGGATGTTCTGTCTTGACAGAAATGAGTGCAGGCTCCTGTTTGATAGCACTGTCAACTCAGATGTACCTTTCCCATCCATCAACCAAGACTTTTGGGGACTTGAAGTTGCTTCTGACCATCCACCAAAGGGAAAACTGAAATGCAATGCAGAGCTGGATGTTCTGATACAGCTCACTTTAAGACTGTTTTACAGGCATTCCATTTAATTCAATAAATTACTAAAAAGAAGATCACAACCAAACCAAAGGCAATGTTTATGTTTTTCATGGCATCAGGAAGAGGAGAATGTTGCACATCTTTTGTCCCAATCATGTGTGAGGGCAGGTGCCATAATGAACAGTGTGGAGGGTGATAAACAAAAAAGATGAAAAAAAAGAAATTCTCTAGGGCAAACATCATTGGGCATCAGTCCGAAGAAGGGACTTTTAAATTAGAATGATCACATACTGCGCACCTGAAGAAAACATCGTGCTAACTTGGATATGCCAGGATATGCCGCATCTTTTCACAGCTATTCACACATTCAATTGATCCAATTTACTAACCAGACCTTGAAACACACGCGCCTGACGGGAGGCATAGATAATACAATGTAACCTGGAATGTTTTGTAATACAATGGAGGAGTCGCAATTTGGCAGCTGTTGAAGCTGTGAGAATAAATCCGCTGTGAATTGAAGCCGGGCTTTCCCAGTTTCGATCGGACTTGGAGACAGTGTTTGTCTGCCTCCACATGCAACGATGTTACGATTTGCATCGGAGACGGCAGACCGGCGGAGACTCGGCAATGCATTTGCAAATGAAGCTCTTCGCCAGTCACCAGTCTAACTTAAAGACTTTCCTTCGCTTGGGTACACATTAAACTCAGTCAATCAAGACTTTCGTAACATTTATTACAATTTATCATCACCTCTTTGGGCATCCAAGGCCTCCCCAGTCTCTGTCCCACATAGTATCCTATCTTTCTCCGAGGATATTACTCTCAAATCAAGAATACCGATTTCAAAAATTCACCTCCCAGTCTTCAGCCATGACTTCTGATTGGGTGTTGTATGAATCTGTCAATCTGATGATGAGCAAAGCCAAAGCAACCGTTCCTTCAAAAATTTCTCCCTCTCGAATTCAACTCGCCAGCTTTGATGGCCAAACGTACGAAGACCTTTTTGCCCGGGACGGTGATATTTCTGTGCCGCTCGGCTCACCCCCTACCCTGGTTATCCGAGCAACTGATGATTATGCGGCCAAACGGGCCAACGAACTATCCTTCCAAGCTGGTGAATTCTTCCACGTAACAGATGTCTATACAGACACTCGCGGCCTCTCCTGGTTCCAGGCAGAAAATCCACTCAAGTCGGTCCGCGGAATCGTCCCGAGCACTCATTTCATAAAGTACGGGCCTAGTCGCCCCAACAATTTGGTCACGCTTGAGAAAGGCTCCCATCGACGTAATCACAAAGCTCAGTTTCTTCTGGCCTTCGCCAAGGGTAAAGGCCCGATGCCCACCACTCATCCACTTCCCCCATTGAGAGTCCATGGCCTAGGGAGCTTTGAGTCATCTCGAACTGCTGAACGAGAACCTTCAAATGGAAAGTATCGGTCACTCTTTGGAACAGTGAGTCCCTCACATTACGTGTCTATGCATCGAAGGATGGATGAATCATATTCATTAAGCTGAATTTGCATTTGACGCTTCCAGTTGAAGCACAATTTTGTAGCTGAAAGACCGGACGAGTTGAGTGCTCGCTACGGAGAGCCAGTCATCGTTATAGCTCAAAGTGCTCAACAGTGGTTTGTGGTGAAGCCCATCGGCCGCTTGGGTGGACGTAAGTAATTGTAGAATCGCTCTGAACTCTGAAGATTTGATGGTTTAGTGTCTCAATATTGGCTTCCCTTTTCCGCATGTACATACAGCTGGCTTCATCCCCGCTTCGTTCGTTGAACTACAGGAAATCCAAACCTGTAGAGTGCTTTCTCCCCAACAAGCGCAAAGCTTGATCCCGACCGTAGAGGAATGGAAAGGACGTGTCGCTCAATACAAGGCACGCAGCGTCACCCTTGGTGTGATCGAACCAAGGGACTCGGTGGCCTCGAAATTAACTCCGAACGATTCAGCCAATCCTCTTGAAATTGATCGTGGTAACGAAAATTACTCTACAGCCTCGGATGATGAAGGTCTAAGGAACGACCCCATGATTTCTGACATCCAATGCCGCAGAAATTCCGTCGCGACTTGGTATGAACCAGGATCCCGTGTGATCGATTGGCGAGAACGGCAAGCAGCAGTTAATCAGTGCGCCCAAGAGGATGATGGCCTCTCACTCGTGGAAGAAGAAGAAGAAGAAGAAGAGATCACAACGAGTGCCCGAATCAGGAAGCGGTATGGTATCCTTCAGAAGACCGGAACCAGTGTGACTTCTTTCCATAGGGAGCAGGGAACGTTTTGGTATCAAGTTCACGCCCATTTTCAAGATCCGGAAGAATCCGATAAGCGACGAGCGATGATCCTCTACCGACTGGAAACTCAATTTGAGACGCTTGAAAGTGCCCTAGAATACGAATTTCAGAACGCTAACGAAAGCCTCCCCCAGCTTGCAGTTTCGGACCCACCGACCGACGAAATGGCCTGCGCGCGTCGAATGGAACAATTGAGAGCTTACTTCGATGAGATCTCTGGATCGTCTGAGGCGATTCGCACATCTGAGGCCGTCTGTGAATTCCTGATTCCTCGGCAGGGCGATGTGGAGTATGACTGGAAAACCGACGCGCCCTCAATCAAATCGAGTCAGTCCATCTCGCAACTCAAGTCGGCCGCCCACCAGCCAAGACCGGAAGCCAGCAAGCCGTCTTCAGCTTCAGAGACTTTCCGTCACGCTCTCATGAGTTCCAAACAGACAGAGCTCAGCGATGATGTCCGTAGCTGGATAACAAGCCAGGACGCTGCCAGTCATAACGGAGTCGACTTCGAGTTTGACGAACCAAGCTATTCAACTCAACCTTCTTCGATCGGTACCAGAAGTCCTTCACCTCCTTCAAGGACCAATAAATCACCCGATTCTCATGCCAAATCTCCCACCCCTGATTCTCTTCGCTCCCCTCAACGCTGTAATTACATCTGATCTGTCGAATTGTCAATACAAGTTGTTCTTATCGACTCAAGTCATACCGGCAACACGCATTCATCAACAAGAACCCATCAGCTAAAAAGGAATTTCTGGTCATCTTTCTATCTATCCCATGGGGTACCCAACTGGCTGCAACCCGGACACCGATTGATACTCCAGAAGACCGGCGAAAATCCTATTACATAATCTGTACACCTTCACCTTTCAAACGCAAATCATTTGCACGATTTCCTCTATTTACATTGCGGAAGTCTACTTCGGATTACTACTCACAGGTTGATTTTCCTACCTGCGTTTTTTTCAATTGTATTTTTTCTTATCTTGGATTTTCTTAGCAGCTTCTAAAATTGTTCTGTAAGATAAAGAACGAAGTTTTTTTAAGAAGTGTTGATGTTGCTCGTATAAAGTTGTGATGATGATTCCGTCTTGCGCAGGTTTCGGATGGTAGTTATGTTATATTCATGTGTTAATTAGTATTCTTGCCTCTGGACGGTATTGGATTTATGATACATAAATCCAAAGTTCAATTTCTGTTATATTGTAAAATTTTCCCTTGAGGAAAGATTTATCTATTCATATTTCTTACATGCAAAGATAGCAAACCTTTTTTTTGAATAGCTGATTCCTACTTATAAATTGTAGTATTTCCTTTCAATGCACACTCTCTTGGACCGTCTCATTTCACAATCTATCAAGGAAAAATCCTCTAAAATGCCATATGTTGCTTGAACGTTTCAGAGAACCTTGTGTGCATCACAGCCAGCCGAAAGGCCCTTCTTGCCAAAACCGAACATATTTTTATCTTTCAGGTAACAACCAATCCTTGTCAAAATTTGGTATATGATGACCTGTCCCAGAGATTAACCAAGAATCTATTCTACATAGCTGTACTGTTATTCATGAACAGACACACCTTGTTTTCTGAACCAAAAAAAAAAAAAACAGATAATTTCACTCTGCCAGGATTGATTGGGTTGAGGTTATTCCAGCAAGAAAACTGGAATCCAGTAAATCAATTTAACATTTCTTGCGTTCTACAATTGTTAGATCTTCACCCATAACTAAAATAATCCTTCACAAGGGAAAAAAATGACAAAGATGGAAAGTTAGACTATGATGCAGTGATATATGTACAAATACCTGCCAGTCTCAAGTGGAAATAACACCAGTCACATCGTGCTCTTCAGAGATAGCAGATTCTGGACACGTGTTTGAATGGTTTTTATAGAAATGAAACCCCTTGGCCACGAGTTTTTTTTTCAAAGTTCTGGAAATGAAATGCTTGTTTTCATGCTTTGACCAACCGTGATAGAAGTGCTGTTGAAATTAAACTTTCGAGGTTGATAGGGTGGGTCAAGATGTACATAGTGAGACTTGGCCCAGGATAGACCCCACTTCAGCTAGCCGGGGGTAAATGGCCCTTGGATCTAGAGTGAGACGACTAAAATGGTCATAATAAGCTTTCATGAAGAGTTGTTGAGAGGAACAGATAGATCGATTTCTGCAGATCCAGCGGGGGTTAAGTAGCTAGATACAAAATAGCCAAGATGTGGGACATTGGCAACGAAATATTGAACAAGATAAGAAAAAATCAATAGAGGAGAAGGAAGTACCGGAGGACAAGAGATGAGAATACCAACAAGTACATGACTCAGTGAAATATGCACAGACTAACAACAACATAACAGCAGAAGGAAACCAAACCAAAAAAGTGATCACTATGATTTCAAAGTTAATGCATCGATATTGGAGAGATAGAAGTCGATAGCCTTGGAGCGAAAGTCATCCGGCTTCATTCCGTTGTCGCCATGCACATCAATGATCAGATTTTGACCACCGTCTTTGTCATAGGTAGTCCAATTGGAAAGTCCAGGATAGTTAGGGTTTAAGGTGTTCGCAAAGGCTATCCAACGACTCTGGTACTCTTTTTGTTGCCCGCCTGGCAGTAATCCAAACAGAGCTGGAAGGTCCGATGCATGGAATGCTCCTGCGTTGTTTGTACCAGCCTGTCAGCCAGTTTACTCCGCTAAAAAAAGATGAAAAGTGGTGCTGGTGTCTTACCGAGAATTGGGTCGTGCTGCATGGCTTGGTCAATGAAGCTCCAAGTGGACATCGACGAGGATGTCGATCGGAGAAACAAACGCCTTAAACCCTAGAGATATTTCGAAAATCACACAAAGGTCATCTCACTTGCATCAGTCGTCCTGTTTTTTTTCTCAGGCAAAGTAAAACGATCATGGATAGCTCACCTGGAAGCCCACATCACCAAGTATGGCTGAATACTGCTTGTAGACGGGCGTGAGAGCATATTTGTCGCCCGAGGAAAAGGGAGAGCCTGCTTTCGGATCAGAGGGCCAGAGCTCGAGCATCTTCGCAATAAGCCCGGGGGTTGCATGTACGAATCTCTTGGAGATAACTACATCGAATAGGGTCACTCCGGGTGTAGGAATCAACGCTTAGAGGGTGGAATGAACTGACAGTCCCTCAGGTCTTCTTCGCTGTGCAACGGGAGCGTCCCCAGTGCCAATACGGTTCCTTCGTCGAGAGTGTTTCCAGTAATCAGAGGAACTTTGGCAACTGCATGTTTTCGAAATGAGGTTGAGTGGAAAGTCAGAATCAGAGGAGTGAGGTGTTGTTGAGAAAATGAGACGAACATTCTCCAGCTTTCAAAGCGTCCTGGACCGTGCTAGTCACGAATTCTCCATCTACCATAGGTGAAAACGTTAGGGGGAATGCGCCGAAAGAGAACGTTCCTGGAAAGAGTTCCACAGCCTTGCTACATGGACCAGATTTGAAACGGTTCAAAATCTCTAGATTCATTTGGTCTGAATCATTCGCTCTTACAGAAGCTTCTTGAAGGGCACCTTTCTCAGACAAGCCAGTTTTTCAGATGCATCTTGGCAACCTACATCCTTGACGATCAAGTCGAATGTTTTTTGGCCAGCGCCATCAGACAGCTCTGAAATATGTTACACCCCCAATCGAACACATGAGAAAGAAAAAACCCCGGGCTTCCTAATTTTATTGTTGGACTTGGAAGAACGGAGTACTCACTGCCCACTGGGATGGCCGTTCCACTGTGGCATATAGCGGCCCGGAAAAGATTGTTGTGCTGGCCTCTGAAGGCCAAAAGGTGATGTGACACGGAGATTGCGCCAGCTATTTGAACAAAGGGAAAGCAGGAGGGTAAGCTCACCGCTGGCCGACACATGAATGGAAAACATCTTCATCTAAAAAATGTACAGACATGATTCTCCATAGATTGTCACTTTGTCAGGATCTCCGCCGAATTGAGAGATGTAAGTCTGATTGTCACAGTTCAGCACTCTCAGCACTTGATCAAAAACCACGCAGTGATCAAAAAAGACACGGATGTTATGGACAACATACTTTGATCCATTCCATCGTCAATCGTTGATCTTTCAAGCCGAGGTTACCGACCCCAGCTTCGCCTACTTCTTTGCCGCCCAAAAATCCAAAGGCCTGATTTGAAGCCGCCTCATTCATTAGCAAAATAACGCTCTTGGAAGTATTCACGAAAATCAAACTGCGTCACATTTAATCGATGATTCGCCGTGACATGTATGATGGGAAGACCCATATCCATGCTCTTCTTAACCAGGAATTTCGGAGTTAGTTGCCAGCTGACGCCATAGTTAAATCCCCCAGGAACTGCCGCCAGGGAATAATTTAAATGATCATTCATCATTCAGCTTGGATGGTGGTTCACGGATAGAAGACTTTCCAGTAAGTAAAAAAAAGAAGGCGTACAGATGAAAAACATCACTGGGAGACGAGATGAGTTCGTTGTACCTGCTGGTCTAGTGATCTGTGCGACCAAAAAAGAAGTTGAGATGACAGAGAGGGATTGATTCAAACGCGGACTTTTCTTACATCTAGTGTCAAGCAATCTTCTTGGCCAGGGCCAAATGCTTTGATGTGTCCGAGAGGATTCAATTTCAACTTATTACCATCCAGCCAACTCTTGTAGGGCTCAGTGGAAGTGTTTCCGCCAAAGGTTTGCTGAGGACACGCTGGCAAGTGTTTCTATTTTTTTTTTGAAGCATTAAAAAACCCAACATAAACAATCGTGTTACAGAATGTTATCCCGTTGGTAGTGACAGGAACCCCTTACCGTAGCGTCTCGATTGAAGTAAGTTTTGGTGGGTTTAATAGGATTTGCAAAACGGAGTTCCCCCACGGGCGGCTCAGCCTTTTTAATTCAAGTCCAAAAGAAAAGAAAAGAGTCTATCAGAACAGAAAGATTGCTTGATAGACAGTAAGCGGAGAGTTTTTCATGCGCGGATTCATACAAAGGGAATTCCATAGAAGCGCTCGAGTCGATGGACGGACTGTACTTTTCCGATGAAAGAGCCATAGTCGAGTTCCACCTTGACCTCTGGATCGTGGAGGAGAACCTGGTCAGTAGTGATCAAATACTTTGTGATGGAAAAAAACAAAGAAAGTGAGCGATTCTGAACTTACGATGAGCCTTAGGAAAGAAGAACTGGGCTGCAAGGCCCAGGACGAGGACGGGACTGGTAATGAGAGGAAGGGATAAACCCTTGCCCCAGTTATTGAACATTCCGCAGGGTCAGATTCCTAATTTGTTGTCAGACGGCGTAGTGGATATGACGGCGTAGTGGATATGTGAGGACAAAGTGGTGAAATGGAAGGGAAGAACCTGTGAGCGCCAATGTGAAATATTAAGAGACATTTATACGCGAGAAGGGGCATTTTTTTAGTGTGGTGTCGTTGTGCTCCTGTCAGAGATTGATCGAATTTGAATAGCCACATCGAGCATTCAAACTTTCTCCAATGGTTGTAAAATTTGATAAATTCCCTGTTGAGAACTCTGATCGGACATCACCCCAGTACTTTAGAAGAGCTTTTATTGAAATGAAAACGTACAAAACTGTTTCTCAAAGAAACAGAGAGAGAGAGAGAGAGAAAGAGAAAGAAAGAGGGTGGATTACTTTTCAGAGGACCAATGATACTATACCAAAAACAGGCCAGGTGTGGGGGGCGGTGGCTGAGCAGCGTGGTCCACAGCTGATGACCGATGATGGGAATGAGTGGTTAGGTTCTCTTCATCCAGACAAAACACAAAAAAGCTGAGGGATTCTTGACCTATTGATATCAACCTAGATGACCCTACGATCTCCAGGGATCTGTCTACCTGAGGGGAAAACTGTCAATTATGTAGACTGTCTTGACTGTGGAAAGATGAATCGATAAATGGAAAACACGATTTACAGATGACTTGGATTAACTGTTAAGAATTCAGATTGGCTCGAGAAAGAAAGAGGGGCTTTAGATATGGTAAGATGTGGGTGATGAAGAGATACTTGAAGTGCAAGAAGGTTGAATGGACAAGATAAGCAGACATGACATTGAAGAGAATGTTGTGAGGACAAGAATCTCGTTCCGGGTGGATTGCTTAATGAGACTGCTCTTCGGTTTCTGTTGACCGAAATGGAGCGAAAGGAGTCTGCTGGCCAGTCTCTAGGAGAGAAGCCTTCTCTTCCTTGACATCGACTCTCCAGCCATGCCCGGTGAGAGCAACCCCTGTTCGACCACAATTACTTCACTGTACATTTACTCCACGTAGATCACTGTCTCTTATCCAGAGTGTCCGACAATATAACTGGGCCAGTCACACACACACCTTCTCAGTGCATGGGTTTTCTTCCCGATGTCTATTCGGACTGTAAACTGACTGCACTTTTTCGACGGATTACACACCATCAATTAGCTTCCGTGCATCCACGACGTATTTACCGTGCTTTAGATGTGGGATAGCCACTCACTGCTCAGTGTGGAAGAGGCACGAGATCCTCGGAGGAAATGTTATGTATGATGTGGCCCGAGTGTCTTATCAAAGAATCAGACAGAAATCAAGTCGAATCTTGGAGGATTTGCCTGCATAAATAGTTTAGAAGAAAATAGCCGAGCATCGAAACCAATCGCGGAATTCCTTCGCAGTCTCTCGCTGCACCTTGATTATTCTAGTCATCATTTGCAATCCATTCGACATCCCTCAAGACGCCCATCGGGAGTCCGACCAACAAGAGTATGGAGGAACACGACCCAAACAGTATTCTTGATACAGATCTTTACAAGGTTAGCTCTTGATCACCCCACGTTCAACCTTTTAGATCCTGCGAGGGAAGCTTATCATGCTTTTTTTCACCTTTGTTTTTTTCTACATCTAGCTCACTATGCACTATGCAGTCTGGACACTCTATCCTGATGTCAATGTCTCTTATGGTTTCTTCAATCGTTCCAAGTCCGCTCAACCCTTCACTCGCTCAGCTTATGACAACCTGTGCCAAAAAGTAGAACGTAAGTCATCATCTGTGGTATTAGGTTAAACAATCAATTTACGAATTTGAAACGATCAAGTTTTGAAAACAAGGATCTTAACCGACGAGGAGAAGGATTGGTTGAGCTTGAATTGCTCGTTCTTCCCAAATAACTATCTGGATTATTTGAAGACTTTTCGATTTCGACCAGATGAACAACTTCAAATTAAATTCCTTCCTCACACGACCTCCTCAAAGACTAAAACAGAAGCAGCAGCAAATGGCGATCTAACAGAAGAAAACGATGATATAGAGAAAGGCGATCTGGAGATTTCGATCAAAGGACTTTGGAGCGACACGATCTTATATGAAGTACCACTATTAAGTATGGTCAGTCAGACATACTTTGAAACGATTGACAGGGAATGGAACTACGAATCACAGACAGAAAAAGCCAAGTCGAAAGCCGAAAAGTTATTTTCGGCCGGTTGTAAGTTCTCAGAATTCGGTACCCGACGACGACGATCATGGAAGACTCAATGCATGGTGATCGAAGGGATAAATCACGCCGTCGCTGCCAATCCGGATCATCGTTTCACAACCTCTAACGTTTGGATGGCTCGTCGATATAACCTCAAACCGGTCGGAACGATGGCCCATGAATTGATCATGGCTGAAGGTGCTCTGAATGGCTACGAAACAGTCAATATGCGTGTGTTGGATAAATGGGAAAGATGCTTCCCTAATCACCCTGAACTCTGGATAGCATTGACCGATACTTTTAGTACCGGTGAGCAAAATCTCACTTGTCAATATTACTTGAAACTATGCTGATTGGCTCTACTATTCTCCAAATGTGACCTCGTTCTTTCTTGCTCAGAGCCTTTCTTTAATGAGGTTGTCAACAATCCTGATCTAGCTAAAAGATGGACCGGTCTTCGACAAGATAGCGGAGACCCTAAACAGTTCGCTTTAGATACCTTAAAGGCTTGGGAATCGATTGGGATTGATCTAAAGACAAGTGAGGATTCTCTCCACATAGTTATTGATTATTTAGTATTTAATCTTCTGACTCGAGGGGACTATTTGCGTGTCGGTTTGGATAGAACTTATTGTGTTCTCAGATGGACTTGATGTCGAGACTTGTTGCGAGCTTCGCAAGTTTTGTGAATCGAAAGGATTAGTTGAAAGTTATGGAATTGGAACACATTTAACAAATGGTCAATAACCTTTTTTTTCTCCAAATCAGATCATCTTCGGCTTTACAACACACGGATTGATTGTTAATGATTTTCTCTATTTTTTGGTACTATGTAGATTTTTCCAAAGAATCTTCAAATGTAGAAGATGGACGACGTCATGAACAAAAGAGCCGATCCAAGCCGATGAATATCGTGATAAAACTACTAAGTGTCGATGACAAACCGTGTGTGAAATTATCAGATGGTACATACAATAAATGCACTTCCCATCATGTTTTCATTACTACAAAAAGGTACTCATCAGCTTTCGTTTTATTCCAAACCTCCAAAAAACCCTATGGATGTAGTGATCGAGAAAGCGATAGGACCTCAAGAAGAAATCAATAGGATCAGATCAATCCTCAAGATCTAATGCCCATAAACTCTTTTTAATTGACTGGATTAGCGATCAATAAGTGGAAGGCATATTTTTAGATGGGTGTATCAACACAAAGCAGTTCTCTTTCTCTCTCTTGTCTGTTTCATTTAGGACTCTATGTAGTCTCCTTTCCTTCTTGTCCCTGGTGAAATGATTGGTTTTGTAGGTCGAGTCATCTGATACAAATCCACCAACCCTTATTTTTTTGGAATGTAGCAATCAGGTCTGCTTTGTGTTTTTACTGTTGTGTAGTAACTGTTATGTCTTCTTCTTTTTAAATCATGTCTTGTAAAAAAAATGGAAAGAAAAAAGAAGAAAAATAGACATGCAATTGGAAGACTTCCCTTCGATCTACAGCCCCCCTGTAGAGCCAGGATGCTAGAGATTATCTGCAGTCAAAAAGCTAGAATTTTAGCTTTTTGACATGTAAATTAAGATCTGCAGCCCCTGCAGATGGCCGCGGCAAGGCCTCCATTTTCTCTCAATTTTTTTTTGTTACATGTTTACAAGGAGTCTCTCTTAAAACTCATGATGAAGAACATCCCAATAATCTCACTTATAGGAGGAGGAAACATTTTTTTTTCTGGGGACTTCACAATGAGTAGTGGTCGGAGTTTCTTGATCATTGGTACTTTGAGATCACTTTGCCACAAAGAGTCGTTATGTACTCTCCCTGCTCACAACCGACAGCAAGCCAAGCTGGGTTTCTCTACTCTTTTTGAAAGGTCTACTATAAAAAGGTTATGTGTCAATGAGGGATGTTCGGAGGGGATGGATGCAAAAGCAATGCCCTCGGCCAGGATCGAACTGGCGATCTCCGGATGGCCCACCCGGGCGGGCGGTCATTTTGGCAGATCGGAATACGACTATGAGACCGGCGCTCTAACCAGCTGAGCCACGAAGGCGCGCCATGACGCAGAGTTTGCCTTCAGCGATCAGGTTGTAATTCTTTGCGAAAGTTCAAGGTGATAAGGCCCCCAAAACTGAGTGCATGGCCGTTACTTTTGAGTAAGTAATCTCAACAGGTTTGCAGTGGTTCATGAGGTCGCGGTATACAGGAGAAGCGCATTTGAATGTCCTGATGCACCCACAAGAAAATACCAGGAGGCTGTGGTCCGTGGATGAAAGAAAGTGGAGATTTTTTGGTACTCAACTCATCCACGAATCCCCCTACAATTCTCAAGCTCCCCCTTTTCATTCTCTCTCAGACGACTCATCAACATCAACTGCGACCCGAATTTATGTGGGGATGATATATGAAAAATAATTGTTATGATGCTATATAAGTTGCTGTAATCAATGACCGACTCCGGAATGATCTTGTGCCAGTTGCTCAAGAGTGAAAGATTTGAAGACATCTTTTACAAAATTTATTCGCTCTCTATTAAATCCTCCACCTTTACTTGCGCTTTTCTTCAACATACTTTCTGATGGACCATCTTCATCTTTGAGTTTTTTTTTTTTTTTTTTTTTGAAAGCCTAATCAAATTCTCAAGGAACACTAGATTCCGACCAGATGTATCTAGCAGTACTTATACCTTCTTGACCTTCTTCTTTGTATTGAATTTTCTTGTTTTGGTCTTTTCACTTGTCTCTTTCTTTTTGCCTTTCTTTCATTACTCTTCTACTCTCATTCTTCAAAAAAAATTTGGTTACTCAAGTTGATTCCAATTATAAGGGGAACTGATCGAAAACAATTGTGGTATTCAGAGTTGCATAAACATAAATTCTTAACTGCATAAAAAGCGAGATTTGGCAGGGACCTGTCCTCATACATAAAACCTTATTTGACAGATCCCAGCCAAATTGTTGTTTATGCAACTTTGAATACCACAAATGTGAGCAGAGTATGTATTCCCAACTTTTAAAAATCTATTACTATTTTTAGCCAAGAGGGAATAAAAAAACCCCCTTTGACATTAGTTGGCTCTACCCGAATTTTGAATTACTTGGCTTCTCAATCTGTCGAGTTCGCCAAAAAGCGTTCTACTCTTCTCAACCCTTGGGAAATCCCTCTTCTCCGATTAACAAGTGACGTCGATCAAATTAGGACAACCATGCCAGCTGTCACATTCAAAATCCTTCCTGAAACCCTCTGATGAATATTCTGGTTTTCAGGGCGTGTGGGTTATCTCTTTTCTAAATTTTATTCATGTTGGTTCCTGGCTTGGACTTCCCTTTCTATAAGGTATAACCTCCCCAAAACCGGTGCAAGTATCAAGGTTACAAAGGCTTGAAAAGTTGTATCACTCACCCCCACAAATTTGCTTGTACATTTTTCCGTATCTCAATGCTCACATAGGATCTCAGCTTGTGATCTCTTGTAATCCATATTTTAACCCAACTGGGAAAAATAATCGCTTCTGCTTTGATATAAAAAAAACTCGCTAAACTTAAAACTCAAAGTGCAAGTTGGCGGTCGGTAGGTCGTTGGCTCACTTTGATCAGTGGGGCATTTATTGGACTGGCAACTACTTTTCGATGCGCCAGTCATAAATTTCTATCGATTTCTAAAGCTATAAACGTTGAGGATCAAGGACAAATTTCCCACTCATTTTCTTTAATTTTTTTTTCCGTAAACTCTTGTGATTATTTATTTTAGGTCCGAACAATCAAGGATTTGAGATAATCATACCCCTAGAATCCTAACTTCAATCCAAGATGTAATGCAACCCTTCAAATCCTAGACAGTAGACTTTCTTCAGCCTCGCATGAAGGTTCGCAACTCCACACAAATCTTTTTCGAGTTCTATGATGATAATCAAACCTGAAGGAGATTGGAAACTCAGCTTCAGCTCCTGGCATGCTCACCCCAACTCTCAAATTGTCTGTAACTACTACTTTTGCGATTCAAGGACACTTGGGTCTCAAGCCGCGCCGACATTTATTGTGTCTGATGCTTTTGTTGCTTTTGTTTGTTTTGATATTTTTGCGCTACGTTTTTCATCAGCTTTGGATTTTTTTAGTTTTTCTTATTGGGAAAAAAAGTACAGCTGTACCACAAATTACTGTTTTTTTACGACAAAAGCAGGCCCTCCTGCCACAGATGATAAGACCTCGTTGTATCCAGGTACGCGCGACTTGAAGCCGAAGCGCAAGGTTTTTTCGTGAGGTGATTCGACTGGAATAACTTTCAGGGCATGAAACCGACTGGTGTGATTTCCGCCATACATCATCGGACCGATCGTACACAGGTATCCGTATCATTTATGGATTACTGCCGGATTCACAATTGATGGTTGGGAGGCGAAGCGTTTCTGGAGTATGTATGTTTGGTCGTCAAGGAGACACTGAGTAGTTGGCGGCTGAAACAAGCAAGGCCATGCTTGCTGTCAGAGGAAGAAAGGAGATGGCTTTCCAGCAAGAATTTATGAGTTCCTTGAAACAGTCATCGCAGTTCGTCGCCTGTGCTGGAGCGAAGTGATCCGAGAGTTGGAATAACAACAACTTCATATTTTTGTACACGCCAGCAATCTGAAACTGCATCGGAATCACGAATTGATCAGTGGGTTTGCCCGACGCCGGCCTGGTTGTCATCGCTGATTGCAGCGTTCATGACGATGTCATCGGGCATTTAACGACGCCGCCAAGAATGATCCCGATAATTCTTGTCAGATCCAGCCACTCGTCAGATCCAGTGCTCGGCAACCTTTTTCCTTCCGGATCCCTTCATAAAAACATTCACATCCAGCCTGTGAATATTAG
This sequence comes from Puccinia horiana, assembly GCA_001624995.1. Taxonomy (NCBI): domain Eukaryota; kingdom Fungi; phylum Basidiomycota; class Pucciniomycetes; order Pucciniales; family Pucciniaceae; genus Puccinia; species Puccinia horiana. The sequence continues at coordinate 864,145 of LWDY01000012.1, forward strand.
CATTGGTTGGACTGCCGTCCGTGGCCATCACAACTTTTGATAGCTTCCCATTACCCCCTCGAATCTTATCGACTTTAGGCACCCTCATTAACCTCACCCACTCACTGGTCCAAGCCTCACTACCCAGGCAACCATTCATATACGGCGCCGCAAAGTTCAACTGAAAGAGACAGACAAAAAGCCAAAAGAGAAGCAGTAACACGCCAATAAGTAACACGCCCATAGTCACAAGTCTCTATATAACAAGGTTCGTCGACTCTACTTACCGCATTGTCAACAGCTTTATTGCAGTTACGCTTGTTCCATTCTATATGTATCTTTCTTTCTTATTGTTTCTCATCAAATCAAGTTTCCTAAGCCCAGTCGCGTCGACTGCTGTCTAATAGGATTTCTTGGCTGGAGGATGATTGACCCAGATTTTAATCTGTTGCGTCTATCCATTCCAACAAGACGCCCGGTCACCAGAAGTCCATAGGCGTCAGGGGTTTGTGGGTAACGCCTCCTGGCATGCCGGGTACCATTGTATAGAACTACTCCGCACCGCTCTTCCGACTGTTCTAGAGACAATTATAGCTGGCCTGAGCTATCCAGTCTTATCTCAATGCCGCCAGCCCAGCGGAATCGTCGCGTGGTTGCGGATTATGCTGGGCCGAATATTAGTCTCTATTCATCTACACGGATGTGTGGAGCTTGAGAAATCCGCCAACTCATGCTCGCAAGCAGGTTCAACAGCCAAAGTAATAGCCCCAGGGCGCAACATCTTGAACCAGACGCCGATTGGCTCTGCAAAATTACACACCAGTTCGTTGATACATGGGCTTCTGGGAGATGGATGACCCTGAACCCACCGTCATCGGATATGTAACTCGGGTCCATCCCGCGTTGGGTGTTGTCAAGGGACAGCCGTAGCCTCAGCAAGAATCGAGCAACACAAGAGACCCATATTCCATCTCCAGTTGCAACATCTTGCCACATCCATACATCCGTCCCGCCCGTTTCTTCCCTGTTCATTGAGCCACTACAATCCCTTCGAATCCTCAAAATAGGTCTATACTGACCCATTGTTGCTGTTTCTTATCCTTTTTCCAGCCGATCTCCCCCTTGAAAAGATCTTCCGTCAACCCCAAAAGCCCTCGTCCCGCGTGCCCAGGACCCACACGCAACTTACCAAAACTTGAAGAAGACATCGATTCAAACCACCCCGTTCGATTCTTACTGAAACCTCTCACCAACAACAAAAGGGTGAATTGACTCTCGCCCAGTCGTCGCCACATCACTGAGCAATTATATACTACAATTCTTGTCTTTTTTTGACTAGCCCGGAAGCTCCCAGGGGAGACATTCCAACAGCGATGAAAGCATTCAAAAAAAGCTCGGTTCCCATCAAGCCCCGAGACTGTTCGCCATCTCTTTCATCCACATCCTCAACTTCCTCTGGGTTTGCCCATCTCTATTCACAAAAGCTACATGACATCCGGGCAACCGGCAAAGTAGCAAAACCACATCCTTCTCCTGAAATAAATACATCCAAACCTCCCGAGATAATCATCCGAGCTCTCCAACCATACGCTGCCCAAACGCCATCGCAGCTCTCGGTCAAAACTGGCGATTTCCTCCAAGTCGTAGGAGAAGCATGGTCACCACGGGGATCTGGCTGGTTTGAAGCAAGTGACCCTCTCACTGGAGCTCGTGGATTTGTCCCAATCGACCTCTTTCAAATATTTTCCTCCGGAGGTTATCAGCCAAGCCCACCTTCAAACACAGTCAAGCCATTAAACATCAGACGGAGTGATCCACCAGGGCCCTCTCCTCCAAATTCTGTCCTTCTATCCCAAAAAACAACCAAACGTCCGCATCAGTCACATCCTACTCCTCCATCCCCTCAACAAACCAGCAAAACTTCTCCCACCAAAAGCTCAGCGCCACGCCAGCCTCTGTATGGAGTTGTGAGTTTCTTGTTACAATCAATGTTTCTTTTCAAATCGCTTCCAACGCTCTGGAATCAATGCGAAGTGAAGATACAATCTAGTCTCTAACGGATATCCTCTTCATAGGTTCGTTACGATTTCCTACCAGAACGTAACGACGAGCTACTCGCCAAAAAAGGGGAAGCCATCGTTTTGATCGCTCACAGCCATCACAACTGGTTTGTCGCCAAACCGATTGGGAGACTTGGAGGACGTGAGTCTTCAAACAGTTCTGGTCGCCATTCTTTCGCATAATTGATATGATATTTTTTCCTGTTTTTTAAATCAGCTGGTTTGATTCCCGTGACTTATGTCGAGGTCAAAGATTTGGCAACTGGCAAGGGCTTAAGAGCTGATGCGGTCAAGAGATTGATGCAGAATGACATCCTACCAGGCGTGGATGAATGGATACGAGCCACTGCAGCATATAAGGGCAACAGCATTCCTCTTGGACGCTTCGAAAATCCATCAGCAACCTCTACACTTTCACAAAAAATCTCGCCAACCCTTCGGCGTGATATGACCAAATCGCATCAACAGTTGAGGTCCAAGCCTGCCGAGCCTGACGAGCAGATACCTCGGCCACCTCGGACCAATTATTTACGTCGATCTGTGGATCAAGACCCGAATGTCAATGGAGGAACCCAACTGGTCGACATTCCAGTCCCACCCTCACAGTCTTTTGAGAATACTACCACCTGCTCTGAGCCCCTTCGATCACCGCCCACACAAATGCTAGAAAGAACTGAAAATTCTGATCACAGTTGCAGCCAAGGGATGAAAGACGAGACCGTCCCTCAAACGAGCTCTGCAAGCGGTGAAGACGGCTATGCTACTGTGGAAGATCTTCGGGAACGCTACGGACTCTTCACACATGCCACTGTTGAATCCTTCCACAACGAAAATGACCAGTATTGGTTCCATATCCGATCCCATTTTAATTGCTCATCAAATAAAAGTTCGTCTGGAGAAGAGATGACTACCTTGGTGCTCTACCGCCTGTACGACGACTTCTTCGATTTTCACGCAGAACTTTTGGACCTTTTCCCCGAAGAAGCGGGCCGAGAGAATTACGACCGACCAAGCATATTCCCTAAGCTTCCGGAGCCAAAAGAAAAGTCTGATGACCTGTTGTGTGCCGAAAGAGTAGACACACTGAGCACCTACCTTCAAGAACTGAGCAAGCTTCCTTCCTACATCCGCGATAACGAGTTGTTCTATGAATTCTTGGGCCCGAGGGAAGGTGATGTAGAACTATTGGAGGAGACGAACTCTAGTCCTGGGTCTGAAGATAGGCCACTGTCTGACGAAATGGAACGACTCAAGCCTTCGGATCCCAACTCTGCCGGTCTTCGCTACGGAATGGAGTCCGAAGCCGAGAACTCAATACACCAGCCCGATCGCTTCATATCCTCCTCTTCAAAAAGGAGCTCGGGGAAAATATTGCGCCTGTCAGGTGTACCCAGAAAGAATTCCGTGGCAGCACATGATCCCAACCAACCTGTCCTCCCTCTCACACTTTCATCTCGTACAACCAAGCCGCATGGGAAAACACATTCGTCCAACTTCTCCTCGTCCTCTACCGCCTCTTTCATGGACCACCCCATAACCCCACTGGCCACAAGTCATGCCCTTCCGAAAGTCAACGAAGGGTCATCTCCCAAACCGTTCTACCGGATCAAAGTTTATCAAGAGAATAATTCAGACGTAATAGCCATCAAAGCCACATACGGAATGTCTCGGACTCAACTTCTTGAAAAAGTCTTCGAAAGAGTTCAGGCCGCTGCTCCCGATCCTTCAGCACTTCAAGCAGCTGGAAAATTATTTGTCAAAGACGAATCAAAGGACGGAACGTCATGGAGAGTTTTTGAAAGCGATGAGCAGCTGAACCAGTGGCTAGTCGAATTCCAAAGTCGCCTGACATTACTGTACACACCCGCAGACTAAAGTAACCCGAAAAATAGTCCAATCTTGTGTCAATTCATCCGATCCATCAATCTGTTGTCCACTCTCGGACAAAAATACGTCATCATCTCTCTGTCTAAAATTCTCTCGCTCGAGTATAGCATTATCTCAAAATTTTCTCACATTAAATAAAGTGAATCTTCCCAAGATGGATTTTTTGTTTTGTTGTCTTGTTGTTGTGTTTTGTTGACTTGAAAGATTCTTTCTTTTCTAAACCTTGATGGTTGGTACATACATATCACCCTTGAAGAGATTTTTCTTCTGGCAATTTTCAACAGACATTGCAATAAAATCAATTATCAAGAAACTGTGATGTGAAAAATTTCATTGGCGGAGTCTCTTAAGATAAAAGAAAAAAAGAAAATTGCATTTCTAAAAAAACCCTGTGTCCCCGTGTTTATACCTGGTTTTGGGCGCAACTGCACCATTCTAAATCATCTCCGGTCTCTCTAGACCACTTCTCTGCACACGTGTCAGGCATGAGTGCACAGGGTAAATTTAATTAAAAATGACTTGGTGACAACTTCAACTAGATTTCCCATTACCAGCTTGACATCAAATTCACTTGCCTTTCAAGTTTGGTTACTAGTTGAGTCAGCTGGCCTTTTTGAAAATACAAGCCAACATTTTTTTCTAGGCTTGAGGATGGTGCAAAACAAAGGAAAAACATCTTACAACAGAAAAGAGAGCCAAAGTGGGTTGTGATGGCTGCAGCTCTGGATCATTGATATCTTAGGTGTCTCAACTTAAGATTCCTGATCAACAGTTGATTCCACCTTGAAAAAAAGCATGCAATTCAATTTGGACCATTAAGAAGGTCAAAAGATGTGGCCAGCCTTGCAAAACAACAGACCAAGACTTGCAAGAAATAACAGCTGCTCTGGAAACCAACCACAAAACCCAGCTGAGCAACATCAGTGTGAAACACACCATGACTCAGATTTCACACAACAATCAGAAGATTGCATAATCAAAATTCAACTACTTCATCCCAGACTCTCCCCCCTTCCTAGCTCAGTAGAGACTCACTAACCTCCATTCTACTGAGCTAGGTAAGCCTCATTCCTCTTCTATTATTGTTTTCTGTTTCCTTTTCCATTCATCAATATCAAATTGTACAGAGAGATTCCCTAACCTCCATTCTACTGAGCTAGATTTGTAATTCAGACAGCGGCTCTAAGAACCTCTCCCAGATGTATTGTCTGTGCTCTGTGGTCTGTTAACTGAGAATAGTGAAGAGAAATTCAAGCTCTTACAATCAGCAACATGGTTTCAAAACAGGTTTCCACCCAAACAATCCAAAAGAAAATCCATGAACTTGGATTCAACAGTTGCTTGGCTGTCAAGAAGCCATATGTCAATGATATCCAGAAAAAAAAGCAACTCACTTTTGCTTGTGATTAATGGTGTAAGTGATATGATACATTTATTGTGTATCATCATGTCTTGCCGGTTTATTGTATTGTATCACTTGGTTGATACAGTGGCAATGTATTGGATAAGCTTGCATCAGCAATCTGATGCAATACTAGGCCTTGCCAGATGATGTATTGGACAAACCAATAAAATACAATCAACATTGGGTCAGCTACGCTACACGTATTGTTAGCGTAGCGTAGTGTTAGCTTTTTAAGCTACGCTAACACACCACTAACGTTAGCGGTACCATCCATCCGACTAACACTACCATTTTTTTGAAAAAAAAATGTTAGTTGGTAGCATAGCGTTAGCTGAGGGTCAGGAAAAAAACTAACACTACCTGAAATTTGTGTTAGCGGTGGAAAAAGCTATGCTACACTTGGATTTTTTTTGGTTAGTTGGTAGCGTAGCGTTAGCTAGGGTCAGGCAGAAACAACTAACACTACCAGCAATCTGTGTTAGCGGTGGTGTAGCGGTGTTAGCGGCTCCAAAGGTTACACTACACTTTGGCATGATCTATTGACCCACTACACTACAAGTTAGCGTAGCTGGTGGAGTTGCTCTAAATATTAGATAAGATGATGGATTTGTTGATTTAGCATAGTGAAGAAATGGATTCAGATTAAATGAAAACAGAATATGCGACTGACAATTACAACATGGAAAAAGATTTTTTTTTTTTTTGAAATGGGCTACTTATTTTTTTTATCAATTGCTTTTTTTGTAGAGAAATCTGTATACAAAGTGACAACATAATGTGCTTTGGAGAACTTTCCACTTGGTTTAATACCCTCTTTCAGCCACATGTGGCTACAAACACACCGTTCAATTGTACGTGGTTTCAAGCTTCCTCTGCCGATAGAGCAGACATCGGCAGCTGATGAAAAGGTGCGCTCTGCTGCACAAGATGATGCAGAGCATGTCAAGTAGTCCCTGGCCAATGATGAGAGGACTGGGTAAGTCTGAGAATGGTCCTGGAAGTAAAGAAACATCAAGTCAGTAAGTACTGGAACAATATTTCATTAATCCCAAACTTTCATACCTTCCACCATATCAGAATGCTATTTACATCCTTTGCACTTGGTAGTGGAAGTTGGTCCATTTTCTTGATATAGACTTCCAAATCTTTGCTTTCATTCGTAGGTGGTGGGGCATTGAACATTTCAAATATGTTATTGGATTCGACTGTCTTCTTAGAATTCAATGCCATCATTGTCATTTTTCAAGCTTGCTTCCCGTTTGTTGAAATGTGATTCAAGTAATGCTCTGGCTTTCTCCGCTCTTTCTGGCCAGCAGTGCTGAATTAGTTTCAACCGGAAAGTAGGATGAAGCATTGTCACCATGAGTAGTGTTTCACATTACAATGCCTCATCTTGATAACCCTCGAGCTTTGTGATCATTTTATGATACATTGGATGAAAAGTGTTTCCTCAACTCCCACCTGCCTCCTTCTTCAAATCCGTGATGAGTTGGAAATAATTTGGTAGGACCATCACCCTCCATGATCTTAGTGAGACGGTTGAAAGGCTGAAAGGAAATTCAGCATCATATTGATTATAAAGATAAATGATTTGAGAAAATTTCTCACTTTTAATTCCTGATTCAGTTTGTTGATCAGCATCCAGTCCCATTTGCTGAATTGAATCTCATTGAAGTGACCAAACTTCTTTTGCTTTTCGTCAGGCCTTGCACGTTGAATCTGATCTTCATATTTCTCGTATTCATCTTTGAGTATTGAATTGATAACCTACCATGCTGATATCAATATAAGTATTGTATAAATACACAGTAAAGCACTTACTTTTCTTGCCTTGAAGGCAAGCTTTCGGCTTTGATATTTTATGTTCCAGCGAATACCATATCCAGAAATCAGGTTTTTCAAGTTTTTACCTGCTGCACGCCATTCAAATTCTTGTTGCCATACACAAGAGCCAGTGATTTTCTTCACCACAAAATCCAGCTATGCAAGAAAAGGTGTTCAGATGACTAGTTTAATTTTAGCCAAACAAGCAGGGAAAAACTCACGGCTTTGGTCAACTGATGAGTTGCAATTGGTTGCTGTTTGGTTTTTAGTCCTTGAGCTTTGACTGAAATCTCCATCGTCATTGTCTTGGGAATCCACGTCGTCATTGTCTTGGGAATCCACATCCTCATTGTCTTGGGAATCCACATTGTCATTGTCTTGGGAATCCACGTCATCATTGTCTTGGGAATCCACGTCATCATCTGAACCTTCCAAGCTAACTTTTTCAGGGTCAGGTTCAGGATCTGATTTGTCATCTTCCACCATGTTTTCAACAGAATTCTCTTTGGCAATCACTTCCACGTTGAGATTTGAATAAGGAAAAGAACCAAGGAGAGCCTTCTTTAACTTTGGGGGTGGTGGAGCATTGAGTCACAATTCCTTCAATCCAGCATTAACAACCAACACCATTTTGTGACAAAAACACTTGATGTGCATTGTCTCGCTGTTCCAAGAGTATCCCGACTCATTCTCATTGGCCACATCACACAAGTCTTTGTGCATGTATGCAGCTAATGTGGTGTTGTTGGAACCGGAATCAGTAGTCTGGCAAAGCATGTATTGGAGAGAGCCAGAAATTAGCTTTGTTGTGTGTGTTAATAAAAAGGTGAAAATAATACATATATTATTTTGGAGACCATGTTTCTTCAATGTGTTCACAATTGGTACTGCCAACATGTGACCCTTATATTGCCAGGTGACTAGCTTGAGGGTTAAATGGAGCACATTGTACTTCCAATCACTATCAATAAACAAGACTGAAGCACCAATAAATCCAAATCAGTTTCCTTTGGTTGTCCATACATCGTGTATGAGGTTGAACCTGCTATTCAATGCCTGTTTATATTAATAGCTCAATTAGAATTGTTATTCAATGTACAAACTCATGAGAACAGGTTACTCACCTTCACACAATTTATCATAGCCTCTTGTAACTCCAAGTATGCATCTTGTGCCAAATCAGCTGCCCATCTCCATTTAAACAAGTGGGATCCTGGTTCACAGTAGTGTAATGCTGCTCGGAGATAAGGGTCTTCTACTTGTTTCCAAGGAATGGCTTGGCGTAGAAGCCAGAGCGTCATGATTTGATTGAACACCGTGTTATCAAACTTTCCCAGTTGAGAAAAATGATCAGATATTGTTCCACTGGTTTTACTAATCTTGAGCTTGCTTTCTTCCAAGGATATCGGAGGTAGCTTTGCTCCAGCTTCAATAGCTTCCTTACACTTTGGGCAGCCATTCAATAAACTTCCAGCTTGACGTGAGCCATCTCAATGAGTCCGTAGATTAGAATAGCTACTCCCAGAAACTCTAACTTCCTTTTTACACCACCTACAAGTGTGGGTCAATGGGGGTTTATCAATTGGCTAAAACCTGAGAATCTGGGGCTTTGGAGTTGGAAGGGGTTGATTTTGATGTTTTGGATTTATTCTTTCCAATGGTCAGGCCCTTTTTCTTAAAAAGAACCAATGTCGATTGTGACTTTGCCTTGGGTTCTGGCTCCGAGTCTGAGGAAAGGTCTTTTCGCTTTTTTGATATATGGGCCTGAGCTTTTTGGGATGTAGCTGTGAAGAATTGAGTGATCAAGCGTTGGGAATCTGGTGATGGCTGAACCATCCCAGATTTCTTAAAGGGAGTGGTGACTCTTTTTGAATGGCATATTTGTCCTTCAGAGGTATCAGAAAATCCCTCATCCAGGTTTGATGGGCTGGCTTGAGTTGATTGAGACTGGGAGATGGATTTCATACTTGGTGTATAGGCTGATTAGGTTGTTGTTTTTGCTTTATTTGTATGAGGTTGGGCATATATATGTGAACATCAGATGCCTGTGATTACATTTAGATAAAGATTACTTAGCAAAGAGAAATATTTACCTTTGAAGCATTGATAAATACGTTCAAGCTTGATAATAAGAAGGTTGCTGGGCTCTCTCCAAGTAGTCAATCACCACTTTGATTCCAAACTTGCCTCTTTGAAGGTTTTGCTTGCAGTTTTCGACCCCAAATAGCAAGTCCATGTTCTTACTGACAACAAACCACACTCCTTCATCTTCTTCATCATCAGGAATAGTTGGAGGGCTGCAGATTTGTAGACAAATGGGGTCTTGCTGTTTGGCTAGAGGGAAATGGAAAGCGGATAGAGATACTGTAAGTATTTTGGAAAAAAGATCTTGAATTGATTTGTTGGCTGGCATTTTAGGAGGTTGATGAATAGTAGTCACTGGTGGTTTTGTGATTTTTGAAAGCGTACTGTGTAGAGTCTACTGCTCTTGGACACATAGCACCCACTCACTACATACCTCTTTGACTTACTATCCCACTCCTGTATAAGCATACTATTTGTTTCTTGAAAAAACATAACCACATTTACTCAAACATGTGGTTTTTGTATGATTTTGAATAAAATATTCATTTGATATTTTGCACTCATAAAACAGCAAATTTTTCAGAAAAAATAAAAATTGATTCAATTGAGGATAGAACTTGAGATGTAAAACAAAAAACAACGGATGATACTAATAAAAAAACGGATGTACTTCGCACACTGCAAAAAAATCATCGCACACTGCAGCGGACATCCTCTTGACGTCCCCCCCACAGTGCGTGGAAGCTCCAGATACTTCGTGCACTGTCAAAAACTGAGCTTCCTTTTGCCAGTCTCTAGAGAGGGATTTCCTTGATGCCCAGAATTTTTTTTGTGTAGATCAGCCCAATGAAGAAGGTGTAAAAAATTGTTCAAAAAATAGCCCTCCAGTGCGGGGATAGCCAACCCCAAGGCACTCGTGGTAATACATTGCTTCAGTAGTTCAGTCAAAACCCAGAAACTCATTTTCCAATATCCTGAAGCTTCAATGCAATCTGAAATACCGTGCGCCAAAGGAACGTCCGCTGAAGGCCCCTCCCCTGAAGAACCAATTGAACAAGAACTTCATCTGGAAGCTTCGAATTTCATTCCTGCACCCCCGGAGCGCAACTTTGCATCAAGGAAAAAATGCCTTGAAACCGTCCAAACGTGGGCATTCAACCATGGATTTGCTATTTCAACAGCACACTTGTATACAGTGAAAGGACAAGCTCGTGTGGTTTATCAATGTGACAAGTCAGGGCGCTACTGGCCACATTGTGCGCCCAAAGATCATTCAGACGAAGATGTAGACAGCTCCCAGACACACATATTGACATCAGAGGCCAAGCCGATGAAGAAAGAGAGGGGAAGTGTCAAGACAAACTGTCCTTTTCGAATGACTTCCACACACAATCTAGTGTCGGGATGGTGGGACCTGATAGTGAAAAACCCCTCTCACAACCATCTTCCGTCGGATTCTCCCGTGGTGCACCTTATTCACCAAAGGCTGACGACTGGGCAATTCTTTGAGCTCGAGAAACTCGCCTCCGCCAGTGTGATGCCATTGAAAGCCAAGAATGTATTGATGAAAGACTCTTCGGCACCCCTCTTAGCACCTTTGAGTGCAATTCATAACTTCAACTACCGCCAAAACAAAAAAAAATCAGGCACAAAACTTAATGAAAACTATGATTGACTGCTTAAAGTCAAAAAAGTTTGATTAAAAGGTCAAAACCTCAAGCAACACAGCCAATCCCTCGACAAACTCCCAAACTGTGGCCGCACACCTTGATGCACTCTTCTTTACCCTTCCAGAATCAATGAAAATGGTCAAGATGCATTCATCTTGTATCCTCATCGATGCAACCTACAAGATGCCTCTACTACATGTTACTGGAATCAACTCCTGCAACCGGTCATTTATGCTTGCGTTCTTTTTCATGGCCAAGGAGCAAGAAGAAGACTTCACATGGGCCTTGGAACAGCTTCAAACAGCCCTTGATCCGCACACTCCATTGGTAATCCTGACCAATAAAGAACAAGCACTGATTAATTCAATTCAAACTGTGTTTCCTCAAGCCCGGAACCTCTTGTGTCAATGGCACATGGGTAAAAACATTTATGCCCATTGCCGTTGAGTCCTACCTAATATTTTGCCAGGCTTGGAATTGCTTGATCTCTTTGAGCTCTGCGGTGTCCTACCAGAAGAACTTCACCAAACTCTCAGCAACCTGCCCACCGGAGGTGATTGAATACCTTGTGAAGAATTGGATCCCCCTCCGAGATTGGTTTGTCAAGTACCTCATCAGCGACGTTGCGCACTTTGGTAACGTCAACACCTCCTGAGTTGAAAGTCTCCATGCTTTGGTCAAGCAATTTCTCAAGGGTGCAAACTCTTTGATGCATACTACCATATCCAACATGCACGAGTCAGTGAAACATCAGCTGCACAAGTTGATGATTGAATGTGCAGTGCAAAAGCAGGTACATATCATGAACCTTCCCAAAGTCCTCAATCAAACAGCGGGAAAGATATCTCACCATGCAATTAGGACTGCCCATTGCTTGTTGCTTTCATCAGATAAATCAGTCGAATGCGGAGAAACTTGCAATAGCAAAGTGAGTTCCGTAGGAAACTTGGGCCATTGAAAAGATCTTTTATGAGCTGTATGCACATGAGATGCTCATAACAGGGCCTGATAATTCTTTTTGGATATGTTGGTTTATTCTCCAAAAAAAATTGAAGCCCCTGGGACTTGGGAACATGCTTTTCAGGTGGGCACAGCAGTTTTTTGGACTTATTTTTGCTTCTTTTTTTGTGGGGTGAAGGAGGCATCAGATTCCTTCAATATTTTCTGTGGGGGCCTCTGGGGACCCAGGCTTTGGATTTATCAAGAAAAAAATCCAAAAAAATCACTTCTTTTTTTGGGGGTTTGTGCAGTGCGCAAAGTATCTGGAGCTTCCGCGCACTGTGGGGGGGGGGGGACATCAAGAGGACGTCAGCTGCAGTGCGCGAAGTACATCTGTAAAAAAAAAGAAACAACTTATAAACAAATCAAGAACATAGTACTAAAAAAGAAAACACCAATCATTATCTGAGAAGCAACTTTAGCCATAAGACCCAAACTACAATATAAAAAGAAGAAATGATCACCAAAATAATTGGAAACACTATTGTACTTTCCTTCTTGATATCTGACACAAGCATTGGAAAGACTAAGGTTTATTTGAACAGACATCCCAAGGCAAGTACAAGTTGTGCTGATAGATGATGGCAGAGTGCAATGCTTATGCTTGTTTGCCTTCAAAAGCAGTTAAGCAGTTTGACGATTCCAAACTGACCATCAAAGTTAATTCCAAATTTGTGATCTGGAAATACAAATGGTCAAGAGGTGATGTCATAATCTTCTGGTTTAGTGATCAAGGAGACGTCTTCTGTTTTGGTTGGAAGAAAAAAAGCAAAGGCAAACTCGGAGATGTCTTTTGAATCTATGTGAGGTGGATTGAAAAAACCATTGGTGGTGAAAGTCAAATGTGGGGCACAATCAGATTCAGTAAGTTTTTTGCCGTATTCTAAAGCAGCCACAGAAGGAAGTTTGTTTTTCTCCATCAAGTCCCTATTTGATCTGAATGGTATTTCAGCAAGGTTCTTGAATAGGTTACCAACTATCTGTCCAAGTTGTGTTGATTGTTGATAATGTCAATCGTAAGAATTGGTAAGAGCTTCAGTGAGCTGCTTGATGTAATGTCCGATAATTTGACCACCACACAAAGATTTTCCCCAACCAATCACCCACATTTTACCGCCCCAAGATTGCTGAGAAGAAGAGACTGCACTGATGTAAGAAAGTTGAAAGGAAATTGAGGTCTTCTTTCTCTTCATTCAATAAGTCTTCCATCTTCACGAATTCTATAACCGCCATGACAGACTTCTCGTCTTCGTGATCTAGGATGACACAGTGTTTATTTTTTAACAAGAAGAAGTCTTTGGTGATTTTTTTTGTCGTATTAACCTCTTGTTGTGTTGGTGGTCCAGTATATTTGGATAGATCTCAAGTGGTGATCTCATCATGGTTCGCTAAAAGATTTTCTTGGGGCTGTTTTTCTCGATTTGTTTGCTTACAATCACCTTACATCCTTTTTGTTCACAGTTGATTCAAATTATTCTTTTGCTGGAACCCTGTTTGCTGTTATATTCAAGTCATCACCACAATTCATTAAATCATTACGGGTCATCATATCACATCACAGTAGAAAGAAACAAATAAAAAAAATGTCAGTTTGATGATCCTTGAAGGATGCAGCAACAAAGGAAAAAAAGGTAACCTTTCATTATGTTAACCATGATGAAAAGTGGGTCTGGGAGGGACTGGGGAGGTGGTGAGGGTAGCTGGGGGATCAGGTTTGCTCGGTTGGGCGTGAGGGTAGCTGGGGTGTGGTGGAGGGATCCGTCAGGGTAGCTGGGGGGATGGGTTTGCTCGGTTGGGGGTGAGGGTAGCTGGGAAGTGGTGGAGGGAACAGTCAGGGTAACTGGAGGGCTTGGTTTGCTTGGTGGATGGTGAGGGTAGCTGGGAGGTGGTGGAGGGAACAGTGAGGGTAGCTGGGGGATGGGTTTGCTTGGTGGAGGATGAGGTCAGGGTAACTGGGGGATTGGGTTTGCTCGGTTGCTGGTCAGGGTAGCACAGAGAGATGGAAGGGTAGCTCACCGGTTTGTTTCTGGGTCAGGGACAAGGTAGCTTTGGTCTGTCGCCAGGGCAGCTTTTGTTTTTGTCAGCCTCTGTCCGCTGCTGGGGCAGGGTGGTGTTCAGCGCTGGTTGTCGTTTGGTTACAGGTTTGCTGGGGAGGGTAGCAGAGAAAGGTGGTTAGTGATAGGGTAGCTGGAGGTGTGGAGGTGGAAAAAGTAAAACAAATGCTTACGTGACAGGGCAGGTGTTCCGTTGCGGTTGAGAGATTGAAATTTAGAGAGAGGAGAGTGGTGGTATCAGATCAAGAGGAGGAAAAAAAATGAATGATGCAAAAAAAAGAGAAGATGAGCGTCAGCAGACATCACTGGGGGGTGGTATTTATATGAAATGAGGTTGAAACACAGGGTAGCGCTAGTAGTGATGGGAGGGTTCTCCTCTCCCAACACCTGTCATACGACAGACTCAGCTTCACACTCAGCACTCAGAGTCTCACAGTTGGATCTTCCTTGCATTTGGCTAAGGATGCTTTTTGCCATCAGCAACTTTCAAGCTTTTGGTTAATCCTCAGGTTGCATATGACATCACCTATGCACCCTCAGCAATCTTCAGTGCTCTCTCAAAGTTACTTTCCAAACCTTTGAAGATTCAATAGCACATTTCTTTTCAGTTATGCGAACAAAAGCAAGACCAATAACCCTCTCACTGGTCTTCCTTTCTTTTTGGAATTACTCTTTCATGCACTTGACTTCCTTTTCCGGATTAGTGCATTCCCTCTATAAACTTTCGAACTTCGACACACAGTCCTTGAACTTTGAACTTCAATTCACTCACTCCTGCACCCATCACACTGGCCCCTGCTTGGTCCTCCAGTCATGGACTCCTCGCCTTGGTGTTGCTTGACCTCCTTTCATTTCTTCTACTTTGACCCTATGACCTCACATCTTGTTCAAACCTATGTCATACCTTTGTAGCCTCACTTGTATTTACTATATAAGCTGTCTGCTTCTATGCTTTCCATCTTTCCTCATCAAAAAAAGATTATAGTTTTCAGCATAACTTGATTTTGCCTTCTCATTGCGAACCCTTTCAGTGTTCTACTCTAAGTCCCTCTGAGCCTAAGTAACTCTTCTTCGAAACAAAGAAGACCTTCAAACAGTCAGTCCTCTCTTTGAAGCTATCTCTTTTCCTTTCCTTCCTTCAAATAGTGCCCACCTGTCTCTTGTACAAGACGCTGTGTGACAGCACCGCTGTGCCATCCTTTTAGTGCAGGAGACCTGTGTTCAATCCTGAGTGACTGCATGACAGATGACTTTGGACATCATTTTTATCTCACACTACTCAATTATTTTGATCACAATTTCCAACTTCTTGTCATCATTTTGATGGTTGCATACCGGGAGCTACAATGTTTTAAAATGGGGCCAGCTAAAACCATGCCCCCAATGAGCTAAAAGGACGCCTCCGGTGAGGCATCCTTTGGCATGCACGCCCCATTCGGGGAAACCATTAACCATGGAGGCCCCAAATGGGGCGTACCGGCCCTCCACGACCACACATGCTCCAAGGGTGGGGTGTGCATGGTCATGCACGTCCCGGAGGACGACTTGGTGCCGGATCAAAGGGCGTCCTTGTCTGGCTTGGAGGACGTGGACGGGGGTAACACGCCAAGCTGTGGGGCATGCAGGATGATGCACACCAAGGGGCGTGAGAGCAATCGCTCCTCATCCCTCCAGGACCGGTCGGTCTTGGAGGGATGAGAGAAGAGAACTCTCTCCTTATCCCTCCAGGACCGATTGGTCTTGGAGGGAAGGGAGAGAGAGTGTACTCTCTTGTCCCTTTCCTCCAACACTGATTGGTCTTGGAGGGAAGGGATGAGAGAGTGTATTTCTCCTTCCTTCCTTCCAGGACCAATTGGTCTTGGAAGGAAGGAAGGAGAGAGTGCTCTCTCCCATTCCCTCCAAGACCTAAGGCGGACTTGAACGCCTCGGCTTGGACTAGCCGAGGCCTCCACAGGGAATGCACACATCCACCAAGCAAGACCCAGTGGCCGGTCACTGAGCCCCTCGGGTCCTGTCTGGGGCATGCATCAATGAGGACGCCATAATAGGGGCTTACAAGACTTGCACGCCCCCAAATGGGGTGTGCTTTGTGCCTTTTGCGGCGTCCTTTTAGCAAAAGGGTGGCGTGCATTTAGCTGGCCCCAAATTTTAACATTGTATACTTTTTTTTGATGAACTGTTAGTTTTGTTGTTAGTTGTGTTGTTAGTTCAATTGTTAGTTGACTTGTAGCTGATGTTATTTGACATGTTATCCCATGTTAGTCCCAGACCAGCTACACTAAATTTTAATTGAAAGCCCGCTACACTACTAATTTTAAAAAAAAATTGTTAGCGGTGAAAAAATACGCTACATAGATGAGAGAATCCTGTTAGCGGTGGAAAAGCTATGCTACTTGTTAGCATAGCGTGAGATTGATCACAACTAACGCTACAGAAATTCTGGTGAAAAAATTCCCCGCTACACTACCTGTTAGTGTAGCAGTATGGGATTTTAACTAACGCTAACCAAATCCTGGGGAAAAAAATTCACCGCTACGCTAACAGTTAGTGGCCATGTAGTGTAGTGTAGCATAGCAACCCACTGTTGGTTGGGGAAGTGAATGTTGAAAGAGAAGAAGATTGATGAACCATTTTGACTTGGGTGAGAACCAAGTGGCAAGTGATGAGTTGACTTAGAGAATTTTTCACTCAAGACCAATCTTTAGGAGTTCAGCCATTCCAAATCGGCCAACAAGATGCACAAAGCCTTGAAGCAGTCCTGGGACACCTTTCTGCACAAAGTACTAGTAAACATCATCAAATCAATGCCTGAAAGAATGCAGGCTCTTATTGATGCACATAGAGGCCCAACTCAATGGTGAAATCCACTGGCTTAAAAAATGTTTTTTTTTTTCTTTTTTTTTACTTTTTTTGAAATCATTCTTTCTGACCCTTCAGACACACCACCATTATTTTTGGGATGGTAATTGGGCGGCCCAACTTCTGGATTGGGCCAAATTTTGCATGGCATAGGCCCGGCCTAGCCCGTCCACTAAGAGTCAGGGTAGGCTTGGGCCACCCTCTTAGCAGACGGGCCAAGCCAGGCCTATGTCAGGAAAAATACCACCCGTCCCATATGCCTGAGCACACCCAATTACCATCCTGACTCAAAACTGTAGATTTTTCTTTTTTTTCAATGATCAAAAAACTAAAAATTCAAAAAATTCTCATGTTTTTTTTCCTTATACATATTGGTCATCTGTTTCACCAGCTGAGTTTCTTTACCAGCTCACAAACGTTTTTGTATCTGACTCTCTTCATTTGTGAGTTGGATTTTTTTTCATGAAAATTTCTTCCTGCTGTAATACAGAAAAAAAATATGATTGATGTGTTTCTTTGTTGGATTGGCTTCTCAACACTGTAATCATGTATTACTTTTTTCGGGGGGGGGGGGGGGAAGATTTTCTCATTGATAAGATCAATCAAAAACTACTACCACTTGCTTATAACCTTATTCATAGCTATTGGAGGACTTCCCGTAGGATCTACAGCCCCGGTAGATTCTTAATTTGAGCCTGTAAAGCTAAATTCTTTCAGGGAAGATTGGATTTAGCCCTGTTTTTTGAACTTTACAGCCCCTGTAGATGACCATGGGAAGTCCTAGGACCCAGGAAACCCCCTACAAATGACAGTAACCAAAAAAAACCTGAATTTTTGAAAAATTCATACATCAGGGGGCACCAGGGAATGGGTTTTTTGTCAGAATTCCTCATCTCATTCTCATCAAAATATTTAACATCACAATTGTGATGCCTTTTTCTTCCATCAGGATTTTCTGATGCTTTTCACCCTATCCATTACTGTTTGTAATGCCCATTTCTTTCATTGTTGAATTACAGTGCTGTTTTCATTCCATGCCTCAATCCATATGTTAGTTAGTTATTAGCATATGCTTATACTGTTTGTTCAGCTCAACCACATCTTGTACCTTTCTTATAGTAGTCTATTTAATCTGGCCAATTGCCAGAAGAAATCAAGTATCAAGTTTGAGCCTCATTTTCCTTGAGTCACCTTTTATCCAGCTCCTTGATCCGGTCACTCCTCAATTTCTGTTAGACCCCATCCTTGAGTCTCAAAGTATCGAATCCAAATCTTGACATTTTTTGGGCTGATTCATACATTTTTGTGCGTATGCTTGAGGCAAAATCCCCCTGGGGAGCCCAAATACCCGGGTGAAAAGCAGGTTTCTGCAGGTTTGAGCAGCTTTACCCTGAATTTCAGTGGATATTCATACATTTATGCCATGTTTGGTGAGTACCCTTTGAGACTTCAAAGCCTATTCATACAAATTTTGTGCCTACCATTTTGCAAAAAATCCAAAAAATTCATACAATTAGGTTACCCACCTCATTTGGGGGCTTCCTGGGTCCTGAAGTCCTCCATTAGCCCCTGCCCACCCCCCCAACAAAAAATAAATAAATAAACACTCTCAAAAGCAAGAAAGTTGCAGATGGTTCTGATGATAATCATAATTAATTTCTTTTCACAAATATGAAGACAACAACAACAGCCTTTTTTTGTCTTTGTCTTTTTTTTTTGAGAGAGAGGAGAGATGTGGAATATGGAAGGCAGAGATAATATCAATAATAGGTGATTGGAGAGATGCCGATAATCATCGAGTATGATATATATAGTAGGATAAAAACGCGAAGTGATGGACATGAAAAATTGGTGCCTTTTGTGTGTTTGGAATCATCGTCAGTAAATAATAGATTTGATTTGATGAGAGGTGAAGTCAAGAAGCAAGCAACTCAGAAAGGAGTAAGTATCAAGACTAGAGATGTTTTTTGTATCTGGCCGAACGGATTTCAGGCGAGCCAATTTCGAGTAGGAGTACGTTTTGGATATTGCGAATCCATTCTTCAGTAGGAGGAGATCCGATAGTCGGGCCGGCCAGCCATATCTCGATTCGGTCGTTACTTCGACGCCTCGAGCCTACCACGCCTACCACCCTACCTCCTTCTTCAAGTACTTGGGATTTGCCGCTGGCGATCGCGGCCGCATTACTCGCTAGCTTTCTGTTCGCATCCGTCTCTAGTACCCCCCCCGCAATCAGTAAGACTATCGCCTCAAATGTCGGGTCTAGGGCTGATAATGGTGGCTGAATCGTCAGTCTACCTCCCTGTAAAGATGCCCGTATTAGTTCCCTCTCCAATTCCTCTTGCGGGTTTGTTGTTGACTCACTTTGGCATTCCATGGATCTTCCCAAACCGGATTCACACCGACTCGGAAGAAGTGTAAGTTATGTCCAGGCTTCATGGCGATCAATCCCAGTCCGTTCCCAGGGACCATAAGATTATCTTCCAACGGACCGATCGGATCGACATGAGCGGTCGAAGAGAAGTCTGTACTACCAAAGCTCTTGCGAACATTTGGGGAGGACATTCCAGCCGAATGAGGGGTAGGGGGAGTAGGGCCGATCAGATTACCCTTGCGGATACCCTCGGCGATCGTCCTTTTAAATCCAGCCAGACTGGCACACAGACTTTCCACGTCGCCGATCCCGGTGAATACTTGAGACATTCCGGATTGGTATTCGGCCGCCTTGAGTAGCGAGGTGTGATCTCGTTGGGAATGGGAGTGGTGGTGGCCTCGAGTGGTGGACTTGGAGACGGAGGTGTCGGAGAAGAACAGAGTCCATGAGTGAGCCAGAAGAAGGGCGGGGGCCTGGAGGGGCAGAGAAGTATCTTGGGTGGAGGAGTCGGGGGTGGTGGTACTGGTGAGGTTGATGAGTTCGAGGGTACGCCGGATGGGCTCCTGCTGGGATTGGGCGAGGTAGGGTAGCTTGTTGGCGATGGTAGTCAAGGGGGAGAGTATCTGATGGTTGTTTTGGTCGACAGTGCTGGAGAGCTGGACGAGGGAGGTGGAAGAGGCAGTGCGAGGGGCGATGGAGGAAGCGTTGGAGGTGATGGATGAGTTCCTTCTGTGGTGCTGCTGGTTCTGTTCGAGTGAGGGTGCTCTGGAGTGCAGTGGGCCAGTCGACATGGTTCCTGGTCAATGTTCCAGTTGCTTTTCAGGTCGGTTGTGTGCCAGCCTCCCGAGTCCCGATCGATCAGTCTCGGCTTAATTCAACCGGATGGACCATTCTCAATCTCAGCCAGCCCAAGTTTTGACTCCTGCCCTACTGTAAGAAAGTATCTCTTCACCCCGTTTTGTCAGGTGTTTCTGTGCAGTTATCTCGGATGATACTACAATTATTGCAGTCTCACCGTTACTAATGGGGAATATAAACCAGTCTCATCTGGAATTGCTCCTTGAGTTGAAGCCTCTAACCCAGATAACATTGGGCGCTACACTTTCTTGTGCAGCATTTTTGTCTTCTTAGTTACGGAGCTCACATGACCTGATATTAGCCTTTCTTATATCTATATGACCAGTGTCCTTGTACTTTGTTTTGGTTATCTGATGAGATTAGTAAATAGATTGTTTGTTCTTATCAGAAGGCCGAGTTGAAAACGAGTAGCGAGAAGTGATGTAGGTGAGTCTTGTTCCACTGTTTTTTTCTTTATTTTAATCTTTCAACAACGCGGTCCTTAAGGCACACAACTTGGTGTCCATCCAATCCCTGCCCTTATTAACAATTTTACAAAGTTTGTAAGAAAGCGAACAGGGTTGGGATAGGAAGAAATGTACACTGACCACCCCCACCAGGGTGATGGATAGTTGTGAATTGAGTCAACTCTGCGTAAGATTTAATCATGGGCTTAAAATGGGCTCCCACCCATTCCCTCCTGTTCAATTTGACTTGTTTGTCTGGGGCCTTACTATTTCATGCTTTGAAGTCTCTCTTTATAGGGAGTAACACAGTACTGCCTGCAAGTCAGTTGCAACTACATTTCTAAATTTTGTTTGATTGTTGGTGATTAATTGTGATAAACATGTTTTTCAATTGCCTTATGCTCAATAATTGTAACAAGTTTGTTGCCTTTGAGTTGTAGTCTTTGTGTGGGCAACTGTGAGTCAGACCACAACAGGTTAGTCAATTTAATCTTCTATGTTATTTGTTTGTTTTTGTTGATCAAAGAGGGTTTTGCAGTGATGATTTCAATCCTAGATAGGGACAGCTTAGTTGAACTTGATCAATTCTTGTCAACAATGCTGATTAACCATTGGATCGCTAGATAGTGCCTGAGCAAAAAACCCTTTGCATGTTTTGTATATTTTTTTTGTTGTCTTTTCTTTTGTATATCTATAATTTATTTGTGCAAAGAATTAAATGCACCCTTTAAACCTTGTTTCCTTCACTTCACCAACTTGAGATCACCAGAAAACAGTAAGAAACAATGAAAAAAAAAAACTAAGGAGAAATATAATCAAGACACATTTACTGCTTTTTGGCACCACAAGATGGAGCAGCTTCTTCAGTCAAAATTTGTTATCTTGGTCAAGCTGATACACCCTTTACCCTCTCCCTACCTACTTTGGCTGCTTATGTACTCTTTCCTGCCACCTGTCTTCCAAGTAAGCATGAATGTCACCCTAATTATATGGGAGCCCAGGTATGATACCATCGTATCAGGGTCTAAATCTTTAAGATGACCCAATACCCCTGAAATGAAATTGTGACCTGCAGATCCAGATTAACTGTGTCATCAGCCGCACTATGTACACTGAGGTGAAACACTACATAGTGTTTCATGATCTCAATACTTGAACTATGGCCGATCAGTAAGTACTAAGGATCACATCAATGACCAGTTGCTGGTCAAACTGTCCTCAATCTGGGTGTTTCCCAGAGAAATGGACGGTCTGACCTGTCATCAAGATGATCAGGTTTGTATGTACCTGCTTGCCGATAGTGTCCTCTCTCGACGAGTAGGTGTCTCTGGGTAAGAAGGTACAATGCCTGCTCTGCTCGTCAAGAGAAATTCTCTTGGCCAGCATGTCTGTGCAGCCACGCCTCCTGTGAGAATCAAACCTCTGACGTGGTTGAGAGGTACATATACCACCATTGAGGGCATGTCCTCACTAATACCCATGATAACTGACAGAACTATGACTAAGAGTGCGTTAAAAGGAAAAATAAGTTTTGAATTTCAAAGAGAAGGGGAGGTGAGACTAGTGATTAACCTCACAGGAATGGCTCAAAAGGTGGTGTGAAAAATGAAGGTAAAGAACCAATGTTTTGTTACTCAGTCTAGGCTATGATTAAAAGAGACTAGATACAAGGGGTCAAACTGTGGTTAAGTTGAAAATGAATATAAAAGCAAAATGAATAAAAAAACAAGGAGGAAATCAAACCGAGAGAATTCAAACCAGGTTATAATAGATCAGACTAGACAAGAGATTTGTTCTTAAGCTAGATAAGAAGAAAATAAACAAGATTCAGCATTCACAAATGATGAGGTGTTAATTCAAATCAATCAGAAAGATATAATCAAAAGAGAACAAGAATCAATTTATTTGAGAATGAGTGCTAATCAGGGTTCAACTCCAGGGTTCAAGGACTACAAGAAGTGATTCAGCTGAAAATACAAATCAATCTACTTTTATAAATATATAATGAGCCAGTGATGAGAAAGGAAAAGGATGGAATTTGGGACTGAGAGGAGAAAAGAAAAATGAGGATTCAACAATAACTTTTGTGTGAGGCAATCTGTCAGTCTGGTGGATTATGTCATCACACCCGTGTATAGTGGTCCACCTGCTTGCCTAGAATCAGCCATTGCTTGGGAATCTGGAGCATCTGAGCCATTACACACAGGAATAGGGAGTGGTCTCCCCTTTTTTTGCTTCTTTTGGGAAGCATATCGGACAACTTTGGTTGACAAGTGATCAGAACTGCCTGTCCAAGCATTCAGAAGGCAGGACCAACTGCTCGGACAAGCCGGTCTGACATCTTGTTGGACAAGTTTGTCGGACAGGCGGGTCTGACAATACATTGGACCTACTGGTCCGACAAAACTGTTTCTGAAGTAACACAAACCAAATAATACCTCCTTCGTGCAGGCTCGACCAATAATGCTGCTGGCATCATTGTTTTCCTGGTTGGGCCAGAGCATCTCATCATTTTTTAATCTTACATATCTATCTTTGTTGTACATACACTCTTGCAGTTTTGTATGAATTACAACTACAGAAATGAAATTCATATGTTGTTACTGCAAGTTAAAAAATGAAACTTGATGTCCCCACAGTGGGGCTATCCCCACTCTGCCTTGAAATGTAACACAGCTCAGTTGCAACAATAAGGAGGAGGCCTCCCTCCAAGATCCAAAATCTCTTATCATTCAACCCAAATTCCACTGCACCAAATAAATTTTTTCTTAGAAACTGCCATCTGCTCATCCTCACCCTTCAACAAAGTTTCTACAAAATGAATTACAAAAATCCTGAAGGTCAATTCTTATCAAAGAGACAGAAGAAAAATTTGCGTATCAATGGCAAGGTAGATCAACACAATTTCTTTAATGAAGAAGAAACATTTGTGCTACGCTTGACAGGCAATCCAAAGAAAGAACCATTCTTAATTCAAAGCAGAACATTCCAACCAACTAGAAACTTAATTGTAGTGAATAACTCAGTCCTTTTTCTGATCAAGTTTTACCCATTGTCACTGGAAGGACAACCAACTGATTGCACTGGTTCCAAATTGGCTGAAATGATACAAGACCTTTATCACATGAGCAACCACCGACCACACATTGAAAAAAAATATACTATAGGAGGTAAAATGTCTTGCATTGGTTTCAGAGGTGCCTCTGAAACAGGCAAAACAGCTGGTATGTTTTCCCTAAAATTTAAAGTTCCTGGAGTTCTGCCTTAATTTTCAATGGAGGTTCTTTCTTATTTCCAGGGGTTTATTCTTGGAACAATAATATCACCTGCAATGAACTTCAGCTAGATAACTGGATCTGGTCAAGGCTTCCACTACATAACAAATTTCTTTGCTCAAGGATTCAGGAATTTTCACAATCAACTTATGAAAGTAACCAAACAATCCTTCAACAATTTGGCATGCCAAGCTGGAATTCAGAAAGTTGGAACAATTTAAAAAATGATTCTGAACCTCTTTTCACTAGTGTCTCAGTCACCACAAATAACTTCTACAACATCCCGCATCAAGATCCTGACACTAACAAAATGACTTATGGTCTTTTTAGCTACATCAATAGGAGGGATGGAATCCCAGTATTTCCTCCTGAAAATATTCCTGGGCATGCCTCCAGGTTTCCTGAATATGACTGTAACATTGATTTTGGAACCACCCCTGGCATTATTGTGCTCATGTGGCCCAGCAATAATCTCTTACATCATACCCTTCCAGCACCTCCAGAATTGAGAAGCACTACTGAAACAACACACTTTGTGTAGGAATTTTGAGGTCTTATGATATCTTATTGAAGCAATTAATAAAAGCTAGTAGAAATAAACAACTGAAACAGATAATTGATAAGAAAATCAGAAATCAGAAATAAGAATCAGAAAAAGAATAATGAATATAAATGATAAGAAATGATTTTAAGTACCTGCTTGAAAATCTATCCTAGTTGAATCGGTGAAACTGATTTGTAACACTTTAATAGGAGATAATGAAATTGAAAACAAGCCTAAGATTTGAAATGAAAAAAAAAAACATTGGTCAGAAAAGAAATTTAGGAATTGAAATCTTCAGGTCAATTCAATTTACCTCCACTTGATCAATCTTGAAACTCCTCCTGAGAGTACTTGATCGTATTCACTTTGAGATGTTTGAATAGAATTGACAGATTAGAAACTGAATTGACGGTTGATTAAGACAAACGGTGATGAGCGATGAGAATCGGTGAGTGTGAAAGATTGGGAAAGAAGAACGGAATAAACTGGGCTCCGGAAGGAAAGGGTTCCAATTTGATTTGAGTTGAGAGTCAGAATGGGAAATTGAATTTGGGTGCGCAGTTCAATGCGTCAAGGATTATTTCCCAACACTCCTCCTTAATTCTGAAGCAGTGAGGTGAAGTTGAGATTGGGAGCTTTCTAATTTGAGATATCCGAGTGGTTTTGTGAGACCATTGGCAATCATGTCATGAGTGGATACTTGTTGCATGATGAGATGCTTCTTAGTGACAAGTTCGAGTACATACTGAAAGCGGACCTCAATATGCTTGGCTCTTTACTGATAATGATGGCTCCTGAGTTGTCATTTTTCATTATTGGAGCTTTGATTTGTATGTTCAGATTGAGGACTAGATTTGTGAGCCATCTTAATTGCTTAGCACATCAATTTATTGCAACAAACTCAGCCTCAGTGGTGGACTGGGCTACAACCGGTTGTTTCTTAGTCGACCAGCAGATAGGGTTTCCAAAAAGCATGATTACATATCCGGAAGTAGACTTCTTGGTGATCAATGATGTGGCATAATCAGCATCAGCCCATTCACACAGTTCTTCAAGGTTGTCTTGAGATTGGAAGTAGTGGATTCCATGGTTTGATGTACCTTGAAGATAGCACATGAGATTTTTGACAGCACCCCATTGAGCTACTGTTGGTTTGCTTGTGAATCGAGATAGTAGATTGGTGGCAAACGTGATGTCAGGTCTGGTATGAAGAGCAAGGTAGTTGAGCATACCCAAGACTTTCTGATGAAACGGTAGAGACTCGCTAGCTACAATTTGATGTAAATTTGTCAGCACCGGCGCTCTAACTGGATTAGACTCATCCATGCAGAAATTGGTGAGAATCTTCTTTGTAAAATCAGATTGATTGACATGGATAGACCCATCCTCCTTCCAGTTGAGGTTATAGCTGAGATGCTGCGATGGTTGCTCCTTGATCTTTATCTTGTAGTGAAGTTGAATATCATTGAGTGTTTTGAGAATCTTCTGCCAATCACAACCAACTAGAAAACCGTCATCAACGTGCATAACTTCGATCAATGTTGTAAAACAAAGATTTATCAAGGGGAGTGGACGTAAACCAGATTTGATTCAGAGTTGACACAAGATGTTTGCACCATTGACGTGGTGCTTGCTTGGTACTGGAGTGACTTGTTCAATCTCCAAACCCAATTTTCTCGACCCGGTTTTTCAAAACACTCGCCTTGAGCAACATACATGGGGGCATCCATCTCTCCGTACAAGAAAGCCATTTCGACATTGAACTGGAAAACGACCAACGAATGAACAACCGCTAGAGACAGAATGGATTTGAAAGACTCATTTCGAGCAACAAATGTGTATGTATTGAAGTAGTGGAGCATATGCTCCTGATGATTTCTAAAGACTACCCATCATGCCTTGTAGCAACGTTTGTCACCAAATTCATTTTTCTTTTTGCTAAGGATCCACATACCACCAATGACTTTGTTGTTTCCTGGAGGAGGAACCAGGGTGCCTGTATTGTTGGAGTGCAATGAGTTGTATTCTTTCTTCATTGCATCGCGCCAGCCGGATAATTCAGTCGAGGAGTTGAGAGGTGTCTTGATAGGCACAATTTCATTCAACAGAAGTTCATCATTGGGTTTGTCAAAAGCAACACAATACACATGATCAACATTGTCGGGCGTGTCAGGAGGAACATTATGACAAGAATGTGGACGGCGAGTAGTGGAGATGATGTTGCCGTCATCTACGTCCCCCCGAATTTCCTTGGATGGTGGCACATCAGCAGGAACGTGGGAAAATTTCTTCAAGGACGTCCTGGTCAAAACCGGAGGAGGATCCGGGGAGGTTTTTGACCTAGCACCATCAGAATGGGGGGGGGGGGGGGGTTTGGAGGAAATTGACTGTTCAGGAGGCTGAGAATGAGAGCTTGTTGGTGGCAAATCATGGAAGCCGATTTGAACAGACAAAGAGTGGAGGCAAGACAGGAACGGGAAGGGAATCATGTGGTTTGCAGACTGAAGTGATGGAATTGTAGGGAAAGTTGAGAGAAGTGGTAGTATAGTCGCAGCTGATTACAATGAGATGTTTTGAGGGATCACAAAAAACGCAGTGCATCGGAATTATTTTCATATCCAAGACATAATAAGGGACATGTAGGGACAGAGACTTTTGAGGATGGATGATGATGAACAGGAACCTTTAAACCAAAAGGTATCAGTTTATGAACATCTCGAACAGGCTCAATACATAAGTTCAAGCTGGACAAGATACTTACAGGGGACAACCAGTCCAAAGATTCAGAAGGAAGAATATTTTGCCGCTTCATCCCAGAAATTAATGGGGACTGAGGATTTGGCTAGGAGACAACAAATTTTGACCAATAAAGTTTGATTGAATTGTTTGGCCAAACCGTTTGTTTGAGGTGATTTGGCTGGACCGGCTTCAATGTTGATGCCGAGTTCTTACAGTTTGGTTTGGAATGTTGAGGAGTTAAATTCACCACCATGGTCGGTGTGAATGATAGCAGGAGACTTTCCAGTCTTATTGACAATTTCTAAAGTAGGTGTCAGCCTGTCGTCCTTGAGCAACTGCATGTTGGATTTGAGATTTCCAAACAGACTCTTGTCCGTTTCCAGCATTGTCAACGGATCCATGCTTGCGTTGTTCTTCAAATGAGAGGTTCTTTCCGTTTCTAAGATGAGCACCCATTGTTAAAAGAGGGAAGATGTGAGTTTAAAATTGATTGGAAAAGGGTGAGAGTAAGTGGATGGGTAAGAATAAATACCTTGATGGTTAGTTTTCTTACTCCTAGTTCTGATCCTTGCAGAAGATCGGGTAAGAGTTTTTGTACGGGATTTGAAGCATTGCTTAGGCTCGTACTTTTTGGTGGTAGCAATTGGGGTCCAGACGTTGCTATTGATGAGATTCCCTTTGGCTGGTTTAGCTAAGTCTTCTCTAGAAACAATGACGTCTAAAGAATCAGAATCGGACAAGTAAGAGTCCTGAGTACTGGATAGAGGCAAAGCGGTAGATTGGTTGTGTGAATGCTTCACTTAGCGGATAGCAGAAGAAAGGTGGAGAGTTCAGTAAGGGGTTTTCTGTGCAGTAGAGGAAATAGAAAATAATTACTTTAGGTCGGAAGTGAATGAGGTGTTGTACTCTTGATTGAGTGATTCAAGTGAAGAAGAATAGAAAGATACTCAAGAGAGGAATAGAGACAAAGAAAGCAGACACAGATAAGTAATGGACTCGGAGAAGAGAATAGAAACATATGGAAAGAATTTTATCTAGAAGGTTCTATAGGAAAATTTTTCAGAGCAAGTAAGGAAAATTCTAGAATACCGGAGGAAGGATTTTAATTTTTTTTTTTTCAAAAGTTTTTAGGATTATTATTATATATTTTTTGTTTTTATTTATTTGGAGATTAGTAAGAAGAAGGAATAAAACTAGAGGAGAAGTATCCTAGAGAAGAGGGAGAGATGAAAAAAATGGGATTGATAACGGTCGTTTTGGGAGAAAAATTTCCCAATGAGGCCCCAATTGTGAGCCGGTGTCTCTTATGTGACGGTTGGACACAAGGATTCTATAATTTGAAGCTAGAAAATAAAAGATGTGAAGGTTTTTAGAAAAATTTTAGAGGTTATAAGGTTTAAGGTGATGATATAAGTTGTGTATGATCAATGTACTGGCCACTAGTGGGGCTAAACGGACTAAAAGACTCTATGCCTCCTCCTCAACAGAAACTGAGGAAGGTATAGGTTGATTACTCTAAAACTATCCCAATTTTTTAGACCAAAGGAAACTGGTCAAGGTTCTTTAAAGGGAAACCTATGTGGTTTGTTTATTGAAGAAGAAACCACCAAAAACAATTGAAGAAAGAGTTAAAAGATAAAGAAAAGATTGATCAAGAGATCAGAGTGACTTAAGATCAAGTGAGTAATCGAAAGCTTAGTCCAAAGATGACTTACTGTACTATTATCCTGACACCTAGAGGCAGGAGGATAAGAGGAATAAGGGATCTTTGTTGGTTCAGGTGATGAGTGCTGAATTGACTAGTCTTGATGATTCCTGGGTCTGGATCTGTGAGTGGTTCTGAGCTGATGATGTGGAAGGTCCCTCCTCTGCTTGAGACAGAGTTGAACCTGGGAAGTGCAAATTGGATATATGCAATTTCACACTTCACTTCTTGAAAATCATTGCACTACACTACAACTCATGACTCTACTTACCATAAGTGTTGTATCATCACTCCTAGAATATAATAAACAATTCAACAAACACTTATTCATCTAGATTGGATATAATAAGAAATAATAGACCTTATTCTAACAAGTAATCAAAAGAATTCAAAAAATCATAGGGAGTTAGAAATAATTATCATTTATTTTAGAGTAGGGTAGCAAAGGAAAAGAATATTTGAAGCCTTTTGGACAGGTCTTACTGTCTCTAAGGCTGACATCGCATGCTTTCCAAGCTGGTATGTTCCAGCTGCTTGACGGGCAGGCAAGCCTGCTTGATGGGCAGGCAAGCCTGCTTGACGAGCTGGTATGTACCAGCTTGATGGGCAGGCTTGAGCCAAGCGGTCTTGCCTGCCCATCAAGCTGGTACATACCAGCTTGGCAAGGAGGCTTTCCTTCCCGTCAAGTTGATAGATACCAGCTCGGCAAGCAGGCTTGCCTACCTGTCAAGCTGGTACATACCAGCTTGGCAAGCAGGCTTGCCTGCCCATCAAGCTGGTACATGCCAGCTCAGCGAGCAGGCTTTCCTGCCTGTCAAGCTGGTACATACCAGCTTGGCAAGAAGGCTTGCCTGCCTGTCAAGCTGGTACATACCAGCTTGGCAAGCAGGCTTGCCTGCCCCTCCTTGGGTGGAGATGCTCTTACTTGTTACACATGCATATAAGTAATACATCATACACCAAATGGATATGTAGTCTTTGTCTGTCTCAATCCAGCAGCCAGCTCAAACTAAAAGCCCATGGCTGACCCGAGCCCGGCCCAAAACCAGGGTGGGTTTGGACAGTACTTTTGAGAATTTGCCCCGTCCGGGCCAGGTTTGGACGCTGATTTCTGGCCCAAAACCGGCCCACTTTCATCCTGACCCCCAAGTGGAGGACTTCCCTTCAATCTGCAGCCCCCCTGTAGAGCCAGATCTATTTGGTTGCTAGAGTTTATTTGCAGTCAAAAAGCTAGAATTTTAGCTTCTTGACATGTGCATTAAGACCTGCAGCCTCTGAAGATGGCCACAGGAAGTCCTCCATTTGGCAATGACATCACAAATTATCAGAGGTGCAGGGCACCACATTCCAACAGTGAAGACACCACAGAGACCGCAAGATGCTGGTGAAGATTGGTAAAAAACTAAGCTGAGATTGCAATCTCTGGAGATGATTGTCAAGCTCCACCACCAAAGCTTGCAGATTGCCTCAGGCTCTCTCTCTGTGAGAAAGTTTCAGGCCTGGCCACTCCAAACTTAACTCAAGTTCCTTGCCTGGTGGTGAGCCTGCAGCGAGCACAGCAAGCTGCGGGCTCGCCCAACCGCCTCTCTGCGTTCGCAGAGAGGTTGTGTTAACCATCTCCACCACAGCTGCTATCCCAGCTTCTAAATTCGCGGAAATGGCAGCTGCGGCACAGGCATAGCACCCCAAGGCCAAGGTCACACCACACTGCAAGCTGCTAAACATCAAAACTGGATGCGTGAAACTCCATTCCCCGCTCCCCCCTATACCACAAACTCCAAGCCATTTCTCTTTTGATCTCAATGGAGAACCAATATTTGCCATCTACTGATGACAATACCCAGCAACCTGAAATCACCCTACCACAATTTATAGTTTCAAGACAGTGTCGTGCTGCAACTTCCAACTATCGCCAACAAATCCTCCTTGAAGCTGCAACACTATTACTCGACGACAGCAACAATATTGAAGACCAGTTGCCTTCTCATGGCGGATCCAGACATACCTTGTGACTTTGAAGGCAGCTATCAGCAACTTTACAGGCATTATTTTGCGGTGACTCCCCTCTACGACGAAACCCTCTTCAGACACCGATTCCGAATGACTGGACCTTTTTTTTTTGAAGATTGCCGAGTCAGTTGCAGTCCAGGAGAAATATTTTGTTCAGAAAGCTGATGCCCTTGGCAAATTAGGGCTGAAACCCCTGGTGAAAGTCACAGCTGCTCTGCGAATGCTTGCGTACGGAGCAGCCGGCAATTGCAATGATGAATATCTGCAGTTGTCGGAAACTACATCGCTCAAATGTATGGATTGGTTTTGCAACACCATTGTTGCAGTATACGAGGCTGAATACCTCCGCCAGCCGAACATTGCAGATTTGGAACGGCTTCTTTCCATTGGATCCAAGCGGGGTTTTCCAGGAATGCTTGGTTCAGTCGATTGCATGCATTGGCAATGGAAAAACTGTCCTTTGGGTTGGGCTGGGCAATTCCAGGGGAAGGAAAAGGTAAGTTTTTCTAATCCTTTTTATTTATTTTCTTGAAGTTTAATCTCAAAGCTACTTCACTGTAGGTCCCAACAGTTGTACTCGAGGCAGTAGCATCAGAAGACCTGTAGATCTCACAATGACATAAATGTACTCGATCAATCGCCGTTATTCAAGGACCTCTTGAATGGAGAAGCGCCAAGATGCAAATTTCGAATTAATGGTCACAACTACCAACAAGGATACTACCTTGCTGATGGAATCTACCCCGATTGGGCAGTCTTTGTGAAGACTTTATCTGAACCTAGGGGTCTTGACCAAAAACACTTCGTTAAAATGCAGGAAAGCCGCCGGAAAGACATTGAACGAGCGTTTGGAGTTCTCCAATCTAGATTTGCCATTGTATCTTGACCCGCTTGGGGATGGAAACACAGAAATCTCCGAAACTTAATAGCCCGGTTCATATAGGGCCATTTTAAGCATGTTGCTAAAATCAGTGATGCTCATGAGATTATGTTTTAGCATAAATTGACATCGATTTCCTGCAAATTTATGGGAAATCGATTTAAGCCCATTGCTCGACTTTTTTTTTAACTAGGGTCGAGCACCTACGTGAACCGGCCTAATGAAGGCGTGTATCATCCTCCACAATGTGATTGTGGAGGATGAGCGAGAAGCTTATCTGGATTATGTATATGATGAAAAGTGAGCACATACTTACATAAATATTATTCGGTATGAAGCGAAAAGCCTCCCCCTGCCATACGTCTCAAACTCAATCCGAACCGACCAACAGCGCAAATGTCATCGACCTCGATGCAAGTGAAAAGAGATCAACACCCAACTTCCCAAACGAAGCTGGGTTTGGAACCATTTTGTCCTATCAAACGACGGCAGCGAGGCCACTTGTCAGGTAGTCCGCAAAGGAGGTAGGATGTGCGGTGCGAAATTGAAAAAGGACAAAAGTGGAAGGACCAAGAACTTCCATGGCCACCTCCTTCAAATTCACCGCCTAGCCGATCCGCGACTGTTGAATAAAACAAAGAAATCCTCCCATATGGACCTGGAGAAGTGGTCAAGGTCGGGCCAGTTAAATCCAAAAGTATGTAAAGTATAATTTCATTATTTGTATGCACTCTTATGAAATCCTCAAAGCTGATTTAGCCATGAGGATTTCTTTTTAGGTTGAACTCAACAATGAGTCGTTGAAAAACGCGCTTGTGTACTTTCTAGCAGAGTGTGACCCTGCCTTTGCCGTGGTCAAAAGGGAATCATTTCGCCAACTCATCCATCTTCTCAACGAAGGGGCCGTCCCCCTTATGGACAATACCAGTTGAACTGGAATCTCAAATCATCTCGCACGTGTTTATCTCCAAACACAAGAGACAATCAAGAAGGAGCATCTTTCAAAACAGAACACAATTGCCTTTACAACCAATGCTTGGACCGCACCAAACATGGTGGCTTTCATGGCCGTCACAGCATACTATGTTGACAAAAAATTTCAAATGAAAGAGATGACATTGGCCGTTCCTCACATCCAAGGTAGTTTTATCTTGAATCTTATTACATTAATATGTCATACTTATCCAGTCCTTGTATCTATGATTTTCTCCAGGGCAACATACCGGTAAAAGGTTTGTTGAATTGTTCCAAGATGTCCTTGAGCAATACGATGCCACAGAAAAGCTATTGTCAATCACAGCCGACAATGCTTCGACCAACAACAAAATGGCCCGCGAAATTTCGCTTCCAATACCCAGCTTCAACACCCCTACCCACCTTCTTGGTTGCATCGCGCACGTCATCAACCTTCCAGCCAAAGCGGGAATTTCTGCCCTTGGAAGCATTGATGATGACCACGATGGTGAAGAACTCTCGACCAGTGTGATGGGCTCATCAATTGATCATCAGACGACCAACTGAATGGGCATTGCCTATATGACTGACGAAAGCGATGGAGTCAATGTTGACTCCCAATCGATACTCAAACAAATCCATGGCTTGTGTACCTAGGTCCGCTTTTCGCCCCAGCGACGTGAACGGTTTGAGAAGGTTATCTCATTTGCTCAGCCCGAGCTCTACGAGAAGAATATCAAGTGCTTGGAGATCGATGTGTCAACACGATGGAACTCGACTTTCTTGATGTTCAAGCGAGCAATTTTACTAAAGGATTCTTGCACCCACTTCTGTCAAGCTCAACCGGAGACTTCTGGCTATCGCTTAACCCCGAACGAGTGGAATCAAGCAAATAATGTCATGTTGCTTCTTGAGCCACTCTCAGAAGCAACTGATATGCTGTGTGCTTCGAAGTACCCCACATTGAACACTGCCTTGCCGGTCTATGTAATACTCCTCAAGCATCTTAAAGACGCCCGGAAGAACCTTCACTCGACTCTAATTTGCACAGCTGCTGCAATGATCAAGAAGGTGGACTCTTACTTCTCTCAAGCGATCAAAAATCCAATATACATATGTGCTATGATCCTCGATCCCACCTTCAAGACCACCTTCTGGATTTCTCAAGCCGAGTTCATAAAGGACAACTACAACCTGTCGGTCAATGATATATGCGAGATTTTCCAAACTACGGCGGTCATGTTCGAGAAAGAATTGGCCCCTGCGACCGAATCCGATGGCCAAGCAAAAGATCAACCACCTCCATCCAAAAAACAAGCAAGCAAGTTTCTTTGCTGCAGCCTTGTATCAACCGAGCCTGCCTGCCGAAGGCGTTCTTGCTGAAATAAACGGCTATCTCAAGGAGGATGTCGAGCGGCAAGGAGCAAAACCACTTGTCAACTGGGCTAGCCGCCAACAGACGTATCCGATCCTGTCCAAGATGGCCCGCCAGTATCTTGCGATTCCGGCGACCAGTTCGGCTTCGGAACGAGTTTTTTCTAAAGGACGCCGAGTTGTATCCTGGCAATGCTCCTCACTCAAGCCTCGAAGTATCGAGCAGCTTTTGTGTCTGAAGGACTGGTACCAGGCCTTTGTTGGCCCGTTGCAGGCTGTTTTGCATTTCCTCTTGTTCATTGCTTTCCTCCACACATCATCGACAGCTGCAACATATACATGTGTGAGAAAAACAACGAAAACAAATCGGTTTTCATAGTTTTTGAAGGCCTTTTGGCCTTCAATGGAAATTTGGACATGCCCCGGGGCTCCGGGGGGTGGCAAGAGGCCATACGACGCCCCGTACCTCGGGGCTTCACCTCGGGGCAAGGCCCCGGGGTGTGACTACGGGTCACAGCGTTAGTTGCAATCCTATCTTTCCACGCTTCTTCTTTTGTGTTGAGATGGTGAATTAACTTTGCTTTCTTCTTTCTAATCGGGCGATCGAAACTGTTTTCATCGGTTTGATTTGCTTCATATTTAGACACAGCATCAGGCGCAGCCGTTGTTGATGCTGGGGCTTCTAGCTCTTTTCTTTCTAGCCGATTCTTCGTTTTTCTTGTTGTTGCCGTCAATGTAGGCACACCACTTCGGTACTTTGCTGAGGATGTTGTAACAGCGGAGATACTTGAAGTGGGTTTTCTGATCTTCGGAAAAAAGTCGGAGTGCTCGATTTAAGCAGTCTTCAGCAGAAGCACCGCTTTGATTGGTGTGCTCAACTTGGCTCACACAGCCTCGAAATTTGTTGATGGTCTTCTGCAAGACACCCCAGCGGGCCTTCAAGCTACCGAAAGTCCGAGTGGAATCCGGGAGATCTTCTGTGTAGTGCTTCGCAATTTGAGTCCAGAACGTGCTGCCCTCCTGTTGGGATAGTCAGTTATGCTTATATCCTATGTATGCTTCTACTTAGATTGTACCTTGATCTTGTCTATTTAGTTCGTTCCCGGTTGTCCCCAAAATACCGTTTACTCACTGAATCAACTCTTTATACACAAGTGTTTACACACTGTCACAAAGACTCGGCGGTCCCCATCAGTCCTGCGACCCCTGTGCCCCTCAACACCTCCTGGTTGGTACCAACCATTGGATCTTCGGAAATCGCAATCCAGGAGCGGCAGAGTTGAACGTCCTCATGCTCCTGATAATTGGCCGCCTTTCTTTTTGCTGATTCCTCGGTTATCTCGCTGGGGGAGGGTGGTGGAACAAGGTCGATGGTGACGATATCTTCGCCATTCAAGGCTGGATCGATTGGAGGATTGGTCATCGGAAGGGTTGTGTTGATGTTGCTGTGTGATGGAGATGTATTTGCGTAGGATGTTGGGGGAAGTGGGGAAGGGGAATCACGAGGAATGCTTGTGATAGCCGTGGAGCCGAGCTGCTATGGCGGTTCTACATGTACGAACGGTATAGCAGCGCGAAGGCCAAATGTTACTGGGAGGGTTTAGCAGCCGCGGTGGCGCTGCTAACTTTAATATAGCAGCGCGGGATAGCAGCCGCGGTGGAGATGCCATTAGGCTCGTGGCCACCCGACCAGGCTACAAGTGCTCACGCCGCAGCAGGGACACGGGCTTTGTTAAGTTTGGCTGTTGAAATGGCCGCAGCTGCCGCAGCTCGGTAAAGACGCTCTAATCAAGCTCGTTTTAGAGATAACAGCTCATCGGAAGGTCAAACGTCTCGGATGTCGAGTCCATTAGAAATCTTCGGCCACCGTGTCTCGGACCTGCTAGGATGGGTCTACACGCTTGCTTGGGGAGTCAGCTTTTATCCCCAATTGTGGTTGAACTACCAACGGAAATCGTCAGTCGTTTATCCTAAACCACGAATCCATTGAGCTTGTCGATCGACTGACATGCAAATATGTGTTTGAAGTGTCCGCGGCTTATCGCTCGATTTCCTGGCCCTAAACGTCTTTGGTTAGTAAAATTCACTCAACGGTTTGTCAGTAAAGCCTTTCACTCATCCGTGTTTCTTTGAAGGTTTTTGGTGTTACTCTGCTTCAACCTTCGGGCTTCTGCTCTCGCCCATCGTACGAAGAGAGTACGGCGACCGACACAATGGCCGAGTCCCCAGCGTCCGCTTCAACGACCTCATCTTTGCCCTCCATGCACTCGTTCTCACTACCCTTACATGGCTTCAAAGTTTCTATTATAGGGTATTTCTATCGCTACTGTATCGTGATCTTTTTCTTTTTGGTTGAGAGAGTCTTTGCTAATTTTTACTGCTTTGAAATGCACATAGAGAGATATCACTCAGCGCGTCTCACCGATCACACGGACAACGTTGACGCTATTATCGATGACAATTATCTGTCTACTCATCTGGACTCTTGACTCCGAATCGCTCTCCTCACGTCACCATAATTTCTTCCAATGGATCGACCTCATCACTGCCCTCTCGGCCATCAAGGTTTGGATCTCCTTCGCCAAGTACCTTCCCCAGGCTATTCTCAACTGGAGAAGGAAGAGTACCATAGGTTGGAGTATCCAAAATATCATCCTCGACTTCACCGGCGGCGTTTTGAGCCTGTAAGTATTTCTTCCTCTTCTCGACTTCTGTCCTTTTCTATTTATTTATTTTTTTGTGTGTTCTATGGGTTAAAGCGCTCAAATGGTACTCGATGCGGGTCTTGATAATGACTGGAGTGGTATGACTTCCAATCCGGGAAAACTGTTAAGTGCCTCCCTCGATCCTGTATCTGCTCGAGGAGAAAAACTGACGAAGTTTTATGAGGAATGAATCAGTGGAATAGCCATCCTTTCGATTGCCTTTGATGTGGTCTTTCTATTCCAACACTATGTACTCTATCCTCAAACCTTGCCTTATGTGAGGAGGCAGGCAAGCTCAGAGACTGATGGCTTGATCGCTTGACTCAGTTGAATTCCATGTACCACATACAGATTCAGATTTTGGCTTCCACAATCTACCATGTAAAAGGAAATAAAAATTTTGTAAAACATCTTACGGTCTAGTTGTGTTGGTTCCTGAGACTCTGATGGAGCTCTAGTAGAATGTTATGACTCATCCAGTGATATGTCAATCCAACCCTCTGCAAGTGACTCAACCCTTTTCTCACTCAGAATCAATGGACATCAAGAGCAGAACAAGTTTATGACTTCATTTTGGCTCTCTTCGCTTCTTCCAATGATCGAACTAAGCCAGTTCACATCCCAGCACTCAAGCAAACTGGAGGACTTCCCATCACCGCTTCAGAATCTGAAATCCCATATTCCAAATCTTACTTGGTGGTGAAAACTCAATCTGGAAGTCTTCACCACCAAATGGAATCTAAATTTGTGAGAGGAAGTCCTCCAATATTTAGCTTTTTGGCATGTAAATTAAGATCTGCAGCCCCTGCAGATGGCCACAGGAAGAGTCCTCCATTTAATCCACAAATTTGTTCATTCCCCTTAAAAAAGACAAAATCAATCAAAGAGAAGAAATTACATTTCAATCCACATGATCACATCCAACCTAACTCAAGTCTCAAAGTAATCAATGATGAGCTGTGCTTATCAATCACTGAGACCATGGAGTCAATTTTTTTAACAACAAAAACCAGACATGTACCACATAGTATAAACAAAAAAGGTGGAGGATTACTCAAATATTACGATTCAAGAAACTCTCGATGACACCTAAATTAGTAGAAGGATAATCGACCAAGTGGACTTGATCATCATCATCATCGAGAGTTGTCGTACAAGATTGATGATCGATAGACGGAACGATGAACGTATTGGGCTGGACAAATATCTTTCGTGCTTGTTTCTTCTTGATCACTAAATTCCTCAATTCATTCTCCCATAACTTATTCGGTGGAGTCGTCAACTCATTGTAAAATTCTAATCCCAAAAGGAAACAATTGTTTTTTTGGTCATTAACGCGCAAGGTTTTTACTTTTTGTGAAGGGAAGGGAAAGGTGAAAGGAATAAAGATCGGACTGGTCACTCACTTTCGGCACCTTTTCCATCAGCAGTAGATTTCCGAACCTGCATCTCGACCAAAAGCCTACCCAGAATATCCAATCCGATCAGAATCTCATCAACCAAACGGAATAGAATGGGCTATCAAAAAGAAAAGCGACCGACTTTCCAATGATGTGTTTGCCTTTTTCCAACACCATCTGTTTATCTACTCGGATGTAAGCGTCTTGTAGCGTGTCAGTATCTGGGCCCGGACCTCTTCCAACCGAGCAAGACCATGGTCGATCATCCACCTGGTCAGACCAAGCTAAGGCACACATATAATAAAAGTGGTGTTGATCAGTGACAGATATTGGGTTCCGAATGAGGAAAATGCGTACTCGAGCTTGCATGTGTGCTTGTCCATGTTTCCCGGTCTTGGGATCGTACCATTCAAGAGCTCTTACACCCGCACGTGCCATCTATAAAGCAGTCCAAGATCACACCCCAGAAAAAGAAGGAAAGACCATCCTACAGATATCAACAAAAAAATCCCCCCCCCCCCGAGAGCCTGTACCAACCAAAACAAAAAGCCCCCAAAAGAAAACCTAATATGAAAAAACACATACCAAAAGAAAAGTCATGTACTGGATAGTCTCGATATCCTCCTGGTCCTCATATCCGAAGATCTGCTCATAGAGAAGAAGAGCATCAATCACCATATCGATAAAGCAGGAGTTGAGATGGGAAGAACCTTCAAGATCTCAAGGTTTGAACAGAGATAGAGCGCTACTGCTTCTGCCCTACACTCTTCCATCGAGCTCGCCACCACACCAAACTTGGACCCGTACGTCTCGCCTGGCTTGTACCACGATTCGACCGGCTTCCCCGTCCTATTTTAGAGCTCATCATCATCCCGTACGTCTCGCCTGGCTTGTACCACGATTCGACCGGCTTCCCCGTCCTATTTTAGAGCTCATCATCATCAACCTTCACTCACCTCTACCGGAATCGTACAACAAGAGAAATGCTCCCACAATGGATTGATTGTCGTTTTGGGATCAAAACTAAAAACATAAAAATAAAAAATCCACGTTAGCTCACAAACAATAGATCAAGAAAAAAAAGAAGCTGAACTTGAAGGTGCCATCCTTATTTTCCTGAAGGAGTTTACCACTACCATGACCCAGAAGTTCATGATTGGCGACCTGGAGATCAAAAGTCCTAGTGTCCCATTTGGAGAAGAGCTCACGCTCAGAAGGATGGCTGAAAGTGATCTCCTCGTCGGGTGCTTTTGCCGAAAGAATGTTAACCCTAAGATAGAAATATCCACACAAATAAGGGGTTTTTCTTTTGTTTATCATCTTCCATGGTTGGGATTGCGATCGCTCTTCTTTTGTGCTTACAGTGATACATTCTTGAAACCGGTCGACTCCCTTACATCAAAATAACTAGATAAACCGGATCAGCCGAGCGCTCTTATATCAGCCAAAAAAAGGGGGGACAATGGTTTACATACTTGGGAATGTTAATCCCAGCGGGAATCCCATCGGTAGCAAAGCTAAGGATTTCGAGGGCGGTGAAGTCAGGTCTACGAAAGACATCGACTTCAAAGGGTTTACCCCAGGGTAAGGATTGGACGAGATGATCGGCCCTGTTGACGAGATGTTCGAATTTCAAGGAGAGGTCCTTATTGACGATGGCTGTGAATCCTTCCCATTCGGCGCGGAGAGCGAAGGGATCGACATAAGCCTCGATATGCCCGAGATAGCTCTCGACGACCGGTGAGACATCTTGGACCCATAACTTGCTTGCGGCTTTGTGTGCCCCCATACCTCCCTCTTTGAAGCATTTGATGTATTTGTCAATCATTTGAGCGCGTATCTCACTCCCACTGTATTTTTTCGCCTCTGCAAGCGCGTGACAGACCTGCTGTAATGGTCCATTGAAGTCTGAGGGCTTGAGATGGATGGAGATTGGGGTTCAGAACTTGATGTCAATGGTGATGATGGGAACAAGTCGGATGATAGAGTGTCGGTGACTGAGACTATTAAGAGGGTGAATTCGGTAGGGGAATGTTTAACTAATCTAAAAACAGCGGGGGGAAGCCAGATTATTAATTAAAATAAGTGATAATCTGAGATGGCCAGCCGAAGGTTTTCCGATATCGAGTAGTCCGCCTGGTTCGAGACTGTAGATCTCATCCTTGACGAGTTCTAGCCTGATCGGATCGTTGGGAGGCGCTGATTAAGGCTTGGAAGGATGAGGGCGGACAGCGGGGGATGAATTTGGTAGCGCCGAATGATTTGTAGTTGCAGAGATTGGAGCACAAGCGTTAGCTGTGCCTGGAGAGAGAAAGTGAGTGAAATCAGCTGGGCTGCGTTTCGTTCTGCGTGGGTTGGGCAGTTTGCTTGAGTGCAGTGACGTGTGCTGGCTTAGTTTGATGGTCGGCATCGGCAGAGCGAAGAGTGACGATGACGTCATAAATCTGTTCTGCTTTGGGCGTCCATTGATTCTGTGAGGCTGAGTCAGGTACAGTCTACAGCAGGTTCTGGTAGATTAGATCGAATTCCATAATGATCCTTGCTCCATGCCATGACGCCCTACTCATCCAATGGGCATAAGCTTTTTGTTGCCGAGTCAGGCGATCGAGGCTGGCTGATGCATTTACGGAGCAGATGGCTGGACTGACATCAGCCAGATGACGTTCTCCGATTCCGGAGTGGTTGAGCCATGCTGAAATTGCAGTTGGCCTGGCTGACTCAAGTCTTGGCGATCGAATGATCCGGTTCATGTGAAAAGATGATGGTGGGTCATCGTCTCCTCAACCGTCTTCGATCGAGACGCTCCACCACTGCTTCTGGCTCATTGGTCAAGTGCCAATTCGACTATCGTCCGACCAGACCCCAGCCAGCTTCGGGCTGTCTCCAGTTCTTGCCCCCAGCCAAGTTCACTCTTTCGATTGTCTCGCTGTCCTACAACAGACCAACTGTGCACGCACTCCTCAGTCCCACCTTCCCCTCATCCAAGTCGATCAGATACACCGACCCTCACGCCCTCTTCCTCCTCGCTGCTGTCCCCCCCAGATTCGTAAACCTCAGCCAACCGATCGCAGACCACCATCGCACCCTCAACTCGTGCTTCTCAATCGAAGACCAACAAAGATGGAATGAACGTCGACTGGCCAAAAAACATCCCAGACCGGTCCATCATCTCAGACTCACTGTTGCACTGCGGATCAAGGACTTACACAAATCTTCTCTCATTCGTAAATCTATCCGCAAACGTTGGATTGCTGCACTCAAACTTATCGTACAATATGGCGCCCATCTCTCCGATCGCTCTGATACCCATCACCACGATCTCATCAGATTAGACCCCGCTCAGGCTGGCTTCAAGAAATGGTTAGACCCCCACTATTACTACATACTCCATCCGTCTCTCTCGCTCAACACCGTCGGTCTTCCTCAACTCATTCAAGCCATTCGCACTGCCCTTCAAACCATCCAACGTACCATCAATCATCCTAAACCACCTCAACACAATCATCAACATTCCAATCATTCCCTCTACCATCATCCTCCCAAATCTATCTCCAATCCTACTTCATCATCTATTCATCATCTCCACAAACCTCAGCCAAACCATCGCTCATCCTTCCCTCCTAAAAAAATTGCTTTCATTCCCCCTCCGAGTCTCATCTTGACCAACAATCCTCCCAACACCACCATCAAACCAACTCCATCGTCCGTCCCAAGACCCACCTCCTTTCCACCACGAAGACTCCCAACACCTCGAAAATGATTATTATTTTTTATATGTGTTAGCATAGCTCTGCGTTCAACAAAACATTATGTTGACGAGATTGGAATCAGATGAATATCCCGTTCGTAATGAACCTCTCAATTAGAATGGCCGGACCCGCCCGACTAAAAACATTCTGGGCAGAGCTTTCGTCTTGAAACGTCTCTCTATAAGGATACTGAGATGGACTAAGAAAACAAGATAGATATCCATGATCGGATCAGTAGAGGTATAAGGACCGTCGATCCAACCAGCTGGTAGAAAAGAGACGACTGGAGTGGGGCTATCAGCCCTCTCCATGTATCTTTGCTTCTATGTAGTCCATCTCTATCTCTATTCTCTATCTACAAATAATTGCTGTAAGGATTCATTATCAGATGAGGAACAGAGAGACGGATTGAATGACCAAACAAACCAAGAGACAAATAATCTTTCGTCTCTTATGGATGTGTACTATCGAATTTCCACGACGAAAGATATCCACACCCATGGCTTTTTTGATTTTCTTGCGAGTAGGAGCTGAGTATAGATAAAAAAAAGGGAAAGTGGAGACAGAATGTGTGGAGACCCCCCCAAAAAAAAGGATGAGAAAAACTAGAGTTCGTCTCTAAGAACGACCCAATGATCCAAATGGTTCCCGTTGTCGAGTGTATCAAGCCCTTCGAGACAGACCGCCGGCGAAGACATCTTGATGAGATACTCGCATTTCTCCGGTTCCATCACCGAATAAACTTCGTTCTTCGTTCCACATCTAATCTCCAACTGTCCTCACCCAAAAAAGCATCAAACAAATCAGACAATCGTTTTTATTTTTTTAAATAATATATATTTGTCACTTACGTTGAGACTTCTTTCAGGTCCGTTCTGGTTTACAATTTTTTTTTTTTGTAAATAATAAAAATAAAAGAATTAAAAGATAAGAAAACCCAAGAATTATTTGATCAAGTAGGAGAGAAAAGATAAGTTTTTTTAGCAGTTAAACTTGACTTACCCAACACTTAGCTCCATCCTTATAAACCTGTTTAGAGTAATACTCTGGTGAACCTATAGGGGCATCATTATTCCAGTGTGAAAATCGTCTGACCGAACCAAAAAAAAAGAAAAAGTAAAGAATATAAGTGTATCAAGAATCAATTATTTTTCTTTCTCGAAAATGAAAAAAAAAAAAAAAACAGTGTGTGTTTGCTTACCCTAATGAAGTCCGACCTCCATTACTGGACTTTTGGTAGGCTTCGCCAAACAAACAAACTTCATAAACGTATCTAAAGAGAAAACAGACACGAAAAGTCAGAGAGAAGACAAGAAAAAAAAAACTAGATAAAGAGACGACCTACTCAGCATGATTCAACTCAAGACAAGTTTGATCGAGTTTTTTGAACTCCCAATTTGGGCCCCAATCGA
The DNA here is from genome assembly GCA_001624995.1 of Puccinia horiana. Taxonomy (NCBI): domain Eukaryota; kingdom Fungi; phylum Basidiomycota; class Pucciniomycetes; order Pucciniales; family Pucciniaceae; genus Puccinia; species Puccinia horiana. The sequence goes on from LWDY01000012.1 coordinate 907,392, forward strand.
TCTCAAGTTTAGCGGTCGTTTGATCGAGTTTAGATTGCGAGTTTTGGAGGGAGGTTTGGGCTTGATTAAACGTATTCTTAGCTTTTGTCACGTCCGGTCCTTCGTTTGTTCCAGAGCTAGACTCGTCGCCAGACGTGCTAGCTCTCTTGGATGACGTTGGAAGCACGCCAATGGTCTGTAAGCTTTCGGCGATCGAGGTCGGTAGATAGCTAGCTAGATTGACTGGGTGTGTTGATCATTCCCACATGTATCAGCCCATCAAGAACCACTTCCTACAATTTATATATACAAAAGCCACTTACAGCCCGGAGTCATAGACTCAACCCGTCCAAATCCTCCTCCCAATTGTCCTTGCTCGGCAGTGATCAAATCTACTAGATCTTCGTTCACCATCCCATCCAGTTCCTCATTCGCTGGGATAGACACCACATCTCCTTCGTCAGCCTCCTCGGCACCACTCGCCTTCTCGGCTTCCCATTCCTCAAAGCCCTTCACAGCGCCCCTCACAACCATGTCTAGCAGAGATTTCATTGATCAGCAAAATAAATCAAACTTCGTTTTGTGTGAGGGTGAGATTACCTTGGTAGTTTGGATTATAACCAGCCTTGAGATCCTTCAAGATATTATTCAATTGGTCCACATCTTTTTGTAACTGCTCATTTTGAGACCTCAACTGTTTGATGGAGTTTTGGAAACCAGAAATCTTTCTAAACAAGTTTGACTCTTTAAGCTTAGCGATTTGAGTCTGAGAGATCTTTTCGACTCGGTCCAATTCGGCTTTAGCCTCGCGTTCTTTGGCTTGGAGGTCAGCAATCTCGAGTTGAAGAGCACCGATCGACTCCTCCAATCGAGCCTTCTCCTTCAGTCCATAGTGACTATAGTTCTTCCGTTCGCTATTTCCCGCCTGGAACTTACGCAACTGTTTCTCGCGTTTCTTCCGGTGGGCCGATCCGATGGCTTCACATTGGTTGGGACAGTTGGCATGGGCATTCGAGGCCTCGTCCGAACCATCACAACATTCGGGCTCGCAGATCCCATCGTTGACCCGTGAAATTCGGATGCAGGAGGGGATATGGCCGGCGTTCTTACATTGGAAGTATCCTGGTTCACATGCGTCGGATTGCAGACTGACAAATGGGTCTATCGGCAGGGTCGATTGATCGGCAGGACAAGCCCCTTTAAAGTCTATTTGGATCGACCAGTCCTCGACGACACTGACCGCTGCATTTCGGATCTCCAAAACACTAGCACGTTTCCCTAAGCCGGTCATCTTAGCCGACTTGACCGAAGCCGCCAACCCAGTGCTATATTCGTAGTGCAATCCATCGTTTCTACCACTAACTTTCACACACGTCGGTTGGCCGGGCAAACCCAGAATGATCACCTTTTCGATATTCACCGAGCTGATTTTCTTGATCCAACTATTATCTGGTTGGTACTGGGCCAGGGAAGAACGTAAAGCTTCATGTGTTGACTTGAGGGCTTGGGCGACGGCATCAGAGGACGAAAGGGTGAAGCTACCGGAGCTCTCTTTCTTAATGTTGAATCTCTTGTACAAGAATTGCCCACGTTCGTGGTTGAAAGATTCACCATCGTCCAGGTAGAGAGTTCCAGTAGCTTGTCCTTCCTTGTCAAGCGCAACAACCAGTGTGATAGGATCCTTCCACATCAAAGGTGCTGCACGCCTGACCAAATCTCGGCGGGTGACTATGTGCCCACCACGCTGGAACAGAGGCACCGTACCTAGCGGAGCTGGGAATATGAACGTTCGAGGCGAGCGTTTACCTTGATGGACCAGGAACATGTCCGAGGTAAAATAGTTGTAATACGGCTGCAGATTTTGAATCATAATATGTTACCCAAGTGAATGGTAGAGTAATAATAACGCCACTCACTTGATGATCAGAAATATAGATGTCAGTAGATGGAACTCCTTCTTGAGTGATCGGTTTGACTAGCAACCCGGTGGAACCCAAGTAAAACTGATCATCGACAGCGAACCCAGCAGCGTCCTGGGGGAACATGACATATTGGGGACTATTCCGAGAAATGAGATTAGAACACCGATCAGCAGACAAACTGAGAAACACAAGCTTACGTCGCTATTGGGGCACCGGTGAGAGTGTTTTCGAAGAACAAAGTGTACCAACTCGGTAGCAAGGTGTATCTTAATTTGATCATGTCTACAATATGTCCTCTGATTGGCTCATCAAAAAGATAGGGCTCTCTGCGTTTGGTGTCGATGTGAGCATGAGCTCTGAAGAAAGGGAAGAAGGCGCCAGCTTGGTACCATCTGACTAAGAGCTCGGTCGAGGGATTACCAAAGAAACCGCCGACATCGGCTGAAAAAGAAATATGGTCCAATCTGATTAAGTCGACTAACTCGTATGTAGGGGAAGGAAGTGTGACTTACCTCCATTGAAGGCCATGCCAGCAATACTATTGCTCAACAGCATGGGGATCGAGACTGCCAGATGCTGCCAAGTGCCCATGTTATCGCCTTGCCAAATAGCCCCATATCGTTGGCTTCCAGCGAAGTAGGATCGAGAGAGGACAAAGCCCCTCATCGGAGGATCGGTCCGCTCCCGTAAACCTCGATTAGATTGGTTGTGCTAGTATCGATCTGAGTGTATCAGCCTTCATGTCTGATTCGGTAGGTGAAGAGAGATCAAGCCGCTCACGCTTGCCATTCCATTCAGGTTATGCAGGTCTCTATGCTCCCATCCACCATAATGTATGTTGTCCCGGGGCATAGTAATTTCCGGTGCGTTAAAGACCGATGGCTTGGTAATCGTAAGTTAAGTTGAGAGGGAAAAACGAAAAGTGAACACATAGTTGAGCTTTCTCTCATTGCAAAGAGACGATAAATCCGATACTCACCTCATTCATATCTGAGAAAGACGACCAAAATGTTTCAAAAAAAGGGGGCCCGAAGTAAGCACAAGAGAGCGGAGGGTATGAATGGGAGGACATGACAGACCTAGCCAGTTGTGAACATTGATTGTACTCTCCTTGTACTTGTCAAACTTGAATAGGCCAGCCCACCAATCCCAGCCCCGAGGGTCGAAGTAATCCACCCAACTCGAGGAGCCTGTCCAACACCAACCCTCGTACTCGGATCCGTCAGGCAACTTAGAGAGTACCCCCAGGTCGACCGCCTCTTTGTAGACGTACAAATCCTGGGTGCGTTTGATGTGCGGATCTACAATGGTCACCAGCTGGTAGAAAGAGGACAGATGTTGGTGAGTCGGCTATCCATTTGATTCACCGGGATTTGAAGAGGCTGGTGGAATATACGAACCTTGCGGCCAGTTGCCTCCAATTCACCGATCATCTTAAGAGGTTCAGGGAAGTGTCTCTTATCCCATACGAAGTACTTGTGCTCTTCAGCATACTCAATATCGAGCCACATGACGTCAAGGGGGATGTCAAACTTGTCGAAATTCTGGACGACGCTAAGAAGGTCCTCCTGGCTAACGTAGTTCCATCGACACTGGTGGTAGGCGATCGAGAAGTAGGGTGGAAGGAGTGTGGTACCGACAAGCGAGGCGAAGGAGGCGAAAATCTCGGACGAGCTCGGGCCGAGGAAGACGAAGAGGTCGAGGATCCCGGACTCACTCATCCAGTAGGTCTCTGTGCTCGTTCCCATCGGCCCTCCATCGGATGATCCTCCATTAGTCGAGCTCTTCCGGTTCGAAGCCCCAGCCTTCCAGGCCTCAACCACTTCCCGCTTCGTCTCCCGCTTCTCAATATCTATCCACGTCTCCGCAGCATTCAACCAGAACACGCCCACCGTCGAGCCAGCCCGATGGGCCTTCATCAATGGGATCGCCCCATACAGTGCCATCTCCGAATCTGGTTCGTACTCAAATACGTCCAAATTCCAGAGTCGGTAAGGGTCCGTGTAGGCGTCCTTCGATTCACCCTCCAACAAACCACGAGTAGTCTTCAGGGAGAGGGGCGAGGCATGCTCAGGAATACCAAAGACATGCGAATACCCAGGGAACGTGATGTCAAGTGCGAGAGATTCGGGACCTTTGTGGGAAAGATATTTAGAGGCCAAAGTGAATCAAAGAGAACATTCGAGCGGATTCAATTCTCCAGGCCAGCTCACCTTTAGGTTTTTGGTCAGTACGCCCTCCGAATGTTTCTTCCCACATGCCATCCTCGGTGGGCTCCTTAAAGCCAGGATAGACTGCGTCGGGGTTGGAGGAAGCATCCTGGACGAGCAAGCCTTCGGGTTGATCAGGGTTTGTTTTAGTGCGAAAGTGCTCCATATTGAATAGGCCGCGCTCGTTGAGGATAATGTGAGGCTGATGATCCTTGAGCATGGTGAACTTCAAGGGACGATATTGCAGGACAAACTGATATTCAAGGAATCCGGACCAGGTGATGGTGGTCTGGTCCTGGCCGATGTCGAGCTTGATGTCCTTGGAGCTGAGCAGCTGAGGTTGGGAGCGCAGGGTCCATTTGTCGGCCTCATTATAACGTTGACGCAGGCCGCCGATCTCGTCGAGCTTGATTCTCAGCGTACCTTCGCTTTCAGCAACCAAGGTCACGTTGAGTGCGAAGTTGATTCCGGGGTAGAGCTCATTAACCAGTCGTGCATGTAACGTATTGGTGTCCTCTAACCAACGTGGAGGCTCTTGAATCAAGTAAGGCGACTTCCATCCAGGGTTATACTCGGCCGATTCAGCTCGGATGCTTCGCTCCCGTCCACGCTTGCAGAATCCCGCCTGATCACATGTCTTGAAATCGCCCCGCTTGACCGAGCCTGTAGGGAAGACCACAAGGAGTAGACAAACAGTCGCCAAGACTAGGATGTCGATCGAGCGGAGCTTCCGGCCTCGGTCACCGATCATCTTGCTGTTGAACCCCCCGTCCAGTCGGTAGGAAAATCTTCTGAGCGAGTTGTTAAGACTAAAAATTGAGAAAGCTTCGTTCGTCATCAGACATACAGCCCAAGATGAAATGGATCCAAGAAAGACAGTGCCGAATTCGAACGGAAGCAAAGAACTTCTTACAATATACGAATCTCAGCCACCAGTCGAGATAGGATACTGGAGAGTTTTCGAAAAAAATAGCTTGGTAGTCAGACGTGATTGGTTTTATTCCCAAGGTTTTTTGTTGAAATGTGCAACCGAGAGACAGTCTTGTATACCACAACTCAAGCCAATACTGCTCAGTTTAGATTGCAGAATATTTCCAACTCAACCAATTACCCACACCTTTCCACTTCATCCATCTTCTTCTCGTGACCCTTGTAAATTCCTCTCCTGTGTAGCTTATCCAACTCATAATCGAATGTGGCATGTTTAATAACCAGAATCTATTTCTTCTGTCGTTTTTCCAATGTCCAACATTGTCAACTTCAAGAGGACCTCAGAGGAGCAGTCTAAATAGAAGACCAGTAATATTAAATCATGATCTTGAACAAGAAAACGACTCCGAGTTAGTATATCGGCTAGTATATCCGCCTTTCAAGCCCAGGGCGCGGAGGAGACGGGTTCGATTCCCGTACTCGGAATCTCTTTTGAAGCTTGCTCATGGGCATTCCGCCAATGAATCTCGCCCTTGCTTTTTATAACACCTTACAAGATGGGAGTTCACAGCTGAAAAAATCAAAATGGTTTCGGCCTGTATTGAATGGCACTTTGCTGAGGAAATATGTAGCTCGGTGGTTGTGGGTGAAAATTGATAGATTCCAAATGACTCTTTTGGGCACTGCTGACGGAAAAACATGTAGTGGCACCGCAGCAAGTAATTGGATTTGGAACCCCCGTTTGGGTTACAACACACCCGCCCCCCCTTGCCATATCACATACTACATCTGTGTACAAAAAAAAAAATGAAACAGTGAATGAAGGAGAAAATAAATGAGATGAAAGGAAACCATGAGATAACAAGTAAAGAAGAAACAAGATCACCCCACAATCCTCCTCCTCAAGCCACCAAAAGACTTGGTAAAAATATCAGCCAACTGGCTTTGTGTGCCAACCCAAGACAAAGTTGTCTTTTTTCTGAAACAGACTTTGATCAGTGGTATAAAAGTCACTGTCACTATGTCTAGTTATTTTGTCAGAAGAGTCACCAGTGGCAACTTGCATCGCTGATTGTTTGTCACATAATGGATGTCCTACATAATTTTCTTTGGGTATGTTGTGCAGCAGATGCCTTACCCATAATACTTGCCTGGTGGCAGCACCTAATGCCATGTATTCAGTGTGACAACATGATCCAGCCACAGACAGATAACAACATGGGACCTGTACAGAACAGCACAGCTTAGAAAATAACCAAAACACCAATATATGATGAACAAGAAAATTTGCCTCCTCAAAATCCATCAGCATACATTTTTAAGGACATGCTGTCTACTAATACAGAAGGAAAGAAGAGAGACAGATTTCTCTACTACTTGAAAAATAGTTAACTAAGTGATTTAGTCCCTTCCAGTGGGCAGGTCCTAGGTTGGCTGCAAAATGGGAAAGGTAATTAACTGCAAAACCAATGTCAGGGTGAGTCCCAACTGTTGAGTAGCTTTGGGAACCAATCATAGACAGATACTATCCAGAATCCTTTGAGTTACCTTTGAGATCTGTTGTGACATTGAAGTTGCTTGGTTATGCAGATACTTTCCAGAATCCTTTGAGTTCCCTTCTGTGTTTTTTGTGGCATTGAAGTTGCTTGGTTAGGTAGTCAACACCATCATTTCCCCACCCCAGTGAAAATCAATAATCCCATGAATTATATTCTTTTGTGGCTGTTACAGTTAATGTGAAATCTGAGCATATCCAATGCTCCCAAAAATCCTAAAAGTTAAACTGACATATTGAGGTTTCCTTCTCAACAGATCTTCATAAGGAGTGATGTTACCACTTGCTTTATTGGGGAAATTATTCAAAATATGTTCTTCCCAGACATATGTGTAACTCCAAATGGTATTGAGAAGTGGACTGTCATGGAGAACTGTGAAGACCTGCTTCCAAATTACTTAATCATCCTCAATACTTCATCCTGCTCTCTCCCCTGTTCCTAGCTCAGTAGAGAGTCACTGACTCTCATCTACTGAGATAGCTGAGCAATACTTTCATCACATCTCTTTTCTCCTCCATCCTTAAGTGTCCTGCTATTTCTTTATCATCACCTAATTGTAAGTAGAGAATCCCTGACTCCCATCTACTGAGCTAGCTCCTTTGAGATTTATAGACTATGGTTCTAAGAAATTCTCTTTCAGATTATATAGTCTGAGTCTTCCTGGTATCAACCCTAAAATAATGAAGAGTGTTCGAATGCAAAGTTGAATACAGCAGATTCAAAAAGAAAAGACATCAGCGAGTTTGAAACTCATTTAAGACAAATAATTAAGTAAAATGAGTGATGATGTATTCATTTTAAATAGATGATCACAGCAAGGATAGTACTTGTAAGCAAGCACAGCAAAATCACAGATATCAATCAGCTTGTAACAGCAAAGATTTCAGCTGGTGTCTCTAAAGTGACACCCATTGGATATTATAGTAGCTGATTTTAGCTGTATTATAACCACACCTCAGTGATTTTCAGTTGAGGGGCTAACCACCTAGACCTAAAGTGTTAGGGACACATGGTTATTGCCAACATTACCAGGCTATGACTCATGAGATAGGAGGTTTAGATTTCAAGTTTGTTGTAGTAGACTTTGCTAGTCTGCTTTGAGATATACTTGATAAATGAAAGGGGATACCATGTTTTTTGAAGAATATAGAGGGTTTCAAGTGAATTTGTAAATATTTGCAAGCCCCACTTACTTTTTTTAATATAAGACCTTAGGCTTCAGGCTAGTGATACTGTAATATAAATTCTGTCTGATGAAAGATCATTAGATATCTCTGCCCCTTTTATATTAGTAGATGCCCCACTCTGGTGCGGTCTTGGCCACAAAAGTAGTAGACCCCAATGTTCAAGTTTGGTGCACACAATTAATTCTGAGTGAAGGAAAATGACAAGAAAATGATTGGCCCATAAGGTTTATAAGGTTTCAGGGCCTTATTGGGCATATCATTTTCTTGGAAATAAGTTCTAGGAAGTAATATTCAAACAAGTATGATATAATGTGATTGAAGATAGTGTACTTTAAGGGTTTATTCTATATGTAGAATTGATCACTTTCAAGAAGTATTTGACAACCAGCGAGTACAAGACAGAGAGCAGAGAGAAGATTTACTACGAGATTGGGAACAAAGAGTACATCATGTAATACAACTTTGCCAAATTCACTATTGAGCTTGATTGATCCTGAGCCTTTAATCTTCATTGTTTCAAATCATGAGCTAGTCTTTACAATTCCTTTTTCTGTTAAATTCAAAGTATGAAATAGATTCATGTTTGGAGTCATATGAGTGGTTGATCCTTAATCTAGTATGGATTGTAGGATGAGGATATGAAATTGCTGACTGTGTATTCAGTGGGCCTGTTGTTCTGCATTCTAGCATTGTATGCTGCCCTTAAGTGAGGATAGAGCATGAAGCACTTTGATTGAGGGTGCAGTGCAAGAGTATTGTGAGCTCCTGGTTGGCATCTTTTTGAAGAATCCAAGAACAGCAACGCCAGGCCATCTACACTACCCATAGCAGCATAATTTTGCTACAGCTAACAATTTTCTGTTGGCTGTTATCAAATTTGGTGCTATTTCTATGCGCCTGGCCTCAAAAAAGCAACATTTTTGCTGTGTTACACTTTTTTAGCGCAAAAATGCACTAAAAGTGTGTAAAGGCAGTGTAGCACAGCGTAGTGGCACTACCAGGCCGCTAAGGCTACAGCGTTTTTGGTCTGCTAAGAGGGCCGCTATGCTGCACTTTTTTTCAAAAAAGCACAGGGTAGCATAGCGGCCTACCGTTGAGAACAGAGAGACTTGTTGAACAGCATTGAAATCATTCTTAGAGGAACTTGGAATTACCGGCCGTCATGGTTCTGGTATTGGTGTGAGTTCTAAGACAATCAAGGAAAATGTCTGAGTCAATTAATTTATTGGTTTGATTAATTGATGTCTTCAGAGTAGTGTAGTCATTTGTTCCAGGAAACTTATTGAGTATTTTTTATCCTATGAAATCATTGTCAACATGTACGCCAACCTCATGAATCCTCGAGATAGCTCCTTTGACTTGAGTGATGAATCCAAAGAGATTGGAGTTGTCAAATGGAATTAAGGAAAACTTAATCCAGACTCGAGCTCTGTTGGCGGATTCAGTTGAGGCAAAGTGGTCAATGATAGATTTCCAGAGCAATGTGGCATTGAATTCATTCTTGTGATTGATTATGTTTGTGTGAACAGCTGCATCAAGTTTTGAGATGAGGATTGCTCTAACTTGAAGTTCATTCACATGAGTAAGAACTCCTAAATTGTTAATGAAGTAGTTCTTGAGTTCTTGTAATTAAAGATAATTTATCATTTGGATTTGCCACATCGAGAAGTTCTCCTGTGTGAGAAGTGGAATAGCCTCAATGGCTGTCTTCAGGATTGTTGGATTGATTTTGTCAAGTTCTTGTTTATTTTATGGTTTTTATTTGTATACAGGGAGGGAACCGGCACTGGTGTTGTTTTACTGTTAATTGTATTTGAATTCTGTTACATTAAATATAAAACCAGGCTAAAGAAAATGAGCAAGTCAGAAATAGAAAATGAAATAAAGATAGAAGATAATAAAAAGAAAGAAGTTGAAATTTACCATGAGATTTTTATAGCAATATGAGAAACAAGACTTGAACACTGAAGAGAGAATAAGAACACACAGGAGAGACTGAGAAATAAACAAGAAAGATTAGTAAAAATGAAGAAAATGCAAGACATGGTTGATTTCTTTTCTCACCAAATTGGAAATGAAGAGTTTTTTGATTTAATGAAGGTGGATTGATAGGCAAGGATGATGAAGGAAGCAAGTCAACAAAGATGATGGATTTAAGGAGTTAAGAGTGGGTAGAAGAAGGGATAGAGAAAGGAAAGGATTTTGGTGATGATGGCAAAGATGTTTTTTAGAGGGAATTTGGATGGATCGATGATGATAGGCAAAGGGAGTATTTAAGGAGATGAGATGGATGGAGGAAGTTGGACAGAAGGATTTGGTGGGATTTGAGGAGGAACTCTGAGAAGCCTTGATGTGGTTTAAGATTGGTTTTTGAGAGTGGTACTATGGGATTGATAGATGTTGAGTGTGAGAGAGTTTGAAAGTGGATTCAATCAGATGATATTGATTCAAGATTGGTTTGAGATTTTGAGATGAGAAGAGAGTAGAGAGTGAGAAAAACGGAGATTTGAGAATGGACATGGAAAGGAACAGAAAGAGGAGGATGATGGATAAGGGAAGGAAGATGACGGATGAGAATGGAAGATAACGGATGAGAATGGAAGGAGAGGAGAATGATGATGTTGGATGAGAGAAGGGTAAAGGAATTTCAACAGAGATCATTGTTTGCAAGCTCCTTGCAATTGCTGCTGTGGCTTAGACAAGAGCAACATGACTCCCACAAACCCAGGCCGGTCTGACACACACCTCAATTCTCACATAATCTCCATCAGTCCTATAAAAAAAAAAAATCAACCCCCGGTTAGTTTGGGTTGCTCATTCCACACGCACACTAGGAGGTGAGAGAGCGAGTTCAAAATCAGGGGTTTTTGGCATCCATTGGGTCAGGTGCCATCCCACAAATTTGATGATGATGCTGATGTGTTGTACAGTGACTCATCATAAAGATCTGTCACATTGTTTACTATTACAGAAGCTGAACCACAACACTAAAATTCATAAGGCTTGGTGAAGTAATGTAAAATGAGTTCCCAAGAATGAATATGAAAAAATATACTCCAAAAAATAAATTTCAAAATTTAGAAAAAAATATTTAACTTTTGGCAGATTTTCAAAAATCTTTAATAATTGTTCAAGGGACCCAGGAAAATTTGAGATGACAGATTGACATGAGAGAAGGGTGATAAATGAAAAAAATCTGAACAAAAATATCCTGGAAAATTTAGTGGTCACACAAACAGCGTTCAAATTTGGAATTTGATTGGATTCTGGTGCAAAATTCATTTTGAGACCAACAAATGTCCCTCTCCACAACATTTCAAAATGTATGCCAGTCAATTTTTTCAAATTTTTTCATTTATTATCACCCTTCTCCCATGCAAGGCTGTCATCTCTGATTTTCCTGGGTCCCTTGAACAATTATTAAAGATTTTTGAAAATCTGCAAGTTAAATATTTTTTCTGATTTTGAAATTTATTTTTTGGTGTATATTTTTTCATATTCGTTCTTTGGAACTCATTTTACATTACTTCACCGGCAAGCCTTAAGAATTTTAGTGTTGTGGTTCATATTCTGTAATAGAAAACAATGCAACAGATCTTTATGATGAGTCACTGTACTTCCTCTCACAAACCAATCCATTCAAAATCTCCCATCAATCCGAGCTTGTTCAGCCTCTCGATCGCAAAGTGCGGGAGAGGCTTGTGCCTAATCCGAACTCGCCCGCGTGTCGCCTGCGGTTTTTTTGGGGGTTTTTTACGCCAAAAATCACAAAACTTCCAGCTCGTGAGAAGTTGAGAAGAGGTTGAAGCCGGAGATTGTCAACATCATCAAGAACATTTTCATCAAAAAATAAGACAGAATAACTCGAAATTGCCGGCAGAGGAATTTTTATAAGGAAATTGATGACCAGCTTAGATGTAATAAGTCAAAAAACCAGTTAAATCCCTGACGGTTGAAATGACTGTCTTATTTGAGGTGTATGAAATAATATTGCAATATAATCACAAGAAAACCATCTTTTACTACTCTAAATATCGACAAGATATGGACGACATCGACAGCATCGTTCTTGAGCAATCGAGTCAGAGGCGTCGCATCAGCTTGTCGGAAAATATCCTCCGGCAAGATGAACACGGCCTTCGTGCTCTCATAACAGAGAGAGCTCAGCGAGCTTATCAGCAGAAACCTAAACGACTCCAAGTAGATGCTGTGAGCTCCTTGGTAAGCCAAAAGAACACATTTGTGCTGGCCGGCACAAGCTTTGGAAAAAGTCGCATTGCCGAAATGTTTCTCCAGCTATTTCAAAAGAAGAAAAAGGCAGTTTCTCTCGTTTTGAACCCTTTGGATGCCCTTGGGGACAATCAGGTGAGCAAGATCCAACATTTTCTGCCTGTTAACCCTGACAAAGTTCTCATGAAATTACAATTAAAAATTTTAGGTTCTAGAAAAGAAAGAAGCCGGTTTCACGGCAATAAACTTGACTAAGATGGAATTCAATCGCAAAACTGCCTTGCAAATTAGATCGGGGGCATACAACTTTGTCTATTTAAGTCCAGAGGTTTTCCTCAACAGTGGACCTTTTAAAGAACTGTACTACGATGAAGAGTTTCAAGATCGATTAGCTACAATTGTGATCGACGAAGCTCACATAGTCTATAACTGGGGCCTTGTCATGAGTGGAAAGAGTAAAAAATCTTTGGCTCACAATCGAACTGAAGACATTGGTGTTTTTCGGCCTTCCTATGGCGATATTGGTGCCCAGTTGAGTGCGACGGAAGGAGTGCCTTTACTCTTATTATCCGCCACCTGCAGGCCAGTTGCAATCAAGATGATTCTTGAGTGCTAAAAACTCACCGAAGAAAATGTTGTCTTCATCTGAGGAGAGCTGGCAAGGCCAGAGATCAGGATCGTCAGATTGGTCATGAATTGCCCTTTGAAATCTGCTGGCGATCTCTTACCAGTGATTGAAAAGCCTGAAACGCCTGAAGACGCAATCGTTCCAACCTTGATCTACTCTGGTTCCCGTAAAGCAACCTTCCAAGTGATGAAGATCGTTAACCAAGTCAGGGGAACTCCAGGCGCTGAATACAACCCTCGGAGCCGAATGATTTGACGCTATCATGCAAACACTGGTGATCTTGCAAAAATCAATAACATAGATGGATTTACTGGAAGAAAGTTTCCGTATATGTCGTGTACCATGGCACTCGGTTTGGGACAGAATTGGAAACAGGTTCGAAAGGTGATCCACATTGGTCGTGGTGATCCATCAAACATCTGTCAGATGATCGGTCGCTGCGGGAGAGATGGTCGGCCTGGCTTAGCAATCCTTTTTATGGAGAAGAACCGTCGGAACGGGAAAAACAAGATTGATGACTTCGACAACATTAAGGAGCAATCAGATGTTGTTTGTATGGATGCGCTGGCGGTGACTCCGGTTTGCCTGAGAATAGCATTCTCACTTGACAACCTGTATGTATTTTTTGTTGAAGTATCAGTTGGATGATCTAATACCTACACCATGGCCGTACCTATTTCTTTGAAGGTGTGGTCACATTCTCATGTCGACCAATGACTTGCGATACCTGCACGAAGAGCAGCGCGAGATTGACGAAGAATTCCCAAAATGTCACTGCTCGAATTGTTTTCCTGAAGAAGCGATTGAAATTGTCAAGAATATGCGTGAACTTACATCTGATAACTTTTCTGAAGCCGTCTTGAATCTCAATCATCTGCCTCAAGCAGAAATTCCAGCAAAAGTCCCTTGCAAACGTGGTCCAGGAAAGAAGGACTTGTCCCCTACTCTTTTGGAGTTCGCCGATTCCCTTGTGAAAAAATTTGAACCACTTTTTTGGAGTCAGTTCCCTGAAGCAGCATCTTTTGCACCAAGAGATCTTTTTAGTTTAGAGCAGGCCAAGAACATCACACTACATCTATCCAACATCCAATTCCCGGAGGACATCTTGAACGACATCGGAGGCGGTTTTGTTCAAGGCCAGATGGAACTTCTGTACGACGGCGTAGTTGAATTTCGTCAAGGCGATTTATTTCATAACCATCTCTGTGAGGAAGAAGAAAAAAAAGAAACAAGTGGAAATCGAAAAAAGAAAGAAGAGGCAACTTGTCCAGGCTAAAGCAAATGGAAAGACCGATAAACAAATGCTTGAAGATCAAGCCCGTCAAGCGGAGACACTGGCAGCAAAGGAGACTGAGAAGGCAAAAAAAAAGTTAGCTGCCGAAGAGAGAAGAACGAACACAATCAAAAGACGTGATTCTATCAAGAAAAAGAAGGACGATGCAAAACGGAAATGGGAGGAAGATAAGATAATCTTACAGGAGTTCAAAAAAGCTGCAATGGTGCAACCAGCAACTTTGTCCGGAAAGGAACAAATCAAAATCAAAATCAAAAACCGAAGCCGACGAAAGTGGTTCCTGAGGCTTCTTCATCAGGAAAAATGTGTTAGTTTACAGCTCAAGCGACTGGTCACTACCACAACCAGCATCGGATTGATCAGAAGCTTCCTCTGAATCCGATGGTTTGTTTTCTTTATCGTTTGAACATCTTCCATTCTTCCAATTAATAAAAGGAGTTGGAAGTAGTCTCTTCAAGTTTGAACTTCGCTGAGCATGCTCCTTTAAGATTTTTGTTACTCCATCGGCGTAGAAGTTGCGTACAGAAGCCGGTGTGTAATCACCTATCCTATCTGAGCAACCAGATGGCTTGTTCGTTCTTGTCATTCGGAGGCAGTTATTCATTGTTCCTATGTCAATGTGGTTATGAGGAGATTGATAGATTTGGACTGTCCCAGAATCCATCGTGATTTTATGTATCAGGCTCTGTAACTAAAGAACTCAAATTATCAGCTTTTTTGTTGCTGAGTTGAAGGATGAAGAAAGAAAAATTTGCTGACAAGAGGAACGTTCACCGAGTAAATGTCCTTCAATCGTTCTATCTCTGAGCCTCTTCCTGTTTGATTGAAAAAATATTTTAGCCAGTAGTTTTGGTGTTCAAGGTAGTAATCTTTGGACACAAAGTGTTTTGGTCTACCGCTAGGTGAAATGAGAAGTGAATGTCGGATGACTTTTGAGAGGCCTGCAGGTAAGATGTTGTTGATTAAAATGAGCATCCGAGGTAGTTGAACTGTGTATTGTCGAAGTTTTGTAACTCCAATAGCAATGACCGACCATTGTTTCCACACGTTCATTAATCTTCCGATATCGCCTGACTTCATTGCTCGGTTCCCTTCAACGATTGAAGCAAAATCACCCAGTTGCAACAGAAGATTGGAAAGCTTTGGGGATTTGGTTTGATCAGCTTCCAACCGTGCTGTTGAGCTAAAATATTGAATGTAGGTCTTTTCGATGATCGATTGAATATTCTTACTTGAAATAGACATCAAGTCCTTGTTTAACGATCGATTTTTGATCCCCATCACGTTCCTACACAGAGAAGCTACAATCAGCTGAATCAAGTAAAGGCAATTGTGAAAAACAAAACATACATGATACAGTCCACAAGAGTTGCCTCGTGGATCCTCTCGATGTTCTGAATCATTTTAGTAAAGTCCTTTTTATCAGGCACTTTTGGCGAGGGGATTGAAAGTGAATCGAGCCATCTCCAAGCGCCACAGTCCCGCAAATCTGATGTGTTGCTGTAGTGTAATTTGAATATTGCAAGGGAAATGTTCCACATCGTGCGTGAGCCGCCAAGGAGGGTAAGTAAGTTGTTAAGAGTATCTTCTGGGTGAGAGCTAGGAACCCGCTGGCCTTTAAGGCTTTGCACATTTGAGCATGTGCCCAAATCACCGTCTAGAATCTGAAGCCGAGAAAAAAAATCGATTGGTTTGAGATCGGATTGCTGAATGATACCAGTACATATCTCCCCAATCCCTTGATCCGAGTTGTCTGAAGCAATCATGAGCTTCAGCATTGTAATGTTGGGTTTTTCATGTGAAATCTGCTCGATTGTTGGCGGAGTGAATCGAATGATGGTTTTGCTATATATTTAAGCAAGACTTTTGCTAGCTGGCTTTTCAATACGAGAGCCCAGTGCTTTTCCTCGACATTGGTGGCTATGAGCATTGATGGAGAAACACGAATTGTTGGAACCTTTTCTAAAGCCAATAAGAAGCTGTGAAGTGACAGATCGGCCGGTGAAACTGAAGACAGAAGTGCTGGGTTGATTTTGTGGATATAGCCCCATTTTCCATGGAACATTTGGCTATTGTGACCCTGCGACTTAGTATGAACGCGCTGCTCAAAGTCCAAGTTGTCAATACACAGAAACGACGAGATTGGTTCATGATCTTTAGCGGAAAGTGTGGTGCGGATTTTCTTCTCGGCTTGGCGACCCAGTTCCTTCAACGCTTTGTGACTTGTTCGACGTGAAGAGGCAAGTCCAATGTAGTGCAGATAACGATTGACTCGGTTGCTTATGCCGCACGCCAAGAAAGTCAATGAAATTTCAAGTTGAGTTGCGTTGTTGCGACGATTGAGTACAAATCCAATCTGGGCGCATATGACCCTTGAGGTCTGTTGGAATTACAAAGATCGGGTCAGCCCATCCTGAATAATTTGAAAGCTGAGTATGATTCCTTACCGTGTAAATCCTATTTTTTCGAGCAAGAAGAGGATTTGCAGGGTCAGATTTTCCCATCTCGTCTCCAAAAAGCTCTTCGTCAGACCCATTATCCTTGGTTTCACTATCACTATCGCATTCGGGCTCTTTAGTTAGCAATTCTTGATCGGCGGGTGTATTATCAAGTTTATGGGTAATGAGCTGAAACAAAAACAGCACATGCTCTTCGACAAGTTGCTTTTCACGTTCTTTCCTGGCCGTGTCGTCGGAAAGGAATTCATGCCGTACATTTGCTGCGCTGTAAAACATGGTTGATCGGAGAGGCGGCTTCTGTTTTTGAACAATAATCGATGCCTAGGTAGGTACACAATCATCAATCAATACATTTTTTATCCTCATTTTCAGTAAACAATATATAAAGAAGTCGACTTACCTTGGATAAAATCAGATTTTCCCAGAATTTCCTCCCAATGATATGGTGTGAAACAACGTCACGGATAGCATGTACGACCGCCATTGTTGATTTCCATCCTACGCGAGTTCCCCAGTACCTTCGACGTACCGAAAGTACTGTATCTTCAGTTTTGAGGAAGGAAATAAAAAATTCCTTCGGCGAGACCGATAGTTCTTCCATCAGCGCCAATATCCGGGTAGTTTTTGCGTGGAGAGAGTTCTGAGTATTTCTTGAATCCATTCTGTGTTCGTTGGTATTTGATAGTCGAGGTTGTTGGATGTATGCGCTGAAAAAAAAACTGCGAGTTTGCAAAAAAAAATTCATATCACAGGTGATTACATAATACAACTGGACATCACCGTCGTAGAGTTCCAATATTTTTTTGACTTGCTCTCTTTCAAAAAAATACTCAGCGCTCAGTTTTAACAAACCAAGCTCAAGGTGATAGGAGGTGATAGGCAATACCAGCCTCCATAGATTGTACAACTCAGGTTTTGGATAGAATGTGATGTACAACTTGTACATCAATTCTAATCACCGTCCCACCAAAAGTGCCCAAAGGCGACACGCGGGCCTGCTCGTATTGGGCACAAGTCCCTCCTTCGGAGGCTCGCTCCGCGAGGCGCCAAATTGGGCATTCCTCTGAAGCGAGGGACTTCGACAAGTTCGCCATCAAGCTGAAACCGACCGCAACCACAGCCTCTAGAACCCTTCTATCCCCCCTGGAAAACTCATAAAAGGACATTATCATCATTATCGTTATTATACCACAACACCAAACCAAAATAAAAAAGCTAACATATCAATAGGATTAGCAGACGAGACAAACACCAGAGAAAAAAGAGAGAAGAAGAAATGGTTGAGAGAGAAGTAAAAAAAAGATCAAGAACGACTGAATCGCAGCGAGTTTTTCTGGTCGATCAAAGCGTCGATCCGATCCCGAGCTCCTCCAAGGTTGGAATCGCGAGGAGTAGCAGAGCGAATCGAAGAGCCAGAAAAAGAAGGCGGGAGAGCGAGTTTTTTATTCTTGAGTAAATGGTGTTGGAAGCGGATGTCTCTGTTGAGTCTAGTTTTGAGGATGAGATGGTCGAGACGTTGGAGGAGACGCAGGGAGTGTGCAAGGGTCTTGTTCAGGAACTTTGTCCTTTCGAGCGTCCGAAGGAACCCGATTTCGTCGTCTGTTTTTCTCGGCCTGGAGGGCTGTTGTTCTGTCTCGGGCTTTCCAGAGAGAGTGGTGGGGGAGGAGGATGTCAGACGAGACTCGGTGCTCAGGCTCGGTTGGTTGGCATGGGTGAAGACGGCCTTTTCGAGGCTCTGGTTCTCAGCTTTGGTCGTCTCCATGTCTGCCATCACTTGATTGGAGAGCTCAGGCACGATCGCTGAAAGGACCAGATCCCAGGGACGATCGTCTGGGTTCGAAGAGCAGGCTGCTGTCGTCCGCCGGGTCGCGAGGAGTCTGATCCATTGGAGCTCCTCAACCGTCGTCCGGACCAGCCGGCCCGAGAGCTCGTATACCTTCCGTAACTGCGTGTCTCGTTTCTTCCGGACCAGACTCGGTATCAGCTCTGCATACGTCGCCGGCTGCAGTCGCAGATGGGGCACTGGCGCATAGCCCTCCGGCTCCGTCGGCAGACCGTCCACATACGCTTCGTTGTCTTCGACCGCTTGGCTCAGATAGTGAATCGCAAGATGGGGCCGGTTGGCTTGCGCACATGCCGAGATTAGGTCGTGATATGTACGAGTCAGAATCGGGTTCGTCCTTCGTCTCGATCTACCATGGTCGCTCCTAGTCGAATGGTCTGAAGATTCCTCGAGGTCCGCCGTGTCGGGTTCGAAGACCGTCCTTGAGCTTTGGGGATGAGTCAACATGCTACGAGATGGATGAAGGGCAGCCTCATAGATCATGATCATCCTCTCCAGTCGACCTTGGTCTTTGAACATTTTGATCACGATCGCCGTCAGTTTTGGGTCTGACCAACTGGCACCATTATCCGGAAAGTCGAGATCAAGCGAGCGGCGTTGTTTAAGCCAGTCAGCCAATCTCGCTCGTTCTCCTTGAATCCCAAAAATATCTGCCACCGTCCTCACTGCCCATCGTTCGGTGACCTGGTCTAACTTGGTTGTTGAGTCAGACAATAGAGTTTTGCCGATCGATTCTGTCAGACCGATCATTCGTTTTAGATCTTTGGATGAAAGAGGTAGAAGCTCCTGATGGTAATGGTGGTCATCACGAGTGGTGTGATTCTCGGTGGCCGAATGAAGTTGGTGTTGGAGTTGATGAGCTTGAGAGGATGATTGGTGATTGAGGAAAGCGTTTCGGATACAGTCGAGCATGAGGATCTGATCGTCAGGCCTGGTGGTTTGAGTGATTAGTTGATCCCAGATCAGTTCGGCAGGTTTGAATAGTCCTAGATGAGCTAATCGCTTGAGGGAGATGGAGTGAAAACGATCTAGTTCAGATTTTGAGAAGAGATGTTTGATTTCGTAGATTCGATCGAGAAGGAAGATGATCCGATTGTATAGATAGTAGTGAGTTGATTGGATGGCTTGATTTTGTTCGGTGTGTGGATTGAAGTCGAGTAGTAAGTTGAATGATGAAGCTGAGAGATGTTTGAACAAGTCATTAGAGTGTAGATGTTTGAGTATCTGAGAGAATGCGGGGGATGACAGTTGATGATATGAGTTTGAGTAGAATGAGTTTGCTAGTTCGTTGAGATAGGCTAGATTGCCTGAGGATGGCGCGTGGGTTGAAGGTCTGAAAAGTGTTGTCGGCTGAGCCAGTTGGATGGATGACTGAGCTGATGATGAGTATATTCTGGTTGAGTGATACTAGAGACGTTTGTTAGAAGTCAGTGTTTCTGTTTTCTGGTTGGCAGTGAGGGAGGTTGGTGCTTAACTGGCCGAGTGAGTTTTGTGGCCGACAAGCGACTCAGCAGAGCCTTCCTCATCTGATTGAACTTGGTTCTGGTCAGTTTCTTCAGTTTCCGAGACACTTCAACTGGCAACCAACTCAAAAACATGTCATTTGGCACAAGATAGTTTGAGTGAGAACAAAAACTCGGACCAGAAAAACAGTTCGGCTTCGCTTTCTCAGAGAAGAAAGAGAGTTCTGACGTAAAACAGCTGAGGAAAGACTAGATGATCATCCACCACATTTTGTTAGGAAAACATGGAGATAACCAAATGATACAATTGATCGACGGATCTGTGAGAGAAATTAAACACGAGAAGAACACACACAAAAACAGATCCTGATGTAGAAAAACCAAGCCATAACAAAGAGAAAGAAAGAGAAATTAATGATGCGGGCTTGTTAAGCCTAAGGAGGCCGAATCCAAGTCTTTCCGGAAGTGGTCGTGGCTGATTGTGATAGTGAGGCTCAACAAGAGGGATCAAGAGGAACCACGCAATTCCTGAATTTTGCATCGATCTATACAAAGATTGTAGTGAGTGAGCTGCATATTCACAAAGACCAGATGGATGCGTTAATAAGGGGAACGACAATTGAGATCGACTGACAAAAGTTTTCAATCGATTTGATCGTTTCTATCTCACTACCACCATGCACCAAGTTTATCAATGCAGCGTCTTGGCTGGTACCGATCGCACTAGCTCGACGACCTTGCGAGCCATGCATGATGCTGATTATACACCCCGCTCTAGTAACCCAAGCCAAAAGATATCAGGACCGGGTTCTTCTGTTACACAAATCACAGGAAAATCAAAGCGAAGCTCGCACCGGTGGATGTAATCCTCTACTGCCCTTGGTAGCTCAAAGTTGATCACAATACTGGGTTGGTCTTTCGAGATGTCTGCTAAGGTTTTTGAGAGCACGTCATAGACCACCAAGACCTTCATTGGCTTGGCCCTCACGTCGTCAGACGACTCGCGGGCTGCTTGTCCAAACTGGGCCAATAAAGAATGACGAGCAGCTGGACCCATATCTTGATGCTATAAGCAGGGAATGGCTCAGACTCAGTACACATTGCATTGTTAGCGTAGAGTTGTTGGCATGGAGGGGGGCACTTACGAGGGCAATCACATCGATTTTATTTCGGGCTAACGCACAACTGACAACTTCGACCGAATCGACGCTGTTGCAATAGATGATGACAAGCTGACCTCTTCCAGTCCTCAAGTTGTTGACTTCCTTGTGGAAGAGGAGCTCGATCAAGGACTGGAGCTTGCGCTCACGCGGGTTGGTCCAAGTGAAACTAGTCGGCTCGGCCCGGTAATAGAACTGGCAAAGATGGCGGAGAAGCTGATGTGTGCTGGTGCTGTTTCCGTTCCCAGATTGGTTGGTCCATGGGAATGTGGTCAGATGAGACGTCCTTGGATCGCCCAGATCGAAGTTGGAAGTCATCGGTGTGATCGCAGAAGGAGTATTACAAGACGTCGAAGTGTTACTCTCTTCACGCCGAACAATTACTTTGACGCGTAAGTTGAGAGACCGGGCGTAGGCAAGAACGTCCTGGGGCACGGTGCAGCTGAAGATGCAGGTTTGGCGACCGGGTATTCTCACCTCGTTGCTGGGAAGTGAGCCCGCCGAGTCATGAGGGGACTGTCGGAGAGGATTAGTAGAGACCCACTCCTCGGGGGCGCTGACCGACGTAGGAGGGGAACTACCGCTCTCTGAATCGTACTTGGCCAAGAGCACAGGAGGCTTCGATTGACTCGCTTCAGATGGAGGAGGTCCCACGGCCGTTTTGGAGGGCAAGAAAGTCATTAGATTCGTCACCATGTCCGAGAGGTTCCGGGCGAGCAATTGATCCATCTCATCCAGAATGACGCAAATGAAGGAGCTGGCATCGAAGGTGTAACCACGAAGACCGTTGACCGGGTCTAAAAGTTTCGACGGTGTTCCAATAAGAAGATGAGGTTCGGTATGCTGAGTTGCGCCCAATAACTCCGAGACGTCTGCGGTAGACTGAGAAGCACCGCAGTGGACAATTTTGGGTAGTTGGGGAAGCAAGGCGGCAATACCACGTGCAAGACGATGGGCTTGTGCGGCCTCGTCAAGGGTGGCGGCGATCACCAATACTTTGACGCTGGTGTTACATTTAGCAGCGGAGACACACTTCGACAGGCCATTTGCTGTGTTTGTGGACCCGTTCATGTCATTGACGATCAGTTGTAGAGCCGGAATGATATAAGATTGGATTCGCTCTTGAATGGGATTGGATTGCGATATCAAGTCCTTCCCAAGAAGCATGTTAGGGATCGACTTTTGTTGAGTCTTTGAAGGAGGGCCGACTCTGGTGATTGGACGCGTAACAGTAATGAATCAGTGTACAAAATTTATTTCCAAGATTCCCAAGGGACATGCTTACCCGAAACGGACAATTGCTCGAAGAACATCCCCAGCAATACCTAATTGCTCCCACTTGCCGGCTAAGGAATTCATGGGAGCTGCTGCACAGGGGCTCAGCGAGGCGTCAAAAGACTACAAATTTGAGTACAACATAACATGGTTAGTAGACAGATCGCAATCGAAAGAAATAGTGGGAAAAACTTACTAGAGGACTCAGGGGCGTGGAGGAAGAGAAAGGTGTTTGACAAGTGGGTGAAAGCAACCTCAGTCGTACATGGCTGTTGGGACGCGATTGGGTTGCTCCTAGTTGGGGGTCACCGACACTGTTGCTCGGAGGTAACGGAGATGGCAAGGATGGCGTGATGGTCAAGTTGGTTGGATGACGCTGGGCAGGTCGGGCCGGAGGCGGCTGGGGAGCGCCTGTCTTGTTGCCATGGGACAGCGGAGCTGAACTGGTAGGATAGAGTAATTCCGGTGGGGATGGTGGAGACCCGTTCGGTCCAGAAGGTGGGGACATGCGCGCAGAAGCCAGTGATAGGGGAAGAATTGCCGGAACGGGTGCATTGGGAGTCGATAGAAGAGTGGTGAGAAGTTGAGAAATGGTGGTCGAGAGGACATTGACTTGCTGCGACAAGGAATAAATCTGCTCATGGGGAGGCAGAAGATCAAATGGGGCTAAGCCGGCAGAGTTGATTGTTGAAGGGATATCTGAATCTGGGGCGAGGAGATTATTAGGAAATGCGAGAGTGAGAGGCGAGGGTCTCTTGAAATCGACCGGAGTAGGAGGAGTCATGGGGGGCGGCCCGGGTACAAATGGGGTAGCATTCTTGTTGAGTGAAGGTTTGGAGATGAGCAAACCCTTGAGTGACTCCACCTCGGCACGCAAAGAGGAGATTTCCCGTTGGTGGGCCTGATGCATGTCGGGCAACGACGCCTCGAGTTTGGTGAGCCTGTCTTGCAGGGAGCTTGAGCCGGGAGGGGTGCGAGGTGATTGCCCGGGAGGAAGTATGAGTCTTGTCACCAGACCTTCCGAAAAATGAGAAGGACTCTCACTTACGTTCGACACAAGAAATGGTCAGTAGATGCCAGCTCCCTACTGAGAATGGAAACACAAGAGAAGAAAAAAATGAACTGACATTAGAGGTTGATTGAGGCCTGCCGACTTTTTCGGATTGTTAAGGCAAGGTGGAGGATATCTCAAGTGAAAGATCGGTTGGTAGTGATGAGGGCGAGGCTGAGGCTGTTGGACAAATGACGAGGCCATGGCTATTTTGAGGTTGGATGAGGAAGAGCTCCTCTTTTGTGAATGTTACGGAACTAGTGGCTACAAGGCTGTTTGCCAATGGCGGATTGGGGTAGCAACGTAGCTATATATAAAGATATAGAATAGAATAGAATGGGTGGATAAATAGTACGTGATGGAACAGGACAAAAATGCAGTCAACAGACAAGATACAACGATGGCTCAAAGGTGGCAGCAGAGGGAGCGTGGGTTGTGAGCCTGGCAGAAGGAAAAACAGTTGAGAGAAGCGAATGTAAATGTAAAAGCAAGGAATCCAGCAATCGGCAGAGACACCAAGACTACAAAAATGTCAGAGTCAGAGTGACCTTAATAATAAAGGTGGGTTTGCTTGTGATGAATGTGAAGTTCTCTAGAGAGGCTGGGAGACCTGGGGGTGCTTTAGGAGAGTAAGGATAGTTTTGATTTGGACCTTTACCCTGGAACTTGAAGCCGGTAGAGCCCCGACTGGTCTCGTCTTGCAGCAAAAAGGGTAGATTGTGGGGTGAACTCTGACTGGTTCAAAATACAGGGGAGGATGGGACTTCCTCTGGGTTGCGGCACGGCTGGGCAGGAATGGAGGTTTTAATACACAAGGCTCAAGAAGGCTATCTCGATTCCCTCATTTCGCTAGAGAAGAAACAGGTTATGGGATGAAGGGTGTCGGAATTTGAGACCAGAGCAGGCGACGCGGCAGTTTTCCAGACGATCACGAATCAACGAAGCAGAGTTCAGTATATAGTCTTAGAGCGGCAGAGTTCAAGTTTGAGTTTAGCTTGGGCCAGTGACATACAAATCTTTTCGACCGGAGAGATCAAATCCAAACAGACCGAGCCGCAATGATGAACATTGAAGATTCGTAGGTAAGACGTCAAGATGTGACTACATAGATATGAGCCATGGGGTTAGTATGTATGTCATTGAGCGGCATTATACTGCAATACAATAAGCAATACAGTCTCAGCAAAAGAAATTGTGGACCCAGAGTGGTTGGTCTGTGGCAGCGGCTTCAGTTCAATTCTCCACTTCGACTGTCCACATCATGGGTGGGCGTTCTGTGGAAATGTGCCTATGTACAACATGGAAATCACAGGAAACGGGTGGATGTACGGGGGTCTTCTTCTGCCTGAGCCAGGAAAAATGGAGGGCTTCTTCTGTATGATGTAGCTCTTCATGAGGAGCGCACTAAACAGGAGCACGGTGAATTCTGCCGAGGCGAGTGAACACATCTCGTGTTTTTGTATGTTGTATTGTGTAGTGGTGGGAGATGAGAGGATTTGAATTGGGACAGTAAGTACTATTGACTTTGATTGTATACAATTTGTCATTAATAGAGTTGAGTATGTTGGAGATGGTGGATGGCTGTCGACCAATGGAGCGCACTCCAATCAGCTTTCTCAGCTCGAATCCATCGTTTCAAAGCTTCCCTTCATTGCGAACTTAACACAAGTCCCGGCCCTGCTGCGCAGGGCGCCGACCGATCTCTGTGAGACAGAGACCCTCCGGGGGCCTCTCACGAGAGGCTTTGTTGAGCTCGTTTGGATTGTGGTTTAAGGCTTTGAAAATTTCCAGACAAAGAAAAAATAATTCTACCAGCCTTTGCTGTAAAACTACTCGAAAGATTTTGGTGTTGGGAGTCGGATGGGCTGAGAAAATACTCATGCGGATGCTAACTTGCATGGCGGGGCGGCCTCCGGCCAAGCGCACGCGGGACTTGTGCTAAGTTCGATGTGGATGGGAGCTCATTAAGAACTGGCATATATAACGGCCCGGAAGGGATTGTATAGATAGGTGAAAGCACTCAATTCGGGAGTTTGCAGACGACTGGCAGTGTTTACTCGAAGAAAAAAATAAATTCGGCCATCTAATCAAACTGACAAACCAGCATGCTGCAATCGAGTTGACTTCCCTTCGTTTCTGAAGCTGCAAACCCATGAGATCTGGCAAGTTTAGAGCTACAAATTCCCAAACTTTCTTTGGTGGTGAGAGATTGAAATCCAACTCTGATTGCCACTGCCAGTTCCATGGACCATACGGGAGCCGAGCACTGAGCACTGAGGACTTCCCGTGGCCATCTACAGCAGACTACAGGGGCTGTAAATTCTAAATTACAGGGCTAAATCCAATCTTCCCTGCCAAAATTTAGCTTTACAGGCTCCAATTAAGAATCTACAGGGGCTGTAGATCCTACGGGAAGTTCTCCATTGAGTCTGAAGCCCCTAGGCCATGGGAAGTCCTCCAGTCTTCAGAAAAGCTTCGAAATTTAGGATTAGTTCCTGTTTGGCACTGTAATATAGACCAGTGTAATAATGAAAAATTAATGCAACCCAAATGCAAAAACACCAAATCAACTGTCAAAATGATCTTTCCAGTGTTGAGGAAATGGCCCTGGAGTTTGATGTTAGAGTTTTTGGAAATTATATTTTGGTAATTATGGTGTTCAAATATCATTTTGGAAAAAATTGATTTGGAAGGGACCTGTCAAGAATCATAAAATTTAAGTTCAGGTTTCTTGACTTGTCCCTGCCAAATCTTGTGTTTAAGAACCTATGCAGTTTTTTTTCAAAATAATATTTGAACACCATAAATGTCTCTGCGAATATAATTTCCCAGATTACACAGTGTCAGTAGGGGGGTCCAAATCCACAGACCTGTGTCTGTTCATTCATGCAGGCAAGCACTCCTTAATCCTTTTCCACATTGATGATATCAGCGCTGGGTCGGTACACTACACTATGCTATTTGCCAAAAATAGTGTAGTGTAGCAGCTCTTTTTTTTGCCGCCAACACTGTAGTGTTAGAGCTTGGACGCTGCGCTACAGCCATTTGTAGCGGGTTTTTACCGCTAACAAGGGCTGTAGGGCAGTGTAGCAAAGCCCTTTTAGGGTCGCAAGCACATAGCAATAGTGATGGTACAGCTAACAGCTATGGTAAAAACCGTTAGCTGTTGATAATTTTTGCTACAGGTACCACAGCGGCCCAGAGTTGATGATATCATAGTTTCTGGAAACGTAGATAGATGCCTTTGAAACCCTTTTCTTAAATCAACTCCCCAACTCCTCTGCTCACTACCCTGACACTCTTCTAGGTATGGACCTCAAATATGATCTTCATTCAGTCTCTCTCTCAGAAAAAACTAATTGCTAAAATAGACTGCACACTGGAATGTTGTCCTGAAAGTGCTCCAATCTCAGTAGGCATCCTGCTTCATGAATCCACCAATCAAGAAAAATCAGACTTCAAAAAGTTGAAAATCAA
The DNA here is from genome assembly GCA_001624995.1 of Puccinia horiana. Lineage (NCBI taxonomy): Eukaryota > Fungi > Basidiomycota > Pucciniomycetes > Pucciniales > Pucciniaceae > Puccinia > Puccinia horiana. The sequence goes on from LWDY01000012.1 coordinate 934,056, forward strand.
CTACTGAACACACACTGGAAATTGAATACTCAATTAACTGGCATGCAGGAATTGTCCTGACCTTCCCCCTGAAGTGTCTATTCTTTCTGTGTTCAAAAAATTGCCTGGGATTCAACACTGGCAACAAATTATTCATTGCTGGAGATACCTGTCCTGGATAATAGATCTGAAGTTGACTCTGCATCCTAATCTCAATGATGATACCAACACCATTCAACATTATACCATTACCACTTGGGCAGATTAAATAGAAACTCAACTGCCCAGAAGTGGATCTATCTGCGCCTGGAAACCATTTCCAGTCTCCTGGAATAGCAAGAAACAATGGAAAATCACTCTTTCTTCAACTGAAGCCAAACTAAATGCTCTCTCTGAAGGAGTACCACAAAATCAATGGATTAAATTGCTTGTCAAAGAGCTATGGAACAAAACTCTGAAACCAATGGACTTTCATATTAACAATCAAGGACTACACATTAGAAAAATATAAAAACTTTGGATCTAAATCATAGACAAAACATCTGGATATCAAGATGGAATGGCTCTGTGACCTAAAGAAACCCAATGAAATAAACATGAAACTCATCCCCTCTGAAGAAATGATTGCCAATGCATTGACCAAATCTTGTAATCTAGACTCACTCAACAGACTACAGTGTGCAACACGTGTTCTCAACTACACCCTTGGGGGGTGTTCCAAATTTTGGCCAGTTGGAGAAAAAAATCAAAATTTTGAGAAATTTTAGTCAATAATTGATTTATTCTTGTTTTTTATGCACATAATCATGCACTTGTGCTGTTATACTCCATGCAATACACACATAAGACCATACTATGATCTTATAAGTCCATACTATGGTCTTATAAGTCCGTACTATGGTCTTAAAAGTCCATACTATGGTCTTATAAGTCCATACTATGGTCTTATAAGTTCATACTATGGTCTTATAAGTCCATACTATGGTCTTATCAGTCCATACTATGGTCTTATAGGTCCATACTATGGTCTTATAAGACCTTACTATGGTCTTATAAAACCTTACTATGGTCTTATAAGACCTTACTATGGCTTATCAAAGTACATGTTTCGAACCTTGGACTATTAGAGCAGCTCCACCGCGGGTGCTATCTCACCTTTAGCTCACTGAATGACAAAATTGAGCGCCACCCCGGTCACTATCCGGGGGTGTTAGGAGCCTTGGGAGCTCCCATGACACCTCCATTTTTGTAGACATCTTGCCATCTCTCACACTCAGGGCTTGGTGAAACCTGAGTATATCTTTCAGAATAGCTCCCATGCGGTGGAGGCTAAATCAGGCTGCAGCAGCTCAGTAGCTAAAAACAGCAAATGTTTAGCACCTCGGGAGGCTCATTTGGTGGAGTTGCTCTTAGAAATTCAAAGTTTTTTTAGTGCATGTCAGATGATATTTTCGGGAAGCTGACAGTCCAAAGAGTCCAAAAATGTGTGTTTGGAGTTTCATGTGTATACTTGGTCCCCCAACACTCAGCCTGTGTCTTTTTTTTGCAGGTGGGGTGTAGTCAAGAACTGTGTACGCACTGTACAACACAAACAATGCCTTCCGGTAGAAGTTATTTTCTCGTCAAATTGTGGGTGTTGAATCTCCATTGAATCTTGTGACAGTCTACCTGCAGTCAGCTGGAAATCATCTTGACCAATACTTATAACTTACAGGCCTGTTTGGATGTGTGGAGGCTAAAATGTCAACTTTCTAAGATATGTATCGGCCCATGGGCAAATACACTGAATTAGCCAAACTTCTCTTGTATTTGTAGTGGTAGCTCAGACACATTCTGCGACAACTCCTTGACATGTTTGGCTGCATCTCATTTGGGTTGTTTGTTGAGTAGATGAGCACAAAGACCTTTCTGTAGGTCTCTTGATTTCTACTTTATCATCAACCACCTCCTCTCCCTCTTGTCTGTTTCCTTCTTTCATCATTCATACCCATCTTTTTGCGAACTCACCAGCCAACCTAGTCAAACTAGATTAGTTTTTGATAATTCAATTGTTTTGATGTGAGAAGTTGGTAATGGTGGCCTGGATAGAAGTCAATTGAGATTTGTCTGGAACCACACAATTGGTTGATGTTTTTTTTATGTTTGAAAAAAAGGTGATTGTAGTGTAATGAGATACAATATCTGACTTGATATACACCAAAATAGGTGTATCTCATTGAGATGAGGGACCAGATACACAGCGCTGGGTCGCTAAGCTATGCTATTTGCCAAAAATAGCGTAGCATAGCGATTTTTTTTCCGCCACCAGCACTGTGGTACAGCGTTAGCGGTCCTAGGGGCCTCTACGCTGTGCTACAGCCCTTTGTAGCTGATTTTTACCCCTAACAAGGGCTGTAGCGGCGCCAGCGCTTAAACCTCTAACAGCTATGGCAAAAGCCGTTAGCTGTTAGCAATTATTGCTACACTACCCGCTACGGCTAGCGTAGCGACCCACCATTGAGATACAGTATCTCCGATATTTCTGAGATACAGAAGTTTCAGAAAAGGATGGCACACCATCCAGAAACTTCAACCTCCTCAGTTTGCTTCACCACAACAAAATTTATGTGCAATTTGCATAAAGTTTGTCATCTCAATACATACCGATTGGAGACTTTCTCACAGTCCATGCCGGTCCGACCTTTCCTCTCTCCAGCAAGAAGCCATCATGATTCTTGGCAAACAGTTTGGCCATCTCCCCCTCCCCCCTCATCCCCATCCAGATTCACCAGCAGCATTTCCAGCAACCCGGGCCAGCAGCTCTTTTTCTGCCATGTAAATATGATCATGGGCCTCATGATGGCTTCTTGCAGGTGAGACAAAAGGTTGGATCAATTGTGAGAAAGTGCCAACCAGGCTTGTTGAGATGGCAAACTTTATGCATATTGCACAAAGTTTGTAGTGGTGAAGCAAACTGGAGATTCTGGACAGTGAACCATCCTTTTCTGAAACTGCTGTATTGTTGTTGCCCAAACACTCAGTATCTCCTTTTCCAGTATCTTGTCCAACGAGAAACTGTATCTCAAGTGTATCTCAAATTTTGCAAGGGCCCGCAAGATACACTTGAGATACGCTCACACATCCAAACAGGACCTAATCTCCCCTTTTTTCTACCACTTTGCTCCATTGCTTCTGCTCATCCACTTCTTCTATTCTATTTGGAATCCATCTATTCTTTTTATCTCCAACCCCTTACTTCTTCCTTAACCTCTCAATCTCAATTCCCCTTCTAGACTCCTTATACCTTGTTAAATCATTATCCTCCTTTTACAAATCACATTAATAATCTTTCTCCAACATCAATCATCATTGAATCATAAAATCTTCATCTCTAATCTTCCTTACTCTGACCTAATCTTATCTCCTATTCCCTAATTCCTCTCTATCACTTTCTCCATGAATCTAAATTCACTCACATCAATCCTGAATATCTCAATTTGTTGAGAAGATCACATCACCAACTCACCTCATCTCCATCTAATCTCCCTTGTGGGCTAATCTTAACTCTCATTTTTGTTTCCCTAAAATTTCTGTCCAGTGTCTCTTCTTTGTTTTCATAGCTTCTCTATTCTTTTTCTACTCAAATATATATATCAACATCTGGCAGTGGTACTTTTTTCTGTTCTTCTTATTTTCATTTATTCTTGTTTAATTTTTTTTTCTGATGATTTCTTTTTTTCAATCCGATTTGGTATTTACATCAACAAGAATTCTCAAAGTTTTAATATTTGTTGTGAGTAGCCTTTGACTTGAGAGAAACACACCTTGATCAGATTCAATTCTGGACAGTAAGAGAGGAGAGATATGAGTTTAATCCTGCCTCACAGCACAGTTGTGCCACCTTTGGGCTTTGATGGATCTTTTTATTATGGATGGAATTGACAGCCGGGTAAGGATTCATGCATGGAATCAGGAAAAAAAGAGAAGTCACTGTCAGTGGTTTGGTTTCAATGTAATAAAAGTGCATAAAGTACAAAATTACAAGTTTTTAATTTGAGAAATGCTCAAAGGTGCAGATGTTGATGGCGTGTTCAGACACATGATGATGCATGGCAGCTGAAACGAGTTGCATTGGCTTCTTGCTGATATTGAACGGCATGGGTCCCTTGTTTGGTCCTTGAGAATGATCAGAGTAGATTATGGCTGCAGGTTGCAGATTTGTCTAGACAAAATAAATTGAAAATTTTCAGAAATGTCATGAAACTTAAAGGAAGGTGAGTAACAGCCCCTTACCAGTAAACACCAAGACCTCTGCTGGGACAATGAGCATCTCAGCAATGAATCAAAACTTGGCAGCTAAGCTTTTGCAAATGTTAACCGTATTGGTCTTCTTGTGGTTGATTTGAAATTGGAGGTTTTGAACTATATTAATGCAATCTGCTCATACTAATGAGGTAACTATTGCTGTTGTAGAGTTATTTGTTAATTTCATCAAGGAAGAGGCTTGTTTCAAGCAGGACAAGGTCAACCATACATTCTTGGGCCTTGGCTGAGAGTAAGGTTTTTTGGCCACAAGTCTTGTACTCTTCAGTTCCATAGATGAATCATTGAGTTTTCCGGTATAGCTCATTCCATTGATTAAAGGATTGCCTCGAGATTTTGTCCACAAGCGAGCTACGTAAAAAAGATTGGGAGTGGCTTTGAAGTGACATTGGACCTTGGCAGCCTTGGTAGAGGCTTTGTAATTGTGGTAAACCATTGTTAAAGATTGAGTAATGATAAAAATTGAGATCGTAACAGTATGGATGAAAAAAAGACTGGCTGACAAGGAGGGATAAATTAAATGAAGCCTGAGGGGAAGGGATCAGTGGGCATCTGCAAGACAGATATTGGAGGACCTAATGTGAGATCCCTCTCCAGCCTGGAAGAGTGTGCAGGCCTTTCAAGTAAGGCTGTACCCTAGGGCTCAGGCCATCATGTTCCCCAGATCTGAATCTACCCTGGTTAAGGGTGGGCCCCAGACCCCAACCTTTGGGTTATGCCCTGGGGTTAGGGAATCTGGATTGGGCTCAGGTCATGCCCCAAACCTGTCACACAGCGTCTTGTACAAGAGATGGGTGGGCACTATTTGAAGGAAGGAAAGGAAAAGAGATAGCTTCGAATAGAGGACTGACTGTTCAAAGATCTTCTTTGTTTCGAAGAAGAGTTACTTAGGCTCAGAGGGACTTAGAGTAGAACACTGAAAGGGTTTGCAATGAGAAGGCTCAAAGAAGGCAGAATTAAGTCATACTAAAACTATAATCTTATTTTGATGAAGAAAGATGGAAAGCATGAAAGCAGACAGCTTGTATAGTAAATACAAGTGAGGCTACAAAGGTATGACATAGGTTCGAACAAAATGTGAGGTCATAGGGTCAAAGCAGAAGAAATGAAAAGGGAGGTCATAGCCTCTGAGGTCAAGCAACACCAAGGCAAGTCCATGACGGGAGGACCAAGCAAGGGTAAGTGCAATGGGTGCAAGAGTGAGTGAATTGAAGTTCGAAGTTTGAGGACTGTGTGTCGAAGTTTGAAAGTTCAAAGAAGGAATGTGTGAATCTGGAAAAGGAAGTTGAGCGCATGAAGGAGTAATGCCAAAAGTAAAGGAAGACTGGTGAGGGGTTATTGGTCTTGCTTTTGTTCGCATAACTGAAAAGCAAATGTGCTATTGAATCTTTGAAGGTTTGGAAAGTAACTTTGAGAGAGCACTGAAGATTGCTGAGGGTGCATAGGTGATGTCATATGCAACCCAAAAGCTTGAAAGTTGCTGAGGTCGTAAAGCATCCTTGGAAAATGAAAGGAAGATCCAACTTCAAGATCCTGAGTGCTGAGTGTGAAGCTGAGTCTGCCATATGACAGAACCCCGGTGCGTGTAAGAATTGAGGAAATTGGCTAGGAAATCAGCCTTGTTTAGCTAATTTCCTCAACTTTTTTCTTTTTTCTTCCTCATCAGCGCCATCTCCTGTTTCACTTGATGGGATAGGGGTCCCTGGAGGGTCTGATTTGTTTTTTTTTGTGCTTCTTTTTGGTGTAGGTAGGGGGTTGGGCTGCCCTCCGACTCGGAATCTCAACTTTTCCTTTTTCACACCCCGGGGCTTCAGGGCATATCCCAGTAGACCGGGGTCTGTGCTTTGGGATGGCCCTCATGCCCGTCCCAAACCCGGGGTCCCACCCTTAACCCTGGGTGGTCTCAAGAATTTTTTCTCTGAGGCCGGCCAAGGGTAGAAAGGGTGTATAACTTTGTATACACGTCTCAGACCACAGAGCAAGTGCCAGAGCCCTCCTCCAGCTCCTTCCGGAACCAACAGGGTCATTATTCTCTCAACAGAGTATCTGGCTTAGCCGCTAGCTATTTTTTGACCCTATCTAATGTATGTATAAGGGCCTGTTCACTTTATTTCCTTGGGTTATGTAAGGCCAATTCATCCCATCACACCAAGCATGGACCTTGATCATGAATGCTTTAAACATCCCAGACCTGGCCTGTGAACCACAAGAAGCTGTATTCCCAATCCATATACAGGTTTGAAACCAAAAGGGAAAAAATCCCAACAGATTTGAACCAACATATGCAAGCATTTTGGGATTTGCTGTATACATGAAAAAAATTGCTAGGATGTAAAGATGTCAAAAAAACCTTTTTTTTCTTTTTTTTTACAATGATGATTAAATGACTGAGATGAAGATGAATTCAATCAATCAAATCAAATCAAAAGAATGACTATATGGCGACTAATTTCCCAAGTTTGGCCTGAGAGATTGTGGCTTGAGGCCGCATTGAAGTCAATTTTTCAATCAAATGATCAATCCTGCCGAACTAGGCAGCTTGAAAGGATGCCACAAAATGGGCCCTAATAGGCCTTGATGCTGCCCTTACTCTCATTGGCCTACCAATATTTCTATCCCTTCCTTGCCATCAAAGCAAGAGAAATTCAACAATTGCTGTGGGAAGCTCCCCACACCAAAAGCTGTAGTTCTGCTTTGTACATGATTTCTGGGCTGGAAAAGTACCAAGTTTCAATTGTATTTTAAAAGGTGATGGAGGGGGGTGGGAGATCTCTTTTGGACCTGTGAGTAGGCATCATTGAGGCCTTTCCAATGGTCCAAAAGGCTGCCCAAAAATGCCGGAGGAAGACTATATAGCCTGAAGGGGGAGGCAAGTTTGCCCCAGCCAAACTTGGTTCAGGCTCAGCTCTCAGGCCAAACTTGGGACATTAGTTGCAAGCCCCTCCTTCAGAGGCTCGCTTTGCGAGTTGGGCCCACACCAGCCCTCCAATTGAGGGGCTGGTGTTATACCTGCACGGGGGAGTGCAGATGCCCGCTACAACAGTGTAGTTGGGTGGTACCTTTTCTCCCTCCCCTGGGGTTTACAGGTTATGAGCCCAGCATTGCCACTGCCTCGTGTTCAATTCCCATTGCCTATATCTCGCTCAATGTCACTCCTCACATATCACAGCATAACTAAATAGCAACTCAACCATATTATTGATTATTGATTTAGGAGTGTGGCTGCCTTAAAATAGTTCTCCGGCTCATGGGTACCTTAAACCTCATCATATAAAACCATAGTATTGTCTTTAAGAACATAGTATTAGTTAAAGTAGCCAGTATGTGTGAAAGTTGACAGTTAACAAGTCTGTTGGGGAGTAACACTAGTACATTGTATGTAGTTTCTCACCAGTCCATTGGGTGTCCAATCCACCGGAATCTTTACTGGGGACTGTTCACATGGATCTCTGTGGCCCCATCAATCCTCAAACTCCTTCGAAATCTCAATTCTTTCTAGTGATTATTGATGGAAAATCTTGTTTTAGATTTGTACGTTTTCTCGCTAACAAATCTGAAACATTCAACTCTGTTGTTGAAGTTTTTAATTTAATGGAAACTCAGACAGGACAGAAGATCAAACAAGTTGTGTCCGACAACGGTGGTGAATTCGTAAACCATAAATTCGATGAGTTCTTTTCAAAGAAGGGAATTCAAGCAGCGCTGGGTCCCTACGCTACGCTATTACGGGCAAAATAGCGTAGCGTAGCGGCCCTAATTTTTTGTCGCCGACGCTGTAGCGGCTATTAACCGCTAACAATGGCTGTAGCGCAGCGTAGCGGCGCCCTTTTAGGGGCGCCAGCGCGTAGCGATAGCGATTGAACCGCTAACAGCTACGGCAAAAGCCGTTAGCTGTTAGCGATTATTGCTACGCTGCGCTACGCTACCCGCTACGGGTAGCGTAGCGACCCACCGTTGATTCAAGCCATCTGATCAGCCCCTTATTCGCCACAACAAAATCCTTTTGCGGAGAGGAGTAACCGGGTAATCATCGAAAAGACTTGATGTTTACTGAAAACCTGATAACAGTTAGTTTTGGTTAGAGTAGCTGATAAGTCTAACATTACGCTACACTAACACTCCTGTTAGTGTAGCTGGCCCACCGTTGGTAGCAGTCTGTTAGTTGGCGGATCTAAATATGAATATGAGCGCTTAAACAACAAGGTCTGGAGTGATGGGGATACTCTTTACATGAAATTGAAGATCATATGAGCAGCTCCATTATGGCTGAAAGGCGGGTCCTTTTGGACCCGGTGAGGGGGTGAATGAGTAAGGCAAAGTTTTTGACCACCAAAAATCGGAATTTGGGATTCAGGATCCAAGCCAAAAAAGCTGTTTAACTGCCAAGTCCCTCCCTGCGGTCGGCACTAGGCAATGTGAGGTCACTCATATGCCAGCACAAGCCGTGCACAGCAGGGAGATAGGACTTGTGTTGTCAACCTCCCCCCCCCTAATCGGTCTGTAGAAGATCAATTTCATACGCATGAATTAAATAAACAAAAATCTGCCAAAAAAAACGAATATCCCCCTTCCCTCCCCCTCCACAACCCCTACAAAAAAAAAACAGAAATGCCAAAATGCTTCTCAAAAAAAAGCAAAAAAAAAGCTCAGTTAAAAAAATGCTCAAAAAAAGCTAACGAGAAAGAATAAATAAATGAAATAAATGAGAATGAAAGGAATCCATAAGGAAGGCTGAACAAAAAAAGGAAAGAAAAGAACGACAGAAGAATGAGAGAGATATCAAGTGTGGTGTCGATTGAAAGCAAAAAAAAGGGAAAGAAAGTAGCAACATTATCGAACGAGAGAAGGATCAACAAAAACCGAAAAGAGAGAGAGAGAAGAGAAAAAAAGTGTTAACAGAGAGAAAGAAGAACGAACGAATCCACAAAAAAAAGGGAAAAAAAAAAAAAATCAAGTGACCTCATGATGTAAAGAGAGAGAAGAGAAAAGAAAGAACGGGTCGTCAGGGTTTTCGAACGTAGGACTGTTAGGAACAGGAGTAAGATTGGGTTGGTTTGAAGAACGAGGAAGATCATCCAAGCCATGAATCACTTCTTGATCATCATCGTCATTCTCGTCACCGTCTTCGATGTTTTGATCGCCAGTAGAAAGGTGAGAATGATGGAAAGGATGGGGCCCATCATCTCTCCATTCTTCGTCTTTAGACTCTGAACCACCATCCATCCCTTCCTCTTCTTCTTCTTTTTCTTCTCGTACGACTGAGTTTAATTCGGTCTTTGGAGAATACTCTGACCCTTGATGTTGTTGTTGAAACGAGCTATGTGAGATAGGCGAGATCACAAATTCGCCGGTCGAGGATGGACTCCTGATCTTCTTCCATGAACCATTACTACTACCACCCGATCCAGGCGGGACTTCTGGATCACCTCCTGCCTGTAAGCCGCTACTAAGCTTAGATGAACTCCTGGCTTTCTTCACTGACACTTGTCCTATAACACCGTTCAATTGATTCTTGCTATATCTTGCATTGAGTAATCGGGAACTGGAAGTAGAGATCGCTGACGATGGTGCTGATCGGGTCGGCGGTGAAGGAGTTGATTTTAAGGCTTGAGATTCGAGATCTAACGAGTTTGATTCTCTCATATTTCTGAAGCTGTTCAAAACGGGACAAAAATATCAAAATGTCAGAAATTCATCGGTAATTCAAGAGAGAGAGAGGAAATGACTGAACTTGGAAGCGTCCATTGCGTTCGATGGAGGTGGGATGATAGGTGGTTTACAGTTTCGGAGTAAGCCCCAGGAAATTGAAGCGAACCATTTATGATGTTTTACTTCGGATGCACCGGTTTGAGATCCAAGACGAAGGAGTTCGTCCTTTATCAGAAGTTTCCTTACGATTGATTTGCCGAGGTTAGAGACGACGGGATGATCAGAGAAGAAGACCTCCCTTTTGAGTACGTTGGCAAAGGTTGTCTGACGATCGGCACCCTTGAAAGGCGTGTAACCGTAAATCATTTCATAGACTAATATCCCAACCGTCCACCAGTCTACCGCCGATGAATGTCCATTTCCATGAATCACTTCGGGGGCTATGTACTCCTCCGTACCCACAAATGAGTTGGTCCGGAAATCAGCTATACACGATCGGGTGTCAATCAATGGCACACCATCCGGAGTAATCATTTTCACACCCGCAGGAGCCCCTCCAACCTCTGATTGCTTCGAGAGATCAAAATCAGCTATAAAACAAAATTTTCGTGTCAAAAATGAATCAGTACTTTGATGGTCACTATGCATCTAACCATCCATGCTTACACAACATGATGTGCCCAGATTGATGTAACAGGATATCTAAAGAAATCGAAAACGACGCGATTTAGCCAGAAAGTAGTTTCTTCTGGTGGAAAGGAAGAGAAAACATACTCTCTGGTTTTAAATCGCGATAGATATATCCATGTAGATGTAAATATTCGAGGGCAGAGATCACTTCGGCGGCATAAAATCGAGCGTCGCCTTCAGGTAAACGTTTATCGGGTCTGGTTTGCAAGGTTCTAAACTGTTGTGCCAACAACCGATTGATTAATCTTATTATTTAATGAGGAGAAAGCGAGATGTGTAGCTCACGAATTCGCCTCCCATACAATATTCCATACAGAAATATAAATAATCTTCAGATTGAAAGGAGTGATAGAGAGTGACGATAAACGGATGATTGGAGGCGGCAAGGATACCCTATGTAACGATGAGCAAAGTCAGTTATTTTTTCTTTCTTTTTTGACACAAGAAATGACCAAGACAAGACAGACCTGTTCGGCAAGGGCACGTTTAATCTTGTTACGTTGTATCATCTCCTTCTTGTTCAGAACTTTCATGGCATATAGCCGTTCTGGATGAGGATGACGTTGAGGAGTGTTGGGGATCAGATTACCAAATTCATCGGTTTGGTCCTTAGTCTTTGGTTTCTCCCTAACCAGATAGACTTTACCGACGTCACCCTTTCCGAGTAATCTGATCTTCTCGAACGATTGAGGACCGACTTGAGATTTGGAGACCTTGATCGAATTTGAACTGTAACTCCTTTGACTTTCGAGTGGTGATCCACCACCACCACCAGACCCAAGATGATGATTGCTTTGATGCTGTTGTTTGAAGGAATGATTGGAAAAGGGAGATTTTAAGCCGGTGGTGGGTGTAGATTGATTGGAAGAGAGTAACTTGTATGAGTGTGAGTTGGTACGTGAGTTAAGTGGGGAGATGCCGAGGTTGGAGATAGTCTTTGAAGATTTGCGAGAGAGTCTGTTGGAGTAAGATGGGTTGGAGTAAGAGAGTGGAGTGGGTGGAATGAAAGTTCCGTCTGCATTTTGACCGAATCCAGTGGCATGGGCCGGAAGAGGGGGGACCGGGGGAGGGGTGGACATGCTCGAGTTGAGATTATGTTTGTCAGTGTTACCGAGACCGGCAAGGATCCAGGCTTTGGTGTTGGGAGCTGAGCTGACTCTCCTCAACCATCTCACGGGGGCACTAGAGGTGGATGAAATAGGGTTGGAGGTGTTGATAGGATCTTGGGGAGTAGGATTGGAGGCAGGATGTAAATCGACGAGCTGATCCTTATGATGGGATTGGATTTGAGTTTGATTTGAGGTTGGTTGGAGACAGACGGTGGACTGAATAGCGAAAGAGGGCTGAGATTGTATGCTGAATGGATCGTTAGACTGAAGGATGTGTGCGGAGATTTTCTTTGAGCGTAGGATGGAAGTGCGAGCAGTTCTTGGGGCGGATGAGTTGGAATGATCAGCGAGTTTGGAGAGAGAGTTGGAGTTGAATTGAGAAGACTTGAAGGTTTTGTGAGAACATTTGTGATTGAGAGTGTTTGGAGAAGTAGAGCTTGGAGTGAGAGAAGGGCTGAGTAGGGAGGGATTGGTGAGGTTGAGTGAGTGAGTTTTAGATAGTGGCTGGATGTTCAAGTTGGTGGTGGATGGATGGTCGGGTTGGATGGGTGGTAGTGAGAGTGTCTTGTGTAGAAGATGGAGTTGGATGGAAGGGTTGACATTGTCTGGCTGAGTAGTCGGATCGGGTAAGGTTGAGAGAGATGAGGAGGCAGAGTAGGGTGCTGGTGGTGGTGGTGGTGGTGGTGGTGGTTCAGGTGGAGGTTCAGAAGGAGGTGGGTTTGTTCTTGAGGAAGTTGTTGAGCGTCTGATTCGAGTGATGAATGTTTTGAGTGAGGCTGTTTGGAGTTCAGTCAGTTTACTTCGGCTGTAAGAAGAGGAGAAAGTAGAACTCACCTTTTTTGTGGATGGTTTGGCTGTTGACCATTTTAAAAATAATAAAATCAAAACCAAAAATACTCGAATCGAGGATTCCGACGAAAGCGAGTGAAAAGAAGAACACCCAGACCCATTTGCAAAGTAAATGACGTTCGCTGGTTGGCGCGACAGACGAGCAGTACACTGCAACAACCAAGTCCATAGCAGTTGTACTCTGACCACCCAAATCACAACACCACATGGATGCCACTCTAACTCACTACTCAACTGGTTTTGATTAATTGAAAACATAAGACCAGTTTGAAAAAAGACAGAAATGGAATCCACTAAACCATTTTACGATTCACATCAAAAAACATAGGAAAGAAAGTGTGGCACATGATCAGGAGAATTACCCTGACAAAAAAACAATGGAGGTTTCTGGATTTTCGTTTTCAGAATATCATCATCAGACCATAACTCTAGGAGTTGGATCAACCATCTAAGACAAAAAATGCGTTCTCCTGAAAGAATCAAATTCACAATCATAATAAAAGGATGAAATTATTCCAAATCAGAATGGGATACCTCAAGTTGTGATCACATCTTCAAGAGCAAAGAAACATATGTAATTAGATAGCCAGGATCAAACTTCTCCAAATCCTGCAATTATCTGATTTTTGTCAAAATATGTACACAATTTTCAAACCAGTGGCCATGAAAATCTCAAAGTATAACTTTCATGTCTTTTTTTTTCTACATAGACCAATCAAGTATCAAGTTTTTTATTTTGAAAAAAAAAAAAAAATTTAATGGTCCAAAAAAAAATCTTATGGCCTGACCCTTTTTTTCATGTAAATCATTCTGTCTTCTTGCATAAGAATCCTTCTTCTCTTCTTCACAAAATCTCACCTTGACACCATTATAAAATTCTTCTATCCCAATTTAAATGATGTATTGTTTTCATTAATTAACTCAACTATTAATGCTATTTAATGTTTCATCACCAGAATCATGCCTTCTAAAGAAAGGAAGACAATACACCACCAACACTGGTGCGTCTCTTGCTATACAACCAACACCACAAAGTACAAAGGGGCCTTTGTACCTCAGCATGTTGCTTGTATAGCAAGCGACACATAACTTTTCATGGTGATAAAGTGGCTACAAGAGCCCACTCCCAATTGGAAATCAAAGGCCCCAGAAAACCCAGGAAACATAAGTTTACAAAATAGAACTAGAGGAACCAATCCTTCTGATCAAAATACCACTCCAAAGAAATCCTCCAGCCTGAAAAAATAAGACTACCTTAGCTTCATTGACCAGCTTAGAATCAAAAGCATCTTGCAACTCTGGGAAGGAACCTGCAGTCAGAAGAACAGTCAAAGCTACTATCAACACTGGGCCAGCTACACTACCCGTAGTGGTAGCATAGTGTAATTTTGCTACAGCTAACGGTTTTCCATTGGCCATTAGCAAATTTGGTGCTATCACTACGCGGCCGGCCTCAAAAAAGCAAATTTTTTGCTGTGCTACAGCGCTTTTTAGCGCAAAAAACACACTAAAAGTGTGTAAAAGCAGTGTAGCCGCACTACCAGACTGATAACGCTACAGCTTTTTTGGGCTGGTAACAGGGCCGCTACTGTAAGAGTTGTGTCTCTTCACTGCTCTTAGTCGGCGCAGAGGAACAGAAAAGGAGTTCTAGAACCAAAGGGGGATCTTTTATTTCAATCTAGATGGGAGAGAGAGGATATCTCCATAAGTACAACTAAGCCAATCAGAAGGAAGAATATGAAAGGGTGGAGGTACTTACCTAGATGGGAGAGAGAGGGTATCTCCATAAGTACAACTAAGCCAATCAGAAGGAAGAATATGAAAGGGTGGAGGTACTTACCTAGATGGGAGAGAGAGGATCTCTGCCATCTAGGTAAAGAAGGAAGGCTAGACTAAATACAGGTTGAGCTTATGTAATTGTGTGGCACGCCTTGTGAACCCCAATAAGGGTTGGAGGTTTACAGCTACGCTGTGCTTTTTTCCAAAAAAGTGCAGGGTAGCTTAGCGGCCCACCATTGCTACTATCAATTGCTTTAAGATGATGCACTATTATTGAACTCCTTAAAGATTGAATTAACCTCTAGGCAAATGAAATATCTAGTACTCAATAGCCTCAAAGAAAGTATAAATTGAGAGCAAAGAGAAAGGAAAGGAAACTTGGGCCTGATATATTCTGAATCCCCAAGAAAAAGGGGTTTTGTGGAGTTATTGCTTTACTAGAGGCCAGGGCGGCTGCACCACCACACTCTCAGGTTTCAGCCGGCTGCCCAGGCAACTTGAAACCCCCAATAACTGGATAGGTTATTTTTGCCTCATCCTCACAGTGATCAGTTGTGGCCACTTCCAGCAATCTGAAATGGGAGCCTACCATGACCTGGATAGGTGTATGTACATTGTCTCAACCTCAATTTCACCTGAGCCCACTTACTTGAACTGGTGCAAGATGGTGGATGTTTCATGATCAAGCTTTAAATTCTCATAGATCAAGCACATCTTTTTCCAGGCACTTTGAAATTCAAAGTCAGGGAGATAAGGCCATGATTTTGATCCTCTCTAAGCTGGATTGACTGGCTGGCCTGTCATGAAAGGTTTTTTCAGTTATCCCTTACATGCTTTGGTTTTATTCCTTTTCTCTCTTGGTCTGTTTAATTTATTCTCTTGTTCACTTCATACATGCCTGAATTGCTGTGCCATTTTAGATTCACCATTGACCAATTTTGTTCTACAGGTCAGATTTCACAATCATTCCCCTTTTCCTTTCTTATGTTCTTGAATTTGGTTTTCAAAAATGCCCTTTATTTTCCTCCAATTCACTCCTAAGATTCCATGTAGCTTGATTTAACAACTCAGTTTCATGCCTTTCCACCTAGTATCATCAGCTCCTAGCACACAGTATCCCTCATGTCATTCTCGACCACCAAGTTCTCAGTTGCTCTTTAGGTCTTCTCCCCATCAACTATCATGATTGGAGGGGAGAGAGACTCTCCTCTTTTGTCTGGAACCAGTCGGTCCTGATAGAGACTCTCCTCTTCCCTCTGGGACCTGTCGGTCCTGGAGGGAAGGGGAGAGAGACTCTCCCCAACCTGTCGGTCCTGGAGGGAAGGGAAGAGAAACTCTCCTCTTCCCTCTTGGACCCGTCGGTCTTGGAGGGGAGGGGATAATGCTGCTGCTGCATTAGTGGGACTGGTGGTGGTTCAAGTGGAAGTGGAAGGGGTGGTAGTGGTGTAGGAACATGAGGTACATCACCCTTACCGGTGAAGCTCCTTCGTCGGCTAGGGTAATGGCTTACCCAGACCTCCGTCACCTATGAGGCTTGGCTGGGTAGGGAATTACCCTAGCCAACAAGGAGACCTCATTGGTATGGGTAAGGCATCACCCTAGCTGATGAGGAAGCCTCATCGGTTTGAGTACAGCTTTACCCTGACCGATGAGAGTTCCTCATCGGTCACGATGCTGGGTGAAGCCTTGCTGGTTGGGGGAAGGCTTCACCCTGACTGATGTGGCTTCCTCATCAGTCAGGGTAAGGCATCACCCTGACCAATGAGGCTTCCTCATTGGCCAGGGAAATGCATCACCCAGACCAAAGAGGCTACATTGTCTGGTTAATACCTTATTACCCTGACCAATGAGGAAGCCTCACAGGTCAGGGGAAGGCATGACCCTGACCAATGAGGAAACCTCATTTCCTAGGCTCAGACCAGTTTGGTGAGGTTTCGTCATTGGTCAGAGTGAGAATTGACCCTCTCAGACCAGTTTGGTGAGGTTTCGTCATTGGTCAGAGTGAGAATTGACCCTGACTAATGAGGAAACCTCATTGGTTTAGGTACAGCCTTACCCTGACCAATGAGGAAGCCTCATTGGTCAGGGTAAGCCTTTACCCCGACCAATGGGGCTTCCTCATCAGTCAGGGTCAAGTCTCACTCTGACCAATGAGGAACCCTTATCGTCCAACACCACCAAGCATCGTGGTGTATAAATAGAGGGATGATTGCAGCTATGAAAGTATGCTGCCCCCCATAACTGTTGCTTGTCGCGCAGGGGGGGCAGCATCCGTTGAACCTCCTCTCCTCTTGCACAAGCGGGGAGTTGAGCACCACAAGGGGAGGGGTAAAAACCGTGAAACTGTAGTTTTATTATACTTTGATCATTGACTTGATAGTGGATGGCCCTGCAGAGTAAGATGAAGGTGTGACTCTGTGAGGAATTGGTACCAGACCCAGAAGAGGTAGACTGATCTTGAAAGAAACTTAGTCTGATCAGAAGGGTCCAATGATGTGCCATATGGCAGCAGCGTTGGGTCACTACACTATTTTCCAAAAATAGTGTAGTTTAGCAACTTTTTTTTCTCCGCCAGCGCTGTAGCGGTCCTAGGGGCCGCTATGCTGCAATACAGCCCTTTGTAGCTGGTTTTTACTGCTGACAAGGGCTGTAGCGCAGCTTAAGGATGCCCTTTTAGGGGCGCCAGCATGTAGTGATAGCGCTTGAACCACTAACAGCTACCACAAAAGCTGTTAGCTGTTAGTGATTATTGCTACGCTGCACTACACTACCCACTACGGGTAGTGTAGCAACCCACCATTGATACCAGGCACTTGAATGAGACAAAGGAGATGTTGACAGATCCAGGTGAAAAACTGGAGTACTGGATATATTTTTGCTTTCAATGAGGCAGAGCTACTCTGGCTGACAAGAGGTCTGGAATGATTAGTTCTGGATTTTCAAACCTTGTGTTGACCATGAAATGATGAATTCAGTGAATTCAGTTGATTTAGGCTTCTCCACTGGTGAGGCAGAGAAGAGAGTTCCTGGTGAGGCAATATTTTGGAGAGGTTAAGTTAAGCCTAAAAGAACAAACTAAGAAAGCTTAAAAGGCCCAGCTGATGACAGCCAGGGCTCATAACTTGTAGTAGCAAGTACCAGAATGAGATGGAAACTCTACCAAGTGGGAAAGAAAATTTGGATTTCCAGACTTTATATATGCTGAAAAATCTAAACACATCCTTGGTTGGATGACTAAACCTTAATATACAACACCCAGGACCCTGGAACTTCACTGTTTCAGCCTTTTCTTCACATTTGTACATACAGTGACCAACACCAAATATTCATAGTGTAAAATGCTCATAGCAAAACAAAACAAAATCAAATGGCTCCTGTTCAAATCAAGAATGCAATTAGTGAGGTTATTGACCCTTAAAAATCACGCAATTTCTTTTCAAGTTTTAAATGCTTTTATTGCTTCTGTTCTGAACACCAGGTAATTTGTGGGCCATTTTTATCCCCACTCACACTGACTAGTGTTGTTCATCCTTCACATTGTCTCTTATGCAAAAAATAGAAGAGCACGAGAAAAAAAAATTAAGTATGTATGTATGTACAATATAAAGATACCCCCTATTGAACAGGAGTAATGCCAGCATGGCAATCCAGCTTGGGTGAAGCCAAGCCTGGCTTGGGCCAGGCACACCCAAGCTTTGGAGTATGTCAGGCAAGGATTGGTGGAGACTCTGAGTGCATTTGTCAAGAGAAATAGTACTTGCACTGTATGTATGTACACCAGCATTCATAACACATAGCTCATGTTTGTCATGTGGCAAAAACCAAGTATACTGGCTTGTTTGAGAAAAGTACTTGTTGTGCTTCACAGCCTCCTCCATAATCCAAAGCAATAAATCTTGGTATATTGGTTTTTGATTGATATAAGTTTGAAGTTAGTTGGGTGAGGTTGTGTAGTTTAAGTTGGGTGAGGTTGTGTATGTAGGTCAGTGTGTTTTCATTAATTGTGTAGTTTCAGCTGAGTGAGGTGTGTTTTGATACAAGTTGGGTACAATGTACTTTGGTGGTGTAGAGTGAGGTGTGTTTTGATTTGATTGTGTAGTTCAAGTTGATTGAAGTGTGTTTTGATTATGTAGTTCAAGTTAGGTGAGGTGTGTTTTTATTAATGTTGGGTGAGGTGTGTTTTGATTGTGTAATTCAAGTTGGGTGAGGTGCAGTGTTTTGTGTGTGATGTTGGGTGAGGTGCGTTTGAAGTTGAGTGAGGTGTGTTTTGATTGAGGTGTGGTGTGTTGTGTTTTGATTGAGGTGTGGTATGTTGTGTTGTATTTTGATTGAGGTGTGTTGTGTTGTATTTTGATTGAGGTGTGTTGTGTTTTGATTGAGCTGTGTTGTGTTTTGATTGAGGTGTGGTGTGTAGTTGAGGTGTTGTGTTTGAAGTTGGGTGAGGTGTGTGTTTTGTATGGCAAGTTGGGTGAGGTGCGTTTGAGGTTGGTGAGGTGTGTTGAGAGCATCAGCAATGGTCGGGTTAAATCACAAGGTTAAGGCAACTTGACCCGACCTAGCAAAAATGGCATCCACATTGGATGCGGGTTAAGCCCGGGTCAACAAAGAAAAAGTTTGATTTCAGGTTAGAGGCCATCAAATCTAGTGGCTGCAAACCCAAGGTTAAGCAAGGTTTTGCATATGCATCTTGTGAATTTGGCCTGCTCACCCGCTAGTTTTGGGGGGATGAACAGAGGAACACCAATTAAACCTGTCAACCAATAGGGGGTTTCAAACCTGCCCCAGGAGGTCGCACAGGTTAGACTTTCCAGGAACAAAGTTGCCCCCCAAAATTTTTCCTGCGCAGCCTCAAGTTTGAGAGCCCCGGTTAACTGGAGATGAATTTGAGGCTTCCAGGTGGGGCCGCAGGAAAGCGGATATGAGTTTAATTCAAGGAATTAAACACAACTTACGGGGTCCCGGCTGCTTTTCTGAGCCCTTGGAGCAAAAAAAAGACCCCAGAAACATGTAACAAATTGGGGATGAGTTGCCGTCGTTGACCAATAAGCTTCTGAGTTTACCCAGTCTCAGAGCCTCCTAAGCACGTGGAACATCTCCAGTTGACAACAGGTGGAATAACGAGGTCCTCCAGAGCCAATCACAACTACTCGACAACTTCTATCCCAAATCATCCTTTCTAGCGTGCTGTGGCAAATTGGGCCATGTGGTCAATTTTTTTTGAACTCATAATATCAGCAAACAAAGAAACAACATCATCAATCAAAGAAAAACAGAAGCCATGGTCTGCACATCTTTGAGGAAGCTCATGACAACTACTCTTGTGGACTCAATCAATAAGGACTTGGTGAAGCTGGTTGTGGAATTAGCCTTACATGATGATTTTGAAATGGATGATGATTTTGAAATGACTTTGATGGAAGTAGAAGATAAAGCTCAAGCCCTCCTAGCTATCCATCTTCAAAGATATCTTAATCTGTTGAGGTGTCTGTTAGTGTGCTATCATGATGTATCGCTCCTCTGATGAGTTGACCCATATGCACTACCACCCAACTACCCTGGCATCCACAAGTGTCTGTAGCCTAGTTGGTAAAGGCAGCACTCTAGTATGTGTCTCAGCATTGCTGAGGTCATGGGTTTTAATCCCATCAGACACATCCTACTTTTCACAGTCTCTACAGGTTATGAGCCCAGAAGCTACCTGAGCGTTTTTTGCTTACATAAAAGACTGGGGTAAGATGTGAATGCTTACATGTAGGGCCATCACCCCCTATAAGACTACAATCAGATCACGGGTTCAATCCCCACTTTGATCATACTTCCTTGGGTCTAATCCCCACTATCTTGGGTTCAATTCACACTCTACCTAGGTCTCTAAATGACCTCCACATCATGTAGCCAGGGGGGGGGGGGGTTGAGGTGTCTGTTAGTGTGCTATCATGATGGCACACTAACAGCCACCTCAACATAATCCTTGTGCTTGAATTGAGAAAGCTCCACCAATCAATGAATTCTTGTTAAACCTCCTGGATGATAAGTTCTTTACCCAAGAGTTTTGAATGCCACGAGCTTCATTCTTGAAGCTATGTGATCTAGTCTCCAGCAACAATGTGTTCAAAAACAATTCAAACAATTCTCAGTGTCCAGTCACCGAGCAAATGATGGTCACTTTGAAGAGGCTTGGCTGTTTTGGGAATGCTAGCTATTTTTTTCAAATTGGAGAGGGGACAGTGTAGCTTTATACAAATGGCTGTCTCATGGCAATCCTTGGCTTGCAAGAACAATTCCTCACTTGGCCAAATGCAGAAACACGTCAGGAGATTCAAGATGAATTCAAATCAGCTGGCTTTGATGGTTGTGTTGGTGTCATTGATGGAACTCTGATCATCCTGCAAGACTGACCTGAAAAGGATGGACCAGACTACTATAATCGAAAAGGTTCTTATGGGATTACTACTCTGCTGATCTGTGCCAAGAACAAGAAGATCCAATATGTCTACACTGGATGGTCTGGATGCTCTCATGACCAGCAACTGATGTCTAATTCTTGGTAAGTTCTTGGTTGTTGTCAGCTGCTTTGCCTGATAACTTGCATATGTATTGACATCTGAGTATAGGCTTGTGCAGTGCTTCACAATTTATTGGTTCAAGGTGGTGAAGAGGATACTGACATTGGTGAAGATGAAGATAAACAAGAGTCATTACAAGAGGCTGAACCTTTGCATTCTGGAACTGTAGCTGGTTTAAAAAAGTGGGCAGATGTGATGGAACTGGCTTTGTAATTTAGAGAGAAGGAAACTTGAAAGCTCCAAGAGAAATGAAAGTCAACTAGTTACTACATTCATATATCACTATCAGGGTCTGGAAACATTTTGGTGCCAAAAGCCCTGCTCTCCTCTAGTGTTTGCAGTACCAATGGATCCTCAATGTTGTTATTTAAATCTTGTGCAATCAGCCCGAGCGCTGTTTCAGGAATCAATACTTTCCGAACCAGATAGTCAGCAGACAGAGGCTGGGCTAAAAAGTTAGTGTGATTGATGGTTGATGAGCTGAGGAAATGGTGATTAAGGGTTCGGTATATCACCTCAAAACCTTGCACCCCATAGCTGAGAGGTAACAAACTGTAAATCAGAGTTGAGATAGACATGTGCATGATAATATGAGGCCAAGAGAGAAATTACTAGCCAGGATGCTCAATCTCGAACGTGCCTATATTGTAAAAAACACCTCTTGATTTTTGCGGCCCCAACAAATGCCAGGTAGTGATCACACTATCCAGAAATCTTGATGGCACAGTGCGGTCCATAATGGACCAGAGCCGCTCTATTAAGCTAACAACTCGACTGCAATTGAACACATCAACAAAATAGTGTTCAAGCTGATTGCTTTTTGGGTCCAAAGATAATGAACATACATACCCAGGGAGATTGTGAAAGTTGATATGGCTTGGCCAGAGGGTATCATTGTTCTTTCCGTGTGATGCCTGCAATGGTGGGCCGCTATGCTAAACTACACTAAATGACAAATAATGGCTAGCGTAGCGGCTTTTTTTTTCATGGGATTTCATGTAGCGTTAGTTGGAACTACAGTCAGCTAAGCTAACACCTAGCATAGCAGCAAACTTTCTTCCAATTAATTTTTTATTGTGAGTTTTGAATAATCACCGCTACAGTATTTGGTAGCATAGTTTTTTTAAAACTAACAGTAATCTGGGTCCTGTGTAGCGTATTTCAAATCATGCTAACAAGTAGCGTAGTTTGTCATCAGTTAAAATACTCAGCGTAACTCCACCAGTGGTGAGCTGTGCTAACTTGCTAGAGTGCTATGCTACACTAGCTCAGTACACTACACTACATTAGTGCCACAGGTTACACTTGGCAAGCACACCAAAGGCTTTGTGGTTTGTTCAGACTGGGGATTGAACTCAGGCTCTCACCCAAAAAGGCTTGCCTGGGCCAGTGGTAGTGATATACCACATCAACTAGCGCCACACTGATCCATGTCTTGGAAGTATAGGTCAGACCACCATGACCAAACAACCTGGCTTCTCACATAAGTGGCCTTAAATACATAAAAATCATTCTCCATTGCTTGACAATTTGCTTCAAACACTTTGAAATCATTGGTGGTTACTGGAGGACTTCCTGTAGGATTTACAGGCCCTGTAAATTCTAAATTACAGGTCTAAAACCAAAATCTAAATTACAGACACTTTTTGATATCCACCCAGCCATTTCAAACATACAAATCCAACTGCAATGCCTCCTAAGTTGAGCTCGACCACCAAATCCCAATCAACTCAAGATGGGAATTCCACAAATAAAAATCGGTGTCATGGACAAGCTTGAGGATCTCAAGGATATTCCGTGCAAGACTGCATTGCCCTCTTGGACGCCGTGGACCAGGTTTACCCAATAGGCGGCCAGAAGTGGAATTGAGTCCAAGAAATCTATAATGATTATGCCCAAAAGAATGATTGAGCCACTCAAGCTCAAATTCCAAGCCTTAGCAGGTACCATCAAATCAACTGGCGATCCACATTTTCCCCAGTACATCTGAGATGCCAAGTGAGTTACGAATGAGATCAACAATTGGACCCATTTATTGGCTACTGAGGATGAGAGTGACAATGAAGAGTATGTGCTACATATGATCCCTTTGAATTCCTGGTCTAACTAACAACAAAAAAAATATAGAAATGGAGCTGGAGCTCTGGTTGGTTCCATGCCACCCTTCAGCAAAGAAGATGAAGAGCTGGGTCAAAACTTACCCGCCTCAGGAGGTCTCTCGCAATCGATGTCAGCTCGTTCTCAATCTCAGCAACAACGTCCTCAGCAGGGCCAGGCAGAACCTGACCCTCTGACTCAATCCGGCGAAATTGATCCAGTGAACACATCATCTCAGTCTGAGAATCGGCGAGCATCCAATCCTCAACCTTCAGTGGAACAACCCAAAGCAAATGCTCGTGAACCAACTGCAACACATAGGGTTGGTTCAGCAACCAGAGCTTTGAATTTTGGCCACTTTAGCCCATATCCTCCTGCCTCTACCTCTAGCCGCCAATCTCACAGTGGAAGGACAAGCCGTGGGGGTCTTGAACAATCCTTGACAAGGACAACAGGAACACACACAATCAAGATGATCACATGTCTTATTTTTTTCACAGCACTTAGCAGAGGCCATGAAGAAAATGGACCGACTAGAACAAGAAAATTAGAAATTCTGAGATGGAATCAACTCGGAGAAAAGTTGTTTAACCAATTAAGTTTCCCGCCTCAATCAGGAGCTTACCATGAAGACCCTGGAGAATCATTGGTTTCTCTCAAAAATCGATTTCTTGCAGCTCAAATTGGACATGAGTGCCCGGCCAGTGTTCAATTCTCAGCCGGTGTACCCGCAATTTGCAAACACTAGCAGCCGGAATTTAGGTGTCTTTGCAAATCAGCAAGTTCCAACTAATGGGGGAACTCAGTTTGCTTCCTCTCCAGTTGACCCTTCACATGCAGGTGTACACTTCGGTCCAACTTCAATCGACCCATATGGAACAAACTTGGTGGCCAATGGGTTTCCAGGGCCTAGTTAATAAAACCATCAAAGCTATCAACTTTTTTTTCTTCTCTACTCACTTTTGGTAATGATCGACTGTTTTTTCCTTCTCTACTCACTTTTGGTAACAATCAACTTTTTTTCTTCTCTACTCACTTTTGATCCAAGCTCTCCTCATCTTATGTCTCTAGTTCCAATCAATGCAATCTCTCTTTAATTGTCATCGGTCCCATCTCTCTCTCACTATTGTAATTGGTCCAATCAGATGTTAAAGCTATGAATATTTGTATTACATTTGGACTCTGTCACGACTCAGATTGGAGTCGTTATTTTAAAGCCAAAAAAACAATTACATCCAACCTTGATAATACCTATTGATTCAACAAGATCTTTCTATATCTTCCAACAGCATCTTGTGAAAATTTCTGCACAGTATGTGCTCGTCGGTCGCCGAATACACCGTTTGAGTCTGGTTGATGCCAATCTCCCTGCATCGGATTTGATGGAGTCGCATAACTACCTCCAACAAATCCGTTTGGAATTGGTGATCGGTCGTGGGCATAGGCAACTTCAGTCGGCCAAAAGTACCTTGAAGGGATTGCATGCCCCATTCAGAAGCTTGTTGAGGGCAGACTTTTAATCGTGTGTACAATCGAGGGCTACTGGGTAGCCTCTCCCCATGCTTAGTTGGCGCCAAAATGCGTTTCTGGAGTTGTTCGCTCTTCCTTGGGAAGGCAGTGTCGCTGATTATTCGATAACCAGCCGGAGTATCATTCAACAGCTTTGTGTACAGTCTTTCCGCAATGTGTGAGTCATGCATTGAGAATTGAATGGATGAGTGTTCCATCCGGTGAAAAGGTCAGGATACTGCTGCAATAGTGCAAGCATGTCCAACCATTGTAGTATGCGTTCTGTAGCATGACAGTGAAAGCAAGTTAGTAAATTCATCCAATTTGATCTATAGTATGGTACATTTGTCTTACTCATCATCCCCAGCCACAAAGATTGGCAAGTTTAGTCCATCCACAAAGCCAAAACATTTTTTGAGTCTTGGGTACTTCCGTTCAATCAAAGAGCTGTAATACTCTACTTGATCTTGAGTTTTGGGCCAAGTTATTTGAGTGATTGGGAGGGATTTGAGGGTCAACAGGAGATGTTTGAGTCCACAATCCAGAAAATGAGAGCAAACCGAGGGAGTGATCAGAAATATGACTTGAAGGGTATGGGCCGCCATGGTTGAAGACAGCCAATGCAAAAGTAGGCCAAGAACCACACCCGCATCAAGAGATCAGCTGTGCAGTCTTGGCTCTCCCTGGGGGTTGACATCTGGTCACCAAATTGTTTTGCTGTCCCAGCGTTCCTCAAAAGGAAGGAGGAGTCGGTTTAATGTTGCAATGTCAACTCCCATGGTTGTCATGTAGGCCCGGTCGGATTTTTCTCTTCTCAGTCGTGCCCATCCACTATCGGCAACTGGACAGCCGGAGAGATCAGTGCAAGTTAGATAAGTCCGAAGCTGTCTGATCTGGCTGGGTTGTCCAAGGACAGCCATGGCTGCATCATCATTGTCCCTTTTGTTCCCGTGCCATGGTGGAAACTGTAGTTGTGGCCCAAGGAATCCCTTCATCTCTGATGCTTGGGGAAGAAATCATAGAGCCAGAGCAGTCAGTCACAGACATATTTGATGGTATGGATGGACTCACCAGGATTGGTTTCTTGTGTTTTTCAGACTTTTACAAGGTCTTGAAAGACCAGATTAGAAGGTTGTGTCTACGGGAGGCACAATCTACAAGACCCCTGTAAATTTGAATCTAGACCTGTAATTTGGAATTTACAGGGCATGTAAATCCTACGGGAAGTCCTCCACTGTCTGAATTGTTTTTCCACCCCAAATTTAATACACTCCTCTCAGCTCCTTTCATACTCAATTGACCGCCAA
Organism: Puccinia horiana; assembly: GCA_001624995.1. NCBI lineage: Eukaryota > Fungi > Basidiomycota > Pucciniomycetes > Pucciniales > Pucciniaceae > Puccinia > Puccinia horiana. Next base: position 959,892 of record LWDY01000012.1, read on the forward strand.
GACTCACCAACTCACCCAAAAAAACCCCTCTCATCATCACACAGTGCTACCCGCCTTGTAGGTTCAAGAATCATTGCTTTTCTTGACCACGCTACCCAGCTGACTCTTACTTGTTTGCTTAAAACAGCTGCCCGGCCTGTTCAAGTAAGCCCTAGACTCCCCTCATCTTTGTTGTTGCGGCCTATCCCTTCAAAAAAAATACAGCTAGGCTCTGACCCTTTTGCTTTACAGCTTCATCTTGCCTAACCCTCCCACTCCAGTCGGCTCTGTCTGCATCCGCAAAATGATTGAGAATGCCTCAGAAGTGTTGTACGAACTCGGAATCAGACTGGATGTGGTCGGATTCGTGTTGAGCGGCTTGACTGGAGCTGTCGTAAGTCATCTCCTCTCCCGTTTTTTTTATTGACAGTACACATAGGCCAGAAATCATTGACTAAAAGTCATACTGACAATCTTTTTGGTCACAAGTCCCCCGCTATTGGACCTAGCTACCCTATCATCGTTCTTCTTTGCGGCCTAGCTAACCTACCAATCCAAGTAAGACTGACCCCCTCATCATAAGCTACCCTGTTGCATTAACCTCACTAACACATGCTACCCTCATCATTGTCCATCCACCCGACCAAGCTACCCTGCCAATCCAAGTAAGACTGTTCCCCCCCTCATCAGCTACCCTTTCTTCATCCTTCCCAGCTACCCTCACACCCTCATTGTCCATCAATCCGACCAAGCTACCCTGCTGATCCAGATAAGGACCGACCCCCTCCTCATAAGCTACCCTGCACTCACTAACGCATGCTACCCTCACCTTACATTGACCCGACCAAGCTACCCTGCCGATCCAAGTAAGTACTGACCCCCTCCTCAAAAGCTACCCTGTTGCATTACCCTCACCTCTATTGGACCGACCCCTCCTCCCCTCATAGACTACCCTTGCTTCATCCTGCCAAGCTACCCTCATTGTCCATCAACCCAACTGAGCTACCCTGCTGATCCAAGTAAGACCAACCCTCTCTTTTGGTTGACTATTGCTACCCTTGAAAGTTCAAGGAAAACCAAGCGACAGACCCCCTCCCCCCACACCAAAATTTTTGTGTGGATCGTTCTTGGTACATTATCAGTTTCATTTTTTTTCTTAACCCTGTCCAGTTCAACTAAACCTACCAAATAGCCATTTTTCCTCAAGCTCATTATTAGCAGAATGTCAAGGTGGCTAGATGGGATGGTCTAGCTGCACTTGGCAGTGTTATTCATATCTATAAATTTTGATTAACAGTTAGCTGACAAAAACCTTCCATTCCATTTGGTTTGCACTTGTAGTAGTTATCCCATCCATGTTTTCATCAGTTACTCTAACATGTAGCGTAGCTATGACACCAGCTATGCTACAAGTTAGCGTAGCTGGGGAAATAGGTACACTAACATGTAGTGTAACTCATAAGAAAGCTATGCTGAATTTTAGTGTAACCATTTTTGCCACTAACACCGCTAAAATTCAGCTAATAAGAGAAATGAGTAGTGTTAACTTTTATCTTTGTGGGCTCACTAACGCTAAACTAAAAAAAAAAAATTCTTAGCGTTAGCTGTCCAAAAAAAACAGCTAACAGTAACTTCTGGGTAGTGTAGCTAAAAAAGCTAACAATACGCTACGCTAAAGTTACCGTTAGGGTAACTGACCCACTGTTGTTGGAGGGATAAGGAGAGAGTACTATCTCCTCCCCACCTCCAGGACCAATTGGTCTTGGAGGGAAGGGAGATAGAGTGTACTCTCTCGTCCCTTCCCTCCAAGACTGATTGTTCTTGGAGGGTATTTCTCCTTCCTTCCTTCCAGGACCAATCGGTCTTGGAAGGAAGGAAGGAGAGAGTTCTCTCTCCCATTCCCTCCAAGACCAAAGGCGGACTTGAACGCCTCGGCTTAGACTAGCCGAGGCGGACTTGAACGCCTCGGCTTGGACTAGCCGAGGCGGACTTGAACTAGCCGAGGCGTCCTCGGGGGATACACACCTCAAATCAAGGTGTGCATCCACCAAGCAGGACCCAGTGGCGGGTCACTGAGCCCCTTGGGTCCTGTCTGGGGCATGCACGCCTTGGTTGAAGGCGTGCATCCATGAGGACGCCATGATCGGGGCTTGCAAGCCTTGCACACCCCCAAATGGGGTGTGCATGCCAAAGCACGCCTTATGGGGTGGTGTGCATTTAGCCAGCCCATTTCAAAAAAGAATGTTTTAATTTTCAGTTTCATATTTTGTTTTCATTTAATCTGAATCCATTTCTTCACTATGCTAAATCAATGAATATATCATCTTATTTAATATTTAGAGCTACGCTAACTTGTAGCATAGTGGGTCAATAGATTATGCCAAATTGTAGCGTAACTTTTGGAGCCGTTAACACCACTACACCACTGCTATCACATATTGCTGTTAGTGTTAGTTGTTTCTGCCTGACCCCAGCTAACACTACGCTACCAACTAACCAAAACAAATCCAAGTGTAGCGTAGCTTTTTCCACCGCTAACACAAATTTCAGGTAGTATTAGTTTTTTTTCCTGACCCCCAGCTAACGCTACCCTACCAACTAACAAAAATTTTTTTGAAAAAATGTTAGTGTTAGTTGGCTGGATGGTACCACTAACATTAGTGGTGTGGCAGCGTAGCTTAAAATGCTAACACTACGCTACGCTAACAATACATGTAGTGTAGCTGGCCCACTGTTGACAGGACCAGCAAGGAATTTTTAATAACTTGGATCCTGGTTCCACTTTTGGCCCATTTGCAACTGATTGACCAGTCAATCAAACCTTCCTGATTTTTGGTTTTAATACTACAAAAGGAGATGTTCTTGGGGTTAAGTGGGTTGGAGTCCAGAGATTTAGATTGGAAAAAGCTCATCCAGTCCATGTTGTCCAGGCTTACATTGAACCTCAAGACCTCAGTACAAAAGCTCCAAGAAATTAGTTGTGTAGGGTGTGTATTGAATGGGGATAAAATGATTGAAGAAGGTCCATCCATACTGCAAGAGTCTGGTTTGGTCAACAGCCAAGATTTGGGCCCAAATCTAACTGCTTTGGCTTCTCATGATTCAGTAATTTCTTCCTGGCCAGTGACTTCTTCTGACTTGCTGCCTTATTTTTGGTTGGTGGGTTGATATTAGTCAACAGCTTTTTCCCATTCAATGTCCAAGGGAAATAAAACTGAATATCCATATGGTATGGAGTCTTCCCCATTCCCCACTTGTTATCCCGTCTTGTTTGGATCTTATCACTCCAAACCACTGTCAACTTACTATCAACTTACCACAATCAAAATTCCCTGGTTTTAAAGGCAACAGGAAGAATCATAGGGTGGTTTCTTGATTTCCCTTCCAATTAAATTGGTTGAGAAGATTCTACTCTCCTGGACAGGGCTAGACTATTGACTCCTTGATCCTTCTGTTCAAATACAGGGTCCCGGGACCCCTTACTCAAACCACGCTTTTCCAAACCAAACTTACTATGCCTCATAGTACAACCCGGAAAAGATTCAGGTTAGTAACATAGAGGCTGACAATTGTGGCCCCTTTTCACCAGTAAAATCAGTACATTTTGCTAATTTGAACCACTCCATCTTGCTACTTTTTTAATATTTTGCACCCCAAAATGGCCTGTTAGAAGGTAAATGGAAATTTGCATACCTCAACCCTTCTATACCTGTGACAAAGCAACTCTACTCTAGAAGACCCTGAAATCATAATAGCACAAGAGAACCTATCTGAACTATTAAGGGAGAACTTTCAGATAGATGCTGGGATTGTACAGTAGAATTACATTACAAGATCTGGAAAAGCTCTTATTACAAGCCCTAATGAGAATCATTTTACTTAGAAATCTACCACAAAGAACTCCTGTCTGAAAACAGGATTATCACATGTAACCCTTACATCTCAGCCTTCACTCTTTCCTTACAAGATTTCCTTTGTTTTGTGCATCACCTGTAATAAGATGATTCTAATTGCCATTTCTCCAGTGTTTCCACGTGAAATGAGCCCAATCTGAATTGCAGTACCTAGACCATTAATACAGACAACCATAATCTCTTCATTTGATGCAAGGTTTTAGCAAAAATAATCCAAAATGTTTTTCAATGAAAAGTGTGCCATGGTATTCCTTCTGTAAGAATGACAAGATCCAAAATATTTAGAAAATTTATAATGGTCTAATATGTGTTTGAGGATTGAAGAAAAAACCTTGTTTTGATCTATCACCCAGCAAGCTACATGGCACAGTTAATGAGCAAGAGTCTTTTGGAGCCTCTCTGGATTGTTGATAATTTTTTCTGACAATTCAATTAGGACCTTGTCCCCAATAGTCTATCTTCCAATGGATCAACTGTGACCCTACCAGCAGTTGAATTTAGTTGGTTGCACCAGGCCACTTGTATGGGTGCAACTAGTTTGCCAGCAAATACACGCTGGTTGACTTGGAAGATGAGCTGTTCAGCCAACTTGTCTTGGACATCTTTGAATGGGATTGATTTTGGCACTTGGCTGCACAATTAACACTGGAACAATGTATCACAGCTAACACCTTAGAAGTACCTTACAAATCTCACTTGTGGCAGGGTTGTCTAAATCCCAGCTTGGTTTAAAACAAATCATGTTCCAAGAACTGATTTGCTTTGACAGTGGAGGACTTCCCGTGGCCATCTACAGGGGCTGTAAAGTCAAAATTACAGGGCTATATGTGATCTTCCCTGCCAAAATTTAACTTTACAGGCTCAAATTAAGAATCTACAGGGGCTGTAGATCCTACGGGAAGTCCTCCAGTTAACTACTTTACAAACTCAGAAAGTATACATTTCATTATGTAAGATGTTTGTGTGATGAACACACTGATTAGGCATGTTTTCACTCCCATGTAGTATAGCGAGAGTGAAAAATATAGCTGTCTGAGGTCAACTGTGGCCGACTCTGCTGGATTGGAATTTCACTTACACAACACAACACATCAGGGCATCTGCATTGGTCCAGTCAAATTTCTGGTTAATTTGACCAGAGGCCAGGGCCCAATTAGTTAACCAGGGGAACATGAACACATTGGTTTGGTTAAATAACATGCAAACTGGTATTAGAAGCCCTGAACCCTCCCTTAACCACTGGTTAACACCCGTCAAATTTGACAGGCCTTAACCAGAAATTTGATTTTTGGTTAGCAAACAAGTCTGCCCCAATGTGTTTGCGGGACCTATTAAATCACCCTAACCAGTCAATTCTATTAAATCATCCTAGCCAGTTGATTTAACCGGACTGATGCGGATACTCTCCATCATTCAACACACCTCACCAACTTGAAATTATTGTCAGTATTTAAAACTAAGAGTATCTCCACCATGCGACTATACCAAGCTTAGCAGCACCACCGGGGCTGCTAAATGGCCTTGGAATTTAGCAAATTGGTGCCGAGCTGCTGTAGCATTACTACATGTAAAATGCTATAGCAGCTCATCAATTGAAGTTTCACAAAACTATCCTGTGAAACTAACACACCTCCGATCCCCTGGTCACACACTACTCCTCCTTTCACACCTCGAGCTACCAAGCTTCATAGCTCACAGTGCGAGCCAACCTCAAGGCCAGCTGCTAAAGCTGTGGCGCAGTCACCAAGCGCAGAACTTTTAGCAGCTCAGATGATTAAGCGTGGTGGAGATGGTCTAAGGAAAGACAAAAGGGGAATATTGGATGACTTCCCTTTGATCTACAGCCCCCCTGTAGATCCAGATGCCAGAGCTTAATTACAGTTGAAAAGCTAAAAATTTAGCTTTTCCACTTTCAAATTAAGATATGCAGGGGCTGCAGATGGCAAAGGGAAGTCTTCCATTCGGCCGGTTGACAAAAAAGAAATGTACCCCATGCATCTGCCTGTTCCAGAGTGAATATTGAGCGCTTGCTACCCCCATGAAACTGTCATGGAGGTAGCTTGCTACTCCCATGAAACGCTCATGGAGGTAGCAAGCTACTCCCATGAATCGATCATGGAGTCAGCTTTCTAACCCCAAGAATTGGTCATGGATACAGTTCTAGCATCATCACCTCCATTGGTCTGGTCCCCCGTAATTTGTTTTGGCCGGCTTGTTGAGAGGAAGGCGGGATTGGAATACTCTCAAGATTGGCAGTCCCAGAGTCCTGATCATCAATTGTTTCTTGAGATTTTTGAGTCAAAGGACATAATTGTGAGATTGCTCATTTGGTAGCAGAACGATTACCTGTGTAACGGATTGATCCTGCATGCAAACCTCTTGGATGTCCCCTTTGGCGGCTGAATGATCCACGAGTGATGGGTGGACAAGACAATTCTTGACTAGAGTAGTTTTGAGGTTTGTTTGGGTTGGGTGGAGTGGTGTCATTCATAATTTGCCGTCTGTGCTTGTCAGTTGCCAATATGTTGAGGTGAAATAATCAGAATATATCAAATAAGGCCCCGTTTGGCACCGTCAAAAAATGGGTGTAATATTGAACATTTAATTCAATAAAACCCAAACTGTTGCCACAAATATAACAAAATTGTTGTATAATTAAAAAAGGCTTCCTGCTCCATTATTGACAACATAAGAGTCCATGTATTGGACTGTCTGTAGTTCCAAAATAGCATTATTACCCTTTATATCTGTTTCAAGTGTAATATTAATATTGTGATGCTAATGACAGCCTCACATGCCCATTTTGATGTCACAAATGATGAAGCAGGTAGTACTTTTTATTTATATACCAGTTTTGTTGTATTTGTGCCAACCATGTGGCTCTTACTGAATTAAATGTTCAATATTACACCCATTTTTATGACAGTGCCAAACGGGGCCTAAAATATAATTGTTTTGGCGAACACTGCCGATATAATTGTGAAATATTTGTGACATATATTGCTAATTATATCGGTGCCGAACGGGGCCTTATATCATCTGGATTATACTAGTAACAACAACAAAAATAAAAAGAAAAGCATAACACTAACCCGGAAGAAAAAATAAAAAACATAAAAAACATGTAAATACGAGGATGTGAAATTTCATGATTGATTGCAAAAAGAAAGAAGGGAAGAGAAGAGAGAATCAAGTGGAGTACTTGATACGTTTATTAACGATCCTAAGTCTAGAGTTAGGAGCTCTATTGAACGGAAGATTATGGAGTACAGGGGGCGGGACGACGGGAGCAGGCGTAGGATCATCGGAAGAGTCAGGTTGGTCATCGGAGTCGGGAGTGGAATGGTTATCGAGTTGGATCGGGGCGAGAGAGGAGGAGGTAGCAGCAACAGCAGTAGACGACGGCGGGTTTGAGGAGCCCAAAAGGGGATGGTGGTGATGGTTGCGTCTGGTGTATCCAGAGTTGGCCGGGATGAGCACCCGGCCAAGAGTGCCGGTGTGGGGTCGGACTGGTCCGGCACTCGTCCCGCGCTCCGTCGAGCCCTGTCGACTACTACCGCCACTCTCCACACTCGGCGTCGAACAGTTAACCATCAGCGATAAACTCCCATTAGTCTTCGGCTGGGTCTGCAGCTTCTTCGTCGTCGAATCTTTCACTCGCTTCAGCTCAGAGTGTCGTCGCATACACTACGTTTCAACCCAGACTCAGTCCTCCATCTTCTCTTACCACTGTAGACCACTTTCAGGCAATAGTCTCAGAGTTTATTATTGTGACGTACATGATTGTCCGTCCGACGGCCATTGAAACTCTTGCTAATCTCCGACCACGTCTTCCGTTCGACGTCTCTCATTCTCAGGATCTTCTGGTCCTCCTAAAAAAAAAGGACGGAAAAAGAACGAGGATGAGGATTTATGGAGAGCAAGTGAAGAAGAGGAGGATTGCGAGTAACCTCGGGGGTCCAATTGCCGACGACAATACGGGGGTCGAGGATGTTACACCACCGTTCGCGACATTGGGCGTCCGTCCGACCACGCACACGGGGTGCGACATCCTTCCAGACCATCCCACAGGCCGCAACCGCGCTTTTCAACGCCTCGTCCTCGACCGGATCCCACTTGCCCTTCTTGATATCTGGGCGGAGGGTTTTGCTCCAGCGATTAATACATTGATTCGAGGACCTGCCGCAATGATTCGCCACTAAATTCTCCCACCATCCCGATTTCCGATCGTCAATATTTTTTTTTCTTCAGTCTACTTCAATTCTTCCCAAGTTCATCCGTTGTTTGTCATGCTGTTGAAGGAATTGGGATGGGGTAGCTACCTGCTTGCCAGTTTTGTCCATAGGTCGATACACCCTCTTTCAATAGCAAATCATCCGTCTCTGTCCATTCCCGTTTCTCCTGTGTGACGATCCTGAACTGTTTGACGCATTCCGATGGCGTCCGCCCTGTCTGCACATCCAATAGATTCAATTTCATGTCAGAAGTGCTTTCTATTTCAGATGGGTTCAAGGGGAGAAACACCAACGGCCAATTCCTTGGATATCAAGTCCCAATTTTTGAAGTCAAACTTCTTCACGATCTCAAATAACCGGTCAATCTCGGGTAAGGACCATTTGGATTTGTTAAGGTAAGGATCTTGTTTCTGAGTCCATTGGATCTTACATTCGATCGGCTTTCGATCCGGAAACTATCAAAGGAAGGATGAAGAAATATCAATGTCTGCAAGACGTATCCAAGGGAGGAATAGCTAGGATCTGTATACATTTTGAGCGAGACGATCCCAATCGATCTCATCCTTTCTCCCGTTGTTGAGTTTCAGTATCGCGGCCACCTCGTCGTCCAATTTCCTCCGTTCAGGAGGCTGCCCTGTTGATCCCAATCGTACCGATTGTCAGAAAAAGGTTCAATGTACAAGGATCGGAGAGAAAAGTAATTGACATGGTTGTTGATGCAGTAGACTATTGTACCGATCGCGTTTTTTGGCATCCTCGAAACCGGGCAGATCCTAGAATGTATATTTAAAAAATAAGAATAAAAAACTCAGCACTCTGAGCTTGGAACCAAAGGTGTGTAAGGAATAATAATGACCACTCCAAATTTGTGCTTGAACCATGGCAATGAAATTGCCGAAATTTGATCGGAGACTAGGCTTAGGTTCTTTGCCGACAGATCAATGGTTGCTGATGGGGTTATGGAGGGTAGCAATAGTTTGGATGAGGACGCTACGGGGGCTGAAGTTTTTTGCTGTTGTTGCTGCTGTTGTTGTTGTTGTTGTTGTTGTTGTTGTTTTTCTTGTTGTTGGATTTCCTGAACGCAGTTTTTGGAAATCGACTAAAGTTTGTGCGCCAGAAAGAGTTCAGATTTGTTTTTGTTTGGGTTTTTTTTTATTATTATTATGGTTATTGTGTGAGATTAGTATGGATGAGGGAAGGAATGTACCGACCAAGAACTTCTGAGCTTTTTGGTGGAGAGAGTTGAGATGATCTAGTGAGCTTTTGATTTGGTCGAGATAGACTTGATTGAGGTTCAAGGAATGTTCGATTGAAGTATCCAGCTTGTTGAGTTTAACTTCTTCTTGAGTGTTCCTGATCCCTTGATCTAATCTTGCCAATAGTTCTTCAGTCGCTTGATTTTCTCCGGTGCCAGTTGAATGGTTTTGATTGTATTCTTCTGGATTTCTTTGATGAGAATCGAGGTTGTGATTGGGTTGATAGTCTGGGTCGAATAGAAAGTTGAACTCATGTTGGTCGTTGATTGGTAGATGGTTGTAGATATCAAGTTGGTGGTCGAGGTGATTGAGATGGTGGTGTTGATGTTGAGGTTGGTGTTGATTTTGTTGGTGTTGGAATGAGAATGAGTTTGAGTAAACTTTCCTTGAGGATGATGAGGCTTGAGGACTGAGAGGTTGAGAACCAAAGAGGAGGTCGATCTGATCGGTGAGAGAGACTGATGGGTTAGGAATTTGATCCTGTTCGGGGTCGAAAGGTGAGAAGAGAGTGGGATCGTCAAAGTCGAGTTCATCTTGGTTTGGATGGTGGAGATGATGATCGAGGGTGAGTTGGTTAGGGTCTGGTTGGAGTGCTGATAGGGCTGAGAGTAAGTCTTGAGCGTGTTGGTGTTGACTGATGAAATGATGATGATGATGATGATGTTGTTGTTGTTGTTGGTCGTTTGGATGTTGTTGTTGTTGGTCGTTTGGTTGTTGTTGTTGGTCGTTTGGTTGTTGTTGTTGTCGTTGTTGTTGTTGTTGTTGGTTTGGCAGCTGGTTATTGTTCTGATCAAGTTGATTGTGATCGGTTGTGTTTGTAGTTGTAGGAGTTTGATGCAAGTCGAGTTGATCGAGTGATGGTGATTGAGTCTGTTGGAGTAGGTCGTAGGTTGATGTGGGTGAGTTAGTTTGTAGTTTTGCTGATGTTGTTGTTGGTGGGAATCGGTCAGAGAGCGATGCGAGTAGGAGTGCTTGAAATGCGTTATCTGATATGGTTTGTTGTTGAGTCTGTCCGACTGAGCTAGCCAGTTCGGATAGGATGTTGAGTGGATCTGTTGTTTGTTGTTCGATTGGGAATCGTTTCAGTAGTTCTTCGGTTGATGGTTGTTCTTGTTCTGGTTTTTCGTTGTTTTCCATTTTTAGAATTCGTTCGTTTTTGATTGTTTCGATTTAAGTATTTATCCATCCGCTATCTTCGGGGTGAGTGGCTGCGCAACCCGAACGCTGGCGGGGAGGCGCCCCCACCCGAACGTAGCGGTTGCATGAGCCTGAGCCGTGCGCCGACCCAAAACTCTTGCGTCGCTATCACGCGGGCTATCGCTCAAATTCTCCTGTCTTATCTTGGTGGTATGAGCATTGTTGTTGTTGTCTCAACTCCAATGTTTCTTTCCTTTTCAAGCAATGAACAAGGCCTTTTAGTCTACCTGAACAAAGCAATGAGCTAGGTCGTCCGGCAGGGGTATCATCACCAGCCTGTCTGAGTCTTCGTGACCCCATGCTTTTCCCCTTGAGAGCAGGTCTGCCTTATTTTCTGCTGACTTAACCGTCTTTGGGATTATGTCTATCTCGTTCTCGAGCAGGAGGTGTTGGATGACCTTCCATTCTTCGTTCACCGCCATGTCTTTGGATGTGCGGTTCTTGATCGCGCTAAAGGTCACCGAGTTATCGGTCCAGACAGTAAAGGTTTTCCCTGCCGTTGCCCCTAGTTGGAGAAGCATCAGTAAGCCAACACGCACTGCTATGGTCTCCAGCCAGGATATTCCCGTGACCCGTCGAATCCCTTTTTTTATCCGAAACTGTGACCACCTCCTCCCGATCAGGATCCCTAGTCCAAACAAAGTGGACGCGTCGCCTACCCACCCCACGTCTGTTGGGTCTGGGTCGGGGATGATTTTGACTGATTCAAAAACTTCTAGGGCCGTCTTGCCGATGTATTCACTCACTCGCACTGCCATTTGTAGAGGTTCCTCAGGTAGCATCGGAGCTGGGGAAGGACTTGAGTCACCTGATTCAGGCGTCCGGATAGGACTTGGGCATCATGATAGGTGAATCTCGCGTCCGGTTCTAGGAAGAGTTCCAGCCGGCTGAGGCGTTCTTCCTTCTTTCCTGGTGGGAGGGATACCCTCTTCTCAATTCCATCTCATACGAAGCCAATAAACTTCTGTTGGTTCGCAAAAGGGGATAACTTCTTCGCGTTTGTCTTGACCCCCAGCTCTGTGGACCTTGCCACAATTGATTCCATGTCCACCGGGTTACCTATTTCTCAAACAAATAGATTGTCGTCCACCCAACGGAAGACGTGCATCATTAATTCTTTCCATGCGTCCGAAAGATACGCACCCTGCCACACCCCCAAATGTAATCCTGGTATCAAGTAATATCCAGCCTTTGAAATATTGAATCATTAAATACAGCCATTGATTCTCCCTAGTAGGTATTTGGTGGTACGCCTTTGCCCAATTTGAATGGCTGAGTATGTTTGCGGAAAAACTTTGAGACGGCTTTAAAGTCGTCCCAGGTTGTATTAAAGAGGTGTTTGTCCATGAAGGAGTTGACCAATGGTGTATCGGCATCGTCGTGTGGAAAGGAAAGGTCGTTGATCGGCCTTACCGACCCGTCGGAGTTCACCGCTGTCCCTAGCGGGTTGGTCCGAAAGAAGGGGAAGCACTCTGCTACTTGCTGGTGTGTGAAGGGGCCATACATTCTCCCCGCTTCGACTTCCTTTGCTAAGTTATCTTCTATCCCTTCTCTCGCGATCGTGGCGGAAGAGTGGTTAGGGGGGGTATGCCACTTCCTACCTGTTAGGGAGTGGGGGGGGGATTCCTTGATTGAAGCCAATCTTGAAACCGGTTATGACGTCTGTATATTTTGTAAGGAGGTTTGCAGCGCCAAGTGCTGACTCCCACACCGGGATGTTCATCCCGCAGGCAATAGCACTTGGCCATAAAGGTACCTTATTTTCTTTACTACTGACTCTGCTGTCGTGGGGAACACTCATTACTTCCTCCCGGTACCTGTGGGTTCAGAAGGAGGAAGGGGGAGGTGGAGCATAATGGTTTTGGATTGCCATGATCAACGATTTGCAAAAACAAGAACTAGGTCTAACAACAATTCATGACACTAATGGTCGCAGTGTAGCCAAATACCTACGTTTGGCGCGCCTTATCCCCTGGCTGGTCCCTCCTCGGTCCTCGGCCTCTCCAATTCTTTGCCCTATCCCTCCTGTTATCTTCGTGCATTGCCTCTCGCGTTCTGCCGTCTCCCGGTCCATACAGGGTTTGCCGGTTGTTCCTCAATTCTTCTGTCATCTGTGAACGGGATCCTTTGCCAGGGTCCCAACGATTATCTTGTCTGTAGAGCTGAAAATTCATTTGCCAATAATCTTGCCTCGATTGGTTGTTGTCCGCATAAGGATCTCTTCCTTCCTTCCTCCCTCCTGGAAGGTATGGAATCTCCGTAAGTCCCAATTCATCTTTCCCTCTGGCTTTGTTATAGGCAGTGTCTGCCCAAAGTTTTCTGAAGATTGAAACGTCTGGGAACACGGGTTTGCCTTCTCTCAGCATGACACACTGGAACGTGTTGGATCATATCGGAGACCCACACAGAAGCCTGCTTCAACCATTAAGTCGTCAACATTGTCTCAGTGGCTTTGGAAACACTGGGTGATGATCGGATGGTTATAAACTACCCTCAAGGTCTTGATGAAGTTTTGGTAGTTCCTAGACCACTTCGCGTATGACTGGGACCATTCATCAGGAGCCGGGTAGCCAACGTATCTATGGTCATCCGAGTTACCCCTGTCGGACCTTCTTTCTGCCGAATGGGTTGCCACTTCGAGTTGAAGATAGTTAGGGGGATATTCCCCTTCAGCAATGATACATTCTTGTCGTAAAATGCCGGCAAGCCACAGAAGTTGTGCTCTGGGACTTTGCCCGTAGCAAACATCACGGATCCCTCAACTACGAGCGGTTGAGCAGTATCCGAAGCAGGTCTGGCATTGTTGGGAGTGTCCCTCAACCATAGGGTCTCTGCCAATGGCGGTTACTTCTCTTGGGAGCTTAGAGTAGAGCAATCAGGGATTCGATCCTTTCCATGTCGCCGGAGTCTCTCACTGCTTGGACTAGTTGGGCGAGGGTATCACTACCAGGTTGGGTCTGAGAGCCCGGGCCATCTGTTGGAAGTCTCGGGCTGTTCAGGTTATTTTGCACCCCTTCTCGACCTGGTGCCTGTCTTCCAACCGCTAAAAATGAAGCAAAACAATCTCATGTCAACTCTTGACTCACCGAAGCTTCCTCTAGGGGACATCCACAGAGGGGTTTATTTGAGTTCGTCCTCAAAGGGGTTCCCGTTATCATGGTCAAAATTCCTTGCCTCTATAAGAAGGATATGTACTTCCACTTGGGGCATCTTCAGGAGGACATCAAGGAAAAGAGTTCGGTTCTTACCTGGTGCATCTCCTAGTGTTCTGTATATCTCATCGAGCGTAGTTTGTCTACCTCCGCTCGGTGCCGTACCACTCATGAGGCCACTATCTCCCTGCATTGAACGATTAGTGTTTGCCGTTCCGTTCTCTGTATTCGACAATCCTCCTGTTCGTTGCGATCCTTGTAGGAGTAGCGCTGCCGCGGCGTCTAGTTCTAATCTCGTCGGTCCTCCTTGGGTATCCTGGTTAGAGCTTACTCCAGTGGATGGTGTGGTCGAAGCTTGAATTGTTTGAAATTGGTAGTTAATTTAAAGGGGGAACGAAATTTTTTATTCAAAATCACTTAGCGATTTCGGCCTGAGTCGGCGGAGGGATTTTTCACACTGGGTCTCAGGAGACTGAGACTCGCCGGCAGCTATGTTTCTCCGCTGCGCTCCGCAGGCCACTCCATGGACTTCGGTCCCCTCTCCCCTACGTCCCTCCAGGAACCACACAATTTTTTATTTTTCAAGTCCGGTGGCAGCCGCAATTAGGGGGGAGGGGACCCGTGTCCTTCCCCCGGGGCTCCCAATCCTCCGTCTGTTTGCCCCCATGCTGTCGCCGGGAGCAATCCGCCAGCCCAAAACTCTTACTGGATCTGCCAGTAACTCCCTTTTAATTTATGTTTATTTTTCCTTTTGGGCTTGCCAGTTCACATATCATTTGTAGCAGTCAGTGTTCCATTGGCCCAGACTTTGAATCTCTTTCATGTTGATGCCCAAAGCCCCTCCTACTTGAGAATACTGCCCCTGCAACAGGACCTGTCTCCTCAGTCCTCTTGATGTGGTGATGAGCCTTTTGTCCAACCTGCATTTTGTCAGGTTCTGGCGTCCCCCCAGTCCGTTGAAGCCAAAGAGGGAGTCGGGCAAAGTGGTTGCCATCTGGATTCTTCTCATAATGACACTTACTGGGCAAAGATTGTTGTTTGTTGGTTGTGGTTGAAGTGTTTTTATCTAATGGGCTGTTTTGGCTTTGTGGAGGTCCAGTGTAGACTTAATGATGTTCTGAAAGGACTTAACATCCCCAAATGGTGGACCAAGTTTCAGGGGAATTGGCCCAGCTTTGGATTGATGTGTCAGCTCCATTAATTTGTGTCATACCTCAAAACACCACCATCGTCAGGTCTTTCAAGGATTTTTCTTCTGGGCTTTTCACCAAGTGGTATGGAGTGCAAGAAGGTCATTGACTTTTACCAGGGTCTTCCACTCTTTCTGAGGTGTAACCATGTCTTGCCAGACAGAGGCCTTCAACATGAGTTTTACTATGCTCCTTGATTGTGAGGGATTTAGGCTTAATAAAATAATATTAAAAGTCAATAAAAAGAAGAAAATGATAAAATGAAATGAGAAAGAAAGAATAAAAATACCTTAATAAAACAGGAACAATATTTGAATGAGGAAAGATAAGAAGGAAAGAAGAGCCACACAATAATACTAGGACTTTGGACTGACAAAGATAAAAGAAGTTAGACACGGTCAACAAGGACTAGAGAAAAGAAAATGAAAAGAATAAGAATAAGAACCTCAAATGGAGTCAGCCTAGGCTAGAGTGACCTCAACGAATGAACCCAAACCATGAGCTTTGAGATTGAATTGGTGACGGTTTGAGTTGGAAGTTGCTGTCGAGATGAGGAGAAAACATACAAGGTCAACAGGAGCGAGTTTTATGTTGACCGTGCTACAGCTTTGAAGTACTTGCAGTGGTACAATGACATCATTGTTGTTGTACCACAATCATTCGGCTAGATTCAGATTGTGACGTCATAGGCTAACTACCGGCAACAGAGCATGAATCCAACAGATTGGTGTAGGTAGGTTGTTTGGTGGAATGTGTGCCAGACCTTAATTCCATGTAGGTATTGATTAACCAAAATTTTGGTTATCTTGTTGTTGTTTTTGTCATCTTCTCCTCTAACTGCCCAGAGTACAAACAGGTAATTGTCTTCTTCAGAGACAGGAATGGTATAGAACCACACATGTTGGGTGAATTTCTTTACAGCTGTGTTGTAGGTAGTTGAGGTGGTCCAGCGCCATATGCCTAGGATTTGTAACTCCATTTGTGAAATTTGTTGACTGCATGGGCCATTGTGGAAGTAAGTGTGAGCCTGGGTTTCTTATGTGACACACAGGACACAAGGTTTTAAGCTCTCAAAGATGGATTGCTCAAGAATGGGGGGAAGATACAACCATTAAGAGAGTAGAGAAAGGGAGAGAGAAGAAGAGAAAAGAACTATTAATAAAAGATAATGAGCAGTCTTATTGCTCGAGGGGTAGCTGCTATGTGGAGATTACTCGACGCAGCGGAGTTTACTCAACACATCTCTATCAAAAGGAACTGAGAAAGGATGGTTTAGATTAAACCACTTCTACTTTTTTGACTAAGCGCCAAGTATATGCAGCAGGAGAACCAGAGTTAAAGAGGCTGTAACAACAGTGGATGATTTGAGTTGGAAGGAGGAGAAGGAGGACTAAGATCTGAAAGAACTAGGAAGAATAGAGTTTAGTTAAGAGGGACTTACTTTAGAGGAACTTAAACACTTCTAAAGTGAAAAGGTTTCACCAAATTAGGATCCTTTAAGAGGCAAACCACACACCACGAGGGTGTGATCAACGGATACTATTTTCTGGGTTCTGGGTCAAAGTCTAAGGATTGTGACCGTGTCACGGAGACCAGAGCACCTCTTGAGAATTTTCCTGTACAGTTAAAACAGGTTTCTGACGAATGTGTTTGGGATTAAACTCAGTGGTGCATATATTCAATATTCAAGCTTTTAACCTTGAATGTCAATCAATTTCAACCATAATCATTGCATTCAGGCAGTTGAAAGACAACACAACTCAACTTGACTATATACAATGAAGAAGGACATTAAAAAGATAAGATTGATTAGGATTGTGATGAGTAATAATGTAGATAAAAAGGTATATTATTCAGAGAGAAATCAATTGAAGCCTTTTGGGCAATAAGTATTGTCTCTAAGGCTGACAGTAAGTTTGTAATGGGATTATAAATAAGAGTTCCTCACCACTTAGTGCTGCTTGCTGCTTTGAAGCTAGTTTGGAATATGGTTCCTGCTGTCAATGAATACCAACTTATAGATCTTCTCCACAACTGATATTGAAGACATTAAGATAGAAATAAACTCTGCTTATAATCTTGGTAACTCTGCAACACAACACTGAATCCCTGGTTTTGTTAAAAGATTGTTGATTCCAATTCTCTTGATTCTATGATGGGATTATTTTATGATTCAATGATGATCCAAAGCAATGGTGGGTCGCTACGCTACCCGTAGCAATAACCACTAACAGCTAACGGCTTTTGCTGTAGCTGTTAGTGGTTCAATCGCTATTGCTACATGCTGGCGCCCCTAAAAGGGTGCCGCTATGCTGCACTACAGCAATTGTTAGTGGTAAAAAGCCTGTAAAATGCCGCTACATGAGCTGTAGCGCAGCTTAGCGGCCCTTAGGACCGCTACAGCGTCGGCAACGAATAATCGGGGCTGCTACGCTACACTATTTTAGGCAAATAGTGTAGCAACCCAGCGCTGTCCAAAGCAAAACCCCTCCCTCTCCAATCTCAACTCCATTATTGAGCTCATCAGGTCATCTCCTACACTCAGTGATGCCAGTTTGACCCCAACCAGCGCCTGCCATGTTCAACCCCTTGAGAAGAATCCAAAATTTGATCCCCATGCCAATGATGGGCTGGCTACGCTACCCGTGGCGGTAGCGTAGTTTTGGCTAACGCTACAGGATTTTCTGGAAAGCGTTAGAGGGATTATGCCCCAAGAAAGGGCCCGCTACAGAGCTCTTAGTGGCTTTTTGGTGGTGTTTTTTCCGCTAAAATTACGACTAACGCTACGCCGTGGTGGGCAAAAAAACCGCTGCTACGCTGCGCTTTTTTTGCCGAAAAGCGTAGTGTAGCGTAGCCGCTCACTGCTGCCCATGCTGTGTCACACATCTCTCTCCTTCAAAGCTAAGCCTTTCGCCCACGCCACTCATTGGCTCTGCAAGCTACTTCAGGCAACTCCCTCAGCATCCACTGAGCTTTTCACCCAAGCCACTTTTCCAGATTCAAAGTTGGTCCCACTTCTTGTTGTTCTAATCATCCCTATCCACAATTGGCCAGTTCCCATGCTTTCTGCAGTAAGAAGCCATTCTTCTGCTGCATTTCTCTAAGACTGAACTCAGAGTCTCTATGCATTCAGTATACAAAAGCACATGCTTTTAAGTAAGGCTAAGAATTGGTTGAGCAGAACAAAAATGAATACATACATATGCATGGACAGAGACAGGTAAAAGAAGTTGGAAAAAAATTTAATAAGCAGCTATGTTGGATACAACACAGACAGGGGAGCAACTTGTGTTGGACAAAACAGAGACAAAGGCAGCAAATCTGGACATGGCAAGACTGTAGTTTAACATTTAACTAAGATGGAAAAGAGAAAGGGAATGGAAATTGAGGGAGGTGGTGGAGGATCATAAGAGACCATGCACCCTTTTCAACATAGCACTCATATTTCTTGACAAGATTCTCAACCGGTATGGGGGGCTTTTACTCTGAAGATAGCATTCTCCAGAGTGAAAATCAAGAATGTTAATAATAGTGAAATCAACAATATATCCAATAGGCTATTTAGCCTATTGAGTAGATAGTAAAGAGCTTTTTGTATTAAGAAACTTACATAAGGATATATTATTTTCAAATCCATTTTTTAGTTTATGAATTACAATTGAAGGAGGGTTAAAAAATGTGGCCACATGTCCCAGACAGAATGTGAGAGAGTGGGTGCATTACCAACTTGTCTAATTTAGCTTTTTGGGTATGCTACCATTTGGATCAATATGTTTTTAATCTCAGTTACTGAAACCACATGTCCAAATACAGTCCATTGACTCATTTATGGTGGAAAAAATGATCATATCTCCCACAGAAGCACTACCTCTTGACCCTTCTCTACCTTGCTACCATGTCTGATCCTGCTACCATTCCCCTGCCGGTGTCCATGGGATGAAAACTGTGCCCTATCAATCTGACTTTCCAAATGATATCTCTGCCTGTAAATCTGCTGTGCATGTTTGGGCTGCCTCTCACTGCACCTGTGAAGGAATGGCCAATAATTAACAACTCTGCTGATCTCCTCCTCAAACTTACCCCACAACAACCTCTCATCTCCCCCAACTGGTCACCAGGACAATAATCACTGCAACACGCACCCCTTCTCTAAGTGTACCTCTCCTTAACAACCTACTCCCATCTATACTCCATCCTGCCAGACCAACGGTGGGAAGTTTTGTTGTGGATAACGCTAATTTAACTTTATCGTAACAGAATTGGTTTAGTTATTGTTAAGATAATGGCACCAGCCAGGGTGTTCCGTTTTTTATTGTTATTTTTCCTTTTTTTTTTGAACCGATATGCTATCCGCCTCATGATTTTGCGGATAACAAGTGGTTGTAAGGCCTTTTTAGCCCAAAAATATGTTGAAAACACGGATAACATGTTATCCGCGTTAATTTTTCCATAATGAAGCAGAAATTTGGCTTTGTTACAATATTCAAAGGCATTTAAAGCCCTTTTAACCGGACAACAAAAACGCTGGGAAGTTACATTACGAAAATCCCTCCAGATATTGTAAAGTAAGTAACTTCCCACTGTTGGCCAGACCACACCTTTCTGGTCTGCTTCTGCTGTGCCTGCTCCACAGCCTTGAGCTCCAACCACCTGATGCAAGGATTGAACCACTCTGGTCCTCCTCTAACATCAGTGGCTCCAGCTGACTGTCTGATCCCTCTCCTGAAACCAAAATGATTGGTGGGACTTCTTCCTCTCTGCACTCTCCTCCTGAGTCCTCTTCAAATTTCCACCACCTGCTGCTGCTTGGACTTGTAACACTTCTTCTTTTGCTCATATTTACTCCACCACCCATGTCATCAAAGAGCAATGTTCAACTCACCTAGAATGTCACCCACTTGTTGTGGTCCAACAGCAACATAGAGCTTACTGTGAGAGTGAACAATTTCTCAAACTTTGCCAACAGGTCCTTGGGGTGCCTTCGCCAAGTCTCCCCACTGCGCTCAGCAGGCTTCTCCCTGTGGCTTCTACTCTATGGACTCCATTATCTGTAATCTTTCCTAGTTATGTTACAAAACATGTTTTGGCTTTTTTTTCTTACCTCACATCATCCTCCCCTGTCCTTTTCCCTTTTTTGATCATGTTTCAATATTCATATTTTTTGTTAAATAAGAATCAGAAAACAACTTAACATGTTCTGGTTTATGCTGTGTTTGAACTCAGCAATTGAGTCATGTCCATATATTGTCCCAGTGTTTTCAAGTGGCTTTAGCCTAGCAGTCTGAGACTTAAGCTTTGTCTAGGTTTGGAGTCCACTGCACATTTTGGCTTCAAAACTCACCAGGCAAAAAATGTTTCTTCCAGGTCCATTAGCTCAAACTCTCAGGTATCTACAATTGAATATGATCAAAGAATTCAGTCACAACAGGACCCAGGAAAGCCCATACCAAGCCGCCTTGTGTAGCACGTAGCAAAATGGATTTTTTTCCAAAATGATACTTATGAAATCTGCTGGATATGTAGCAAATTTCACTTTTTTTTGTGTACACACCCTCAGGGAGATTAAAACTAAATGTGAGTTTGACAGTTGAAAAGCTAAAAATTTAGCTTTTCCGATTCTAAGTTCTAACTTAAGATCTGCAGGGGCTGCAGATGGCGAAGGGAAGTCTTCCACTTGATCACTTTCAGGAAGATGTAAATCAACTCCGTAATCCTGAGCAATAAAAGAACACAAACCTTTGACATGTTTATGTATTTAAAAACAAACCGGCCACCAGCCACACTTTGGCTGGACTCAAAACAAGCAGGCCGATGAGCTTTTATCGGAAGCTTCCATGTGTGATAAGTAACTGGGCTAAATGGTATAGCCTAGGTGCATCGTGAGGAAGCCTGTATATAGTCGGATTGCCGGGGTAACGGACTAATTTTTTTTCTAAAAAAACATAGGGAATTTTAAATACGTACTTAAGAGTTAAGGAGGAGGCGAACTTGAGTTCGGGCGTAAATTCCGGTTCGGTCCCCTCATCTTCTGCGTGTTAAAGTCTGTCGCCCCTTTCTTCCAAGGCCGGAGTTCGGACCGAGTGCACTGCAGCCAACTTTTTCCCGGAATATTAGCCGAAAGCAACTCCGCCAGATGGTTAGTCTCATTACCACACGTGCATGTTGTAACTACTTCACAAGAGCTGCAAAAGGATTCTTTATAGAAAAACTTGCATATTGGAATAATATATCACCACGTTAGTCATTTTTCAATTTGAAACACCGGGAAATAATTTCAACTGGGGTTTCCGCTTATCAATTCTGCCGGGAGGGGGGCAGGGCGCGTTTAAAAGCACCCTCAAGTGTTTTGAAACCCACCCAAGCGCATCGAATCATTCCATCGTGTTTTCGGTGCAAAATGTTTACCTTTCTCGCCCTCATCACTTTGGCTAATTTCGGGTTCCCTGGCACTGCGCTAATCTCCATCCGAGCGCTTCCTCATAGCGCCCATACTTCATTCCAAGTCCAATGTAGCACTGCTGAAACTGCGCCGAGCCGCCTTGTGGCAGCGTCATCGGAAATGGCTAACGGCATCCCCGAAAAGAATACGAAACAACCAACACTCCTAAACAAGCGGACTCTGAACACATCAATCCTTCATAACAAATCTTTTACCCCAGGCAAAAGTGGGATCAAATATCCAGGTTTCAACGGAGTATGCGAGTTGAGGATTAGGGAAAAACGTGAACTACGAAATTTGTGGAGTCTTAAGGAAGCACAGATGATGGCAGATGTCAAAGGGAAAGGGCAAGTTTCACAGGTTGGTCAAACTCCTCAAAAACCGACCAAATGCTCAATTAATAGTAATATAACCCTTTGATGTATGTACACCTGCTCATTTACATGTCAACTAATTCTGAGGACCTTCCTAGGGAGCCGAGGAATTGGGGCAAAAATTTCGGAAATCCTTAGTGATTGGCGTTAGTTCGCAGTCTGGAAAACGTATCGAAGATAGCGCCAACGCACTACAAAACGCCGCCCGAGAGCGCTGGGGTGTCGCAACCGCTAAGCTCAAGGCAGTCCGAAACTTCCAAGAAAGTTTTCAGCGGATACAGAAAACTTTGGTAGAAATGGAAGAAGCCAACCTGGACGTTGCAGAGAGGGCATTGGAGCGCGTTCATAATGTTCTCGAGAAGTTTGCCAGTGTTTTTGGAGCACTAGGGATAGAAAATATCCAAGACCTTGCCGATTTGTGGATGCTCTGGAGAGTTGCAAAAGAAGCCTCCGAAGGCCAGGAGTTAAAACTTGACTTAACCCACAGCTGATGATCAGAAGCATGTCATGTGAGTAGATAGGGCCTTGGTTAAACCACTCCAAAAAATTGGATCTGCGACACCCGCGACATCTGTGACGCAATGTTGGGGAATCGCCGATTCAAATCAGTTTTTTTTGGCGAGTGTTCAACCCACAAAAAGCAAAAAAAGCAAAAAAAAACAGCACCTCATCGTTGACAAAAGCAACTGGGCTCGGAGTTTTACTGGGTCCTGTTAGTGTCAGACTGGTAATAACCTGAATTTTCTAGAGAATTTTCCACACCTCAATTCAAATGGAGAATTCTGTTTTTTTCCTACCTCAGCTCTAAAACCCCCGCAACTTTTGACTGAATGGCCCAATTTGTCTCAACATTTGACATTTTTCAGAAATCATTTTAAATTGAAATGATGCCCATATGAATAAAATGAGTAAACTGGACAGTGGAAACCACATTAAATCTTGTTTGATTTCTGAATGAAAAATGACAATCAAGACATGGAAGATAGTGAAGCAAACAATGATCAAGTTTTTTGTATGTATCCTGAGGAAAACAGGTGATGGGAGGAAAGTTCATGGAATGACTGCAGCAGCAAGGGCCTGCTGGGAGAGACATCCCCAACCCAGTTTCTCCTACTACACTGAAGCTCCCCAGGAGAAAAAGGCATCAATTTAAACCAAGCAAGCAGGACCAATAAGTAGAAAACTTTTAAGTTACCACATGATTTTTGAACCCTTCCATCCACCGGGAGCGCCTCCCTGTTTTGAGGATGGAGACCTGTGCTCCGGGCCCTACACCCATGCACACTTGGGATCCTCACAGGAAGGAGATTTGGGCCACCGAGAAAACTCCATACAGGGAATGTGTGCTATCTGGGAAACCCTGGATTGTATAGTAATGTTCCCTCCCAGTGGAAAATGAATAGATTCAGAATGAAAGAAAGAGAAAACTAAAAATATTCTGAGAAAAGAAAGAAATCTGCAGCTTAATGATTTTTATGTTTACTTGCAATTGACTTGAATTTAAAATTTTGAACCAGATATAAGCACATGGAATATCTTTCCTCAAAAGAAAAATACTTGAGGCATAGCACAGTTCCACCATTTCTTGAGGACTTGAGGGAAAGGAAAAAGAAGGAAACCTTTGAGCTCAAATGCAACAAAGTGACTAAGAAAAAAAATCCTACTGGATCTGTAAATGAAAAAAAACTAATCAATACTGTGAAAGTTTCATACAATTTGGGGCATTCAGTCAAAATTTGTGGTGGTTCTGTAATGAAACTAAGTGAATTTTCTTTTTAAAAAACCAATTCTCCATTCAAATTTATCTATGGAAATTATCCAAAAGAATTCATCTTATTACCAGTCTGGCACTAAAGGGACCCAATAAGATTTTGGGCCAATTTCTCTGGCAATGATGAGATGCTTTTCTTTGGTTGAAGAACTCCCAGAAAAGAAATGGACTGGATTGGCAACACCCAATGATTATGTTGCAAAAATTCGCAGGAGTTTCAGATCCAATTTTTGGGAGTCGATTAATTAAGGCCCAATAAACATTAGCATTTCAGGCATCAAAACTAGGGCTTCCGCTGTGCAACAATCCCTGATATTGATTATCAAGATTTTGAGACAACTAAGATGATTGTTTTTTTCATGCGAGAGGCTGGATAGAGAAAGATGGCAAAAAACTTTCATCAAGCCCGTGTCCTGATAGTAAAGTGCCATCAGCCCTATGTAGTTCTCATTTGGTTTGATGAAAATCTTGAAAATAAAAATGATATTTTGGCGAGTCTGGTGGAGGGCGTTCGGTGAAAGATGTGTGACAAGGTGTGACAGGCCGTGAAAAGGGGCCGATCCGCTTGAGATGCTAATAGGGAGTGCGGTAGAGATACTCCAAATCTGAGCGGACTGCCACCCACCAAATTGTTTTTCATCCGCCAAAATCAAGGAAAACAATGTCGAACGAGCGTTGCAAGAAGACCGTCGAGGTCAACTCGCTACTCTGTGCTGCCCCGGCCAATCGATTTTCGTCATGTTCAACCTTAGTGAAATCTGAGCAATCGGTCGAAGTAGTCTTTGGGACAGGGCGCCAGATAGCCGTCTGGAATTCTTCAAGTCGACTTCGATATCCACCCTTGAAGCTCTTGAAAGGTCACAACGGTTACGTGACTGTCATCAAAAACCTGGGATCGCATTCCCGAGACTTTGTCAGCGGCGATTTGAATGGTGCAGTCCTTGTATGGGCGTTGGATCGCGGCAAGTCATTCTTGAATTGGTTTTCATCCTTGACGGTAGGTATCATTGCTTGAGAATCGTATACTGATCGAGAACTCTTTTTCTTGTTGCTTGAAATTTAACAGAAGGCAAGTGGAAAGTCGCAGCGCGCCTGGTCGGCCACAAACGATCCATTTCATGTTTATCAAGCATTCGGCTACCTACTCACAACCACGAGCGCTCTCCAACTTTTGAAGAAGATTATCTGATTGTTGCAGGTGCTTCTGATGGACGCTTCATTATCTGGAAGTACACGATCGCATCCCCAATGGGTAGGTGTGTCATTACTCCTTTCTTCCAATCATAATTGAATCTTCCCCACATGGAGTTCGTGTTTATATGTTTCAACTTACAACATTTAGATTTTTGGTTTGTTTTTGAATTAGCCCTTTCGGTATATCAGAACCGATCGAAGCCCTTCAGACCATACAGTTGGGTAACCAGATAGCTTTGGATGCAGCGTTAGCCTTTCTGCCCGACCAATCAACAAGTGAGCAGTAATTTGACACTTTTCTTATATATCTCATATCTAACTACGTAATTTTCCCTCCCCAACAATGTGGTTTTGTAGACTTGATATTGGCCGTGGCAGGTACTGACTGCAAAGTCGCCATTTATTCACTTGCTCTGCCATCTCTGTTGGTAAGCACATGTTTTCGTATCAGAATTTCTAAGAACAGATCGTCTCTTATGCACGTTTGTCTTAGTTTTCTCTGTGCTTTCGCCTACCAGGTCATGCCGACTGGGTAAGATGCCTCGACTTCATAACCGATCCAAAGCTACCAAGTAATTTGCTCCTGGTCTCCGGTTCACAAGATAATTTCATTCGGATTTGGAGGTGCGATCAACAGGATCAATCAATCAACCAACCCCCCCTTCATGCAGGCAGCAACTCAACAGCGGAGGATCCGTTTCAAACCCTAGACGAGCTGACACAGGCGCTCAAAGAAGAAGGACAACTAACTGCCCATGATGCCAATCGCCAGACAGTGGAAATGAAGCGATATCCGATCAAAGACATACATTGGAGTTTTGTGTCTGACGCAATCTTGTACGGTCATGAAACGTGGGTCACGAATGTTCGCTGGTGCATTAATCCTTCTGGCTTGCTCCAACTCCTTTCGACGTCATCAGACCGCTCCATGATTATGTGGCGACCATCTGAAGAATTTGATAACGTTTGGCTAAACGTGGAGCGTTTTGGTGAATTGGGAACTTCCACCAATCTAGGCCTCTTTGGTGCCCACTACTTCATCGGTCCGCTCGATCAAGCAGAAACTGTTTTGGCTTCAGGATGGACTCGATCTTGGCACCGCTGGAGCAAAGAAGGTAAAGCCGTCTGGGAACCTCAAGTCGCGCCTACGGGTCACTACTCTGGTGTTACTGGATTGGATTGGGAAAAGGAAGGCGAGTATCTAGTGAGTTGCTCCGATGATCAAACTACAAGATTGTGGGGTTCGTGGAGGAATCCTCGCAATAACTTGGAATCCTTGGTTAGTCCTAGCTGGCATGAGATATGCCGCCCTCAAGCACACGGTCATGATCTCTTTGGAGTGAGCTTCATCGGTGATCGTCGAAGTAGATTCGCCAGCATTTCAGAGGAGAAAGTCATACGAGTGTTTGACATGACCGAAGACTTTTTGAAAGTAACTCAGGAACTGGGCGTTACGAAGATGCCATTTGAAAAGGTCGATGCACGCCCTCAAAGAGCCACTGTCCCTCCCTTGGGGCTCAGTAATCGCATAGAACATGTTGGAAAAGATGAGAAAGACCAACAGGACCATTGTGACCAACAATCCTGCCCTCCATTTGAAGATCAGCTACTCTCACACACACTATGGCCAGAGTCAGTCGGAAGCCAAAAAAAAAAGTTAGCAGAACGCTTTGATCTCATTGTCTCCCCCTTCCTATGAATTTTGACGCAGGATCGACAAGATTTACGGTCATCCATCCGAGCTTTCTGCCATTACAGCCTCACACTGTGGGCGCATCATCGCGTCTGCTTGTCACGCTACTTCAGCTCAGACGGCGAGCATACGGCTGCATTTGGCGGATGACTTCAGCCCTATCCAACCCGGTGTACTTCAAGCGCATCAATTGACGGTCACACGCCTAGTATTCAACTCCGATGCCTCTAAACTGCTCAGTGTGAGCAGAGACAGGTCGTGGACGGTTTGGGAGAGGCTGCCCTCATCCGACGGTTTTGTGATCGAACAGCGCATGGAGAAAGCCCATGCGCGGGTCATCTGGGACGCGTGTTGGTCAACCTCTTGTACCAAGATATTTGTCACAGGTTCCAGGGACAAATGTGTATGTCAAATTTGTCAATCATAACCTAGATTATCAAATCGTCTTGAATATTCTCGTGTTGAATCTCATCTCCCTCGTGTTTTTTTTTTGCCTCCAGGTCAAAACTTGGGTTCAATCAGATCAACAACCTACTTCTTCTTGGGGTGTGGGTGATGTGATAAAATGTGATCAACCAGTCAAGTCATGTGCCATTTCCTCCTACCTTTCATCACAAAACAGGTAAGAGATATCTTGTCAACAACTTTTGTTGTTCTCAGCGGAACTAACAACTCGACGACGATGCTAGTATGTTAATGGCGGTTGGTTTGGAAGATGGAGCGATAGCGCTTTATACCAGCGTGAAACCTCACGGATGGGAACGCATTGGAGGCGTGGAACTCAAGTACATTACCGCTACCTTTTTTGTTCTATCACTCTGGATTTTCTTACAAACTGACTGCCCCGGTTAATATACTTTCTCAGTTCAATCCACCATATAGGACCGGTCAATCGACTTTCATTTTCGCCAGAGCCATTGAAGGCCAATACATTTCGACTAGCTAGCGGTGGTGAAGATGAGGTGGTAAAAATTTTTGACTTGATTCTCGAACTTTCCAATTGATCGACACTGTTTCATCATAATGAATGATTCCCATTTTGTTCGTTGCACGCGCTTGAAATGTGGAAGGACCAATTGTTTTCTCTCATGACCTGCCACTTTGGAATACTCGATCTTAGGACGCATCCAAGCTCCGGAAAGTGTTGTTATTTTTCACATCATTCACAGGGTGTTGATTCAAGCTGCTTGATTGTCTCTCCCATCCGCAAAGATTCCTCCTGAAATAAGAAGAAAGTCGTAGGCATTGCAGCCTTTTTGAATGAGGATTGCCGATTGACCTTCCCTCAGCATTTATATGTAACTGTTGGGATCTGTAATCCAAGTGCCAAGTGGTTATGTAAGAACTCATCATAGGACCACACACATGGCAAGAGGTTTTGTGAGACTATCGCAGGCGCGTAGAGATACACCACGGCTTCCACAGGGGGACTGTTGCAATCCAGCGGTTTGACTAGTACTGTTTGCGGCTGGTACTCCTGCAGGGATTGCTAGGGACGATGTGTCAGAACGTAGTGAAGTGCCCTAGTGCCAGAAAAGAAGTTTGTAGACCCTTACCTCGCCCTCAAACACATCTAGAAGAGTGACGTACGAAGTAGTAAGACCAGATACTAGCTTTCCAGTCACCGTTTGTTCTTCAAGAGTAGGTGGACGATTGAGCGCAACTTGGGCGACTGAGGCGGAGATCAAGCCAGGATAATGAGCATCTCGAATTTTGAGCCTACAATATCCCTAGAACATATCGTCAAATACCCAAGCTTCAAAGGATTAGTAAACAGTTTAAACTCCATGACCATCCCACTTCTCTCAGCGAGAATTTAAAGAGACTTAAAACAGACGGTCAATTGTGCGTTTTGGATGGCCAGTCTATTGGACGGTCGACCAATCACTCGTTCGAGAATGTGCTCGTTCATCAAGGTTCCATAACTGGTTGTGTGTATGTTGCACGTTCAAAAGCAATCAGTCTCCCCTAGATCCGAACGTCTCTTGGGATCAAGAATATGCGGATAATTAGAATTTTCTTTGCAAAAAAGAAAAGATCGATCGGAACTCACAAGAACATTGGCTTGGGAATGGCCTGCTGGACCATATTCGTATCACCTAGATCTGGAAGCTCGTCGACGATGAATTATTTCCTTGGTTGCCCGCTGTGACCTTGTGAATGTGTAGCTATTAGATCTTCGCCTCGTGAATATCTGACTGTAGATCGTCCTTAGCAATCGTTCGGGAGAGGAAATACCTTGAAAGTAAAACCGGCGCGCTCCAACCTCCATGTCTTGGACGCCGGTGGCTCGTGAGTAAAACAATCGGAGTTATACAAATCCAGCTCATTCCGGTTTATATATCCGTTCATCTCAACTCGGGTACATAATGCTTCGCACCATCAGATTGTGCTACACAATCGGCAAAGATTTGGCAATTATTTTTCAAATACAAATGTATCTTATTTATCTCAGTGGGCCTGTACCATACGAAAATGCTCACCGAGACATCTCGGTGAGCTGGTTGACCCTGCTTACCGAGACATCTCGGCCAGCACGGTCAACCAGCTCACCCCATACACAAGGGGTGCCCGGTATGGCACTCCCTATTTGGAGGGACTTGAAATCAAAAATGGTGTGCTGCTTTGATGCACTCAAAGCTAAGGGAGTGCAGCATCTGTGCGCACATTACATTTTATTATTAAGGCAATTGGAGTGTCTGATAGCACACTCCATTTTCTTTGGAGTTGGGGTTGTATCACTCACTCTCCCCTTGGAGTGAGCTGGACCCCACTCCAGCTTCGAACTTGACAAAGTCTCACCGCTGCGGGGGGCGCCGCAAAGTGTTGCCAGGCGGTTCCCGAAGGGAACTCCGCAGGGGAGACTTGCGCCCCAAGTCAACAAACCCGCTCGGCCAGATTCTTGGTTTTGGTGAGAGCAAAACTGAACTTACATTCATGCAATTCCCTCAAAAGTTTGAGGATGTTTGATTACAGTTTATCAAAGAGCTGGTTCTTCTCGTCAAACCAGCCAAAACTCAGAAATTTGATGCAACACGTTCATGTTACTTTCAAAAAGTCCGACATAACGAGATATCATCCCAATAACACCACTCTCTCAATCACAATCAACGAGATTCTTTCGTCGATCAAAAAAAAAGAAGAAACGAAAAAACGATAGTCATCCAAAACGAGGTCGAATCGACTCAACCCCCATCTCAAAACGGAACGTTCAAAACTTTTATTTATCTGCGATACGATCTCAAGATTGGGCCTCACCCCGAAAAAATTTATACTCGGGTTTCTTTTGAATGACGGGGTCGAGCTGGCCGTACGACGTGGCTTTTGGGGTACTCAGGCTGGATGGAAATCGACGGTCAAGGTTCTGAACGCTATCAAGAAAAATTCAAACAAAACTAAATCGGGACGTTCACTATGGAAGGGTTTTGTTCTACACGAGGTAAGCCATCTCCTTATTGATTTCATTTATAGATTATTTTACTGACTCAATGTATTATCAGGCAAAACTATGCGTGGAGAGCGAATCTCCCAGACGTGGTGATTTTCCGAGTGGCACCTATCATAGCTCAAACAAGGTCGACGAAGATTTCTTTACTCGCAAAACAAAAAACGAACGTGATTCTAAGCTCATCGAAGAAGACATGCCTTTTTTGTATGGCCTGATCTCCTCAAAACTTTTAAATCCAATCAAAACAAAATTACAACATCAAGAAACTGCCAGCCTTGATGACGACTCTAGCTCAATTACCTCTGAGGATAGCGTGGATGAAACGAGACGTGACAACCCACTGTCATCAACTGTTGAGCCTGTACACAACCAAATGAAGAAAGAATCTCTTGCCAGACGCAAGGAGCGCGCTTTCATGGTGAGTACAGATTGCTCATAGATTTCTGTAACCTTTGAAGCTAAATGGTTTTTGTTTTTGTATCAATTCAGACGGCCAAGACAATTTGTGCCATGGTAGCTTTTGGCGAGAATCGACGGGCAAATTCCATGCAAATATGGAACTCGGTGGTCTTTTTGGCTTGCGGGGTGACTGAACGAGCTAACAACTACCTCCAC
Source organism: Puccinia horiana (assembly GCA_001624995.1). NCBI lineage: Eukaryota > Fungi > Basidiomycota > Pucciniomycetes > Pucciniales > Pucciniaceae > Puccinia > Puccinia horiana. Next base: position 990,349 of record LWDY01000012.1, read on the forward strand.
TACAATGGCCTTACAATGTCCCGCAAAACTGCTCTTTCGGCCCTAGATCGGATCGGTCATGAAGCACAGAAAAATCTTACCAGAAAGCTTTCCATTCATGCAAGGACACCCCTCTCCCCCCTGATCTGCGTTGACAACATCGACTTTGAGGAACGCGTCCACTTCAAGTCAATCGAGAAAACTAGCCACATGTTCCACGGAACATGGGGCTATGTTCACGCCATCAATCACAATCTAGTCGAAGCAGAAGATCTCGAAGAGTTCTCAATGAAGCAATTCCAACAGGCAATAAACGACTCTTTTGATATCAAGATATCACCAAAAATGCTGCTACCAAGCTTTGGAGAAGAAGTCCATTTCACGGCGGCGATTAAGAGTCAAATTGCTCAAGTCATATTGAGCTACATTGCAACTACCGACAATCCCTCTTGAACCACCGCCTATTGATCCGATACCAGCCCAAAAGCCAGACATTGTCGTGTTCAAACTTATGCTCGCATCCAATAACTGCGCCGAAGGGATTGGCGAGGTCTTAACCAATATCATCAATCAAACCCATCTCACGCCAGCTCAATTTTTCTCAGCACTACAAGTCATGGGAGGTGATTTAGGAACCGTTCAGAACTTGGAATGCTTGCGATCCCAAAGAAAACCTAGCGGACACGTCGAAAACTGCCTCGGAAATATTTTCATGCTTCTAGGGGCCTCACACACCTTGTGGAACATCTCAAGCGATCTACCTGCATCATTTTGGAAATACTAAAACTCAAGACGATCTTGGGGCATGGAGAACCCTTCAGACACTCGGAATCCCCTCGGATAGGCCGGTCGAAAAAAACGACTTCACCCTGATGCTCACATACATTCAAAAAATCCATGAAGTTACCCTAATACACTGTGTGCTGTAAGTCTGTTTCTCCAGCTGCTATATTCCACTTTCTTCACCATTGATTTCTTTCTGATTGCTTGACCTATGTAAAAATAGATTAGTCATGGGGATTTCAAAAACAAGCCTACCAAATGAAAAAATTCCATTAAAATCAGAGTCAATCAAACATATCATCAACATGTGTTACGATCGTTTCTTCAGCTGCGCCGCACCTGAGAAGGCTGGGAATTACAACTCACCACATCTATTCAACCTCATAAACCGATTACGTGACTTTGCCACAATTATCGAGGCCGATTAATCGATGAAAGCAGGTGACATAGGACGGCTACTAAACATGTGGAGGCGATGGTCGTTGATGGCACAAGGAATCTCGGGCTTGACTCACAACTCAATCCATCTACCAAGAATGATTCTCTTAATCACGCAAGTCCTCCCCCCCACCCTCTGCCATGCAATCCAACATTCGCTCCTTATAACACCCAGTGGACAACCAAATCATTTTGTTGCAAAGGATTTTTTCCTTGAGACACAAAACTATTGGCTTAAATATTTTTACAACAACAATGGTATTGGCACAAGTGCCAAACAACTACGCGATGTTTTTTCTTCAAATGTCCCAATGGTAAGTTAGGTTCATTCAAATGCCACACAATGTCACCACTTAAAAAAGTTTTTATTTCACTTTTGCAGCTTCAAAGGCTGGTCCGATCAATCAAGGACGATTCAGGAAGATCCGACTATTATCAATCGAAAAAGCACCAAATCAGACTTCAAGCAATCAACTCCTTTCTGCGCATGGCTGTCTCCAAGTCCATTGGAGATGGGACCGACTCCTTAGGAAGCGAAAGAGATGGCGGAAAACATAAACGGCCTCAAGAAAATAATAGCCAAATAGAAAAAGGAAACAAGAAGACAGCCAAGAACTCCGAAGACAAAGAAAAAAAAAATAGACATCATGCAGCGAGGAATGGCAGTTCTGCAAAATGACGCTTTAGAAGGCGGGTGTATTCACAATCGACTCTGACCATCAGCTACTCTCCTCAATCCATTCTGGAAAATTGAAGGTTCATCTCTTGTTCCGGGATCTCATGAATGATAACTTGTAATCTCATTTTATTTAATTTAAAGCAATGAAGGATCAATTGATCCATTAACAGCAGAATTTTTTGAAATGGCCAACAGATCAGAAGAAACAGGATTTGTGGAATTCTTATTGAGGGCGTATTGAGCCTTGACTTCTTGTAAGATTTTCATGTCACTTTCCCTCTTGGCTCGCTTTTTCTCATTTTCTACCGACTTGGCCTCTTTCTCAGCGTTTTTACGTTTGGTATTTTCTGAAGCTCTCACAGCCTGCTCGGCTTTCTTCAACTCTGCAGCTTCTTGTTGTAATTGTCTGGATTCGATTTTTTGATTTTCATTGGCCTCGATTTCCATTCTAAGGCGCTGCGCTGTCGAATCAATCGCGGAGTTGACTATTTCTTGCTGCCGCAAATAGTAGCCATAGGTCTCACCTGAACGGAAGGTTTTGACATTCTCAAACAACATCACCATTTGACCATGCAGCATTTCGCCTCCAATTAATTCTTCCAGGTTGTCCGAGGTGAGCATTTCAACATTTAGTGCGATTGCACGAGCTTGTTTGATGCTGAAATAGGTGCTAGGGGGATATGATTCAGCACCCTTCATTGCTTCATCTAACAACCTCTTGAAGTCTTCCACCAAGTCCTGCGCAAACGCTTCAAGATTCTTTTCCAGCTTTTCTTCTGGGCGCTTGTTCTTAACCCATTCCACTCGATTGTTCACACCGTTTGGAGTTTCGCTGACTGGAACTAAGTCGGATATGTTGCTAGGTGAGACCGATATAAAAGAGTCAAATTTTTGGGCAGTCACTCTTTTCATGTTTTCCATTACCCACTGACTGCTTTCCGGTTTGCAGTTTGAACAGTCGCATTCAGAAAATCCCTGCTCAGCTTCGCGGTCTGCTCCTTTTTTGTAGTTAGGATCGTCAAAGGATAACGGAACATATCCTAGCCTGAAATTTACCGGTACATCAGATTTTCCTCGGGTTCTCTTTCATGAGGTGATACTCACAAGTTATCAAGCGAGAAAGCTATTCGCAGGCAAACAGGTGTAATTGCTAAAGCGTCCATCCTGTCGTCGTCGTTTTGGAACTCTGGATTTTTAAAGTCTTCAATCAAGTTCTTCCCATTCTTTAGAGTCGGCTCAACAAAAACAATTGCAAGGCCTTGCTTGCCATCTCGTCCGCAACGTCCCAGCATTTGAGAAATCGAAGCGGGGTCCCCCTTGACCCATGTGTATCACAGATCGAACACGTTTCCAGTTTTGGCCCAATCCAAGGGCCATGGTAGCGGATATTATAGGAAAACCCCCTTTCACAAAATCGACTGTGATATCTTCCTTATCCAAATCGCCCGTCACGGAATGGTAACGTCAAGCGAAGGTGCTAAATGGATTTTCGCCCTCATCAATGGTCTTGCGAGCGCGGTTGAGAACATCCAGAACTTGTCCGGTGAGGTTGCGTTTTGACGAGTAGATTAAGGTGGGTACTATCTGACTATCTGAAACTTGCTCCTGTGTTTCATACAGATCAGCGAGGTCTTTGAAAGAAGAAAGTGACTGTTTCATTTTGACCCTCAAGATCCGAATTTCAGGGTGAGTGAGTTCACCTCGAATGAAGTCAACCATGTCGTTTGTCAGCCTCAAGGATTCCTGAATCCTCTTGATTGCAATAGGGCGGCACGTTGCAGACATCATAAGCAAGGGAGTCCCATTAGTGGCCATTAATCTTGAAGCAATTTCGCCATACGACGGGCGGAAGAGTCCACGTTCTCCATGGCGCGAATGAGAGTTCAGCCTCTTGGATTCCCCACTAGCAACAAGGCCCCACACATATATCATGTGTGCCTCGTCAACAACAACGAGACTTAGGCGGCTTTGAAACGTTGGATTAAAATAGACTTCACGGAAGATGGGGCTGTTGAGCAAGGCTTCTGGGCTCTGTTTTAAAGAAGGATTCATAATAATCTTGTCAGTTCTTGAACCCCATCTTCCATGCTCACAGATTGATTACTAACCAAGTAAATGAATTCGTATGCACCAGCAATGATGCGTTTGGCCATTGCCTCATCCAATATATTCTTTTTCAGGTTTATCGCAGATATTGTTTTACAAGCTATACCGACTGTTTTTTTCTTGTCCACCTGTTTAATTAGGAAGCACAGATATTACATGACGATTATGACTAGGTTGGTAAGCCAATAATGCATCTTTTTCTATTGAACCACAAACTTGATTGTCCCCAAGTGAATCTAAAGGATTCAACACAATCACGATCGACTTTTGATAAGGTTGAAAAAGACTATGATACATTTCGGCGATGCAGGTCTTACCAAAACCTGTGCCAGCAAGAACAAAGGTGTGTCGGCAGTTGACCAAAGAGGCTACGGCTTCGACTTGTTCATCTTTGGCATTATCACCGTACAATTGCCTCGAGTTGGCTCGAATGTGTGTCTTGAGGTCTTCATGGCTGAGGTTAAGGATGTCTTGCCGTAAAGAAATCCTCTTTTTCGGTGCTACCTTTGACCTCAAAGAAGCAATTTCTTCAGGAAGGACAGAATCCGGGTCGCATGCCTCTGTGTCGTTGGCGACGGCGTCCTCTTCAGCATCTGAGTTTGAAGGAGTGGTTTGCTGAGAGAAGGGAGGATTGTTTTCGATAAGATTAAGAACTTCAGGCTCTCCACTATCGAGATCATCCTCAAGAGAACTTATCGGAGAGCCAGAAGGAAGTGATTCCCCTTTCTCACTACTCATCGTTCCCAATTTTGGAGATTGGTTTGATCGATTCGATACTCTGATCTTGAATATTTTATTTCATTTTTATTATTCCTTGTTATATCACTTGACCTTTATTATTCCCCTCATCATATGATCACATTTAATAATTAAAATAAAAAAGCGGTTGGACAAATGACTCAGCAGCGGGGTAAACTAACATACAACTTGTAACTCAAGAAAAAAAAGACATGGTTTTCAAAAATAAGAATAAAAAGGGTGAAGAGGTCAAAAAAGAAACTGAGTGGGTAGGAAGAAGCTTAGGCTGACCCAAAAATATAAATGTCCGGTGTTTAATTGCTTCCAGATCCTGATACTTTGCAACTACAATTTGGCCTGCCAAATGGAAAATTAAAACTCACAGCTATTTGTTGAACCATCCTAATTGACCAATTTTATGATCCTTATTATAAAGATTGGCAGTGATATGTTTTTTATCAGGATTTCAGCTCAGTGAGATGATGCAATGGAGGGGCAATCTTGAGGGATCCTGAAATTGGACCAAGGAGAAAGGAATGTTGATGGTTCCAATGAAAAATGCTCAGACTTGGTGGTTTATTTCAAATGAGAAAGAGCACTATTAAGTAGTGACAACCAGAGAGCCCCCTTTCAAGATCCAAAGGGTGCCTAGACACAATAGAACAGGAGGATAGGTGACAGGGTACTGGACAGCTAAGCTGAACAGGTGACAGGTGACAGGGACAGGAAACAGGAAACAGGATGACCACTTACTTGGCCATACAGGAGAGATGGGAGCGGAAGGTGAAGCCAGAATTCTGACATTTTTCCCCCTTTTATTAATGATTGAAGTATTATTGTGAGAAGAAATGGGATGAGATGATTTGTGATTAAGTGCCAACTGATGAAATGTGACAGAGCTTTACATATTAATCTACATACTTAAGGCACTACTTTTATTTTAGAAAAAAAAAGAAAAAAATGTCTTTGGAAGTTGAGCGGGCAGTAAAATACTCAAAAAAAGAAAAGACTGACGACAACCATGCGGTTGCAATGGAAAGGAAAAAAGTAGTCCCGGCATCGGCCGGGGTTGGCAGAAGCGACGAGCGGTGTGGAATCAAATATCTTCTTGGACACACTCGGTATAGCCTAAGGCAGTAGCACGAGCCGCCCAATCGACGGCACGATTGACCATCGGCTCTGCGGAAGGAGAGTCATCTGGCAAAGAGTTGAGGAAGCCGGGGTCAGCAAAGTACATTCCACAAGGCTTGAAGTGCTGGAGGAAGCCAGCGGCTCGAATGAGGTCCGCTCGTCCGTCAGGATGGGCCCCGTGAAGAGTGCGGCGTTTGGATGTGGGATCGTAGACCCCACGATGGAGGATTTCTGGGTCGTAGAAGACCGCCTCCCCAGGTGCCAGCGCGGCACAGATCCCGTTCGGCATCTCACTCGGACTGTCCCGTATGGCCTGAGTAGTAATTTGGCGCTCTGTGGGCGTCCGGGTACGTAAGTGAGAACCAGGTACGGCGAATAGACACTCATCATCGTACAATGCCCTGGAGCGGCCGATATAGATCGATGGAATCTTAGCCTACAATCTATCGGGTGGATGTGTCTAGGCTTTACGACAACGGGCTTACAAGTTCCATTGGACGCCGCCATGTTGATCCTTTGAAGACAGTCTTAGTTCTTCTTCCTTCTCGTCCACGCTCGACTTGATCGTGTCCCGGTGCCAGCTGAGTGCGAATTGGTGATCGAGGGGTTCGACGAGCAGGTTGAGGAGACCTGCCATAGCATCCTCGGCCGGCGACATCTCAGCCAAACGACTTGTAAGTTCAACCATTCGAGTAGAGAAGTAAAACGCTGCAAAAGCCGGTTGCTGAAGGGCCGGGTGCATGACGTGCTGGAGCGAAACAAGAATGGGTTTTTTTATTTAGCACTGGGCTGAAGGCTCTCTAGTGATGGTCTAGTAGTCGGTTGGGGAAGGTCACACTTGAACACCCCAAACGTCCGGCGATTCATCATGATTCCAAGGAGGGAACTGTTTGCCTACGGTCCGCCTATAAGTAAAGTCAGATGGTGCCAGTCAGTCTACATCAAAACCATCTACTCCAGCTGAGCAATGAGGTTGTTACTCAACTTGTAGGGCCATTTCTGGTTCCGAGTGCGCTCAGTGACTACATCGGCGGCTTGTCTAAGTTCCTCCAGTTGGGCATTGTCTGCAATCAATCCTGGAAGGGCAGCCGACGGAAAGAAGAACGATTTTCAACATTTGTTTTCCTCGAAATTAAGCAGACCAGTTCTTGTCAACAAGTCCAGCGACACCAGCGAAGTCTAAGATCTTAATCAAACGGTGTATTAATGGATTTCGACAAACTCTAAGCTCTGACCTTGGACAACCACTAATCCGAGTTCCTTAAAACAGCTTACAATCGACTGCCACTCCGAATAATGAAACCTTTCGACCATCGTTTGGGGTTGTTTGTGTTCGTGGTCGATCGATGTTCTGAGTAGCTGAGAGCAAGATGGTTAAGCTCTCGGCTGAGCTGGCAGTATTTTTGCGCTGCGCTTGAATCTGTTCAAGCTTACTCACCAAGAAAACATAAACACATGAAACATCAACCAGACTCTTTTCATCAATTCTGGATTTCGCCAAGCCTTGCCACTTCCAAGAGAGAGGGAGAGAGAGCTCTTGGCTGAGCCTCGAGTGTTCACAGGAACGCCTGTGCTGTCTTATTTTGCGCGCGATATTTCCACCCATACGAGCCAACAACACTATTTAATCAAGACAACCCAACGAGAAATGCAGGGAGTCAAGGTGTTTGAGTCGAGCAAATAATCACGTTGACGCGAAGGGAAGAAATGCCACCTCATCCTCATCCTCAAGCCGTGTCCTCACAAGCTTAAGCTCTATCCACTTTTTGCACAAAGTTTCAAGGATACTCCCTGTTATTGAAAAGTTTATCGAGAAGAAGCTCTTTTATTGGGTAATCGGCCGCTTCACGCCGTCATTTTGCGGATGAGAGGCGGGTGACATCTGGCCTGATTTCGGCGAACTCAACGCCAAGAAAACCCCCAGCAAGAGAACACGTTAAAGGCCTTCCTGTGAACACATGCGTTGCATTACTGCGGGTCTGAGGGTGGGGAGCGGACAAAACTCAAGAGAGGACGGTCGATGACTTTTCTGCGTGGGTGCCCAATCCCGACGAGGAGGCAACTCCGATGAGACTCAAAAGGCCGAGGTCAGGAGGAATCGACGAAAACTTCTCCGGCTTTACGGTTCGGATCCGTGACTCAGCAACCAAAAAACCCAGCTTGCTGTAGCAAAACGTACCGTTTTGTGTGGATGGTCGGCACGGAGGTTGGAAGGAAATCCACAGGAGTATACTACACATTGCAAAGCAGGCCTTGCTGTGTCTGTGCGATTACTTCGGCGTCAGTGGAACGCCAACTACAAAATATTCAGAATCAGATCTTGTTTGGGATGCTCTTTTTGTTGAACATGCCTCGATGCAAGAGGACACCCATCGACACAGTAACTTCCTACTGTCTAACAACAATGTTGGTTGGTATCCATCAGTTGGGCTACAAGAACCCCACAGCTTCCTTTCCATCCTTAAGCCGAACCTAGCCACAGATTCAATCCCTTGAAAATCCAACCCATTGTTTTTAGCTTGATCACGTCCTCTTGGCCACACGGTTATATCAGCGTGGAATGCCAACAATGGTTATTTGGTCCCTGACCACAAGTATTTTGTTTTCCTTGGTTCAGGCCAGGCCATTTATCCATCCACCTGTTCCATCTAGTCACATAGGGCAAAGAATTCCTGGCATTGAATTCGTCGGAGATCTCGCAAATCTTCACACTAGCACTCTCGGGAGTTCATCAAGTACAGATTATCGGTAAGTGAAGTGGAAGCTCGTCAAGGCGTCCAAGGAGATCAACTCACAGAGTGTTTTCTCTGGCTTGTCAAATCTCACAGCGCTCCCTCATCGTGTTCCAGGAGCAGCGATATTCGTCACTTCAAAAGTAGTTATGATGCTGTACCTCATCTATCAAAACCTAAGGAAGTAGCCCAGAGAGTTACACGAAGAACACATCAAAAGCTTGACATTGGATCTCTCCCCAGCTCCGCAGAGTAGACCAAACACCTCCGACGACTCATCTGAACCGTTTTGAGGAGGAGTCTGCGTCAACTGACGACGATCCCTCATCGAGGCCTAGAAAGAGAGCTCGCATAAAAGATGTAGATTCTTCAAAGCTTCAACAGAAAACTCACACCCAAGCTCCTCAGGATTTATCTCCAAGTATCATCTCAGTGCAGGAAAAGCAATCAGAAAGTCCGGGCCATCAACCGCCAACCTCTCGGGATAAATTATTGGATGAAAGTCATAGATATAAGACTCCAGGGATCCAATGGCAGAAATTTTATTTGAATAGACACAAACTCAAACGGAAAGTACCAGATCATGGCTTGTATCTAGATCAAGAAGAGACAAAGACTTCTCTGCCCAAGCAAATCACACTCTATTGGCTAAAAATCACAAGGAATTTAAGAAAATTTATGGTTTCGGATGGCTCAAGCTCAATCAAGAAAACCCCCGTTATCATGAGAAAATATTCAAAGGGAGGAAGTCCCTCAGCTCGGGATCCAAGGGTGCAAACCTCTAGTACTGATCAAGCCAATCATCCAAATGGGGAGCGCACAATTTCAACCAAGAAAGAACCCGAAGATAATGGACCATCTAACAATTCATCCAACGATCCAAGTACTCTGACTGTTTCCGGAGCCCTTCCAACCTCAGTTGTATCATCCACGCCAGAGAATGGAGGATCAAAATATGACAGTAAGCTTGCCCAAAACGCCTTAAAATCACTTGGAGTGCTTGACAGCGCGGTCCATAAGACTGACCAACTGTTCCAGAACATCGATCCCTTCTTGGACGTCGTCAATCATGTCTTGAAAAATATTGAGGATGTTCAAGAGAAGGCTGAGCCTTTGCAACTCTTTGGTGGCATTAAAAACTCTGACTATTTTGGCTTGGATCCCAATCATTTATAAGCTACCATCCAAAAATCTTTGCAGGAAAGATTCTTTTTTCTCACTCTTCTTCTTCTAGATTTTTCAAAACAATAAAATCTGATCAAAGATATATCAGGACACATCAATAAACACATGATTTATAAACAGCCCTTTTGAATCTTCTATCTCAATTTCAATAAAGTGATCATTAATTTTTTTACTAATGAAAATAAAGTCTAATAATTTATGTGTGTTGGGGACATCTCTCATTTTCAATCTAAAATTACTATTTATCTCTATTTTTTGTGGTATGTGAGATGGATGATTTAAAAATGAAAGTTCTTTAATTTCTTCAAACTTCTAGAGAAATATGATCCAATTTTTAATTCAAAGATGGCACAGGAAAAGAGTGTGTAACAAGGTTCTGACTCTCCCAACAGTCACATAAACTGATTCAAACAGGGCCACACTATCCTCAGAACGCGTCCAGGGACGGAATACCCTTTCCTGAACCTATGCAGATTGTCACCAACGTGAATCAAGTTCTCAGCTCAATCAACGCAAAGGTTGACAACACACTAGTTCAAGTTCAAGTGGTCACCCAGTTTCCTACAGGCAACATCAAGTTCATTACGCAGAACAGGACAAAAGTGAAGTGGCTACTTAAGCATAAACACTCTTGGACCCATCTGGCGGACATCAATGTCCACTTACACAGTGATGATTCACTCCGTTCCAACTGGATTCGACACAAACAACGGAAATCATTTGAAGATGCTACACGCTCAACACGACATCCCTTACGACATGATAGAAAAAGCTCAATGGCTAGGACAACCCTTGAAGAATGGAAAACTTCACGACACCCTATTAATCAATGTTAAGGATAAACAACTCGCCCGGGACATCAAATGGGACAGTTTAATAATTGATGGCACCTTACTCAAGGCTTCAAGATACGCTCCCAGTCCACCTCAATGTTTCAATTGTCTAGAGATGGGGCACCCCGCTTTATATTGTAAGACAACTCCACTCTATGCCAGATGTGGAGGCAAACATAATTCAAAGGAATGTCAGATTGATAATCCGAGTGGTGCTTGCTTCAGATGCATCAACACAGACAAAAATAAGAATGAATTTACGAGTTTGACCGGCCCAAAGTACACACATTCTCCTTTTTGCATTCAATGCCCTATAAAAAGCACTGAAATCAATAAAAATAAATAAGATACTGTATTCCTTTTACTTACCAATTGGTTGCATCTCATCTATTAGATTTATTACAATTCTTTCCTTTTCTCTACCCTCTCTCTCTCTCACTATGATTTCTTTAAGTTCTAATTTTTACCGCAGATAACAGTCAAGTTTTAAAATATTTAGTTAGGTTCAGATGTTGTCTCGCTATTAGATAATTATTTAGAGATGGTGATTGGATCAAAAGACTTGTAATAAGTTGACTTCATTAGATTATAGTGTGACATGTGAAATCAATAACACTTAAAAAAAGGACAAGATGGGTGCCGCGCTTTTGGTCCGAACAATGTAGTACACATCATGTGAAGCTCTACATCATTTGCGTTTGGTCGGAGTCGCTCATGTCGGTCCGATACGCTGACTGGGCTTTGGCCTGATGCAAGTTTATAAATCTTGACGCCCCTTAAAACCCAGGCTCTTCTTCCAGACGTACAGAAATTCAGCTTGGGATTGCAGGATTCGGCAACGACGGTTCACTTTACCCAATATACCCCTATCTCCTTGGTGGAACGTTACAGCGAATAAACTTGCCACTATCGGTAAGCTCACCAGCATCGCGGCGCTGCTTCGCAACAAAATCAACAATCTCCGTTGTTGAAGATGTTCTCGGTGTTCTGATCAGTCAACCTGGTGATGTGGCATGTTCTTCTGTGGTGCATGGCTTTGAGTCTGGTGTCGCCCTCAACCAATGCATTGCCTCAACTCTCACCTCGGATCAGCAAGCCCTCAAAGATGAACCTAGCGTCCACTCAGATGTGTCGATTAAGTGAATTGTTGAGTAAACTTAAGCAAGATTTTTTAATTTCATCAATCTTAAAAGAGCTATGAGTGAAGTCCGATACATTTCATCGGAATCATTCAAAGGCCCGTCTTGCAGTACGAGGAATTCATATTAATCATGTTACTAACAAGAAGCTCAATTCTTTTTGACTTATCAAGATCACCAGGCGTTACACGACCAGATACACTAGGCAACAGTCTGAAAAGGCGAAGCTTCAATGAAGCTAGCGCTGCGTCAGACTTGAGTGTGAGTGACTAGACCAGTTTACAACCTCTTATATCAAGCGAAGCCATTACAAGCTTTACTTAAAATTCAATTTGCTCCTAGCTTTCCGAATTGTGTCAAAGATCTCCACTTGATGCGTCAAAAAAAGGCAGCAGTGCTCCTCCGTCGACAGAAAATCTTCCCCCGCCTTGGCCCGCAAAAACGCTTTCACAAAAAGTTTCCAGTCCATGGGATCTTTCGACGGAACAATTCTCTCAAGGGCCTGGGGACGTATCTTCCAGCTTTGGATCACGGGAAAAGGGCGAGGAAACCGCACTACCTGTGACTCCGTTCCAACGTTTATCCCGAACTTCTCCAGCAAAATTCAGGGAAGTACCAAAAAGTCATTGGTTGAAAGTGAACCAAAATAGACACAAGCTCAGGCTGCTAGCCCAATCGCCTGGACAAGAAGTAAAAGCTTCTTCTCTGCAGGCAGAAATTGCAAGTTTTTGGTCAAAGACAGCTGGGCACAAATCACTGTTTAAAACAAGGAAGGACGAACTAACGATAATAAGATCGACCATCCCAGTTGCAGGGGAAGAAAAACTTAAATCAGTGCAGGGTCCGGATACGAGCACCTCAGAGTCGAATCTCGCAAATTCTGCTTTGAACCCACACCAGTACCTAGGCCAGGTTTACAATGTTGGTGTCCGGGACCACGAGGAAAAATCGCCATCATCAGAACAAGAAATAAACCCCATTGACATTCCGAGACAAGATTACCATCTAGTGGTTGAGAGGAAGCTCACTACAGTAGATAAAGACAGTACTGTCGTATCTGGTCAACAATCAGGGCAAGGTACTTCGACTCATACAAGTGAACCCATTTTGCAAACCAGACAAAAGGCAAGAAAACAATGGCGCAAAACGGCAACACAGGTTAAGGCATTGAGGGCATTTGGAATTATTGAAAAAAAAGCTATTGAAAATTTAGATAGTCTCGTTCAGAAACTAGATTACTGGTTGGAAAAATCTATAAAACTCCTTGCGTGGATTGATGACTTCCTTCAAGGCTGGGAAGAATTTGATCTCATCCTAGAAGTACTGAATATTTTTCTAAACTCAAGAAGAAATCACCCAGAAGATACATTTGGATTCAGGCCACACTCAAGGCAATGAAAATTTCCACAAAGCAAGAGTTGATTAAGAAGGTGGAGACTTGAGTTAGAGAATATGGATAAATGTCTTGGTGAACTGAAACTAAGGGCTTTTTTTGTTTCTGTTAGGGAAAAAGATAAAAAAATAATATTATCCTTACAGCTCAATAATTTTCATATGTAAATTGACCAAAGATGTCATACTAATACCATAGCCATTGGATTATCCATGTATTCATCCCTGGGTAGCAAACCTGAAGAAACCTTTGCAGACCTGTCACTAGATTCCCCCTGGTGACTTGCTTAAACTCTTCACTCACTGAAATTCTCAACCAAGATTTGGTAGGCCAAACAAGACCCTGATCACCCTTTTCCATCACATTGCTTTAAATCTATTTTTATTTCTTACTACAACCAAAAGTGGATTGTAAGAGCTTGAATTGTTCTTCATCAGGTGTATGTTATTGGGACTGTGGAGAATCATACAGATGTGTCTGGGAGAGAATTCCCATAGCCATGGCCTATATTTTGATGAACTAGCTTGGTAGAAATTTGGTCAGCGATATCTACTACAATCTTTAAGGTAAGGGTGAAGAAGGAAAAGGAAAAATGAATAAATAAGGGAAACAGAAACAAGAAAACAAATCAGCAAGAGATGAGAATTAGTAAAAGTTGATGATGCTTACCTAGATCAGTGAAATGTTGGTCAGGGATCTCTACTGAGCTAGGAATGGGGTAGAGGCCAGAATGAAGTGGTCTGGATTGATTATGCAATATAAGTTTGAGTTGGTGAAGCCTGAGAAGGGTTCACATGGATGAAATAATCCACCATGTGTACAACAATGATGAGATGATTACATAAATCAAAATCAACACCTAGCTCATCTATCTTCTTCAGACTCAAAAAACATATTGTTATAACTTTTTCTGTTTTGTTGTTGGGAGTTCATTTTTCTAATTTAAAATCAGTTGATTTCTTATTTAACCTCAAAGAAAGTAAAGTACTATCTACCAGGACCAATCAATAATCACATTATTACAAGTGACATCCAAATTTACAAAGGGGAATTTGTACTTTGATATGTCACTTGCAAACAAGGGGTTATGTATTGGTCCTGGTGATCCCCATTGTTTTTCTTTGGCAGGTGTTTTTTATTGTGATGTGCATTCAAGATTGGCTGAAAAAAGCATTTAATCCAAGATAATTTTGGTTATTTGGGAGAAAGTTTTTGGAGATAAGTGGTTGGGTTCCCAAGATGTGGAAGGGTGTTGGACATAATGGGTGTATGTATAGCAAGCTGGAAGAAAACTTTCCACAGCACTGGATATCTAGCAAGTTGAGTGACCCTGTATTGCTTTGGCAGGACCCTTCATGTTTTGCTGTGACTCCAACTGTTGGAGTCACAGGCCTTGATTTAGCAAGTCCATTGGAGATTCTTGTTGAAGCTTCATTGTTTCAGTCTCTTTCTTTTCTTCTTTGTTCCTTCTATTATTATTGCATATTCAATGTGATTCAACTGTTGTCTCACATCTCCACACAATGTGTAGTAGACTTGAAATGTAGTCTTCTCTGAGAAAATTAAATCATCAGTTTTTCTGTGTCTGTTCCCTAAAAACTCTCATTGAGGTTTTTGTAGAGATTTGTGTTTCCTCATCTCAAACTGGCAGGATTTTCACAGTACTTGAGCTATCACTTCCAAAAGTAATTCATTGGTCCCGCTGGTCCAATGAGTTGACAAACCCACCAGTCCAACATCTTATTGGACAACTTTGTCCGACTGGACAAGTGGTCAGAACTGTCTGTCTGACTCCCTCCTGCAGGGTGCCAAAGTTGAGGTTGACCGTTCAATCCTCACACTGAAGCAATTTTGACCTCACTTGCTGTGGATGGGAACAGTCAAATTTGATTGTCTTCAAATTGAGCACAATTTATCTTGCTCATATTGAACATAACAATCAAATTCACTACCCTTCCCAGAAAGGTACCATTAAGTCATCCAAATGTGGAAAAAAAGTACTGTAACCCTGTTTTTGCTGAAACAAGCTGGGAATGTAACTAGTAGTAAATCAGGGCTTTTTGGACAAAAGATATCGTAACTGGACTGTAGATAACTGTAACAGGCAGATAATGTTACAGTCAGAGCTCTTCATTTGGAGAACGTATCTGCCCACTGTTGTTACGCTCAGTGGCCCTCCTTTGCAAATCAGCCCTTGCGGCACGCTGAGGCCCATCTGCCAACTGTTTATTGCCCTGCTAGCTGGGGTTGCACAGTGGGCTACACTGGGTTGTGTGTTTTATTTAAGAATATTTTTCTCTGTGGTTGTTCAGTTGTTTAGGGGAAACCCTTGAAGTTTTTTTGTGGGATAGGTTGTCTTTAATAAGCTCTGATTTAATACAAAAAGTATTAAAACTTCAAAATGAATGATCCAAATGGTCCAAAACATTGACAATAATCATTCATGAGAACATTGAGGCTTTTTGAAAAAAATACGGCTCATTAACATTCCCTGAAAGCTTTTGGGAATTTTTCTTTTTTTTCCACTTACAAGGACAAAAAAATTAAACTCCCAAAAGGGTTTTGGAAAATGACATTGAGCGGCATTTTTTTCACAAGCCTCAATGGTCAACTCTTATGAATGATTACTGCCAAATTTTTTGACCATTTGGATCATTCATTTTAGGCTCTGTTTGGCAGGCCAGAGCAAAATGGTGGATCATGAGGTGTGGTGTGAGGATGTAAATAGGGTTGAAGAACCTTATTTGTGTCTTCACGCATCTCGATCTGTTGATTTAACACTTCACGGGACTGTCTGGAACAGCCTTGTGAGTTGGCATTGCTACACCTTGCGAAGTGGTTGTACAAGATGACTGGATGACTGATCCCTTTTTTTTTGCTAGGTGTGGTTTGGTTTTGATTTTATGGTTGGTTGGTGAGGTTTTTTTGGGGGGGAGGGTGCAGTTATGAAGACTCCCAGCTTGGTGGTCTTCCTAGCTTATCACAAGCCCCTCGATCAGAGGACCGGTGTGGGCGCCACTTGCAAAGGAGGGGCTTGCCAGTAATGTCATTTTTTTGGCCTGAGAGCAGAGGCAGGCTTTGGTGGGTGAAACTTGCCCCTTATATTTCACCATCTTCCTCTCACAAGTTGGGGCCGCCTGTTTGACCAATAAAACGGGCTTCCTCCTCCCTACATTATCCTCAAATTTGTTTTCCCTCTATCAACTTTTTCCTTTTTGTATTTAGTCTAGAAAGTTCGAGTTGTTCCCTTCCTCGTCATGGACATATCTGTAATGCATCTGTATTCATGTATGCTTTTTTGTTTTACATACCAAATGGGTAACCCATATAATGGCTCAGTCCAGATAACTGTTAGTCCTTTATCAAGAAACACAACTGAACCATTGTCTGTTTCAACTTTTCCAGAAGATGTTGAAGCGGGGCTCTTCAGTAATTATGAGACTCAGTAGATGGAAGCGCGCAGAAAGATGTGGATTACGATTATCAAGGAAAGATCCTTCTTGGATTGCCTAGAGATGAAGGTAACATAGCACACAAAAGAGTCCTCTATTTATAGAGGACAAAGCATAAGAAACAACGAGGAGAGACACAAGAGAGGAGGGGCTTTAATCAATAGAGTATTACAAGAGAAAGCCCCCCTGCGTCTACTCAACAGTTGAGACATACTAGAGGGTAACGTGCTGGGCTAGTCCCAGTACTTCTATTGGAATATACACAACCCCTGCTTTATGCAGGGCGTCGTGACACTACTACTAGTCTGGATACGTCCTTGAGACGTGTCAGATGGTAGCTTCTATAGTAGCCTGGCTGCAACATCCCCCCCTCTAGACAGTGTCCATCCCGGACCCTGCTGGAGGAGGAGGTAATCTAAGCCGAAGCCTTCTGGGTGCCTGCTTGGATGATGACACTGAAGGTGTCACCTCCGTGCATTTTCTGGTTGCCACTATGACCTTCGTCTTTTGAAGCAAATCTTTAGCTATTCCAGCGTCGGCCCGCTTCGTGCGCTGCAAAATTGCAGGCGGAGCGGCCCACATATCGTTTACTACCAACAATTGTAGGGACACCGGCCGCAAACTGTTACCATTCACCGGTCGTGGGTATTCTATCCCCTCGTGGTCTGCAATGATTTAGACATTATTGTCCAAGACCTTTACAATGGAGAAAGGACCGAACCACCTTGCAACACCTTTGATGTGCTTCTCGTTTCTAAGTTTCACGGACTGGCCCACGACGAGGCTACTCAAGTCACGAGCAAAGGAGGTGTTGTTATCAAACACCTCCTTGTTTCTTAAGGCTCTAACGGCTGTCTTACCGACTGCCTTTGACCTAGACTCATTCAGTTTCGCGATGTGATTCTTGAGTTCTTCCGTCCCAGGTAAAGCTGGTTTGGATGCAATTAAGTGTCGGTGATCCTTTGACACCGTAGAGTAGCTCAAACAGAGAAACCCGGCTGCTGTCACTGACGTGAATTCTTACTGAGAACAGTGCCGCCGGCAAGACATCTTCCCATTTGGAAGGGTCTCCCGACGTGTTCATCCTGAAGATGGCTGCTTCAAGGATGCCATTCAATTTCTCGCTTTTACCATTTGTCTGTGGGTGATACCCTGATGTACGGACTGGCATCATTCCGGCGGCTGCCAGGAACTTCCGAAAACCTGCTGAAAGGTAATTGGAACCTCTGTCAGTCAGGAATGCTTTTGGGACCCCGAAGGGAGTGATAACATGATCAAAAATGGCTTGTGCCAATTCTGCGGCTGAGGCTTCTTTGAGCGGCACCGCTACCGGCCAGGATGTACAGTGGTCGATTGCTGTGAGGATCCACTTGTACTTCCCCCGGTGACTCTCTGGCATCTGGATAAGGTCTGAGGACCACCGCTCAAACGGGAGCACTTCCGGAAGAGGCTTTTGTAAGCCTGTTTCTTGGTTTGCATGGGGCCACTCATTCACTTGGCATGACACACAGGTGTGGATGTAACTTTGTACATTATTGTACCTCTACCTTGCAGGATCTGCAAAGTACAGTCCCGGCCCCTATGGCCTAGTTCATTGTGAACCACGCGGAGAAGATCAAACCAATGTGTGAACACAACAAACGGCGAACACTCCTCTAACCCTTTTCGGCCTAGGTACACAAGGGTTTCTGCCGATGGATCATACTCGAAAAGCTTCAAATTTTCCTTGGCTCGGACGACCAATCCTTCTGGAATGTCCTCAGGTAAGTCCCGTCCATCTATGATGTAAGGGATGATAAGAGGCCAATCAGTCTCATGCAACTGATTGGTGACTTCTTCTATGAGAGCTAGGTCGCTTCTTCTTGAAAGGGCATCTGGCACTATGTTGTCGGATCCTTTCTTATATTTTATTTCTATATCCATCTCAGCAAACTCCTCAATCCACCGAAGAAGGTGTTTTGTAGGAAGCAGCTGCATCGACAGATAGGCTAAGGACACGTGGTCGGTATAAACCACCATCAAGGTAGATGTGGATTATTGCTAATAATTCTCTCTCCTGGGTGTGGTAGTTCTTTTGCACCGTGTTCAACTTACAAGACTCAAATGTGACTGGATGGAGTACCAGGTCGTCCCTGTCCTGCAGCAAGACAGCGCCTACCACAAAGTCAGAAGCATTGGTCTCCATCACGAAACACTTGAGGACGTCTGGCATTAGGAGCACCGGTGCTGTAACTAGGGCTTCCTTGAGCTGGACGAAGGCCAGCTCTTGCACTGGTAACCAAACGATCCACTGCTTCTTCGTCACAACTCTGGCTGTCAAATCATGCAGCGGTGCGGCAATCTTTGCGAAATTCTTGATGTATCGTCGGTAGAATCCGCAAAGGCCTAGGAACGAACGCACATTGAAGACAGTCTGCGGACAAGGCCATTCTTGGACTGCTACGAGTTTCTCTTTCATCGGCCGGATAGAATTACGTCCTATCACGTGGCCGACATATTGTATTTCTCTCAGGCCAAACAAGCACTTTGAGCCACTACATTGTAAGCCCTCCTTTTTATGTATTCGGAGGACCTTCTCAACGTGAGGCACATGCTCTGCCTCTGACTCCGAGTAAATCAGTATGTCATCCAGGTAAACCTGGACAAACACGTTGATAAACTCGTGGAGTAGCTGGGTCATCATGCGCGTTAACCAGGCCAAAAGGCATTACCAACCATTCAAAGTGGCCATATTTGGTCCCGAAGGCGGTCTTAGTTACGTCGTCTTCTGTGATTTTCATCTGATGAAAACCCTGCTGTAAGTCGATCTTGGAGAAAAACTTTGCTCCACAAAGTGCATCAAAGTACTCCTGGATAATTGTCAGGGGATGCCGGTCTTTCTTCTTAAGTGAGTTCACTTTATGATAGTCCACACAGAGGCGGACCTTCCCTGAAGTAGGGTGCTTAACCATCACAATCAGCGAGGACCATGGCGGCGTCGAAGGACAAATAAACCCTGCCAACCGCTCTTTCAGCACTCCCAGCAAGGCCGGCGACAATTGTCGAACCGATTGGTGAATGGGCTGAGCCTCAGAGGTATGGATAAGGTGCTTGATGGTTCTTGGCTTATCCGAGACCAAGGTTATCGGTCCGAATATTTCTCCGAAGCGAGTAACTCAAGACTTCAACAACTTATGGAGTGCAGGATCTGGTCCAAACACCGTAGGTAAGCCCACTGGTTGTTCATCCCTAGGTCCTGATACTCCTTCTGATTCCATTAAACATAGAAAAGATTCTCTGGCGCCTGATCATCCAAGGGAGGAAGTTTTTGTCCCCGTCGGACAGGATGGTGAGTTCGTGCGCTTTGATACTGCAAGCGGTTGAAGACCCCAAATTAAATTCTCCTACTTTCCCATGACAGTCATGTAGGTGCCACGTATTGGATTTCCAGTCAGTAAAAGTGACATTGGAGGCAATCTAATCGTGTCCCAGGATGATATCGTAGCTAGACAACGGTACCACCCTAGCTACTACGGCGAAATTGATCTCCGCCAGGACGAATCGTAGCGTCGCCAATCGGTCGTCAGAGATACGGTCCCCAAAAGCTCCGGTAGAACGTTTGATCGGCAGGCCGCAATTCGACACATAGGATGAGCCAGTGCCAGTGTCTAGGAGGACCCTGGCCAAGCGGCCCTCAATGGGATGATGGAACTCGGCTCAAATCCCTCGGGATTCATCAACGGCCACTTCGACTGTATGGCCACCATCGGTGCACAAGCAATTGTATACAACATCAGTGGCGACGACTGACAACTTTGGAATCGGCTCGTAACACTCATCTGACGCGGCTGTCCCCATGCCTGGGCGACTAGCTTCTGATTCAGCTGACTTAGGCTCACGGTATTTTTTCTCACTGTAAGGCTCAGGTAAGTTCTTTTAATTGGCAACAGGTTTTATATTGCTAAGAGAGGAAGAAATTACAACTAATGTCAGTGGGAAAGACAGTTCCTCACCAACTATTCTTTTTTTCTTTCTTTTTAGATTGACTGGCCTCCCAGTGTTTCTGGGCACTTATTGACCCTATGACCGGTTTGCTTACAGTTGTGGCAAGGAAAACCGGTTTTCTTTTTGTCAGAACCAAAACCTTCTCCGTCGGCTCGACGCTTTCCCGATCTGCTGGCGACAGGCGCGGCTTGGGTGTCCCTGTAGTGCTGGTCATGAAGACAGAGTCCATCGTGAGTGGCGACCCACGGATGGTCTCTGCTGTCACGAACTCCGACACCTTTTTACTGAGGCCTGGGTTTAGCCGCTGGATGAAGGCGGTCTGCTTGTCATGCGCGAAGCCGATTGTCCTTGCCTTGGTCTGCCACGCACAGAAATGTTTGTAGAACAGCTGGACTGCCTCGTTTGGTTGCTGCCGGAGACGATTCAATTCTGCCGTTATTAGCGCTGGCATGGAGCCAAGCGGGTTTAGGCGGAGAAGTCAGGTGTGGAACTCGTTCCAGGTTTTTGGCCGGGTCCCGGTGATGGAAGCTTCTTTCCAGTCTCGGAAAGATTTTCCACTGAGGCGTTGGCCTCCTACTCGATGCCAGATGCCAGGATGAGCAAGTCGATCCTCCAGGAGCATCCCCATCGTCTCTAGCCAATTGCTGCCGGTAAACTTCAGGACCTTGTTGGGGTCCATTTGGAGCGGGAGGACCAGTTCTGGTTCATCGCCCATCGTATTTGTTGGACGACTTTGTTGAGGGTAGTTGGGAACCACCCGGGGGCCTGTTGCCGGCTTGGATCCGGTTTGAGTGGTAGGACAAGGTGCCAAGACATTTGGTTTTGGCTCCTCAGTTCTACGCTGGGGTTGCGGGTCGACGTTCATCTGTTTGAACGAGCTGGTCAGGTCTTTTTCTACTCCTAATCCTGACGAGCATGACACTGAATTTGAGGAACCTACAGGATCTTTGTAGTCATTTAGATCCTCTCCCTCGTCAGCACGCAAGTAGTCATGGTGGGAAAGCCACTGACGTTGTGCATCAGTCATCACCATAACCTCCACCGCAGTGTAAGTTTCCTAATTCTTTGGTATTCTTTGGTTGTGGAGGACCTTCACCAGGATCTTCTGTGCGGAATTCCCACTTTGGTGGGGTTCGCTTTACTTTTCCCATGTTCAACATCTGTTACAGGCAAAAAACAAAGACACAAAGATAGAAAGCTACCGTTCATGCCTTCTCTTAAACCCACAGGCACAGATTCTGACTGATTCTCAACCCCAGAGGTGCCGGGACTTCGGAAAGGAAGAAGAAAAAGATTTTCTAATTGTGTTATCACACTCTCACCAGTCTGGGTCACAAGCCCTCAACTTATGTAGGGAAGAGGATAAAAAATCAACGAACCTAGTCAGGGAAAGAGCTTTTCTTCTGATGTAGAAAAAGAGATTTATTGTCGAATGTGACAGGGAGTAGGTAGATGGTAGGTGTGATATGGGTATGAAAATTTTTTCTAGTATTTTAGCTCTTGCTACCACTGAAGCGGGGCTCTTCAGCAATTATGAGACTCAGTAGATGGAAGCGCGCAGCAAGATGTGGATTAGGATTCTCGAGGAAAGATCCTTCTTGGATTGCCTAGAGAAGAAGGAAACATAGCACACAAAAGAGTCCTCTATTTATAGAGGACAAAGCATAAGAAACAACGAGGAGAGACACAAGAGAGGAGGGGCTTTAATCAATAGAGTATTACAAGAGAAAGCCCCCCTGCGTCTACTCAACAGTTGAGACATACTAGAGGGTAGCGTGCTGGGCTAGTCCCAGTACTTCTATTGGAATATACACAACCCCTGCTTTATGCAGGGCGTCGTGACACTACTACTAGTCTGGATACGTCCTTGAGACGTGTCAGATGGTAACTTCTATAGTAGCCCGGCTACAATGTCAACAGAACCCTCGCTGAACGATAAAAAAACCCTTATGATATGCCACCAAATCAGTAGTCTACCGACAAAAATGACGCCCAAAAGCTTCTTTTTGCATTACATCGAATCACGCAACTCCGAGATAGCAAGTCTGCGAAGGTTTTGGTCCCACCCAACAGGTATAGGATCCACAATGAACTTGGTTGACGCGCTTCGCCGCGAAATCGTGCGGTCTGAGGTAGGAAAAACTGCGTGGTCAAACTTCATTCTTCAGGAGGTAAGTCGCCGGATATTCGTCTGTAGACCCATGAGCTCAAAGTTACTGATAGATGTCAGCAGGCAATCAAAATACTCCGGACGGAGAGGCCACCGTGTGGGAATTACCCCTATGGTAGCTTCCACAGTTCTTCCACTGTGGGGCAAGAGTTCTTTTCGTCCGACGAGAAGAGTGCCCATGAGGCACTACTCACTAAAGATCACTTGCCGTTCCTTTACAATATGTTGATGGGATTGCTCACGAACAACAATCTTAGTAACCCGGCCGAAGAGGATCTAGATGAAGAAGTGGTTGTTGCCGATACCAGGCCATCGGATGTCCTGATGAATTGGCTGAGATAGGTTACAAAGATCTTCGCTCAAAGAATGATGCCTATTCCCATCGAGCACAAATAGTATGTTAGTGTGATGGCTCTTAAATATGCCAACTGGTCGCTGACTTTCATGTGCCTCTGTCGTTCAGATAGCCACTACAATATGTTCAATGCTTGCGTTCACACGAAACCGGCGCAATAATGCACTTCAGCTTCACAACACAGTCCGGTTCTTTGCCTGTGGGATGTCGGACCGAGTTCAAGAATACATGAACTAAATTGGGCTGGCATCCTCAAGAAGCACTGCCATATCTGCAATGAAATCTTTAGCGCGGCAATCAGCTAAAGCACTTAAATCGGCAATGGCGATTGACCCCGGTTGCCCAATTGCGCCATCTATTTGTATAGACAACATCGATATGGAGCAGCACGTCCATCAAAGCTCTGTAGGGAATCGCACCCATACCTTTCGCGGAACCTGGGGATACGTACATATGCCTGACGAAAAATTACTAGTCACTTTAGACCATTCTCAATTGACTCTGGACGCTTTCTTTGAGTCCTTAAAGAAGGTCGAATCTTTGGATCTTAATACTTCAATGTTCCTACCTACACTCTCCAAACAGGAGCTCGAGGTACAAATATGGAAATCACAGATTGCTAAAGTCTTGAACGACTATTTAGCTACACCTAGTGACAAATCTACCGCGATACCGACAGAACCTCCTGAAATCGAGATGATCAGTCACGAAAAGCCCAAGTTGTACATCCTCAAACTGATGGATGCGTCGGACAACTCAGCTGAGGGGGTTGGACAAGTCCTTGAATCACTCTTGCAGCAAAGCGGCCTCTAAAGTGACGGATTTTTCACCCGTCGATTGCAGCCGATGGATGGTGATCTCGGCACAATCCAAAATTTCTACTGTCTGAGACAACAGCGAGCTCCCAGTGCTATCCCTCAGAACTCCCTCAACAATTTCTATTGCCAGCTTGGGGCCTCGCACACATTATGGAACATAGCATCAACTATATTTACACACCACTTCGGAAACCCCCTTGACCGGCAGGACTGCGGTGCTTGGCAACATTTGGAAGCCCTTGGTTTCCCATCAAATAAAGAAATACAGAAAAAGGATTTCACCCTCATGGTGAACCAGATGGAGCGTGTCTTTGAGGCAATGATATTTTACTGCTTGAGGTGAGTGAGGTAGATGCATTCAGCTCTTTGATGAAACCTCAAAATCGTGTTTCTAACTGCTTGGCAAATCAGGGTCGTGATGAAAACCAATGCAACCCAGTTGTCATCAGAACCAATCAAGCTACCCACCATTCAATGGAACGCCATTGTTATAGAGTGCTATGAACGCTTTTGTACGACCCATGCTCGACGGGCAGCATCGAAAGAATCCAATCCAAAGCTGAGCAATATGCTTCTACAACTGCACGTCTTCCAAACCGTCGTTGAAGGAAAGCGCTCAATGAAAGCTGGTGATATCGGTCGACTAATGCTTATCTGGAAGAAATGGTGTATAATGTCTCAGTCGTTGGTTGGGCTGACCAACTATGCAACTTATCTCCCACGGATGGTCCTGTTACTCGATATCATCCTTCCAGAATCTCTCAGCAAGTACCTTCGTCATAATCTGCTGATTTCGCCAACACGAAGGAGAAATCATTTTGTTGCCAAAGACTATTGGCTTGAGATACAGAATTTTTGGCTTAAGTTCTTTTACAACCGAAGCGGCAGTGGCACACAAATAGACCGCCTGCGAGATATATTCTCATTGAACATTTTCATGGTACATATGCTTAGCTTTACGCAGGTGTTTGTTCGCTAATGTAGAACAATAACTGATCTCATTTCTTGTTTCAGCTGCAGGGTATGTTTCACTCGCTCAAAACCGATTGCGGGGCGGTTTATGTTCACCAATCCCACAGTAATCAAGTACCAATGAGCTCGCTGAGTAACTATACTACCATGGCCAATAACCGAGACATTCTGCATCAATATGCCAACAACCAAACAAAAGGTGCCTCACATAACCGCAACGTGTATGTTTTGGGGATCCAAGCAATGAACAAAGCTCTAGCAAAAAATGGAGGAAAATTTAAGAAGAATATGGTTGCTTTGACTCATGAGGACGGTGTGGAACATGAGGATACCAATGATGAAGATGACGCTGGAGATTTGTAGCTTGACCCATTTGTAAATACAAATTTATGGTTATTGCTCCGACTCACTGTTGCAATCCACATCGTGATTACCGGCCTGTGGACGAGCAAATGATGCTCGGCTCTCCGCCATTATCTGCGCCACCTGGGCCCTCCGTCGATCGTCAATCTCCTGCTGCTTATATCGGGCCTCCTGTGTTTCCTTGGATTTCCGACGACTTTCTTGTAACGCTTGCGCCTTCTTTGTCATAGCGCCCGGAACACGATCAGGTTTACGCACTGCGATTGCTGATGGCTTTAAGGATGTGGCGTACCAACTGGGTTTTTTGCGAGCCAAAGTTGTGTGATTGCCGTGAGAGGTATTCCCCAAGAGTTGTTCTTTGTATTGGGTGATCCATGCAAAGATACACAAATGGTGACCTTCAAAACATTCAGCCCCAATGATCGAGCGAAGAATGCTTAATTCATATATTGAATCCAACTGCGCCATGAGGGCCTTGCAGGCTTCCTCATCAATGAGATCGGCACCCGATAAAGTGCCACCCGGTGATACAACAGTGTCGTAATGTTCACAAAAATAAGTTGTGAGGACGGCAGCAAAGTCGTTGATTTCTTTTTCATCGTCTTTGGTGAACTTGCGCTTCTTGACATAGGGTGCTCTGGGCGGATACTTGTCCTACAGATTATAAACTTTCGGTAGGACGAAGGTATCATTTAGAATATCATCGAAATTATCCTTTGTAGCCATGGAGAGGGATTCGATGACCACGCTTGCTGCCTCCGGGCAGCAATTCGAGCACTTGCATTTCGACTTGCCTTCATTTTTCTGTCGTTCTGCCTCTCGTTTGTAGCTTGGGTCATCAGGCCACAAGGGCACATAACCAACCCTTTCAGAAACCAAAGTCATTAGCAATCAATTACCAAAAAGAAATTAACAATAGTCACACACAGATTGTCAACAGCAAAAGCCACCCACAGGCAGCAAGGGGTGAGTGCCAGCGCATCCATTCAGTCGACATCAGTCTGATTTGCTCCCTGAGTGAACTGCTCAGTTTTATTCTTCCCCCCGCGTCGATTTTTCTCCATGAACAACACCGCCAGCCCGTTATTCCCATCCCTACCACATCTACCTATCACCTGGCAGATTGCGGCCGTATCGCCCCTCCCCATGTGCCCGACCATGCGCACCCGCTTACAGTTCTGCCCCAGGCCAAGTGCCATGGTGCATGAGATGATAGGGAATTTACCCTCAGCAAAATCAGCCACATAACTTATCTTATCCTCGTCTCCTGTGCAAGAGTGGAAACGCCGAGCGCACTTGCTGTTCGGTATGTTTGCCCCACCCGGAGTCTCCCGTGCGCGATCGATAACTTCTAGAACGGTCCCAGTCCGATTCCTAGACCCACTGTACACCAATGTCGGCACGATTTTGCTGTCATCGACGTCTTTACAGGAGGGAAAAAGCTTGATTGCGTCCAGTGAAGACGCCAACGAGTTTTCCATTGGGACACGGATGATCCTAATTTCCGGCCGGGTAAGCTCGCCTCGCAATATGTCTAGATTATTGGGTGTGAGTTTGAGACTTTGCATGATGGCTTCGATGGCCTTTGGACGACAAGTTGCCGAGAGAAGCAGTAAGGGTTGGTCGTTCCGGAATAACAGCTGTGCTCCCAATTTCCCGTATGACGGACGAAAAATGCCATAGTCTTCCAGGCGGAAATGTGACGAAATTGATTTTTTGGTTGATCCACTTTCAACGATCCCCCACACATAGACCATGTGTGCTTCGTCTATGACAACCAGAGCTAGCCGATTTTGAACTGCAGAGCTGAAATATAATGTTTGGAACAGTTTGCTGTTCTGAAATATCTCAGGACTTAAGTAAACAAACTGATACACCCCGTTTGCAATTTCATTGGCAGTCAGTGGGTTGAAGGTGAGCTTGGTGAGGTTGATTGCTGTGAAACCTGAAAGCAGCTTCTCCACAACTTGGTTGTCACCCAACGAGTCCAATGGGTTCAAAACTAGAACTACGGCCTTGGCTTTCTGAGGTATCGTCTTGTAGTATAGTTCCGAAATGCGGGACTTGCCGAAGCCTGTCCCTGCCAACAAGAATGTGTTTCGGCCCCGGACAAGGTTGAGGACAGCTTCATCTTGCAATTCCTTTGAGATTTGCCCATAGGTGTCGAGCGAAAATTGTCGAATGTGCTCCTTAACTTTTTCATTGCTTTTCTGGTAGATCTTGTAGACATTTATGCCGGTTGGTGTCCACACTCTTCTAGGAGTTGGTGGCAATGAAATTCTTCGAGGGCTGGGTGGTGCAATCATCGAGGACAGGGAGTTTTGAGGTGAGTAATTGTCTAGAACACGAATCGTATGTATGTCTCACAACCTGCTGACCTCTCAGTCTCAGCTCTGTTTCACATCAAATGCACTGTTATCTGCTGTTATAATGCCAGGTGAACGAGGAATAACGCGGACAGTACAATTTGAACTGCTAGTTTCAAAAAAGTACAATAAATCTATAAAATAGTATGGATATCGGAGGCATCCTCTAAAACATGAACATGAAAGCTTTGATGGTAAGGATGGTGGGTTGATAGTCGGGAATCCAGTGATAAAAATTGACAGGAGGTAAGATAAGATGGCAGGCTGTCGGGGCCTCTTGCCCATTTTCTTCCATTGCACTTGGCTGGACAGCAATAGGCCTTTTGCAAAAAAGTGCTCTGAAATCGACCCAAAGCCTGCCTCTGCTCTCAGGCCAAAAGGGGTCTTCACGCTGATTATTTTGGTCAAGTCCAAACTAATCAGTTTTGCAGGGGAACTATAGCGATTGTGAGTTCCCGTGAGGAACTTCAATGCATCACTGGACATTCCAAACATGCCCCAGCCATATTGTCATATAATAATCGGAATAAAGTTTATAACAATTTACGCTCACGCTTGGCCCGCCAAATGGAGCCTTAAAGTTATAATTTTTTTGTAATAATTAAAATAGGAAAATTGGAAATTGGGCTACACCACACAAATGATTTCTGTGCATGCAATGGGGTTGAATTTTTTCAGATGACTCATGGGGGACTATTTATGTATTTGAAATTTTCAGGCCATTCAAGAGTTACAATTTTTTTTTTCTTTTTGCCCAATTTCTGCTCAGTTTTCGTTAAAATTGCGCAACGACTCCCAAAAGATTGACCAATGACTCCCATGGGAGTGGTTGATCGAGTTTTTGGGTCCGAATTCCCCCAAATTGAGGGTTGAGTGTCACGCTTTGACGCGGAGATGTCACGTGGCTGAGACGAGAGGCGTGATCAATGGGAGCTTCTGGGCAAAGACCACAGCTGTTCACATTTCTTTCTCTGCAACGATGTCCTATCTTTGGTCTGACTTATCACACTCCAACCCACCCACATCTCCCATCCCAGGGCCATCGAACACCTGCAGCCACGCCTACCAGTCTCATGACGAAAAGCTAGGAGAAGATGAGATTCAAGAAACCGAAACTAGTCCATTACGTGCCTATCCAACACCGCCTGTCTCGGAGAATGAACCACTTATTCAACCACCAAGATCCTCCCGACCCAGGCCTCGGCTCAGGACTGGATCTAGCGGTATCCGCTCGCTCCCCAGGACTTATCGTCAAGCCACCCTTTTTGAATGTCTCAATCGATGTGCTAGCTCTCCACTCGGTGCTCAAAATCTAGAATCAGAACCGTCTGACGATTTGGACAGACTAGAAAACCAATCAAATCAAAGGCCAATATTGGCACCGCTACTATTCACCAACGACAACAGGCTATCCAAACGATTGAAGTATGATGATATTCCTATCAATCTGAATAGTGATCAGTTACTTCCTTCTTTCGAGCTTGAGCATCATCCCACTTCCGATTTCACCTTAGCCGACCCCTTGCCGCCTCTCTACCGTCCACCAAGATCCAATCGTTCTAGGATACTTCAACCTGCATACGACCCCATCAACTTTGAACTAGCCTACAAAAAAAGTGAGGCAGAGCCACAAAGGATGAAACGAATTGAAAGCTTGAGAAGTAATCCAGAGACTCAAACTATCAAAATGTGGAACCCAGAATACGAGAACGGTCACGAATTTCCTTTCAGTCTTTGTTTCAATCACGGTCCGTTTTCTTTTTCCATCATGCTGGTTGCCTCAAATGGATGTTGATTCGTTGGATTCTTCTTTCTCGTCTCTAGCTGCAAAGGCTGGTGATAGTGGAAGACCCCCTGCTGCTGGAGAGCTCATGGCCACTGCGAGTGCTTTGGGCACGATCTCCTTATACAACCCATCTTTGACAGGCTCCGTCGAAAGTGAGTCTTTTGTTTGAGTAGTATAGCCCAGCGTAATCAATGACCTATATCATTTTGTTTGTTGGGGTAGATTTGATGCCGATCGCGACTTACCATGGACTTGAAAATGGGATCTTTGCCTTGTCGTTCTCGCCGTCAGACCTCATGCTGGCCACGGGTTCTGGGGCGCAGGTCTCGGAAATCTTCGATGTCGAGACAGGCAATGTCATTGGCCGATTACACGATCACACAGGCACTGTCAAGACCGTCGAATTTTCTTCGCTTAATGAGCAGATCATCGCCACTGGTAGTCGGGATGGGAGCATTAAGATCTGGGATCTCAGGATCACTGGCACCCAAGTCAGTGAGGATGGTTAGTTCCATCAATCCTGTTCCTCTCACGTTACTCTTTAATCGAGGCCGGAAATCTAACTCTCTGACCTCCGTATCTCTAGGCTCTGATGTTTATCCTCCGGTGATCACAATCAGAAACGCGCATGACGAGAAGTACACCGGTCGCAAACGCAGGAAAGGGGTACACCTTCCCTCCGTCTCATCAGTCCTTTGGTCGCGAATCGTCGATCATCAATTGTTCTCAGCCGGGAGTGCCAATGGGTTTGTTGATCGCTTATCCCTCTCCATCACCCCTTGCGAACGTTAAACACTAAGAAAGACCCAATGGTTTTAAAAAAAACAATCTGGATGATTATTTAGGGTCGTCAAACTTTGGGATATTCGGAAAAAGACCCCGTTTACCTCCAAGGCTCATCCCGTCCCCACCGATCAGTCGATCGAACAGAGTAGCCATTCTTTTGCCGATGATGAATATGAGCATGTTTTTGCACTTGACAACCCCCAGCGGCCGCATGGGATTAGTTCCTTAGTGGCCTCCTCCGACGGCGCACGGATCTACTCTTTGGGTACAGATAGCACGTAAGATTTACCCACCTCTGGGCGGGCTTTTGTCAAATTGGATCAGTAAGAATAACCGGTCTGAGAGAAACTAACATATATCTATCACAGTATCCGGACCCACGACGGACTGTATCTTTCGAGACCGCCGACGAGCCAATTACGACCGTTCAGACACCCGAGCATGATCACCAGCTCGTTGTATCTCAAGCTATGTCTGTCGAAAGACGACCGATACTTGGGCTGTAGCAGCTCGACGGGAGAGATCTTCCTCTGGGATACCCGGGTTAGCACGCCCGATCTAGGCCCGTCTGATCCACAAGGTCTCGAGCGGTCCCGGCTTGACTTCCTCCAAGAGGATGGTCGTGCAATCAGACTCACTAATCTTCCCACCGAACCCGTCATCCTTGCCGGCCACTCTAAAGAAGTCTGTGGATTGGACTTCTGGGCTCGTGGGCTCGGCTCCTGCTCTGATGACTCTTCGATCAGGATCTGGTCCTATGCCGACGCCCTCTTGTCCCCCTTCTCTCACTCTACCTAATCACATCAGAATTAAACAAACAAAAAATATCACTTCTTCAATCCTCTCATACATGATCATCCATATTCCTTAATTCACACCTTATTTATCTTGTTCATTTATTGCTCATCTATAAAACCTACATAGTTCGGTTTGATTGATTATTAATCTGTTGTTTACTACACATGTAGATCTTACCCAATTCACAAAGATGATGATCACCCATCATCCACACAAACATATCTAAAAATCCAATTCATCTTTTGAGTCTCTAGAAAGAAAGGCCTTGGATGAGATGCCAACTAGCTTGATAAACTTGCTGGCCTATTAAAGCAAGATGAGGGCACTATATCTATTGGTCTTGACTCTTGAGGTGATATGCATTTATCAACATTTGCGTCATACAAGAATTTGTTTATGGCCATGTTCTTTCTTTTTTCCTGCTCTGGCACTCATGCGCATGGCCTGAGTCGCGTGACGCGTGACGCGTGAAGCGCGAGTTGTGGTGGTCAGACGCGTCCAAAAGAAAAATCGCAGAACAAACTGAACTGAACTGAAAACTTGACAACAACCACTTCCATAAAAACAGCGACTGAACAAACATGATATCCTCCAAACCACCGCTCAAGCCACACCATCCTCCCGAGAAAGTTCTCAAAGTCATCGAATCAATACCCGAACGCCAGACTCGAGAACCAAAGAACGAACGAGCTCCGTACAAGTCATCCCTAGTAGAAGGCCTTACAGAATTGCGCAAGGAGTCCAAAAGCCAGGCACTCTACCAAGAGACCAAGCGCTCGACCAGCTTCCAATCACGTCCAGAAAGGCCAGCCAAAGCTCCAGAAGAACTACGCGGCTCAGATCTGACGGTCAAAGTGGACATTCCACTAGGTCCGATTAGTTTTGAACCTTCGTCAATAGACCCAGATTTTACAGAAATCGAGCCCAACTCACACACCCGACTCAAGAAACGAACTCTCAGTCACTCGAGCCTCCAAGACCATCTCGCCGACCGATACGTCGTTCGGATCAATGAACTTTATGCAATCATCCGCAAGGTCGAAGGCGGTCGTTTCCAAGGAGGAATCGATTGGAAAGTCCCCCTGGTGGGTGATTGGGTCTTATTTGGCGTGATTGGTCAAAAGAGTGATTTCAAAACTACCACCCCATACATCGCTTCCCAATTCAATCGGATCATCAACAATAATCAAGAACAACAAGAGAACCCAGATCGGTCTCAACAGGGTGCCTCAAAAGCCAAGAACGCAGAAGAAGAAGAAGGCAAGGAAGAGGTCAAAGATGATTTGAATGATGAACTTCGGCGTGACGATCAGTCGAAGAAAAAGAGGAAATCTGAGCCCGTAGGGGAAGAACCGAAACGCAAGCAGAAGAAGTTTGTAACGTTTAAATTGATTGACATGAGCTCGAACAAGATCAGCAGTAGCGGTAGTGGAGTGATCAACATGATCCTATTTGAAGCGGATTGCGAAGTCAAGAATGAAGAAGAGATGATCCAGAAGACCTACCGTGGTGGCAGTGGAGGAGCCTATGAAAATTTTTGGAAAGAGCAACCTGGTACATTGATTGCGATCCTCAACCCCAAAGTCTTAAAGAATCGAGCACAGCCCTCTAGTCACTATCGTCGAAAGGCCGAAATCCTTTCCATCACCCCAGAGAATCAGCAATCCATAATCGTCATCGGTCGCTCGAGAGATCTCGGCTCATGTGTTGCCAAAAGACTTGATACTGGTAACGAATGTGGCGATTGGTGTGATCTCAGAAACTGCGGCTCGAACGGCTCAGAGGCATTGGCAATCTGTGATTTCCATCTCCAAAGACAGGTCCGAAAAGTGAGAGCCGGTAGAGCTGAATTCTTTGCGAGGTCAGTCTTGCCATTCAATTCTGTGTGAAAAATTGGACTGATCAACCCTCTGACCATCGCCATCTTAGCACGTCTGGGATGACCCAACACACTGGCAAAAGCTTTGGTGAGAGTTGCGGTCGTAAGAGTAAGAAGACAGACACGTTTGATCCGAGCACCAAGACCGGATTACTCCCGCCAACTCAATCGAAGCGAACATCGATCAACGGACAGATCACCTATATCTGTGGCGGGAACCGGAGCGCTTCTAACGATGTGAGCAAGAACGCACGAAACAAGAGCTTTGCAGATCGCTTCAGCCAGCCGATTGATGTCGAGAAAGTCGAAGGGATCAAGTTGAAGCGCAAACGAGAACTGGAAGAAATTCAGATGAATAAGATCTTGACTGACCAAAAGGAGAAGAACGATAACTATGGGTTCAAGTGTATCCAAGACGCCAAACTGGCCTTAAAGAAATCACATCCAAGCTCGAGCCGAAGCGGGGTGCCCCAAGCCAAGAATCAACACCTTCTTCCAGAGGAGATTCCTTCATCAAGTACCAATGGTGATACTAGTAGTAGTGGTGGTGGTGGCCACAAATCGATATATTCGACGGCGGCCATCAGAGCCATCGGATTCGACCCCACTCACCAACCCTCTTCCCATGGGTCCAAACCGGCGCATTCCAAGGAAGCCAACCAAAAGACCTCGCGTGCCTACCAAGATCTGCTCGAACGATGTCCTCAAAAGACGGACAATCATCCGCAAGTCCTCTCGTCGAACACGCTCGGAAAGCGACGCGCACAAGGCTCTCAGATCCGCGTAGATGATGCGCAGGAGGAGGACGACGGTCGAGGTAGCTTTCTTTCCCTCGATGTCCACACCGCCCTTCTTTCTCCAAACATCGATCAACACGACTCTACCCTCCTCCTCCATCATCCTCATTCTCAGAACCCCCCACCTGATTCTTCCAACACTGATACTCTCGAAGATATCAATAGCGAGGATGAAGAGGACGACTTGATCATCTGCGCTTAACTTTCTTCCTGTTGGTTTTGGCTTTCAATTTCTTTCCCCCCCTCTTTTTTATTTGTGTCTTATCTGTTGATTTCTTTGATTTTTTTCTTTTTTTTGGAATTTTCTTGATATTGTGATGTACATACATACATTGCATACAATGGACCTCCTTCGTTTTCTTTTTAAGATTGTACTCTCGTTTAAAACAAAATTATTCTTAACGTCTGATACTGCATGCAAGTTAGAAAAAAAAAAATCAGAGGTAGATAGTAAAAGATAGTGAGTCGTGGGGGTGGAATTGAGAGATGGAAGGAGGGGGGCAATCAAATCTGTAAGAAACACGCCCTGATCCCCCTAGGCCAGCAGAGCCCTGAGAGGGGCATGTTGAGCTCAAACCTAATAGCTCCCTCGGGGATGTGCAGGGTGTAAACCCAACTGGGGATCACAGTGAGTTTGACCACGTCACTGACATAAGCCGCGCAAGACCTCAGACCAACACAGAGTCCTTTATCTCTGACACTGTCAGAACTCTTTTTGGGATAGCAATCTTGGGAGGGGGAAATCACAGAAGATAACATCCCGGGCATGTATGAAACTATTGTTACTGATATGTGTGGTTTGAAACACCTGCCCCTACGGTTGCGCAAGGCATAACCCGGCACTACCCCGCCCGCAAATTATTTTTTGGTGCGCGGGGCCTCCCCCCGAGGGGCAAACTACACAAATGTTTAATTTTATTGTATTTTTGTATTTTTGGACTGGCACGGTTGTGTAGAGCCTAATAATCTATGGGCTTAGAGTTTGGCCCGGTAGATTTTTTTTTTTTTTTTTTATTTTTCACCTCCATGGTTCGCACATAGCGCTGCAACGCCATACTTAACCCCATAAATATGTACTTATGGCTTAGGCCCTGGTACATAGTACCATAGGGTCCTAGAGGGGCTTATTTGGACCTTAAATGAGCTCCGACGCCATAATCTCATCCAAATGGGTCGATTTTTGCTCTAAAATTTGTTTTCTACATTTTCGGCCCCGACCTTGCGGACACGGCCAAAAAGCAGTGCCGGGTTGTGCCTTGCGCAACCGTAATATATCGTATTTTCCAGATATCTTGGACCGATTTTATTTTTATTTTTTATGCTGTTCGTCCAAAAGATGTGTATGGATGATACAAGAGGTTTTCTCTGCTCAAGCAAGAAAGTCCATGCCGCCTGCCATGAAAACCTTGCTGCAACATGCTTCCTGCGGATTAACTACCGTTCCAATCATGTGACCACTTCAAGCCTCCACATATCCTATCGATGGCCGCCTGCCGGTTAGTTTTTTTCCGTCATTCACTCACTCCCACTCTGACCACACTAGTCAATCAGTATCATGGCGGATCTGGTCATTGAACCTGTTGTCAGCACTGACCCGTCCCTACCAACCTCTCAACAAGTAATTTCCAAATCAACTAACGAGCTGGACGCCAAAAAAAATCCGCAAAACCAAAAAAAAACAAGAAAAAAACTCAAAGGAACGATGATTTGGACTCCGGCGACAAAGAAGAAGTGTGCTAAGCTTCCCATCTTCTGTATCTCTGATGTTTTCAATCTGCGAGGCTAACCCATCACCCTTAAATAAAGGAACCCAAAGTCAAATGTATTACGACGTTCAGGCTCTTCATACTCGATCAAACGAAAACCAAAACAACCAGTTCTGGTGTCAAAAAAAAAAAATTTGGAGACCGTGACGCCTGTGAAACGTTAACGAAGGCGCTTGATCACTACTTTCGATCATGTCCGGCTGGTCAGCCCACTCGCATCCATGGTTTTGGCGATCATCAAAGCAACTCTGATTCATCTTTGGCTCCTGGGCGTCGGGATCAAGACAGCCGTATCAAGGAATATGTAGACTTTCTTGGGCTCAGAAACAAAGGAGCTGTAATCGACCTCTTGATTGCTAACGATTTGCACTCCCACAAGATCTTCAAGCCGAAGAATCTTGATCGTCAGGTTTTATACAGCCTCGGATTTACTGTCAGAGTTGTTACTCAGCCCGTAGATAATGTTGGCAGGTTTGATCGCCACTTATCTAAATCTTCTTAAGATTTTTTTTACATTGTTTCCCTCTTATTATTATGTTTCCACTGAGTCTGCCATCACAATAGTCTGCCTGTCAATGTTGACCTTCAACATCAATGAAACATGATTTGGACCGGAACAAACAATAAATTGATCATGATCTTGGCTCTTTTCTTTTTGCTCCGTTCTCTCCGCGCCTCTTTTGATTTTGTGGACTGAGCAGTCTTAGAGGAAAGAGGAGAGCTTTTCTCCCCTTTCCTCCTGGACCGAACGGTCCTAGAGGAAAGAGGAGAGCTACTCTCCCCTTCCCTTCTGGACCGAACTGGGATTTGATATCCAATTGCTTGGCTCGCTCGGAACATCTCAAATCCTTATAAGTTTTTCTTTCCTTTGGAACCGCACACACACAACAACCCAAAAAATGGCTCCGGTCTGAGAAGTTGGTGATATTTATTGAGATGGGTGAAACACGATCATGAATTGTATTTTTCTTCTTATTTGAATCTCACAATGACCACACAAGAAGTTTTGATAGATAAGCAGGTAAGATGATGGTGATCTCAGAAAACATTTGATAGATACGCAGGTCAGGCAGGAAGCGTATATCGGAAAAAAAAGCCCAGGTTCACAATCCACAAGCAAAATCATGAATTCACATTCTTCAACGGAAAGAAGTCTGGTCCGGCCTTGCCTCTCGTATTCGTTGGGATTCCGAATGATGTGCCTCGTTTCCTGGTACAATTCCATCCACTGGTGGAAGGACTGTCTTGAAACTGATTCACCGAGCGCGTTCCGGATGGCTTTCATCGAAAATCCTTGAAGAGTCATCCGCACAACCGCTAGCTTTGTTCCTGGCTCATAAGATACGAAGACTATCTGGGATAGAGAATTGATAATTCAGAAAAGTGAAGGTTGCAGTTTAGCCAAAAAAAGACCTTACGCTGGCGCCTGAACTGGATTGTTGGGGGATGTGACTAGTTCCTGGAAATGAATGGTTTGATCGCTCGACAGTCGATCGGGTAGGGTAGATCCCATTGGGGAGGTTGGTAGTGCATGTGATATTGTCTGATCTCAAGATTTGTGTAGAAACTTAAACAAGGTTGGAAAAACAAGAGCAAAAAAAAGAGAAAAAAAATGTGGCAGAAATTGGTCAAAGACCGACTGCAGTGTTCATGCTAAATGCATAATTGAGCAACAATCTCGACAAAAAAAATAAAAAAAAGTCCAAGGTATTCGAAACACACAATATGTGCTACACAAGATCTAACACAACAAATTTAATTAAATATTGATGAGAATGTGAGCGGACATTTGACTGGAATCCTGCCGCCGAAAGATCCTAGGCATCTATTGACAAAGCCAAGTTTTTTTAAGCAAATAAACAAAAAAAACCCTGTTGGGAACAGTTCAGGTTCATAACCTGTAGTGATGACACTTGAGAATAAGACAGACATAGGAAAACTCCCCCATGGCCCAAGGAGAAAACAATATTTCATGACATAAAGACTATTTATAGTAGGGGGTTGGTCAAACAACTCCCAGGAATTTGTCTAGCAACTCCCGCGACGTCTGCAACATAGGTTTGGGAGTCACCAATCAAATTCCTTCTTTTTTTTGGGGGGGGGGGGGGTGTCGCCGACCCAAAAAGGCAAAAAAGGGTGTAAAACAATAAAAAATCATAACTTAACATTGGCTGGTAACAAAATCACTAGGGTCTAATAGTGACTGGCTGGTAATAAAAACTCACATTTTTAGAGATTTGCCACACACCAAGCTGATTGATAATTGTTTTTTTGTACTGCTGAATGGGGCCTTGCTCATGCAGCCCTCAATTCAATTGGGTGAATTTTGGGATGCTAAAAATTTGAGGGTATTTATAATGACCAACTAAATCAATACTGTGAAATTTTGAGACTATTTGGGGCATTCACACAAAATCTGTTTAGGGTTTTTTTTTTATTTATTTAAAAAACTCAACACTGTGATATTTTGTGGGGCATCTCTAGCTTATCCAATCCACCTGAGTACGGGGCGGGCATTGCCTAGCAACAGGCACTGTGCCCCCCCCCGCAGGGAGGGGCTTGGGTATAAAGTTGGATATCTGGCTGGGACAGATATCTCAATTTGGCTGGAGAAAATTTCTTAAGGCTCTCACTTCTGCCCAACACCACTTGGACTCCTGCGCGACAGCCAGAATCAACTATTCATTCTTGGACATTTTTTGGTACTGGTCCCGTTTCCATAGGCCCCATGGTTGGTGTGCAATTCATGATACAAAATCATCAAATTTGCTTTTTTTCGAAAAATCCTTAACACAAAAACAAACACGCTTTTGCCTTGATTGCCAAGGATTTCCAAGAAAAGCATATTGTGGAAATTTCCGAAAATAACTGCAGGTATCCATCTTGGATCATGAAAATCCAGAGCTGGATGTTGATAATTTTGAATCAAGCAGCAGTTTTTTTGGAAATAGTTTTGGGCTTCTTGTTGCCAACGTTTGGGCCTACAGGGCTCTAGATAAAACCAAAAACCAGGATTCACAGTCAACATTAGGAACAGTGTGGCATCCACAAGTTTTGTGCGCCAATCTTTTTGAATAATTATTTATTTGATTTTAGGACTGAATGTCATTCCTGTCCCAGCCAACCAAGCGGCTTAATTCATAAGCCTCTCCCATGGGGAGCATCCTGCAGGGACGCCGGGGCTCTGCCCCATGCCTAGGGACCCCTTTATTGAGAGGCTTTGTTAAGCTAGGGAGCATTTCACTTATTCAAAAATTTGTAACCTTTAGTAATTCAACATTTTTTGACAACAAAAATAAACCATTATCCACTCAATTTAGTAGTCTTTATTGGTTAAAAAAAGTATGATCCTATCAATTTGGTGGTGTTGCATCTCCAAAAATTCATGATTATTACCAGCCACCCACTATTAGAGTCCAGTAATTTTTTTGGGAGTGTTGGCCCAGTCAATGTTGAGTTACATTTTTTTTTTGGTTTTATGTTTTTTGGGGTAGGCGACTCCCCCTGAAAAGAATGAAATTCAATCAGCGACTCCCAAAAATCACGTGGCAGACGTCGCGGGAGTTTCCAAACTAATTCCAGGGATTCGTTCAACCAACCCCCTTAGAGTATCTCCGATTGAGGTTGGTGAGCTAGATAAAATATATGGATACTAATAGTATACACATACACCAAGAAAAAACTGTGTGGAGTAGGTGTCAGGTGACATGCAGCTTACTCCAGAAGTTATCCAAACTACAAACTAATCAGAAAATTTTGAAACTCCCTGATGATGGCAAAGGGGCCATTG
Organism: Puccinia horiana; assembly: GCA_001624995.1. NCBI lineage: Eukaryota > Fungi > Basidiomycota > Pucciniomycetes > Pucciniales > Pucciniaceae > Puccinia > Puccinia horiana. The sequence continues at coordinate 1,029,567 of LWDY01000012.1, forward strand.
TTATTGAAGGGGATTAACTTTGGAGTACTACTGGAGTATCACCAGATGTGACTGAATGTCACCCTACACCTATTCACCTCAAAATTTTCACGGTGATATGTATATGTTGATAGTACATGAATATGGAAAGATAGTTTGTCACATATACTTTTAAGGTTATACTGGCATAACTGAACCTCACAAACCCACCAGAACCAGTCTCCAAAAAAAAACATGATCATTCCATGCATATACAGACAGAGACCAATTGAACTTAACCCACCCCGATCCAGAAAGAACAGCTTTGTACAGTGCCCAGAAGTAAGTTTTCATTACAACATCTTTCATTTCAGAGGTTCAGGATACATACCTCAATTCATGATATTGGCTACAGGGGTCTAAAATAGGTTCCCAAGAATGAATATGAAATAAAAAAAAATGGAAACATAAAACAATGTGAGTGTGAAAATTATTTGAATTATTGTAAGATTTTTGAAAACCTTTAATATGGTTCCAACCAAGCCAAGAAAATTGGAGATCACAGTTGGCATGCGATAAGAATGATAAAAATGAAAATTTTCAAAACCATTTTAACTTATTTTTAGGGGGTTAGAAAAACGACTCCCAGGAATTGGATGGACAACTCCCATGACCAAGTCGACATCCAATTTGGGAGTTGTTGGTCCAATTCAGGCTGCGGGGTTGGGAGTCGTCCTCCCAATCCCAAAAAAAATCAAATGTAATAAAAATGATAAAAAATTGGGAGTTGTTCTCTCAAATCCGCCAATAGACTGGGTGGATTTGGGAGTCGCCCTCATTGACCGGAATGTTTTCCTTCCGGTCAATGAGGAATCCTCATTGACCGGAAGGAAATTCTTCCGGTCAATGATAATTCCTCACTGACCAGAAGGAAATTCTTCCGGTCAATGAGGATTCCTTACTGACCGGAAGGAGGAGTTGAACCTCATCAATCAGAAGGAAAACTTTCCAGTTGACGAAGTAAACCAGCTTCATTGACCAGAAGGATTTCCTTCCAGTCAGTGAGGCTGTTGTACCTCATCTATCGGAAGGAAAACCTTCCGGTCGACAAATTAAAACAGCCTCATTAACCAGGAGGATTTCCTTCTGGTCAGTGAGGTTGTTTTACCTAATCGATCGGAAGGAAAACCTTCCACAACAGCCTCATTGACTGGAAAGATTTCCTTCCGGTTAGTAAGGTACAGCTCCTCATTGACTGGAAGGATTTCCTTCCGGCCAGTGAGGTTGTTTTACTTCATCGATTGGAAGGCAGTCAATGAGGGCGACTCCCAAATACGCCCAGTCTCTCAGTGGATTTGGGAGAACTCCCAATTTTTTATCATTTTTATTACAATTGTTTTTTTTTTGGGATTGGGAGGACGACTCCCAACCCCGCAGGCTGAATTGGACTGCCGACTCCCAAGTTGGATGTCGACTCGGTCATAGGAGTCATTTTTCCAACCCCCTATTTTTATTGGACCCAACAAATTGGGTCAACTAGTGCTGATTTGGCCTGCAGTGCCCGAATTTTGTTTGAAATTGGTGGATGGCCCATTCCTCAAATAATTAATTTGAAATGGGTTGTGAATTTTTTTCATTTTTTTATCTTTCTTTTCACATGCCATACTGTGATCCCCAATTTTGTCAGCTCAGTTGGAACAATATTAAAGATTTTCTAAAATCATGCAATCAATCCAATAATTTTCACACTCACATATTTTAATTTTTCCTTTTTTTATATATTTCATATTCATTCTTGGGAACCTATTTTACAATACACCCCTGTAGCTAATCTCACCAATTGAGGTTTGTGTCCTGAACCTCAGCAATGAAAGATGTTGTAATGAAAACTTACTTCTGGGCACTGTACACTTCATTTCAACTGGTTTGGGTAACATGTAAATATGTACCTAACACATAATAAATATATACAAGTCAAAAAAAGGAAGAAGAACGAAAATCAATCTATGTTTTTTTGGTCATCAGGACTATCACTTGAGACATCGAACCACTCCTACGCCTACCAAAAAAAAAAAAAAAAAAAAAAAAACAAGGAAGTACAACAACAGGCCAAGTCTCCAAGTGCCGTCCAGTGACCATGCCCTCTCTATACAAAAAAACAAGAAACCAGACCTCAGCGCCGGCCGAAAAGAAGAAGAAAAGAAGAGGGGAAACGAAGAGAGGCCAGAAAGAGTCAGACAAGAGACGAGAGACGACGGGCAGGCGTCGTCGAAAGTCTGGCCCGATGGGCGAGCAAGTCCATTGCATCAAAGTCGTCGTCGTCGTCGTCATCGTCCGGAAGAAGATGGTGATTGGAGCCCGGGGTGTGTGGGGATCTCGCGAGACGATGCGACGAAGGTCCCGACCTGCCAGACCTGCAGATAGTGGAGGAAGCAGTGGCAGCGGCAGCTGGGCCGGACAAAGGGCCGGCCTCGGGCCTCGACAGAGACGCCGGAGTTTTGGACTTCTTACGACGAGATGAGAGGCGGACGGTTGGGCGGCGTGTTTTGCGTTGGCGAGGAGGCGCACGGGGGAGGTTGGGGACGACGACGCGGATGCGGTTCGAGGGGACAGAGGAAGGAGCCTCAGACACGACCGGCTTGTCTTCTTCTTCGTCTTCTAGTTGAACGACTGGAGGAGTGCTGCAAGTGCAGGTGGGGACTGGTTTCACGTCTTGGTCCGTCGGAGGATCTGAGGTGAGATGGGGATGGGGGTCTGGATCAGATGTAGGAATGAGATCCTGGTCAAGGTCGGCAAAAGAAGCCCTGATAGTCTCGGCTTCGTCAAGAAGAGCGAGCCAGTTTTCGAGCCAAAGACGAACATGATGAGCAGCGGAATGATGCGCAAGAGAAGCAGGGTCATCTTCGCCATCGCTTCCAGCAAGATGATTGGCAGGATGTGGAGGAGGGGATGAGAGCCACCATGAGCTCGGGTCGGATTGGAGGAGACTCTCAACCCAACTCTTGGCTAGTCTTTCGAGCGCATAATCTCCTTCGACTACACTTCTGAGGAGCTGCTCCAAGCCCGGAATCACCGGTCGGTCTTCGCTCGAAAGCAGGCCTGGAAGAACCGCTAAGAGTCTGGTCGATCTGTGTGCTCTGAAAAATAACTTGGCCGCCTTGTTGAACACTTTCCCATCCATCTGTCCACCCAATTTACTTATCAATACTTGTAATCGCATTGGGGCATGTCCCGAACTCCATTCAGTTTCTTCAGATCGCTCGACCGAACAGGTGTTAAACATCGGTAAACCTAAGAGTGCCAGACGATGAGACTCGATGGTAATCGAGAGTAGGGCTAGGAAATAGTTATCGGTTGGTGAACACTCCTGCTTGTCGTCAGGACTCGAGGATCGGGTATGTGTCATTAGTGAGTCGAAGAGTAGACGTGAGATCGCGTTAAGCTCTCGACGAGCTGGGGCGCAATGGATAGAAGTTGGTAAACAGGCCTCGACGAGCGAATGAATCCACTTGACGACGATGGGCGAGCTCTGTTTATCGTACTCCGACACGGCCTCCTCTTCTCCCCCTGCCTCCTCCGAATCAGACGACTCCAGTCCGACCTCCCTTTCATCACGTCCGGCCCGCCATCGGCTGCGTGAACAAATCAACGAATCTCGTTGGTTCAACCAACACTCGATCGCCCATGCCCCAAACCGATCGACTGTGAGATCGATAAAGCCAACCACCTCACGGTCTGAGCAGATTTCCAGGAAGGTCCGTCCTGCGACCACGTTCATGAACTCGTGTACAAAACGTTGATCCAGCTCAAACTTGTGTCGATAATCATTGTAGATCTCAAACCAACGCGCGGTGGGTAAACTGAGTAGGTTGGGAAGGATCAATAACGCCTGAGAATTGATCAAAGGGGTACTGTAGGATCGATGTAAAACGTGAATGGCCATGATGAGTTTCTGGGGGTAGCTCAAGATCTGACTTGGCCCGTTCAGATGTCCATTTCTTTTGGGCGTTTTTGGGTGTGGTGGCTCTGGGATCGGGAAGGCGCGTAAGATCATAATTAACGCGTGTTGAGCCAAAGCGTATCTGGAGAGATGATAAGATTCGGTGTTAATAGGTTCCTTGGGGTGCTGAATGGAGAGAGGTGGGATTTCACCTTCTGTAGAGCAAGGGGATCGCGTCATACCATTCGTCCATCACGCTAGTTTTCCAATCCAATTCGGTGAATAAGCTGATAGGTTGTGGGAGGTGATCTGATTCAGATGAAGAGCTGTCGTCATCCTGGTCCTGCTGCGTGTTTTTTTCCCGAGCGGGACGATGGCTGTCGTTGTTTGTGGAAGTTTCGAGTTCGATGGCGCGTTCGATGAATCGACCAATGACTCTTGCACAGATCGTGGAGAGTTTGCTGTTGAGTTGGTTGTCGTTGGATGAACCTGTGTGTGGGTGGGGGAATGTGAAGAGTGAATATGGGTATTTATGTAGTATGGAGATGAGTCAAGTGACCTTTACTGTTGTTTGTTGAGGCAGTAATGACAGCATCGAGTATGTTTTTGTAGGCTAGGATGAGTTTGTCGATTTTGATCTGAGTTTCGAGTTCGATTAGCTGGTTGAGTTGAGAGTTGTTCAAGTTGTTGTTGTTGTGATGAGTTTTGATTGTGGGAGTGTGTTTGAAGATGGGAGAGCTGGTTGGGTTGGTGGGAGTTTTGTTGTTTTTGCGTTTGTATTTCTTCTTCTGATGGTGGTTGAATTCAGAAGCTTCTTGTAGTGCTCGTTTGTTTGACTTTGATTCGGAGTAGAAGTTGTTTCGTTTGTGTTTCTGTTTGAGTAGTTGTTGTTGCTGTTGTGTTTGGGTGTTGTTGCTGGTGAGTTGTTGTTGGAGTGAGCTGATGGATGACTTGAGTGGTCTGATTAGTCTGTGCAGTCTGGACAGATGGAATGTAGTTGGCTTCATCTTTTTTATTTTTTATTAGTTTGTTCAGAAACTTGCGACTGAAATAGTCTTCAACATAACTTAAGCTTAAAAGTATCAACAAACAAACAGACCAGAAGATTTCCGAAAGAGCGCGACTTCGTCAGGAAGGAGACCGAGTACAAGAGACCCAGAATCAAGAACAGGGAGTACAGAAGCACGAGTCACTCGCCCCTTCTTCTTGTTCGTATCTCCTACCACTGAGCATTCCGCCTCAATCACCCGACGAACTAATGGACAATAATCTACAAGATAATCTAGGATTGGAATCATAAATCCTCTCGAACCTGAAAAGTCCATGTATCCATCCATTTCCCTCAATCTCTTACTCCTTTAATATGACAAAACATTTTACTTCAGTCTCTTGTGAGAATAGCAGAGGAATGAAAGAAGACTAACCTAGTTTGGACCAACTGAGAATGACTAAAGACCTTGAAGAACTTGAGCAAGTAGTCTACCTTCCTATCACAAACCACTTTCCCGAGAGGATGACAGGAAGAAAGAAAGAGAGAGAAGATGCCATTGAGCAGGAGAGTAAACGTCGCCGATTCGGGCCGATAGTGGGACGCCGAAAACGGGCGCTTGCTGTTCACCGACTGCTCCTCGATTTCATACTCGTCCAACTCATCCAACTTGACCACCGAATCAACTTCAGCCTTCATCCGCTTCATCTCTACCGTCGTACTTCTGCTCCCCAGTAACACATTATCCGTGGATGAGTGTCCATGCTCCGATTCAAATTGCTATTTTTTTATTATACATGTCAGTTCCCCTTCCGGTTCGGTGAGATTAAATTACTAACCTCTACTTCGATCTCCGAATCTACATCAACGTAAGCATCTCCAAACGATAATCCTTCATGCGCCCGAGCCAAGAACTCCAATTCCTGAGCACAGAGATGAGCAGGAGAACGAGCAGGAGGATGGTTTTCTGGGGGTTGTCGATCAGAATCCGACCGGTTGGGGAGGTGCTGGAGGAGGAAATGATGGAGCCAATCGAGCTGAAAGTGACGATCCTCAAACCGTTCGAAAGCATGAGATGGCTGAGAACTTTCCGGCTCAGGAGTACACGACCGATAGTCGTGGTCTGGGAGACGATAGAGAGAGGAAGCCATCGGCAAGGGATTTGAACAGAATAGCATCTTCGATCTCCGGTCCTCTTTCAAGTCCAGCCAATCCACCCCAGAAACCTGACTACCGATCGACCATTGACATAGAAACTGTAGCTGACACATAGTCCGTCTCAAGTCAGCCAGTGGCTGGTCGTCGGCAGACTGGATTGGGGCTGGTTCTTGAAATACTTCGACTTGGTGGGTGGCCGAACGCTTGAGTCGCATGAGCTTCAAGCCGACCGGCAGATGATAGACTTGCTCGAGATAAAACCGTTCCAACTGCTTCCGATCCACCAGATATCCCGATATCACACAAACTACCTCCAAAAATCCTGTCACTATTTCTGCCTCCACTGGCTCGAACTCTAGTATCGTCTGCACTGGTAAACTCTCCAATGGTATCACGCTCTCATCGTTGCATGTCATCACCACCGGCCTCATCGATTTCGATACTAGCTCGATCACCCCCGCCCAAAAATCTTTATCTTGTCCATAGACGACATCCACCTCCTCTAGTAAAATTAACGATTGCTTGGTTTTCTTATGGCTCTGTCCATCTGCACTTCCTCCGCTTGATTCCTCTGATTTGTTCGGCATCAAATTTGGACTTTCCTCCTCCTCAATCACCGTATCCTGCGGGTCGGATTTGGCCACGTGTTCTCTGGTAGCTTTCATCATTTTCTCGAAGGGATTGGTCGGCTTAGTGGTCGACTTTGATTCTCGAGGTTTCGAGTCAAAAGGAGAAGCTGCAGCAGGAGTAGTGGGACGAGATTTGAAGGCGGATGGTTTAGAAGAGCAGGACAAGACGTGGTTCTTAGAGACGTCACCGATCAGTCGATCGACTTCCTTACGCGTTCTGAGTTGACTCGGGTTGACCTCGAATACATCCCATCCTAGCTCCTCCGCAACCGCATGAACCGCACAGGATTTTCCGGAACCATGTGGACCTTTTAACAGGATCAAATTCGTCAGATTATCAAACTCAAATTTAGTCTCTTGGTCCAAGTGTTCTCGATTCTTATCTGGCGACGATTGGACAGTTGGCGCAAATTGTGGATGGAGGACCGACACCGATCGGTGTCTTTTACGCGGCGAACATCCCCCTCCGACCGAGCGGATCTCTGAGTCAGAAATCGAGATGTCTTGTGCATATATCGTGTCCTCGTCTTCATCTGAAACTATGAAGTCTTCCATCCCATCACTCTCGTCTCCCCCATCCACTAATCGTCGCGTCTTTCTTCGCTTTCTTGTCTCCACTTGTCGTATTATTACTCGTTTCTTCTCTTCTGTTTTTTGCTTTCGTCGCTTCGTCGATCCTTTCTTTTTGTTTCGAGTAGAAGAACTCGTTTGATCTTGATCATCTACGCGTCATTTTAAATAGTAAATCTATCAGCAAAAGACTCAAAAAAGAAGAGGGGAAAAACGTACGATTGGGATTGGTGGCTTCCTTGAGAGCGATTTCGAGGAGCCAAGATTTCAGAGTAAGGGCGCTTTGTAAATTCTGTTTGCCCAAGATTTCCGCCGCTTTTTTAGGGGCGAAGGAGGTAGTCCAAAGATGAGCCAAAGTGTCTGTCGATCGATGGTGTTGACGTCTGAGGGAAGGATGGTCATGAGGAAAGGGATCTGAATGAGTCCAGCTGATGAGTTTGAGTAATCGTGCGATTAACGGATGGCGGTAGACTGGATCGGTCTTTAGGTCGCGGATCAGATTGATGGGGGGTTCTAGGTCGAGTCGTTCGAGGCTCAAAGGCTGGACTTGATCGGAGGAAGGGTCGACGATCTGGAGATCCTTCATCCATTGCCTCTCTTGAATATCTTCCAAGGCGGGCCAAACTCGTAGAGGTTTTTTCCCCTTATTTTTGGCCAACGTTAAGCCAGGTTTAGGGTGTTCAGATGGTGGTTGAGTGGGTGGGTCTAGGAAACGTTGATGGATGAAATCTTCGGATGGCCATGAAGGCTCTACGATTGGACGAAAATTGTGTGCGATTTTCTGTCGACGCGCTTCTTCGAAATCAGCAAAAGTTTTACACTGGTTGGTGGGATTGTTTTCCTTGGAAGGAGAATCGATCTGGTAGACCGTCCTCTTGTTTTCTGGTTTGAATTTGGTTGGTTTTTTGGGTTCGGGTGAGTCGATTGTCAGATCGATAGTAATAGGAGACTCAGAGCTAGAGATGGTTGAGGGCTTTTTCTTCTTCTTGGATAATTTTAATCGTTTGTTATCCTTTACGACCTCTTCTTCTTCTTCTTCTTCTTCTTCTTCTTCTTCTTCTTCTTCTTGTTTATTTTGTAGAGTGTTTTGAGTTGATTTGCGTTTTTTGGTTTTCTGGTTCTGTTTAGATTCATCTTTGGTTGGTTTTTGTTTTTGTTTTTGGTTTTGGTTTGTTTGGTTGTTTGGTAAGAAGAATGAGGTGATCGATGGATGGCTCATTTGAGTTTGGTTGATGTTGGTTCTGATGAGAAATAGGAAATCGGGAAGAACCCAACACAACACTCTAACAGTGTACCACTCAATTTCACTTAGTGCTCATCACATCATGATCAATAACCAAATTTACCAAAAAGTAATCCCAAAGTAGAATTAATCACCAGTGGATTTTCTCTTGTTGATTCTTTGTCCTCATTCAAGGGTATCAAATATGATCAAATTCACTATTTTACTTATAAATTGATGGGTTTGAAAAAAAATTCACCACTCTTAGATGAGATTTTTTTTTCTTCATTGACAGGTCTCAAAAGGTGGATTTGGCATATTTGATACCCCCTCCCCATCGCCATTATGTACATCCACACAGAGCAGATTTTGGACATCAAAAATCAGTGTTTTGCAGAAAGATTACAAGAATATAGAGCTTCCCAGGGCAGATTAGCTCAGATGTAGAAGGAAATACCCCTTTATTTCCAATTTCTGTATTTGGAGTTAGCAGCACCAACAATGGGCTGTTGTGTTGCAAGACAGGGGGGGGGGGGGGGGCTTTTTGGTATCATATGGGTCCTGTTTAAGAAGATGATTGTTAACAGGCTGCATATTGGATTTTCAATACTTCACACAGCACTGGGTTGTTACATATTCTTTTGGGAAAAAGCAATAGTGTAGCAGCCTGGGTTTAACTTTCAGTCTGCAAATGCTGTAGTGTTAGCCAGCTGAGTGGTGCTGCTTTGCTGTGCTATAGCCATGCTCAGTGGGAAAAATGCTAAAAGGAACTTCCATATTTAGTAAGTGGGGATAAAAGCTTACCAATCTCAAAACTCTTCTTATTCTTATCTCTTATCTTATTAAACTTCCTTTATAAATCTCAAACTCAAAACTCAAGTAGACTAGAAGAAGTCTACTCCCAAGGAGATCCATTTTCCTTTCCTTCTCACAGGAATTGCCCATTGCTTGAGATTTAGAACCCGGTTTGCCTAGAACTTAAGTTCTAGCTGGTGGCTAGCCCTTCCTCTGAAAAGCATAGAGGAGTGGTTCATAACCACTTATAACAAGCTAGTTTTATATCAACCGGTTATCACTTTAGAGACACCGGCTGACATTCCTAACTATCCAGAATCCTTCCAATGAAGATTTTCTGGAACACAAATAGAAAAATTTGATTTCAATGATGAAGATGGATGAATGAGAGGATTTGAAACTTACCCAATCCTTTATGCCAATGGTGACTATGTGTTTACCATTTATAGATCAATGGATTTGTTCACATCAATGTGGGGTGAAACATTCCAAACTTTGGATAGCTGAAACTGAACTTGAATGTTCCAGTGATGCATTCTAGAGATTAAAGTTTGCTGGAAGGAGTTTTCTTTGAGAACGAGAGCAACAAGCATGCTACATTTGCTTGGTTGAAGACTGTTCTCAAGAGTTTGTTTGTGTTGGATTGGAAGCAGTGAGGACAAAGCTCCTTTGTCTCCTGATCTCATTTCCAGAATGAGTCTTACTATTCTCTGTGTCATGTTTCTTCCATAGTTTGATCATCAAGGTGTGGTTGAGTACTTGACCACTCCCATCATGACCAGAGCTTAGGGCAAGAAGTTTGAATTTGACTTTGCTTTTTTCAGCAAGAAATGCAGTCAATAGTGTTCCAGGCTTTTGAATGATTGGGTTGAGAAGATTTGAGATTGAAATTTGAGGTTGGCTTCATAGTTGCTGGTGTTCATCATTGATGTTGATGACACCAAAGGTCATGTGAATCTCTTGTTTTTCTCCAATTGTACTTTCTACCTTGTGCAATGTTGAAAATTGGTGTTTCATCTGGAGCACAGGCATAAGTGATTTCATAGCTAGCTGAGTCACTAGTAGATACACCTAAATCAAATTTGATAATGTGAGTTATGGGATTGAATTTGAAATAACAAAATTTTGAAACTTGCCTTCATTTGCATCCTCATCATCATTTGGGATTAAAGTAAGTAAAGGTGAAGGTTTGGTTAAAAAAATATGGATTGATCCTGGCAAATAAATTGAGCTTCTAAGTCTGCAATTCTGTGACACCTAACTTGTGGGTTATCTCCAAATTTGTTGGAAAATGGGCTAGGTTTTTGTAACTTTTATCCACCAACTCATTGAAGAAGTTGTACTTACAGGCTGTAACAATGATGTCAGGTACAGGAAAGCAGGTTGATCAACAACTTCAAGTGAAGAGTTTAAACACTTACCCCTCATTCTGAAGATTTCCCATAACAATCATTCATCATTACATAATCAAGAATGAATACTCAATCTCAACTTGCCCGTGACCCTCCTAGCTAGTGGTAGAAAATCATTGCTTATTTTTTGAGACAATTTCTTTTACCAGATTGCTGAGTTCTTGAAGTTCTGTGAGTGATATATCTATGTGCACCAACAAGGTACCCATTGTGTGGCCTTATGTCATACAACAGACTCAACAACACACTCAGCACTCAGGATCTCGCAGTTGGATCTTCCTTGCATTTACTAAGGTTACCTACTTCATGACCTTAGCAGCTTTCAAGCTTTTGGTTAATCCTTGGGTTGCATATCATATCACATGTATATGTACCCTCAGCAATCTTCAGTGCTCTCTTTGAAGTTACTTTCCAAACCTTTGAAGATCCAAAAGCACGTTGCTTTCCAGTTATGCAAACAAAAGCAAGACCAATACCCTTCTTACCGGTCTTCCCTGTTTCAGCATTACTTCCTCATGCGCTTAAACTCCCTTTTCCGAATTTGGGTATTTCCTCTTCAGACTTCCAAACTTTGACTCACAGTCCTCAAACCTCGAACTTCAATTCAATTTTCTTCCCATTGCACTTACCCCTGCTTGGTCCTTCAGTCATGGACTTGCCTTGGTTGCCTGAACTCAGAAGTTATGACCTCCCTCTATCATTTCTTCTGCTTTGACCTTATGACCTGATTCCTTGTTCGAAACTATGTCATACCTTTGTAGTACTAGTTGTATCACCTATATAAGCTGTCTACTTCTATGATTTCCATCTTTCCTTATCAAAATAAGATTATAGTTTTCAGCATAAATTGATTCCGCCTTCTTCAAGCCTTGCCATTTCAAACCCTTTCAGTGTTTTAAGTCCCTCTGAGCCTAATAAATTTTCTTCAAAACAAAGAAGATCTTCAAACAGTCAGTCCTCTATTTGAACTATCTCGTTCCTTTTCTTCCTTCAATAGTGCCCACCCATCTCTTGTACAAGACACCACACCATGTGACAACTTAGAAATTTGACACAAAATGTCCGGCCAGAAGTGTTGAAATTCAACATCGGCACTATCATTTAACTTTTCCTTATCCATCTTCTTTCAACATCTTTCTCTTTCTTCACCATTTTTCCTTTTCACAATCTATTTCTATTCTTTCAATCATCGTCATTCCTTCATGTTCCTTCATCATTCCTTCCTTCTTTTAAACTCACTCATCATTCATTCACTATCACTCATCATTCATTCACCATCGCTCATCTTTTTCTCATCATTTCTTCTTTCACTATCTATGATGTCATTTCCTGTACACCACTCGCGCTTCTCTCACTCTCTCAACAATCATAAATACCTGATCTTCTTCATCACTCCCTCTCACATCCAATTTCCTATCATTCATCCTTTTGACATCCTTACTTAACTTCTCCTCATTTAAACTATTGACCTCATTATACTATCAACTTCATTACTCATCTTATCCTCAAAAACTCAAACCCTTATCTTAAAATCTTCCGACTCCATTTTCTTTCCACATCCCACATCTTCTTAACACTTCCGAATTCTTTCTCATTCATTTTCCTTCTACCCTTCTTTAAAATCATCCGCTGATCATCTCACTCTCAACTAAAAATATCTTACTCCAATTTGGTGAGAAAAGAACTCATCAACATTTTCATTTATTCCAATGTTATTCTCATTGTACTAATTTTTTATCCTTTGTTATCATTTTCTTTACAGCCTCCTGTGTCTAAAAACTTCTTCAGTTTTTCTCTTTCTTGTTCTCATATACATTGTATTCTCAGGTGGTAAATCAATTTTCTTTATCTCTTTCATTCTTATTTTTGTTTTATTATTTCTAACTCTTGTTTCTTAGTCTGATTTTTTGAAATATATCACAGAAACTCTTTAAGAAGCCAGCGTAAGAGGTCTGCTGTTACCAGCAAATCTTTCAAAATTGGTCAAGAGGATTACATCTTCAGTATTTCCTCCATTTGTTTGAAGTTGGTTCCTCATTCTACAGAGAGACCACCCGAAAAGTAATTGGGGGCCACAGGACTCATTGCAGCCATAGTGGCAGGAATTTGTTAAAATATGAATCAAATTGCATCCTGTTCAGCGCATTACCAGCTGCCTCACACTCTGCAAGAATGGAAATTGCTTTTGGCACAAGGCCTTTGAACACATCTATCTCTTTGAAGAATCCCCATTTGGCTTGAATTGCAACAGTAGTCCAGAATTTTTGACCACCATCACAAGAATGGTTTTCAAGTGATTTTTTGAGAGGCCATAGCTCTTCACAGACATCGATTTAGATTGAGAAAGATCTTGTTTCATCAGAATTGATGGTGTATATTTGAGATTTTCTCTGGCTGCATATTAGATGTTGAGGGCTTTCTTTTTTAGACCATCTCCAGCGCAGGAGGTGTGGTCGGTTGCTATATCTCGGAGTTCGGCGACTGCGCTGCGCGTTTGGCAGCCAAAACCGAGCAATGAATCCACTGCAGGGTGCTAGTTTAGCAGCCCATATGGTTTGGAAATGGCGGAGTTGAGGGGAGTGATGGCCATTTTGAATCCGGATACCCGTTTGTGTTCGGGTATCCGAGGCATTTTCCCCCCATTTCCAAACATCCGCATCCCCATTGGTCACCTCTGGCGGATACCCCATTGTGTGCGCGGATATCCCCGTGGATATTTGCAGATACCTGCCCACTGCTGCTGCTCGTTCGCCGCGTGAGGGCCAGAATCTCAACCTCGCGAGATCAGAATCTGCCCATGGGGAGAACGCACTCTGGCATCCGAACATGCCAGCGCATCTGGATCTGTAACACCAAGATTCAGATACACATGCTGGCAGGCCGTTCGGCAGCCTTCTACTCCAAAAAGTCACCCCTAGCAACTTTGCTTGATGACTGGGATGACCCGTTGTTCTGATCATCAATGTAGTCACTTGATGATCGGAACAACTGGTCATCAATCAAGGACCAGTCATCCCGAATATCAAGAGAGTACACCTCTTGATTATCGGAATGGTCCCAGTCATCAAGAGGTGTACTCTCTTGATGACCAGAACAACTGGTCATCAAGAGAGTACACCTCTTGATGACCAGAACGACTGGTCAACAACAGTTGTACTCTCTTGATGACCGGGACCGTTCCGATCATCAAGAGAGTACATTCAGATTCAGATGGGCGGATGTTGGTGAGAAGTATCCGGATACCCGCTGGATTCTCCCGGAAATCCAGACATCCACATTCGAATCCGCTAACCGCTGGCATGGGGCAGATAGCGGATACCCGCGGCGGGTGCAAAGTGGCCATCTCTAGTGAAAGTTGGTCGAGTTTCACATATGTAGATATGTGATGACAGGTTCGACCGCGGGTTCTATAGCAATGCTACATCTGGCAACGCTATAGCTCCCGAGGGTGCTTTTTTCAAATTTGAGATCAATTTAGCACCTCTGGCGGAGGCTCTAAATTGAGGTTGGGGTGCTAAATTTGGGATAGAACCCCAATTTAGCACCCCCAGTGGAGATTCTCTTAGAAGGAGGTACCATATGCACACAATAATCTGTGTTACTACAGTGGTGGGACATAAAATTGGTGTTTGAAGCTAGGAGAGAACATTCCAGCTGTTGCATTGTGCCGCTTGATAAAACAAATAGACCCAGACTTGAGTGTTTGAAGTAGCTTTTGACTCTGCTCTTTTGTGAGTTCTGAATATTTAGGACCCCCATATTTGTTTTTTTCTGGACCTTTTTCCTAGAAATTGTTTTTAAGTAAAACCTGTAACCCAGGAATTGGTTTTTGCTTGAATTGCAAAATTGTTTTTTGTGATTTTCACGTGGTTTTTGGAAAAGGTCTCACCCTGTTTTCAAAAACAGTTTTGTTTACAATAAAGCACAAAGAAAAGGGCAAAACTGTTTTCAAAAACAGCTGCTTGATGTGGTACGGGCCCTTATAGTTGTTCCAAATAATTCCTTACAAATTATGTCAAGGAGGAGTGCTATTATGTGAGCTTGGTGAACCTACAATGCAGATGGTGTATGTATTGACTTTGGGGTCTTGGCTAGGTAAGGCCATTCAAGCTGGAGCACACAATATTCACATTTTTATTTTTGATTGTGGTTGTAACTTGTGATGTTTGTGTGTCTTGGATGCATTTTTTTTTTGTTGAGAGGTCATTTAATAGAAAAATACAAATTGATTTGCTGTGTGTTAGAAACACTGGAAGTCACCAACTTAATGTCACATGGCGTCTTGTACAAGAGACGGGTGGGCACTATTTGAAGGAAAAGAAAGGAAAGAGATAGCTTCAAAGAGAGGATTGACTGTTCAAAGGTCTTCTTTGTTTCGAAGAAGAGTTACTTAGGCTCAGAGGGACTTAGAGTAGAACGCTGAAAGGGTTTGCAATGAGAAGGCTTGAACAAGGCGGAATCAAGTTTATGCTGAAAAAATATAATCTTATTTTGATGAGGAAAGATGGAAAGCATGGAAGCAGACAGCTTATATAGTAAATACAAGTAAGGCTACACAGGTATTACATAGGTTCGAACAAGATGTGAGGTCATAGGGTCAAAGCAGAAGAAATGAAATAAGGTCAAGCAACACCAAGGCGAGGAGTCCATGACTCGAGGACCAAACGGGGGTAAGTGTGATGGGTGCGAGAGTGAGTGAATTAAAATTTGAAGTTCAAAAGTTCAAAGAGGAAATGCGCGAATCTGGAAAAGGGAGTTAAGCGCATGGAGGAGTAATGCCGAAAAGAAAGGAAGACTGATGAGAGGGTTAATGGTCTTGCTTTTGTTCGCATTAACTGAAAAGCAACGTGCTATTGAATCTTTGAAGGTTTGGAAAGTAACTTTGAGATAGCACTGAAGATTGCTGAGGGTGCATAGGTGATGTCATATGCGACCCGAGGATTAACCAAAAGCTTGAAAGTTGCTGATGGCAAAAAGCATCCTTAGCCAAATGCAAGGAAGATCCAGAGTGCTGAGTCTGTTGTATGACACTTAAATCCTTCTGAACTTGGTGCAATCAAGTGGTATTAGTTATTTAGAAGCTGGAAGTAGAAATTCAATAGAAATCAAACTCACTTGATTTCCAATAGCAGTGGGCCGCTACACTTTTTGGGAAAAAACGCGCAGCGTAGCGGCGGTTTTTTGCCTGCCACGGCGTAGCAGCTTTGCACGACGCTATGGCGACTGTAGTGACAAAAACACCGCCACAAAGCTGCTAACAGTGTTGTAGCAGGCCCTTTCTTGGGGCCTGGGGCATGCAGCGTTAGCGCAATTCCGCCAATACTTGCCGGAAAATCCTGTAGCATTAGGGGAAACTACGCTACGGGTAGCATAGCTGGCCCACCATTGTTTCCAATGAGCTTCAACATTTTGTAATCAGCCTTTAGGCAAGAAAACTGGTGGTGTACCACAGTGGCATTTGAAGACATTATTATGGAGGAAACCATCTTTGTCTTTGGAGACTGAACAATTTGCACAGAGAAGTGACTAATTCAGACATCTCAGCTTACTTTTTGACTTATGGCTAGGGTTGTTTTTGGCCACTCCACAGTTTTTTTTTTAATATTCAAGAGTTTTGTTGTGTGAGTTGGGAGGCTTTTGGTTTTTTACAATCCACATTGCTTGAAAAACTCCAGACATAGAAGTTTTCTGTGAGACCACAGTTTGTTTTGATTGGTTGGCTTTTTTTGGATTGCTTTCCTAACATTTCCATTGGCAAGCATTTCACCACCCGGCCCCAGGCTGTATCATGTATCAAAAAAAAGCCGATAGGGGGTATCAAATGTAGGCAAATCCACCATTAGGAAATTGACTGGTTTTCCAAAATCCACCATTTTAAAAACCTGTTGGTTATTCAACATTCACCATTTGGGATCCATAAATAAGGAAAAATATTTTTGGATAATTGGCTGGTTTCTAATTTTGGATTTGGTATATTTGATACCCCCTATTACATTGTGATACAAAAAAAAAATGATGTTATCAATACCGGGCCAGGTATTGTATTTCCAATACTTTATGGCCCATTACAATATGTTATTGCCTGTAACAGGTCAAAAAACTCCGTTATCAATGGGGTTTTTGGCCCCTTTTCTGTAATTAATATTGTAAGAGGTGCCACATGTTGATACCTGTTACAATATCCATACAGGAGGGCTTGCTGCCCTGATGGTCATAGTTATTGAGGCGGGTCCTCACTTTCAATACCAATACAGCACATCACTATTGAAAACACAAAACTTTACGGCCCCAAACCAATACATGTATTGGTATTGGCCCACCATTGAAATAACACACCTTCAAAAAATTTGTGAATCTGCTTCAGTGTGAGGGCAAGAAGCTCATCTGGATTCCATGACGGATATCCTCAAGCTTTCTTCCAATAGTTGGGTACCACTTCAATTCCACATTTGCCATCTCGTACATTTCTTTTTGGCAGTTTTCAACTCCAAAGAAGCCTTCCATGCTTTTGTTTACCACAGCCCACATCATGTCTTCCTAAAATTTTGCAGTTTTTTTTTCTGTCCGCCCTCAGAACTCTCATCTGCTCTCATACATTCTTGATTACTACATAGTCTCTCTACTACAAGGAGTTTATAGGTGTACAGTTTATGTGAGTATCACACCGCCCAATAATTTCCATTCATACAACTTTGGCCAGTAACATTTTTGAGGCTCCGTTTGGCAGGCCAGAGCGTAATGTCAGATTGTGAGGTGCTGCGTGAAGATGCAAATAGGGTTTAATAACTTTATTTGTGTCTTCACACACCTTGATATGTCACTTTAACACTTCACGGGGCTGTTTGGAAAAGCCCCGTGGGTTGGGATTGCAGCACCTAGCAAAGTGGCTGTACAGATGACCAAATCCCTTTTTTTGCTAGGTGCAGCTTGGTTTGGGTTGTAATGATGGTCGACAAGGTATTTTGGGGGGAAGGGGCAGGTTGTGTAGTTTTGAAGTGTTGAAGACTCCTTGCTTGGGGGTCTTCACACTGATTATTTTGGTCGAGACCAAAATAATCAGTTTCACAGGGGAACTTAGCAATTGTGAGTTCCCGTGAGGAACTTTGAGGCATCATTGGGCATGCCAAACATGCCCCAAAAATATTGTGATATCTGGGCGACCCCCAAAATAATCACAACAAATTTTATCACGATCACGGCTCACAATTGGCCTGCCAAACGGAGCCTTATTTTTGGCCAAAGATTTCATACATTTTGGTTACTGACATGTGTATGGGGGTTCCCTGGTTACATACAAGATTCTCTACCCCCCAAATCTTTTGTGGGATGAAAAAAACCTGATGTTGGTGTCAGCCATTGAGGTTAACACCTAGTTAACCCACATGGCAGCAATTTCAACAACCACACTAGTCTAGTCAGTAATTCACTGAACTCTGAACTTTCCAATCATAACTCATATGTCATGAGTTTGAACCGCACTTTCATCAATATTATCTTTTTCCCAAATTATTAAATTTAATCTGATTAATCCAAAAATAATCTATTTTTAATATGATTATTATCAGATGAATAAGATTCAAATTATTTACCTGATAGGCTAAATAGCCTATTGGGTAATTCCTTTCTTAATATACTGAAAGATTTATAGTGCATCTTCATTACACTTTCAGATATTCTTCCCTTTACAGAATTACCTCACCCTACCGGTGAGAGCATGAAATCATCAAAATCTACAGGATAAAAGGGAAGGGTGTTTCTTGATCCTTTCCCTCACCCATGATTTATTAAAACTTAAAACCTGAAAGACTTACTCTCAATAGTACTCAATTACTAGTAGGTAACTGGGGCTACAATCTTAAATCCTTTCTTCCTTTGACTCCGCTCTTCCAATATCTTCCTTTGAATCCATCCCTTTCACATCTCCAATCAACTCTTATCTCAACCCTAATCCCCTTCCTGTTCCGACTTGACTATCTCATCGACACGGATTAATTTGACCAATAGTGATAGCTTCAGCTTGAGCTAATCCCGTCTATTTAAGACAAAGAGCCAGCACGGTTCTTCTAGAACTTGTTGTCACTTGATCTTCTAGATCGAGATGCTAGCCCCTCCACCTTTCGGTGTCAAGGTGTGGTTTTATTCCTTCTTAAACGAAGTGATTATTTTCAACCGGACATCACTACAGAGACGCCAGCTGACAGTTGGGCTGGGTTGAGTAGCATGCATTTCACCTTAGACCATTGGATTTATTGAAGTTGTAGGATTTATCTGGCTCCTATGTAGAGCCTATTCCTTTAATTAGCATGGCTCACATTTCAAAATTTTGTTGCTGACAGCAATTAAAATAACTGCTTGCTGACAAATAAAAATCACTTTAAATCAAGTAGTTATTGTACACATTGGCAGCAACACAGTTTCACTGAACTTTGAAGATGATCCTTTCAGGTTCATTGGCAACCTATCTTTGTGGCTGATGCTGATGCCAGCTGGTGGAGCAGCCTTCATTAGGTGTTGCGGTAGTTATGTGTGTGCTTCAAACCTGTTACATTAGATTTCACATCTTGTGACAGCTCAGATCAAACTCTTATGACTGGGATAGCAGTAGTGAAAGGACTCTTCTCTTCATCCTTTCACTCACACTCAACACTTTGTGTACTGCTATTCCAGGTCAGTCTCTTTCTCATTTCCTTATTTCATTTCTTTCTTTTTCTCTCTATGAAATCAATTATCCTTTCACTCACATTCAACACTTTGTGTACTGCTATTCCAGGAACATCAACCCAACAGGTTATGATCCTCAGTTGCTCCTACTAGCTCCAATTACTCGTCGCACATTAAACTAAAACGAACAAAAAAGTGTTAACTATCTCTTAAAGGATCAATCTTTTTGACCATGTCGAAAAGCGAAGATGTCACTAAATCATCTTCCTTCAACCCCATGACCGATTCCACCGACTAATTGTTGCTCAAGGTTTCTGGTATCACTCAGTTAAGACCTACCGGTCCAGACTCAAACTATCTCGACTGGCTTTTCGTCATGCAACTCCACCTCCACTCTCTAAACCTAGTCCATGTTCTTTGACCGCTGACTGGCAAAGAATTGGATACCGCATGGACCAGATACACCACAACTGTCTGCTCTTTTATAGCACAAACAGTCCATCAATTTAATCTCTGTTTCATTCGAGCTCACAAAGAGGACGCTCACCTTATGTGGAAGTCACTTAAGGACACTCATCAAGACTCGACCGCGGGTGGACGGATGTACTGGCTGAGAAAGCTAGTGCTGGCAATGATGTTGACTCACACATTGGCGAGCTTGCCTCATATGCTGAAAAACTAACCTCCCTCATCTCCACCGACCGCCCGCTCACCGCTCACATGTGACAATATCCATGCTGCCACCCTCTTGATATCTCTCCTGACGGACTGGCTCAATTGTGTCTCGTTGCTAATGAATGAGGATACGGTCTCTTCCTCAAGGATTGTTTTGGCACTCAAGCAAGAGTCCCTCCGGCGAAAGTCTAGAAACAACGACAAAAGCTTTGTCTCAATCCTCCATCAAACACCGCCTCCGCTTCAACGACTCCCTCTTCTGCTCGTTCTGCCGCTGCACTGGTCACGAACTGGCTGTCTGTGAAAATGCGGCTTGGGTTTTGAATGACCATCAACAGGGTTGTCGGATTGAATCTGAGGCTTCTCAACATCCCAGTAACCACAATAGGCGAGGTCCGGTGTCGCGGGGGTACTCCAAAACTTGACCCACTAAAGCACCTGCCAAAGCCGGCAAACAGCTGTTGTCAAGCTAGGAAGTGATCTGGACGACTACTCTGACTCAGAATTTGCCGGCAACACGACAACACTCCCGACAATCGACAAAACTCTTGGCGCCTCCAAGGATGCCAATATCGACTCAGGATGCTCAATAAGCATGACTCCCAATGTCAACTCAGTTGAGCATCTGAAAGCGGATTCAACTCGAGTTAGACTTGCTAATCAATCATTGGTTGTGGCTACCTTCAAAGGATCAGCCGCCCTCCCTGTCGACGCGGACACCAGAGTAAAGATGCTCATAGTACCCAAATTACACAAGCCGTTACTATTGGTGGCGGGTCTTTTCGATGCCTCTCTTCAAGTAGTCTTCACACCCACTTCTTGCAATATCTATGACACCAATGCTTTCTTAGTCAATGGTGAGGTTGTTGGTCAGGGTTACCAGAAAGGAAACCTGTTTTATCTCCCATCACAGAAGGTAAGACAGTCTTCCTTCTTGGCAGTGTCCCTGGGTCACGTGGACAACTCACTTATGGGTTTCCATTCTTTTCTTTCTCACATAGGACTGTGACCCCTCAAAAAATTCCTAAAGCTTAACGGTATCACCCCCTCCACTGCCGACAAAACTAAAGTACTGCGATGCTCTGTCTGCATTGTCTCCAAAATGCATCGTATCATCCTTAAATCTCGTATCTCCTATCAATGTCGCCATCCAGGCAATCTCATTCATTCCGACGTCGGCTCCTTCGAAACTCTTTCCCAAGAAGGATACAAATACTTTTTATCCTTCATTGATGACTATTCCAAATTCTCTTCTTTCTTCCCCATTAAACCGAAAAGCGATGTCTTTTCATGCTTCAAACTATTCAAAAACTTGTTCGAACAAAACCAAATTCACATCATTTGCGCTCTCCAATCCGATAACAGCGGAGAATACATGTCGAACAATTTTCAACATTATCTTCAAACAGCTGGTATACGCCATGAACCCCCGGTCCTCCACACTCTCCAGAAATGAATGGTGTGGCGGAGCGGAGCAATCAAATGCTAGGCAATCTCATACGATGTGCTCTGTCCAGTGAAAAACTTCCTAAACCTTTCTGGGCGGATGCACTCCGGCATATCTCTTTTTCCCTCAATTTCATCCCTTGCTCAACTCCTGGCGGATTTCTCAGCCCCAACACCATCCAAGGGATTGAATTCCATTGATTCCCTCCTATCTTCACCCCTTTGGCTGCCTTGCTCGATACAAAGTCCCTGAGGCAAATTGGCTAAAACTAGACCCTCAATCTTTCTGTCCTATCTATCCGACGGCAACAGATATCGTATTCTCGATCTTCAAAAGTGAACGTACTGTTTGATGACTTTAATTTTCCATATGGCTCCAATCTCATTTCACCTTCAAAATTGACTATTGTCAAACTCCCTTGGCCATCTCTCTCCTTTCCCACCATCACCTTCCTCTCCCACTCCTGTTCCTGATCCTCCCTCCTCCACTCTAGTCCCTGAAGTCGTGCCTTCTCTACCATCCCCAATTGAGCCAATAACCCCAAAACCGAACTTGATTACATCTGGGACATACCGAGATCTCTCTCCCTCCTCAAGCTCCTCCAATTCCTCCTCCCCAATATCCCAAGGAGGTAAGTCACCCACATCAACTTGCAGCCGTTCAGCTTCTTTGCTAATCCCTCTGCTGCCAAGTGATGTTGATATAGTATCTTTCTCTCCTGCTCCCTTTCCAATCTCAAAGCCTTCTCCCATTACCAAAAATTAATGCTCCCACTCTCAGTCCTCCCAGCCCCGCACCCCCTGTGATTTCTTCCCCATCCCCCGTTCTCCCTCTTGTGTCCCCTGTTATCACCTCTCCCCATCCTGCTCCGTCATCCTGTGATCTACAGTCTCCAGACCCTGCACCAGTCATCTCCAAACCTATCCCTTCCCCTCCACCATGCCAAAGATTGACCAGAGAACGTGAAGCCCCAGACCGCTTTGGTACCTGGTCCAAATCTACATCCATCGATGTGTCACTTGACACCCCCAAGACGTGGGGTCAACTCCTCAAATCTCCCTCGAAAGACCAATGGATGTTGACAGCTCATGATGAATTCTCCTCACTCATGGGGATGGACACCTGGCACCTAGTTCCCCGTCTGGAAAAACGGTGTGTCATTAAGTCCAAATGGGTGTTTAAGATAAAGCGTCGCCCGGACAAAACTATTGACAAGCTTAAAGCACGACTGGTAGCCATGGGCTACTCTCAGATCCACGGAATCGACTACAGCAAAGTCTTCTCCCCAACTCTTCGCCTGGAAACTCTCTGTCTGCTATGTAATCTTGCAGCGGTCCACGGTTGGACAAGCTGACAAGTTGATTTCAAAACAGTGTTTCTGCATGGCAAACTTGACAAGCCTGTATACATGGAGCAGCCGCAAGGTTTCAAAGATCCAAGGCACCCAAATTGGGTATGTGAAGTGAACAGATCCCTTTACGGCCTCAAGCAGTTGCTGAGGCAGTGGAATCTTGAACTCCACTCTGAATTTCGTCCAATCAAAATATGATCCCACTCTTTATTTCTTTCTCCAACAAAACATGCTTCAATGTGCCATCACCATCCATGTTGATGATCTTGCCATTGTCACCTTGACCATCAAGGCTCTTGGTCTCAAGTTCAAGATTGGTGCTGACAGTGATCTTCATCATTTCCTTTCGATGAAGTTCACCCGTGATAAACCAAACAAACAAATCTTTTTATCCCAGTCTCACTACATTGAAGACCTTGTTAACCATTTCCTAGATGGCTCTTTCACTTCCGTCCACACCCCTACCGACTCCTACTTCAAGGATCTCATCAGCAAGACCCCACATGATTTGACTTCCCCTGGACCATTCTCACAACTCATCAGATGTCTGCTATGGGTATCTCATTGTACCCGTCCCGACATTTATTTTGCGGTGAACCGACTGTCCCAGTTCCTGAAAAACCCTTCAATCTCCCACTGGCAGGTGGCGGTCTGGGTCCTCAACTAATTCACTATGTCTCCGTCTCGGTGGCTCCACATCACTGTCAGGCTTCTCCAATTCGGACTGGGCCGAGGACCACAAAGATTGCCGGTCAACGTCTGCCTACAGTTATCACCTTGGGGAAATCACACAAACAAGCTACGGTATCTCTGTCAAGCACCGAAGCAGAGTACAAAGCTCTCTCAGACTCCAGCAAGGAAGGCCTATGGCTTCACAACATACTCTCCAAACTTCACCTTCGTCCTCGTGATGCCACCCCAATGCATGTTGACAATGAGGGAGCTGAGGCCCTGGCAAACAATCCCAAACACCACGCACGTACAAAACACATTGACACTTGATATCACTTTGTGCGTGAATGTGTACAACGACAACAAATCCAAATCCTGCATGTGCCGACACATGACATGCTTGCCAATATGCTCACCAAACCATTGACTTGCGTTCTCTTGGACAAAAACCAAATCATGTTTGGCATCATATGACCTGTCTTGCCTGGCATGTTCTCACTTTCTTTGCTTATTTTTTTTCTTCTCTCTCTCTCTCATTTCCTTTCTCGTATTTCTTTTTAGTTATCAGGTTCTCAGCAAGGGGGGGGGGGTTGTGGTAGTTATGTGTGTGCTTCAACCCTGTTACATTAGATTTCACATCTTGTGACAGCTCAGATCATACTCTTATAACTGGGATAGCAGTAGTGAAAGGACTCTTCTCTTCATCCTTTCACTCACACTCAACACTTCGTGTACTGCTATTCCAGGTCAGTCTCTTTCTCATTTCCTTATTTCATTTCTTTCTTTTTCTCTCTATGAAATCAATTATCCTTTCACTCACACTCAACACTTTGTGTACTGCTATTCCAGGAACATCAACTCAACATTAGGTGTTTTGCAATTTTAGCTGTCTGCTGAAGATTGTTAAATTGTTTGCTGACAGATTTCAAATGTGAACTGTCCTGTTTAATAGTAGATCATAAAAGTTTGCATATTGATGAAATTTTATTTGACATCAAGCAGCTTTACAAACCAGGCTATTAATGGGGGGTTAATGTTGGTTTTTGTTTTGTTGATGATGGGGGTTCAAGGGCTGGCTAATATTTTCAGTGTTATAAATTGAACTGTAGATTATTTGCATGTTTAATGAGGGATTTACAAGATGTTGATTTGATTGAAGATAAGCTGAAATATTTTAGATCTGTATATGTGGATCAACCAAATGGCATGATGCCTGAGAGCAGGTGATGGATGACGATGATTAGAAGATTAAAGATGATGAAGTGTGAGCGGTTTGTAGGTGGGTGATGCTGACGAAAGCAATTTAAAGGTGAATCGGCTGACTCATAAATGCACGGGTTCTAGATGACTCCCGCTCTTCTTCTGCCCACTATTTTACCCCACAAAAAACTAGTCTCAGTCACGGGCCAGCTGACTAGAGCTAACTAATTCAGCTCAACTGCCGTTATTGTAACACCAGTAAGCCACACTCGCTCAAGCCCTTTTCTTTTTCTGGCTTACATAAGCCATTTCAGTCGAGTATACTTAAAACCCCAGTCAGCTTTCTCCCCTCTTTCTATTCTATCTTCAACAACCGAAATAAATAAATTACATTTTAAAATAAAATGTCTTCAAACAATAACACAGATGACCGAAGAAGCTCGTTCTTGTCTTCTCTCTTCTCGATGCCTTCACCCACCAATAATAAAAATAACCAAACTCATTCACCACGTCATAACTCACTCAGTAGTAGCACCTCCAGTGACTCGTCATCCTCTCTAGCCACTCACAACAACGTAGAAAATTACAGTAACTTGAGTGGATCGCCTGCCTCCTCTTTAGCTTCTCCCACCGATTCCAAATTCGCGCCAATCGATTATTCTCACTCTCCTCAGTCTAGCTTGAGTGGTAGTCTCAGTGGTCTCACTAGCTCCTTCAGATGGCCCGGTTCTTCTGCTACCTCCTCCGATATCGTCCAACCTATCTCTATCCCTCAATCTTCATCCCACATTAACGATTCTCACCAAACTACCCCTACCCCAATGGTTGGCAACAGTGCCCCTACCAGACGTACCACCCTAGGTGCTCTTGCATTCAGAGTCAGTTTTTTTTTTCTTTTTTTACATTTCTCGTAACTTATTAAGCTTACTCCTCTACACATTACAGCGTGCCTTCGAGTTACCGAGCTACACCAATACGTATGACCTTCCGGACGCTCCCAAAGACTCGCAAGTCGATAACAACCGAAGAGGCCGATCTGGATCACTATTCAGCTCGTTCGGAGTCGCCAATACTGGCGACGCTAGCAAACGTACCTCCGGACCACCCAGAAGAAAGCTCAGCCCGATGGGCGAAAGGGTTCGTTCGATTCTCTCTCTCTCCATCAATCTACAGTTTGCTAACTCTTTACTCTGACAGATGATTCGAGACCATCCCTTCTAGCGAACCAATTAATCTTTTAGTCGCCGGAGTGCTAGTCGGATCGCTCCCTCCCCACGAAAACTTCCTCGAGAACATCCCCCTCTATCAAGAAGAAGAGTTTTCTCAACAAAAAAAGAAAAAATATCCGCAGAAGAAAGAAGACCCCCCACCTTACAACCAACTTTTTTTATATCTACAATCACTTTCTAAACACTCTTGCTTCGAATCCGGTTGCTTGCTCATCCATATTCTTTTTTTTCTTATCCCGTCCCCTTTTTTTTTGAATCACTTGAAACTGAACACTTACTTCTCCCTTCCCCCCCATCCCACACCACACTCTGAACAGTTTTTATCCCACTCTTTTCACATAGGATACTCCAAAACTTATCCTCTCTTCTCTCTATCCCTCCTTATCCTATCCAGAAAAACAAGAAAACTTTCCACACATCTACGTTTCTTCTCATGTCCATATACGATCTTACTACCACCGATACTTTTTCGTTCCTCGATTGATACACGTATGATGCGACGAAATGATTCCTTAGCCTACGAACACACACATTGTTGTTGTTGAATAAAATGTACATGCAATTTCACGTGTTTTATTTATTCTCAGACGGTTTGTATGTATTGAAAATTTCTCTGGTGTTGTACATAATGATGATGTTCCTTTCCAAATTGTGTGTTTTTTGCTTTCCCTGTGGTTGTATGTAATACGCGTCTTTCACCAATCCTGTCAAATGACACCACTTTTATTCCAACACAGAATTCTTAGAGCCTTCGGCCCCGTTGTGTGGAATATGTATTACACGCGTAATATTGAGGACTTGTGTGACAACGGGTCCAAATTGTGGTGGACTTAAGCGGATGTCACCTGATAAGAGCATCTCCGCGGCTGCTTGATGAGACAGGGACTTAAGTTCTGGTGAAGTTATTGGTAATATTCGATAATGATCGAAGTCCCGGAGGGCTCCACGAGGCAGACACTAGTCTACCTCGCAGCACAGAGCCGCAGCCGTGTAGACATGTGGCCTAGGCCACAACACTGCTAAACCGCGCGGCTATACTATGTTTAGCAGCGCCACCGGGGCTGCTGAATGGCCTCGAAATATAGCAAATCGGCCCTGAGCTGCTGTAGCATCACTACATGTAGAAATGCTATATCAGCTCATCACTTCAAGGTTCACATGCATATCATGTGAAACTACACACCTCTGATCCCCCGATCAGCACCCATACACATACATCTCCCCCTTTCACAACTCAAGCTACCAAGTATTGTGGCTCGCCGTGCGAGCCAACCCCAAAGCCAGCTGCTAAAGCTGTGGTGCAGCTGCCGAGCTCAGAGCATTTAGCAGCTTGGATGACTTGCGCGGGGGAGATGGTCTAAAGACTAGGATGTCCTGCGCAAAGCGGAATTACTACTATGTATTACGGCTGTCATACAACATGAAGCTTCCTGCAAAAAGGGCCTTCATTTCAGATTCAATAAATATTTTTTTAACAGTGAAAAATGGCCCCGTTTGGCCCTGTCATAAAAATGGGTGTAACATTGAACATTTAATTGAATAAAAACCAAACTGTTGCCACAAATGTAACAAAATTGGTATATAATGAAAAAAGGCTTCCTGCTCCATTATTGACAACATAAGAGTCCATGTATTGGACTGTCTCTAGTGCCATAATAGCATTATTACCCTTGATATCTGTTTCAAGTATAATCTTAATATTGTGATGCTAATGACAGCCTCACATGCCTTTTTTGATGTCACAAATGATGAAGCAGGTTGTACTCTTTATTTCTATACCAACTTTGTTATATATTTTTGCCAACCATGTGGCTTTTATTGAATTAAATGTTCAATATTACACCCATTTTAATGACGGTGCCAAACGGGGCACAATGTTATTTTTCCCAACTTGATCATTTGGTATGTAGTGAAAATTACATTAGAAAGAGCTGGATAGTTTTTTTTTTTTTCTTCCACCAAATAAAGATTCATAAATTTAGAATTTGTTTTTGATAATATTACAATAATGATAAAATACAACGAAGTGTGTGGTGGTGTACATATTTACTAGTGTTTGAATAACGCATCATCTAAGAAAAAAAAAAGATTACATTGATGAGATAAAGAGATAAAGATAAGTTAAAAAACAGGATATTGTATACCTAATCTATCAAAATGAATTTTGAGTTTTTCGATTTTAATCAACAAATTTTCACGCGACATCTCATGACCCAAGACAAGCCAAAGATCGATACATTCACTATGATTATGATGATCTTTACTTTTATTAACACTGCCAAGATTTTTATTGAAATTTTTATTTGATGATGATGATAATGGAGAGGGAGAGGGAGAGGGAGAAAGGGGTATATGGGGATACACGAAACTGATCAATCCGTTGCCTATCACTCTTCCTTGTCGATGATAAATCGTCCTCCCTCTAATCAATGGATCCTATAAATGTACACCAGCAAATCGATTAGTTGATAAATTGATTGATTGGTGCATGTTGGTAGGATTTACGTTAGAGAGAGAGAAAAGGACGTACGAGAATGAAGTAATGGACACGCAAATGATACACCATAAATTTACGAAGTTGGCTGGATGGATCGAGGTCATCGAGAACGATTTGATCATCATCGTTATTATTGTTATTGTTTCTTGGTTGACTTGCAGCAGCAGCGACAGCAGAAGGGGAGGAGGGAGACGAAGGAGAAGAGCTAGACTGAGAAATCCATTGTCGAGTATAATCCAAGAAAACTTGAATCAATTTCTTGCGGTTTTGGATTTCGTGTGATCTTTCGTGAGCTGATTCTTTCATCATTATGTTCTCGTCTTTTGTTACGGGTTCATACGTCCATTTCCAGTCGTTCTTTCCTCCTAAACTTTTGAGTAATTGACTCGGCTCAACATGTTCTTGTAATTCTTCGCTCGTTTTGGTTATTTGTATCTTCGCTCTAACTACCGCTACATACATCATTTTTTTCCTTCCTCAGCCTTTTTCTTTTTGGGAGGGAGGATTCGCACTTAGGAGGAAGGAAATGAGCTTACGATCTAACATAGGTGAGATTATCTTCCATAGGCCTTGGAACACCCATGGTGGATTATGTACGACGAGGACATTCAATGACTAGTTTGTAAGGTCTCAAGATCAGTTTCGATTTTATCTATCAAATCCCATCCGGCTTACCTACCTCTGGATAGTAAGATTCTAAACACTTCACAATGAACGCCAACGATTTCCAGTCCATATTAGCTAATCCAAAACCACTGAAAAAAACATCATTTGATCAGTTTCTTTCTTCTCCGCTGATCTAAGTAAACATTTGAGCTCCTTACGACATGTCAATGATTATCGTTACTTTTTCCACTAAGGGTGGCGTTAACATTAATCTGACGGATTCCATTGAGAAGACGATGAATTCTGTATGATAAGAAACAGTAAGATGAGGGAAGTATGTATTTACTTGAGAGAGAAAGAGCATGACCTTCTAAAGTTTTGGGAGATTGGTCAGAAGCTTTATGTAAACGAACGTTGATGTAAACCACTGGACGACCTTGACGATCTGTACCTTGTACAAACGTTTTACCGATCTTGAGTTGATGTATAAATCCTTCTTGATCGAGAAAACCTTCTTCTCCCTTTTCGATTATCTTTTCTACTCCATATTCTATTCTCCATTTCATACATGCCGCCATCATTGCTACTCCTGCCGATACGTTCCATTTACGTGCTCGTAGGAACTTTAGTACGATTACATCGGGATCATCCATCTGTTCAAAAAAATCATCATCATTATTTTCCTCTAATTCTTCTTCTTCTGTCGATCAGTCTTTGTAATATAAAATTCACTCACCATGATCATATTCCAAAAAGTGTCCATGAACTTATTCCTACCATATTTCTCCAAGGCAGCTTTAGCATCGACCAATTCCTGTTCAGACCTAAGTTTTTCTTTAAGATGATCATCCTTCAGTGAAGCGGTAGATGATTTGGGCAAGTTGGAAGATGAATTATCGTTCTCTTTAATGTTGCTATCTTCTGTCATTCCCGATACACCTCCTTCTTGTCCTTCGACCTTATTATCACTCGTCGTCACCGTACCATTCTCGGGTGCATTATCTGTCAATCTAAACAACTCGCGCCAAAATTCTTTTAATGCTTCGTATTGTTTCGTCGTCAATCTTCCTACTAATCCATTCTCTGGTAATCGGTTTCCTCTCTGCACTCTTTCTTTCTCTTTTTGTTGTTCGGTGGTTGTTTTGTTCATGCTTTTGTGTTTTGTTGAAAAATCAGTTTTGGTGGATTTCTTTTTTGTTTAAAAAGTTCAAGTTGTCGGTTTAATTTTGGTTTCTTTTTTTTCCGGTTCGGATTCGGTTCTTATTTAAAGTCCGCGGATCTGCGAAAACGAAATTAAGCATGATCCCGGGGCTCGGAACGGGGAGTGAGAGGGTCATCCCGAAGCACACACCCTAAAGCACCCGGCGCAACACCCTGAAACCCGGGACTCTTTTTTTTTGGGGGGGGGGGGGGGGGGGGGGTGATTTTTGAATCAGGTGATCGATCCTCAATTACTGAAGGGAAGTCCTCTACTGTGATGAAGCGCAAAGAGCCTCCCAGCAACAAGACCAGATCCTAACCACTTCCAACTGATAACAAGGAAGATACCAATAACCCCAGAAGTTGAACTGGAAGTAAGTGCAGCTGGGTTTGGAACTACTTCAATCATTCAAAGGACTCTCTCAGTACACTGTCTTTAAAGTTGTGAACAAAAACAGATTGGACAGGATTTCAAGACGGACAAAAGTGGTAGCATAAAAAAATTCCATAATTGTTGGAATAGCATTCCTTCAAGCGACAGCTGGAATAGCATTCCTTCGGGCTCTGTAAAGAGAAAATTATCTAGTGAGTTTCGACCTCATAATAGAGTTTTATCTCAATAAGAATTGATATTTAATAAAATCATTATCAATTCAAGTTTAATTTTTTTTAATCCTGTTTCTGACCAGGCAAAACCAATTTTACCACCAAGAGAAGAGCTAGGATATTCAAATCTTGTTTTGAGAAAAATTGAATAAAATATTAAATACAAGATTTGGCAGGGACCTGTCAAGAATCATCAAATTGAAGTTTAAGTATCTTGACAGGTCTCTGCCAAATCTTGTGCAATTTTTCTCAAAACAATATTTGAATACCCTAAGTGATGTCAATCACTTCTAAACTCAAACCTAAAACAAACATTGATTGCCAAACCTCATCAAGACAATACAAGTTGTATTACAATCAAAGCCATAAGGAGAATACTAACTGAACACAATTCCCCCTGGTGGGATCTTTGGCGCTGTTTCAGCATGTGTGGCGACAGAGCCACCCTCCCGCAGGGAGAGACTTGCACAATAAGTCCCTGTTGTTGCAGGGAAAGGAAAAATCATTTGCAGGAGTAATTTTATCATCAACTACTACTCCTCCAACTGATGATCCCTGGACCTCCCCCAGAGCCAAAATGTGCTTCTCAATGCGCTCTTCAATTTGGCGCAGGTCTCACATTCTGAATCTCAACAGTTCTCCCTTCAATTTTTTTTACAAAGTAATAAATTTGCATGGATTCACAAGTCTAATGTCTTGAAGTTGTGAATCCAGGATTCACAAGGGTGGAAGGCGCTTGGTTTTTTTCCTGGTATCGGTTGAACGAGTCAACTTCAATGTTTTTTTAAGTAGGTTTGATTCCATTTCTTCTTGCCAGCTGAATCATGATCGGTCAAGGCATGAGAATGATCGCAGGTGTTGGCTTGGATTGCTGAGTTTTTATTCCTTCATTGTTTCTTATACTGTGCAAGCATGGAATTTTCAGAAATTTGAAGGTTGAAGGTTGTTTTTCCTTTCAAAATACAAAGAGCAAGCTTCAGTGTAGTGGAAGATCCTCCAGAAATCAGTTGCCCTTAAGAGCTGATTGTGGTTCTCAATATTGGGGATAGGACTTCTAAAAATTAGTCAAAAGTGCACAGCGGCTTACCCAACAAATCTGCCTCTTCAGATTTTTTGTTGGGGTTTTATTTTTCTGGGAATTAATGATTGGCTGTTTTTAGGACTGAAAATCCCTCCTGTCCCTGCAATCAGCCTGACTTATTGCGTAAGCCTCTCATACAGAGAGCACTCCGCTTGGGGTCCCCAGGATTCTCCGTTCGAGAGGCTTATGTTAAGCTAGAGGAGAATAACACACAAGATCAATATGTATTACAATCAAAGCCAGAAGGAGAATTTCTCACAAGACAAAGGTTGTATGCTACACGTTTGATTGTATTAACTTAGCCATCATAATTAGGAGGGAATTCTATCATATTCCATCATTATCATTGCCTATAACCAAGTCTTAACAGATTATTAGAAGTCAGGTGTTGTCCAGTCTGCATTCAGGTAAATTATTTTCTTATAATTATTCTTTTACATGTCACAATTATAAATTATCATTGTAATAAATGACTAAAATGATGTAATAAACACCTTTAGTTGCTTGAAAACTTTCAATAATCACCTGATGCAAATCCAACGTGGACAAATCCAATGTGGGAAGGAAAAATGATTGGTACTTTATGGCATGTAGGGGTGTGGGAAGTCAGCTAGTGTATGAATGTGAAGCAGGAGACATGGTCAAGCCTTTATGACATGTACAGGTGCGGTGAGTCAGCTAGGGTATGAATGTGGAGCAGGAGAAGTGGTTGAACCTGAATGTGAGGGAAGAAGGAAGAAATAGGATGAGAGAAAAAGAAAAGGAAAACAACTATGAGACAAGACTTGAACTAGGTACAAAGGTTTCCATTCAGATTGGTCTGACCAGTGTGTCAATTGAGATTAAACTCATCAGAATTGGCATGTACCTTCTTGGTGCAAGGCAGGTTGGATGCATGCTGTTGTTTGTGGGGATTAGTGGAGGCCGCTGCAGCAACAGGGAGGTAGAACAGGAGATTGAGTCCAGGATAGATCTGCTTCATAGTTGGATTCAACATTTTGGCTAGGCTCATAATTCATGGTTGATCAGCGAGAAGATTAATGTGGAATGTAAGGAAGTGGTCCCAATAGAAGGCAAAGTTGAAAGTAATGAATCCACATGTGATTGTGCACCCTGTCCATGGCCTTGGATGATGGCATCACATTGCAAACTTGACCAAGTCCCTATCCTGAAGCAAGAGGGACTTGTAAGTTATTAGGTTTTCTTGCCTGAGAGCTCCCACCAAAATACTTGGATTTTCTTATCTTATTTGCATCATTTTTCTCACAAGAGAAAAATCACCGCCAAGCAAAACCATTGCAGGAATCCTTCTTGGGCCAAAAATGGCCTACTCCATTTGTCTTTTTGACCAAAGTTTTCTTTGCCCCAGAAAATTTGCAGATCTATGGTACTCTTTTAGGTGTTTTGATGGAAAAATGTGGAAGCCACAGGTAAAAAATAATCACAAGGGGGAGGTTTGATTTCTTTCAAAAAAATATAAGAAGAAAAGTTGTGATGATGCGCTGCTGTGGAGGGCATCATTTTGTGCACAGGATCCTGGCAATTGTTGGTATAGAAGTCTGGGGGAAGCCATGGTCACACTGATTTTAAAAAAATAAAATTGTCAAAAAGTTTCTAAATTATTAAATTCTCTCATGCAAGAAATCTGGTATAACTCATAAGCTCCTGCGGTGACTGTGTTACCCAGGGGCTTTGTTAAGCTTGATCACATTGGTGGTTTTGCTTTTCAACAAGGAAGGTGGCTTCATCAAAGAGTACAGGGAAATGTCTTTCAGATTGAGGAGTCAGTGGGTGGTGGTCCCACTCACTGTTTTCCAATTCAGTTGGGGAGGATGGGTGTTCAGGAACCAGATTTTTCTGTAAATGGGAGCCAGTCAGTCAGATCTAGAGGTACATATGAAAAGAAAAGAAAGAATCCAAGTCTAGTAAATTCCCACTTTCACAATAACAAGATCCAAGGTTTCCCCTACTCAGCAGGGGTGAACTAACAGATGCCAGTCAACTATGACGCCGGCTAAATTTGGACATGGGTAACCATGGATGAACCCTCTGACACAAAGGTCCTAGGGAGGGATATATGAGGTTAACCGGCCTCAAGGCTCATCCTTATATATTGGTGAGTTCATTTTTTGGTTTCACTATCATTCACCCTGACTGATGAGGAAGCCTCACTGGTCTGGGTACAGCCTTACCCTGACCGATGGGGCTTCCTCATTGGTCATGGTAAGGCTGTACCCAGACCGACCAGGAACTAACTTAACACAAGTCTGATGGGAGCTTCGGCGCTGTGTGGCACAGGCGGCGGCGGAGCCGCCCTCCCGCAGGGAGGGACTTGCGCATAAAGTCTAATTTCTGGCAGAGACAGAATTGACAAATGGCTGGAGGGAAATTATTAGCGCCTAGTACTCCTCCCCCTCAACCTCTACGGGCCTGCCCCAGAGCCAAAAAAAACTTGTGAATCTAAGCTTTCATTTGGCACCGGTCCCATCCCTTCATACCCAACCAGTCTCCCTCGATGATTCATTGAAATCATCAAAACCCGGTCTTTCTATGTTTTTTTGCAAAAGTATAAACCACGGATTCTCAAATCTCATCCCTTGTCAATCCTGGATGCACACCAGTCCCAATTTTGAATTTATCTCAAACAAACTTTGTATAATATATAATTTGATCGGTCTTTTGTGCCAAAGACCTTAAATACTAAAGCATTACCCAGACCGATGAGGAAGGCTCATCGGTGAAGGTAAGGCATTACCCCGAATGATGAGGACGGATCATCGGTCAGGGTAAGACCTCACCCTAACCGATGCGGCTTGCTCATCGGTGAAGGTAAGGCATTACCCCGAATGATGAGGACGGATCATCGGTCAGGGTAAGGCATCACCCTGACCGATGAGGCTTCTTCATCGGTTCGGGTAATGCCTTGCCCTCACCGATGAGGAAGGCTCATTGGTCAGGGTGAGCCTTTAACCCGACCGATGAGGAAGGCTCATCGGTCAGGGTGATGCCTTACCCTGACCGATGATCCGTCCTCATCATTCGGGGTAATGCCTTACCTTCACCGATGAGCAAGCCGCATCGGTCGGGGTAATGCTTTATTAAATCCTCCTTGCCATCGGTCTTGCAAGTCTAGTACTTGCAAAGAGCTCAGTTGCCATCCTGAAGAACACGCCAGCATGCAGCCACCGCGCCCCAGCCCAATCAAAATTGCCGAACAGAAAAGGTGATTGATTATGCAGAAGATGATACTTGTGGATCTTCGGGAAATCCACAGAAGTATCTCCAGAGCTTGCGGCTAGTCTGCAAGGTTCTTGAGGATTCCTTTTCCCTTGAAAACAGATTCCTGCCGTCAATTTTGGCAAGTAAGTTTCAAAAAGTCAGCGCTAGGCGCGCATTGGGACTGCTAACAAATTTGTCTATTGTTTTTTTTCAGAATGGAGGTGTTGATTTTTAATAATTTTTTTTCTGTTTTTAGGCTTGAAAATCTCTCCTGTGTCTGCAAGGAATTGGGCACTATTCATAAGCCTCTCCTACGGAGAGCGCTCCGCGCGGGGTCCCCGGGATCCTCCGTTCGAGAGGATTAGGACCAGGAAGCCCCATCGGTCAGGGTAAGGCTGTACCCAGACCAATGAGGAAGCCTCATCCGCCAGGGTAAGGCTGTGCCCAAGCCAATGAGGGAGCAGGTCTGGGTAAAGAAAGCCTTTACCCTGACCGATGAGGCTTCCTCATTGGTTTGGGTACTACTGCTTTACCTTGACCGATGAGGTTTTCTCATTGGCTAGGATAATGCCTTACCCCCCAAGTCTCATCGGTCTGGGTAAGGCATTACCCTCACCAATAAAGAAGCTTCATCGATAAGGGTAATGCCTTACCTCGGGCTCCTTCACCACTGCCACCCCTTCCACTTCTACTTCAACCACCACCAACCCCACTACCGCAATAAAAACAGCAACATCATTCTTCCCTTCCCTTGAGAACCGACGGGTCCCACTGGGAAGAGGAGAATATCTCTCCCCTTCTCTCCAGGACTGACGGGTCCCAGAGAGAAGAGGAGAGCCCCTCTCCCTTCCTCTCCAGGACCGACCGGTCCCAGAGAGAAGAGGAGAGCCCCTCTCCCTTCCTCTCCAGGACCGACCGGTCCCAGAGAGAAGAGGAGAGCCCCTCTCCCTTCCTCTCCAGGACCGACCGGTCCCAGAGAGAAGAGGAGAGTCTCTCTCCCACTCCCTCCAGGACCGACTGGTCCCACTGGTCACAGAGGGAAAAGAGGAAAGTCTCCCTCTGTTGAGGGTTAATTTGGAACAATGTATATGCATTTTAGGGTGTCACATGGAAGAGTTTAACTAGAAAACAATCCTGTGTGTTTTGATTAACAATCTCGTCAAGAATCTTATACAAAAAATCAGAAAATCAAAGTGCCAATAATCTAAAGATCAGTGGTTTAAAGAAGGGGTGTGGAGTCTTTTAAGACAACCGACGACGCTGTCAGAAATAGATCGACAGAGAGGGACAGCGGAGTAGCACACCTTAGTGAAGCGGAGGAGTGTTTCGTTGAGTGAGTTTGAACAAAACAAATGTATTATGAAAATAAACTTGAATCAGAAAAGAGGAGAATTACAACATAGTAGACTATAAGTAGTTTGGGATTTCTTGATTAGGTTTGAAAGTTTATTTATCATTGTTTGTTCCGCAGCAACCTTGTTGTGGTTGAGCGGTTGCATTCATCCTATGAGCAACCCTATTCTGTGACACTTCAATATAATCCAAAGAAGTGATCAACAGGTAACATCAAACATTCACTTCATCTTCAAGACACACATTGAACAAGTATCAAATCTCGCTGAATAGATCAAGTGAAATTATCAAGGCTCAAGTTTGAGGAGCAAGAACATCAAGAATACTCAAATTTGAACAGACATAGCTGGTTTGATCTCAAACTCCCTGTGTCTTTTTTTCTTATATTAGATGGAACGGTATGAGACTTAGTTGTTAAATTGGCTATATGGAATCTTGGGAGTGAATGAGAGAAAAGAAAAAGCATGATTTTGTAAACCAAAGTCAAGAGAATAAGATAGGAAAATAAAAATAATTGTGAAATCTAACCAAAAGAAAAAAAATGACAATGGTGAATCTAAAATGTAACAGAAATCATGGCATGTTAATTCAGTGAACAAGGGAATCAACAGACCAAGATAAAATGAATAAAAACAATAGCATAGAAAGGATAACTGATAACAACAAATGTAACAGGCCAGCCAGTCAATCCAGCTTAGTGGGGATCAAAATTATGGCCATGGCCATGTGACTTTAACTTGTAAAATGTCTGAAAAAATATGTGCTTGATCTAAGAGTTTTTCAAGCTTGATCATGAAACATTCACCATCTTGCACCAGTTCAAGTTAGTTGGCTCAGGTAAAAGTGAGGTTGAGACAATATAAACCTATCCAGGTCTTGTAGGCTCCCATTGCAACTTGGAGTGGCCACAACTGATCAATATGAGCTTGAGGCAAAAAATACCTATCCAGTTATTGGGGTTTCAAGTTGCGACTGTGTATGAGCTGCTTGGGCTGAAACCTGAGATTGTGGCGGCGCAGCTGCCTTGGCCTCTAGTAGACTTTACATCTTAGTATTGTGCTTGGGTTGGGTGGATTTGTGATGTCTGACTAGTAATAACTATTAACAGCCATGGAAAGCAGATTGGTGGTGGCAAAACAGGCTTGAGCCACATGAGGACCCCCAAAAGCCTCCTCATAGGGGGGGGGGAGGTGTCAAAAAATTATGCAAAATTGCTGAAAATTCCGAAATCACTCTTGAAACAGGTATGAATGGGTCATTTTTTTCCAAAGGGTACTCATGAAACCAAAATTTTGGGTATGAAAAATCATTGAAAAATGCCTAACAGTAATATCCTCCAAACCAAAAATCCTTTGGAAATTTTCTTGGGTTTGGACCAATTTTAGCCTAAGCCTACTCTTGAAACAGTTATTTCTTTCCCAAAAATAACTGGTCCCCAAGGGTCCCCAAGGTATGAATTTTGGCAAAAACCAGGGTTTATCAACAACAACCTCTGTAGGCGCTTGCCGGGTTCCTGCCACATGCACAGACTTTCTACCACAGCAAAAAAAAAGTTTCCACTGCCTGGAAATTTTTCTACAAAGTGTGCAAAAGTTGAAAGCTTAATTAGACAGGCTGTACTTCTGTATACTACTGGTCAAGCCAACAAGAAAAATTATCAAGTTTGGAAACATCTTAACTTCCAAAGAAATGTATGGCATCATTTGCGACTTCACTGCCTTTCAAATCTTTAGGGAGCTAAGGAGAGTAACTACACACCACTCCTCAACTCAATGAACAGTCAATGCCACTCATTGAGGGAGCTACACCACACTCCTCTACGTCATTGGGATTACAATCTCCTTCCATTGAGGAGAGTCACACATCCTCAATGAATGGTCATTGGCCTTCCTAAATTTGCTCCCAAGAACATGTTTCCTTTTTTATTTCTTCCAAAAAACTCCAGACCAATTCCTGCTGTGGTGTTTATATGTGGCGGTTGGCAACTTTGGGCTCAGAAGAGGCTGATGTTTTGTGTCTTGTTCTTCTATTTTTTGTAATCATCAAATCATCAAAGAGATATTTTTAGCAAAACAAGGAATTCAGTGTTTCAGAGTGCTTTTGTGTGTGTTGTGGAGTGGGTTTTTGTTTTGTAAAGTTACCAAACCTAAAAACAAGGATTTATTATTTTCTGTCTATTTTTACTGTTGTTTTCAATTGGGGAGCAGAACTACAAGTTGATATTCATCAATACCTGGTACCAACTAAGCTTTATTTAAAATAAGTTTGCAGAAGAGCGGAGCGCTCAGTGACAAAAAATCCAAATTGCTTGTTCCCTTGGGCACAAAACACACCAGAAATTTTCATTTGTTGTATTCACAGATCTTGTGATCCTCTTAGCCTATCCTGTGGGAGCTAAGGGTCAGTTTTACACTTAATTAACCTCTTCCCCCAGCTCAAGAACCAGCTGCTGGCTTTGTGCAAGTCACTCCACAAATCCAAGGTACAGTTTAAAGCTGACCAAATACAAAAGGGGGTTGATTAATCAACTCCCAAAAATTCGATTTCCGACCCCCAAATGTACGGGACATCCGGAGGACTGTTTTTTGACATCAGCTCCTGGTCCCCAGGACTAAAAATTGACCTGGGGAGAATTTGGGAGACGGAAATCAAATTTTTAAATACAGAATGGGAGTTGGAAATTTAATTTTGCGAAAAATCCCAGAAATGCAAAAAAAAATTATAACTCTTTACTGCGCAGCCCAAAGCCCCCCAAAGTTTTAGAGCGGCCAGAATACCATCTAAAGCACACATGATAATCTGCATGGCATTAACACACCCCAGGAAATGGGTGTACTACTGTGGCTCTGATTTGGTGCATTTCCTACTAAGGGAATCTGCCAAAACCTTAGCTACGGTGCCCCAAAATTTTACAGCACAAGTTTTAATAACCTCTTCAAAGATGATTAGCTTCTAGGCAGTACACTACCAACAGAAAATATTCTTCAGGGGAAGGTGGCTAATGGGGCCTCCAGTACTGTTAATAGTTGCTCCAACACTGTTGATAGTGCCTCCGGTGCTGTTAATAGTGCCTCCAGTACTGTTAATTGTGCCTTCGGTACTGATAATAGTGACTCCGGTACTGTTAATAGTCCCACCGGTACTGTTAATAGTGCCTCCTGTACTGTTGATAAGGCCTCCAGTACTGTTGATAGTGCCTCCGGTACTGTTAATAGTGCCTCCTGTACTGTTAATAGGGACTCCAGTACTATTAATAGTGCCTCTGTTACTGTTAATAGTGCCTCCAGTACTATTAATAGTGCCACCAGGACTGTTAAGAGTGCTTCCAGTGCTGTTAATAGTGCCTCCAGTACTGTTAATAGTGCCTCCAGTACTATTAATAGTGCCTCCAGTACTGTTAAGAGTGCTTCTGGTGCTGTTAATAGTATCTCCAGTACTGTTAATAGTGCCTCCAGTACTGTTAATAGTGCCTCTGGCACTGTTAATAGTGCCCCGGTACTGTTAATAGTGCCTCCAGCGCTGTTAATAGTGCCCCGGTACTGTTAATAGTGCCTCCAGCACTGTTAATAGTGCCCTGGTACTGTTAATAGTGCCTCCAGCACTGTTAATAGTGCCTCCAGCACTGTTAATAGTGCGTCCAGCACTGTTGATAGTGCCTCCAGTACTGTGAATAGTGCCTCTGGTAATGTGAACAGTGCCTCCAGTACTGTTAAGAGTGCTTCTGGTGCTGTTAATAGTACGTCAAGTACTGTTAATAGTGCCTCTGGTACTGTTACTAGTGGCATATTGACAGTACTGGCGACTAGTAAGAGTGCTTCTGGTGCTGTTAATAGTGCCTCCGGTACTGTTACTAGTGTCATATTAACAGTACTGGAGTCACTGTTAACAGTGCTGGAGGCACTATTAAAAGTACTGGAGGCACTA
The DNA here is from genome assembly GCA_001624995.1 of Puccinia horiana. NCBI lineage: Eukaryota > Fungi > Basidiomycota > Pucciniomycetes > Pucciniales > Pucciniaceae > Puccinia > Puccinia horiana. Next base: position 1,069,960 of record LWDY01000012.1, read on the forward strand.
TTAACTGTACTGGAGGCACTATTAACAGTACCGTAGGCACTATTAACAGTACTGGAGGCACTACACTATTAACAGTACTGGAGGCACTATTAACAGTACTGGAGGCACTATTAACAGTACCGGAGGCACTATTAACAGTACCGGAGGCACTATTAACAGTACCGGAGGCACTATTAACAGTACCGGAGGCACTATTAACAGTACTGGAGGCACTATTAACAGTACCGGAGGCACTACTAACAGTAAAAGATGCACCATTAACAGTACCGCAGGCACTATAAACAGTGTTGGAGCAACTATTAACAGTACTGGAGGCCCCATTAGCCGCCGCCCCCTGAAGAATAATTTCTGTTGGTAGTGTACTGCCTAGATGCTAATCATCTTTGAAGAGGTTATTAAAATGTGTGCTGTGAAATTTTGGGGCACTGTAGCTAAGGTTTTGGCAGATTTCCTTAGTAGGAAATGCACCAAATTAGAGCCACAGTAGCAACGGTGGGCCGGCTACGCTGCCCGTAGTTTCCGCTAACTCTACAGGATTTTCCAGCAAGCATTAGCAGAATTGCGCTAACGCTACGCGCCCAAGGCCCCAAGAAAGGGCCCGCTACGCTGCGCTACAGAGCTGTTAGCGGCTTTTTGGCGGTGTTTTTGCCACTACAGTTGCTGTAGCATAGCACAAAGCCGCTACAAATACGACTAACGCTACGCCGCGGCGGGCCAAAAAAACCGCCGCTACGCTGCGCTTTTTTTTCCAAAAAGCATAGTGTAGCGTAGCAGCCCACTGCCGACAGTAGTACACCCATTTCCTGGGGTGTGATAATGCCATGCAGATCATCATGTGTGCTTTAGATGGTATTCTGGCCGCTTTAAAATTTTGGGGGGCATTGGGCCGCGCAGTAAAGAGTTATAATTTTTTTTTGCATTTCGGGAATTTCTCGCGAAATTAAATTTCCGACTCCCATTTTGTATTTAAAAATTTGATTTCCTACTCCCAAATTTGCCCCGGGTCAATTTTTAGTCCTGGGGACCGGGGGCGAACGTCAAAAAACGGTCCTCCGGACGTCCCTTACATTTGGGAGTCGGAAATTAAATTTTTGGGAGTCGATTTATCAACCCCCTAAAAAAAACCTTCTGGATATAAAAGCCAAGGCCCCACTGGCAACAATGGGCGGCTACGCTACGCTGCACCTTTTTGGAAGAAAGTGCATTTCTTTTCTGATCTTTCTTTGACTCTCAGGTTGGCGTTATCTCGTTGTCGTCGCCGCCTCTCGTGCTTGCTTACTTACTTCGATCCGCCCAACCATCAAAGACTAAACGTCTTATAACGCGCATACAGGACCCGTGGCTGCAATCGAAAAACTCGCGGTCCTCAAACCGCAAGCTTTTTTGGTTTGGCTGTACTATGTATCTCATAGTTTTGTTAGTTTGTGTAGTCTGTGCATCCTCCTTTCAGTTTGATGTCTGTTAGATTCATAGTGTGCAATGACATAGGCCAAATTACACTTTTTAAAAAAAAAAATCAAATGCAAAAATGACATGGTATCCTTTTAAAAAGACCCCTTTGAAATTGAAAGGTGATATAGAGTCAAAAAATTGGTATTTCCTAATTGATTTTTACATAGATCTCAGTTCTAAACTAGTGGTTTGCAAAGTTACTCAACTTTGATATGCCATGCAAGGATCACTCTGAGTCTGATTACGGAAGAAACCGTGCAAGAAAACAACGTGGATTTGATACAGCTACAGTCTTCTCAAGCTCTTCCCTCAACAGGGCTATACGGCCAAAATTTGGATTTTGAGGTAATAGGCAAGTTTTGTACATTTGAGTTTGGTTGGAGAAATACCAACAGAAGAGTAAGATAGACGAGAGAGTGCTAGGTTTGAGCTGAGGATCACCCTGGCCAAAGTAGTGGGCCAACAAACCATTGACCTTTCCGAAGGGAAGCTCTTTTTTGGCCATCACTCGTTTTCTTTCGGGGCGTGTGATGTCACCAAGGATTGGGAAGCCTGTTGAAGGCCTCAAGATCTCTTGACATATCCATTTGAGCATTGCTTCGGTTTGTTTCTCAATCCTTTCCGCTTTCTCGCCAAGCTTCCTCAGAAGCTTAGAATTGTAATATGTCACTATGATCAACAATGTTCTGAGTCTCTCAACTAACCGCTTCCGTTCAACATAACTTCCATCAGCCTGATTTACGATCCAACTGAACGCCGTCGCCGACGAATCTTTGGCTTCCATCTTTGTGATCACGATCGACGTCCCTCGGATGAATTTTTTGGTATACAAGAATTGAATTTGGTTCGGCTTAGGATGCAAGTCATTTAACACTCCTGCGAAGTTTGAGACGTGTGACTTGACCTGATGTGTCATCCATTCTTCCTTCGAGCTGGCCCTCATAATCAGTTCCATCGTAAGCTGGGATGGGAGATCCTCATCGCAGGTTGGTGGATCACTTGCGCTCAGACTGGCCCCAGACTCAGGTTGTGCTTTTCGCTTTGAACTATATAAGCTCGTGTCAATCTACCTCGTAAGTTGCAAATTTTCTTTCTCCCCATCGCTGGAAATGACCTCATTGTTTCTCGGCTGCTCGTGTGTGTCCGTTTGGGAAGTCATCATAAAAGAAACCCAAGAAACTATACTGAGCCAGCGTAAAACGTCTAGACATATAAGGCACTTCTTACAGGACGTGATTCCGCTTCTAAAGTCTTCATCAATTTCTCGTCAGTCACCCTGAAGCCAGCATACCTCGAGGCATCTGCCAAAATCAACACATCAAAAGAGCCAACAGGTAGGTTGAATCAAGCTTTCGTCTCGTCACTCTCAGGCTCAAACTGCATCTCCCAATTTTTACGGAAATAAATCTCACCTACGAATGATTCTGCTGAGGTCTCTATCTCAGCGATCGACATGGGATGATCTTGGGCTGGACTATCGGTCCGCTCTGGGCTGGTCACCAACCATGAATCTGCAATGAGCGCGCGCACAAGAAACAACATATTAGCGCACGGCCTAAGGATCCAAGAAGCTTGACAGTGAGGTGTGTGTGAGCTGCTACTTTCCAACCAGTGAGAAGTCAGCAGACTGATCTTCAATAATACTGGTTAGAGGGATACGATCTTTTCCACTCCTTGAACCTGCCTTCAGTGACCTCAATTCTGGACTAGAATTTCGACGAGTTGCTTCCTCAAGCTGGTTTGGTACTTGCGACTCTTGACCTGCTAGATACCATCCACCCCCGGCCGCATTCTTGTCGAAACTGGGATTCGGAAGCGATTTACTCCTGTCAATTGTTTCCAGTAGTGTCAAGATAATCACCGAAATCAATCCGAATCGGTTCATGTTCAGCTTTAGGAGCTGGACTCAAACAATCTGCTCCGTTTTGGAAAATTGCGATCTTATCTCTTATTCAGTTTAGGCTGAGTGTATCCTAGCTGAACTTACGACTCTGTACGGCGTCCCCGCCCGCAGGCATTTGGGTCGGCGGCCGAATCGGCTGAACGCAAACTTCGAAGTTTTCGTCGGACTAATAATACAGACCAATGAAATCTCCTCAAGTACAACTGGCTAGGACTGGTGTCAGTACTGCGGTTTGGGGCCTGGCACGTATGGTTCAATCGAGTATGTGGAGAGAGGAGCAAGAATTTCCACAAGAAATCTGAAACTTCTTCATCACAATCAGAAGTCTGTCGGAGGCAGTGCCTCTGCCCGACGCTTCACCGTGCTATAGTACTCACGGCTCCTTTTACTCCCAATTCGACTTACTTGGATAGATGAGAGTCAGGAAAGGTCAAGAGGGATCAAAAAGCATTCTAACCCTGCAATTAGAGCGCGTTGAGTTAGCAATTTGTGGTATTCAAAATCGGAAACATCAAAACTTCAAACCTTATGATCAGACATGAAAAGTGGTACAAATTTTATAATCCACACAGCAACATGTTTTGAGCTTGTCTTGGGCCTCTGTCAACCTCTGATCATAAAGATTTGGACCTGCTCCAAGTGTGTTGGAACCTAGGGTTAGGTTTAAGGACTCACCAAGACTCACGCTCCGACATGTAGATAGATTATGGGGGGCTATATTTTTACAAGTCTTTTTTTACACTTCATATGCATAGAAAATCAGAAGGGGTGTAAAAATGTAGTCTGGCCAGCTCATATGTATAATTACGCCGCATTTGCATTTGAAAAAACACATGTAAGCAAACAAGTGTAAATTAAGACCTGTAAAAATCAAATTGCAGGGCTCTAGCCGGCTTTTTACCATCTATCCCTCACATGTCTCATGGCCTGCAAAAAAAAACCCATGCAAAAGTCTTCTCACAGTGTGATCATTGATTTTTGCGCTGGAAAGTCAAACATGCCATAAGCATAGCAAAATTATGATAGCGTAAACTTAGCCAAATATTGAAAATTACAAGCCAAATATTTACATGCCATAAGTAGTGTAAAGGGAGAAAGCATGTAAAAAAGAAAATCAAGCTCATAAAATTGAAAATTACAAGCTACATTTTCACTTCTTTATTCTCCCACTTCTGCGTCTTACCACTGCTGGGGGCTTATCACCTACTTTATCCGCCTCCTTCACTTTATCCCCACTCCCTGTAGCTCTTTTATCTTCCTCCTCTTTTTTTTTGCCATGGTCAGTTGTGGGGGGCAATTGATTCCCCAGTTTTAGTCGCAACCAGATTGATTTAGGTGGGGCATCGTCATTCTTGGGGGGAGTCGAGGCCACCGAAAGACTTGAGTTAGCAGAAGGACTTGATGTGGCAGAGGGACTAGTATGGTTGGCTTCTTGTATTGTATCAACCGTGACTGGTGCGGTTGCTTCGTTTCCTTGATTATCAGCCGTCATCAGTTCTGTTTGTTTCGTATCAACCATGACTGGCGCGGTGGCCTCATTTACTTGCTTATCAGCCGACCTCAGGTCTGTTTCCAAGATTCGGGCGATGTTAACAAACGGGACTCTTCCTGGTGCATTCAGGTTAGCTTGTTTGATTTTATTAATGGAATCATTGACGTAGTCCTTTTTGGCATGCGTCCACGCTCGGGAATACATTACCCAGCTGGTATTCGGAGAAGTCCCGACAATGTTCTTTGGATCCTCACCAATGTGCTGAGCAATACCTTGGTTTTGACGATCATTTTGCAGCCATACACCGTCTAAACCATTGCAGTTCTTGTAAACACAGCACCAATAATGGCAACCATCCCAGTATCCACATGAGAGAAGCGTGTACGTAGCTCCTCCCAATTCAAGCTTGAACGGCCAATCAACACTGTTCATGAATTTTCGACGTTTGGCTTCGTCCGTAATCGAGGTCACCTCCATATGAAAGTACAGATGTGGAGGGAAATCATCGTCCACTTGTTTGAGGGTGGATAGTTCCATTAAAGTGTTCGTCTCACTTGCGGTTGAGCAATTGGTGAAGGCTAGGGGTTTATTTTTGTGGATACCTGATGTAATCCAGCTCCCCAAAAGTTGATCAAGCTGCAAGTAGTCCAAATTGTTCAATTGGAACATATCTTGCGTGATTGTCTGGGTAACTGGCGGCTTTGCAGAAGTTGAATCCTTCCTGGCAGGGTGACGATCACATGTAAAATTTTGTAGTTCGTGGATTGAAAAGAGCTTCTTCAAAGATTTTGATGGGTTTGCTTTGATGTCCAAGACAATTTCAATGAAGAAGTCTGCCGAAAGCTTTGGGGATACCTCTTGTTGGAAATTTTGAACAACATGGATTGACCTTTGGTAAGATTTGATTGAATCTGGCCTTTCTGAGTCAGCTCTTAGGTTGTTCGGGAAGAAAAATGTCTGACCACAGCCGTAAACAGGTCGGATCCGGTACCTTTTGAGTTGTGTTGCCAGAGGGGGCTATACAACACGTATAGAGACTCCAAAGATGCAGCCAACCAGCAATGATTTGCCAGTTGGGGCTCGGTAGACGCACGGTAAGACGGGTAGGTGCTGTAGACATTCCGATTGATGTTGACCGAGTTTTTGGGGCGTCCAAGCTTGGTGTTTTCAGTTTTAATTTTCTTGGCATCCCCAAGAAGGGCTTCTGTGGTATCTGGTGCTCTTCCATCGTTGATGTATCACCTTTTGCGCTTCTTGCTATGACCCATTGTCTCAGCCACTTCAATCTGATTCTTGGCTTTTGACCTGTATTCAATCGAAACCCCACACATTACGGCTTCATAATCCTCTCGGAGCACATTCACAAATGAGAATAGCTCAGTCGTACTGACCATCAGGGATTTCTTGCCTTCTCTGTGTATGTAGATAGCAACAGGAATCAGCTTCACCGGCAAAAAAAACAGAAAAAAAGAGAAGAAACCATGTATGTTATCATGTAATAAAATTGATGCATGCTCTCCTGAGCATTCGCCGTGTTTGGAAGATTATCATCGCCTTCTGGAGCATCCTCGAGGCGTGGTCGGCGTGATGGAAACAGCATTGCAGACCACCATTCCAACCAGTTCTTGATTTTGAGGAAATGGCGGCGAATTGAATCTATTTCATCCTCATGAGTAGGGCCCGCTTCTGTGCACCTCTCCATAAGATCTTCACATGCAGCTTGGAATTCTTTCTGTATGTAGTGGAGACCAATAAATCATGTTAGTTATGCTGATAACGTCAAGAAACATTTAAAGGCAAATGGAAACCACACGACCATAATCCTACCTCCTCATGAGCCTGGATAACATTGCGGTTACGTTTGATTCACGTGACTTGAGCTCGGAAGTGTTCATGGCAGCCCTTCAACTGCTTCAGTGCACGGTTTCGATTGGTTTTGTTAAATACCTCCATGTATGCTTTGACGAAACCTTCTTTCTGTGCTAAAGAAAAATCCACGACTTGCCTGGCCAAAGTTTCTCGCTCGGCCCAGGTAAGTGAAGGGATCATGAACTGTTTGAAAAGAGTCGTGAAATGAATCTTGTAATGATTCTCGGTGAGTCCTCCCATCCAGGTTAATTGGACCGGGATCCATTGAGCTAGTTCCAAGCAATACATTGATGTTGAAAGCAAGTACCCATTCTGGAAGAACCGATAAGTTACGTCCGAGAGGAGCCCTCCTTGGTACACCATATTGTCTTGATCTTGAGCTAGGAGCTGGTCTGCCATCCATTTTGTCTGGAACCTGAAATGCTCGCAGTCCTCCATAAACGACACCAATATAATCAACAACCCACGCCTGTAAGGGGAAAAGGGAGTAATGAGCCAAAAAAGATGTAATAATCAGTAAATTTAATGCTTACTTTCCCCAGTGGAACATATCTGTAATGAACTTGTCTCCAACGCCGGCACCGTGTTTGTCAGGAGAGATGTTCATCTCAGTTAGCATCAGACAGCGGTAGTACACCAAACAATCACAATTGATAAAAGATCCATGTATCTTCGTCAATCTTTCGTAAGGATCCTTGGTTGTGTTGGGTTTTCCTAACTGAAAAAGCAACCCACCATCTTAACAAGAAAGAACGATAGATATTGAGACATGAAAGGAAAAGGGGCCTACTAGTACTCACCTTGAGCTTGAAAGCACCGGCTTCAGGATTCTTCATGATTTCTTCCTTCAATTGGAGATTAGATAATGTGTCCGTGTCAGCTTGCTACTATGCAGAGACAAGCTTACATAGTAATCAAGTGAATAAATAAAGATAAAAAGTATAAAAGATATCAAACTATAGAATACCTTAAGAAGGATGAATAAATGTGTAAATATTATTGTACAAATGAAATATACATACAAAATAACCTAGGTTCACCCAGCGGAATGACCCTTAAAATCCTACTCCTTCATACTCTTTCTCTTAGAAGAAAGCAGGACTTATCAAAATCATTACAAAGAAAGTTACACATGTTACATAACCATCACAGACATGTAACAAGCCATATAGACTAAAATACAAAGTTTATAATCAATGTACATGTGCTATAATAAGTATAAAGTATCATAACAACTCTATAACATAATAAAATGGCTAAAAGTAGTAGAACTTTCTAGAAATTAATAATCAATTTAATGTAAATAAATATTGGATTCTTGAGAATATTATAAATTTATAATAAAAGAATTTTCAAGAACATTCTACCTATACAATTGGGTTTGAATAGGCAAAAATCCCTCTATTCAGTCTTGAGAAGGATCTGTCAGAAGATCAGAAAAATGACTCAGGAACCTCATACTTAATCCAGGGTCCCCAATTTCTCCCTCAAGGCCTCTGAAAGGAATAAATAGACCTCATACCTTCCCCTCAGAGGCCTTTCCCCAGTCTTGTTAACCAGTAATCCCCTACAGCTTTTTACTCATCAGTCAAACCCTTATTGACCAGTGATTATCCATTTGTAGGACTTCCTGTGACCTTGAATTTCGCCTCAAAATACCCACTGAAGCCTTCCTGAACTCATCACGACCTTATTCCACCTTCATCCAGGTATTGGCTCCATAAGGGCTCCAAAACAGTGAGTATTATTCTGTTTTAGAGCCACTACACATTCAATTTCCTGGGTACTCCCAAGACTCCTGTTTCAACAGGCCCCAGAAGATAAGGTGACCCCAAAAACCCCTGTCATTACAGGAGCCTGATACCCTTACAAGGGAATATTCAAACCTCTAGCCTTTTGGCTTTATCCAAAACAAATCCCCAATTCTTCTTATAACCCTTACACCTTTTTCACCGCACCAAACCACATGAAAATAATCTTTATATTTCTTCTTAGATTATTTTTATCATCATTATTTGCAGGAGGTGTAGCTAGAAGGACTAGCCTTGGCATCACCTATCCTGACAGTCTGGCTTCTTGGCATCAGGTGGTGGATGTTTGTGCTGTCCATCGTGGCGTAGAATGCCCCATCCAGCCTCAAGATTGATGTCAAAACAACAGAACACGGTGGTGCATCCTTGATGATGCACAACTCCTGGACATTTACCGGCATTTCCTTCGCACTTAGGGCTTCTGGAGGAAGATCAACGAGTCAATCAGCCTTTTACATGATGAATGAAGCAAAGTACAGTTGGAAATTATGTTGAATACACTTACAACTAATTTTGCCTCTGCATCCCATTGACAATTAGGCATATTACATACCAGTGCACCAAGGCATTAAAACCTGATCACCTTCCACTTCTTCTGGCGCCGGTGGTCTTGGAGAAGCCGACGGTGCCAAAGTTGGTAACTTCCTGGCCAGGTAGTCCAACAAACACGGTTTTGCCGTTAAGGTACAAGGGGTAGCCTTCCTTTTTGGTCTTGCAATTATGATCGATGAAGGTCTCCTAGTTGTGCATATCGATTGGGAGGCTGAATCTCTTCCATCTTTTGGATCGTTGGTGTATTCCGGGGATGCAATGGGGGCCTTGGGAGAGCTTGTTGAGGATGCTGATCAATCACTGGTGTTGGTATTCTTCATGTTGCTTGGATACATGATGGTTAAAATATTTTGGAAGTTTGTTCGGGTATGGTATGGAAATGGTGAGGTTCCTGTTGGAGTTTGATGCGGCTGGGATGGCGGGAGTGAATGAAATGTAATTTGGGAATATATGAAACACAAAGTTCATGCTTCGTGAACTGTATAGGTAGTATTGCAATTGATATTTTACAAATATTATACAGTGTTAGAAGATGAAACGTAAAATTATATGTACATCATACTGTGTTGGAGTTTCACACTTGTATTTTGACAGTACACTGTGGAGTGTAATTGTATGTGGCGTAAATCTGTATATCTAGCATCAGGGATGCACATTTTTTGCAGCATGTTACACGTGTTGTGCGAGAACACGTGTAAAAATCACCATTCCCAGAGCAAACATGAAAATTACAGCATATATATTACTCTTTATCATTTACATGCTCCTCTCTTTTGTCAGAGCGCTTGTAAAATTATACAACCTGGTGTGCACTATGCAATTTTACTATGCATAAGCCTTGTAAAATTCTCCCACCCCATAGATTATTAACTTTGTCTCTATGATCTTTAACCTCATCAAATATCAAATCCACTTTTATTATTCTCAACATATTAGGTTATGAGCACCTTAAAAATCATCTCGCTATAAAAAACCTTGAAAACTGTCTGGCGTAGGACCTCACATCATTCATCAGTCAAGCTCAGCATAGAGTTATACAAACACACTCGGTGTAGAGTGTATCTTCAATTTTTTTTTCTTTCGTCATCTTCTATAGAACTGTTCACCCAGTGTAGGGTCCATAACACTTTTCCAAAAGATCTATTAAGCTACACGAGCCTAGCTAGCTTTGTGTATATCCTTCATTCGGGACGCCGATAAGGAGGCTGAACGTTTTTTGAGATTTGTGGGTCGGATCCTGAGACCATCGACCTTCAAAGCTTTTTTATTTGCTCTCCTCTCTCTTTTTCAAAATTTTCCCAAAATACTTTTCTGTTCTTTTCCACCTTGCTTCTACTCTTTACCCATTTTGCTAACTCCTTACCCATTTTTGCTCATCATTTTCATCTTCCATTTCTATCCTCATCATTTCCCCCTTCTATTTCACCAATTCCCCTTTTCCCACACCCTCACCACCATCAGACGATCCCAAAATAGCTTCATCCTCAAGAGCAAATACCCCTACCAACAATGGCTGAAGCTCAACGGGAGCGAATATGCAGCTAGGTCCACACGACGCCCTGCCGGTTCTGGCCATGAGTGAAGAAATTCTCTTGCAAATCATTTGGGCCGCGGCTGACTCATCTAGACTCTCTTCTGACAGCAACCAAAACATCAACTTGGCTGTTGCCAGGATCAAGGACGAAGACCGACTTCTACCTGATGGGTCCAATTTTGGTGTTTGATGTGAATTTCTCTCCGAACGGGACAGGGAATTGTTCGGCAACAACCAATGGTTCATCAAGGTCAATCAGTCATCCGAGAAGGAAAAGATTGGCCGAGCTCTCCTTTTTTCCTCTATTGACCTTAGATTTCACCGGTCTCTTAGCCACCTCACAGAATCCAAAACTGCTGACCTGTATGCTCACCTCCAAAATAGGTTTTGGGTTGCGAGTCTGGCTAAACAACAGGCCCTCTGGAGAAAAATCTTCTATTTCCAGATCACAGACTACACCAATACCTCAGCAGTGGATCTACTTGAAGAGCTCGAAGGCAGTAGTTTCCACATGACTCAGGACAAGATTGTTGGAATGATTCTCCAGAACGGCCTAGGAGACGGGTCAACCCTACAACAAGAAGTTGACCGGAGGGTCAAAAATTGGTTCTTGACCATGAATATGTTTGATGGAGACAGCAGAAGGGTTTTTGTATCCACAGCTACTGTCGTTCACAACATTGATACGGTAAAGAGCCAGCTCTCTTTCACCCAACGGCCAGCTCAATCTACTCCAATTGAACAATCCGCGAATCAGGCCAAGCTAGATGAATCCGATGACTTGACTAGCATGGCGGCACGTCCCAGGCTGTGCTGGGAGTGTCGGTCTCCGGTACATTTTTCCGACGCTTGTCCGACTTTGAAGAACCGTCCCAAGAATCATCAACATTTCCAAAATTGTTCCAATTGTCAGCCCCAGAAACCTCAAGGAGCCCACTACCAAGGCTTCTACCCGGTTTTGGCACCTGTAGGGACAGTAGCAACTTACCTGAATTTCAACTGGCAAGATGGGTCGTCTTCTTCCAACCCAAGCATGCACAAGACTTTTTCCAGACATCAGAACAAGTTTCTGGCAAAGAATGGCAATCCACATCTACCAAATCACCCGGGCAACACTCAACCCACGGGAAGAATGGTGGAGCTGGGTGAGGATGCTGAGGAATTCAAAGACCCCACGTGCAACCACGCAACACTGGAGGCTTTCAAGGGTGACAATCCTATTTTGGACACTGGTGTGTCTCATCACATCACCGGCAATATGTCTCTTCTCTCTTTGTTTACCCGCTTTAAAGTGCCCATCCCATTGAGGACAGCCACTGATGTGGGCCGCGCAGGTAATCTTAATTTTGAGGGGGTTGATGGAGATAATATCATCCTGAAGGGAGTATTATACTGTGAGCACGCCACAGGTATTCTTATATCTCTTGCTGCGCTCCGCAAAGCTAAAGCCCGTTTTGGCTATGATCATAAACAGGAGACTTTCAACATATTCTCGTCTCGGGGTATCTTATTATTCCGATTTCCTTTCATTTCCCACAAAAACAAGTGGATCTTCCCTTTTCAAAATCTGTCTAGTTCCTATTCCACTTCTCCTTCCACACCTTTTTCTCCATCTGCATGCAATGTCAATCCTTTTAACAATTCATCAGACTCAGTGTTTAAAACACCGGTTGAAACAGGTCCACTTTTCAAGTGGCGCCCTGAAGAATTGACTGACAACGAGAAAGTTCTCCTTAAGTGGCACAGGGTTTTCGGACACTTTGAAAATGATTTCCATGAATGTAGGACTGAATCTTCCCAAAGATCTCCCAGCAGAGGAACTGCGGTGCCCCATATGTATAACGAGCAAATCTGCCAGGTCTTCTAAGCTCACAAGTTCTGAGTGACCCGCCAGCAAACTAGAAATCATTGTGGTTGATTTGATTGGCCCAATGGAAGTAGAATCAGTGAATAAAGCTAAATATGTTCTTACCCTAAGAGATTCCGCAACAGGGTACGGAGAAGCCGCCTCCTGGGGGCGAAATCAAAAGCATCAAAGACCCTGATGGCTGTTTGCAACAGGCTTGAAACTCAAAGTGGCACAAGGATCAAAGTCCTTTGCAGTGACAACGGCAGGGAATTCACTAATAACGTTTTTTTACAGTCCAAGGGTATTAAGGCCAAGAAGTCGTTATCTTATCATCACTTTCAAAACAGTCTAGTGGAGCGCTACAACAGGACGCTTGGCAACATGGCCTGGTTGGTCCTCCTGGATAGTGGCCTCGATAAGGGATTCTGGGGTTTTGCCTACATCTGGGCATGCCACCTGCTGAATAGGATCCTGAATCAGTCCAGCGGAAATGTCACACCATTCGAAGCATTGTTTGGCTCTAAGCCTAACTTCCTAACTTTTTGGTGATTGTGCCTGGGTCCTGATACCACCAGAACAAAAGCGAAAACTTGAGGAGCGGGCGGTTGAAGCAAGAGTGGTCTGTCACCTTGAAGAAAGCAAAGGTTGGCTTTTTTGGCTGCCAAAAACAAATCGGTACGTCAGCTCAGTATGGGCACAATTTGCCACTGGGAATACAAAATGTTTGGCACCGTCTCTTGAACAGATGTCCGTACCAAAAACGTTTGATGGTTTTCCAGAACCTACTCATCTTGAGAAAGTTGACCCTCAGCTGAAGACTCTAACGTCTACCACTAACAAAACCCTTGCTTTGATTGAAGGCTCTACTAAAACAATAGCCAACTTACTCAAATTAGGTGATTTCAAGGACAAATTGGAATTCCAAAACCAGGAGCTTTTGATTGACTCTATCCTACGAGACTGTGAATTTTTCTTAGCCTCTGTTCCCAGGACCTACCTCCAGGCAATGAAATTGGCAGACTCTGTGAAATGGGGAGAGGCCATGAAGGAGGAACTCGCAAACCTGGACCGGATGAAGGTTTAGCAAGTTGAGCGCATTCCTGCCAACAAGCGGCCAATGGACGGCAGATGGGTTTTTGCAATCAAGCCGTCCACAGCGGAAAGGTATAAAGCCAGATATGTGGCCAAAGGATTCACCCAAAAAGTTGGCAAAGATTATAACCTCACGTATGCCCCTACTGCCACTTTTGTTTCACTAAGACTCTTACTTTCTATTGCAGCTTGTTCCAAGTGGAAAGTACACTCGTATGATTTTGTGGCAGCCTATCTTAACTCACCAATCAAAGAAGAAATCTGGGTGAAACCGCCAGATGGAATGGACGTACCTATGGGTTTTGAATTGCGTCTCAAAAAGGCTCTTTATGGCACCAGACAAGCAGCCTGCTGCTGGTGGCTATATCTGAAAAAGGTCCTTTTGCACTTAGGTTTCATGGCGAGCCAGTACAATAACAGCTTGTACATCCTGAAACAATCAACTATGCTGGGAATCATTTGGGTAAATGTTGATGACGGAGTTGTCACAGCTTCGTCGGAGGGGCTACTGAAGAAACTGGAAGCTGATCTGAAAGGTATTTTACATATCAAGTGAGCTGACAAATTAGATTCGATCATAGGTGTTGCCATTTGTAGGGATGATAAATGTTTTATCCTACATCAACCGAGCCTTGTCAACTTGATTTTGGATGTGCACTGGGATGGCGTTAGTACCACCAATGTACCAATGGCACCTAACTCTGATGTTGTTACGGACCCAGATGGAAATCCCAATGATTCAAGGAAGTATTTTTCCATCATAGGGAGTTTCAGCTACCTAGCAGTTGGGACCCGTCCCAACATTGCCTACGCGGTAAATTTTTTGGCCTGATTTGCGGCAAATCCTGGAACACTTCACTGGAAGGCACTTCGGCACCTGGGCACAACGAGGCATCTGAGCCTGAACCTATTTCCAACCAACTCGGCACTTCCGCTGAAGGGTTTCAGTGATGCCTTGTGGGGCGGTGAATTTGCTAAATCTACTTATGGGACACTGATTACTTTCTTCAATTGCCCAATTCTGTGGGTGGCAAGAAGGTTGGCCACAGTCGCGGCATCCACTTGCCACGCTGAGTATATGGCCCTGGGGCACAGCACAAGGCAAGTACTGTGGGTGAGGCATCTTCTACAGGATGTTCTAAAGAAAGACTTTACTGGGCTCATGTTTTGTGACAACGAGGCAAGTATCAAGGTGTCTACTGATGACTCTGCCAATAAGAGGACTAGACACTCCAATCGGGAGTTCTATATAACTAACCAGGCTCTTTTTGAAAATAAAATAGAACTCAAGTGGGTGTCCACAAAAGAGCAGCTGGCGGACATACTGACCAAAGCATTGACAAAAGAGCCTTTTAAACAGCTGCGACCTCATCTAAAAATTTTCTAGTTTTTTTACTTCTGCATGTCTTTGTCTTTCCTTTTAATTTTTTTTCTTCTGCTATGAGTGTCTCATTTTCTTTTCTCCGTTGTTAGAGTCTTGGTGGGGGGGGTTGGAACCTAGGGTTAGGTTTAAGGACTCACCAAGACTCACGCTCCAACATGTAGATAGATTATTAACTTTGTCTCTATGATCTTTAACCTCATCAAATATCAAATCCACTTTTATCATTCTCAACATATTAAAGTGCAGTCATGAAGCTTGAAATTTTTATGATTTCAATTTTGAACGCCATAATTCTTGAGAGGAATCTGATGGATGTCAAGTATATAAATCATCCATCATCCTGATTCCTATACCTGAAAAGATAAAGTTTATCACTACATACAACCAACAAGTTTCTTACACTTTGGAATTTCTTTATCCACAATGATGTCAGTGTAACTTCAGGCTCTTGACTGATTTGAGAATCAAGCCACTGGAGGACTTCCAATGGCAATCTGTGGGGGCTGCAGATCTTAATTTACATGTCAAAAAGCTAAAATTCTAGCTTTTTGACTGCAAATAAACTCTAGCAGCTAACCAGATCTGGCTCTACAGGGGGGCTGTAGATCAAAGGGAAGTCCTCCAACATATCCATTTTGCTTATTTTACAGTTCCAAAATATTGAATTTAGGATACTTGTTCTAAGATTATCATATTGATCTTCCTTCAGCCATATTCTCTTCATAATAAACTTCAACAAAAATCTTACACGCTAGCACAACTTGAGTACCAATTGGTCTTGAATCAAACTTAACGGGCAGTTTGAGGAGAGTTTTTTGAGACTGCTGTCCCCGGGCTTTACAGGTCCGCGGGGGGCCCGACCCGCTCGGGAAATCCAGTCTGACTTGTTGTGGTTGTTGGGCAGTTGGATTTCGAGAACAAACCATCCATAACACGGTAAGTTCTTTCGGATCCGTCTTCAAACTAACTGGAACTGAGCAACTCACTTGTTTTCTTTTCAGGCC
This sequence comes from Puccinia horiana, assembly GCA_001624995.1. Lineage (NCBI taxonomy): Eukaryota > Fungi > Basidiomycota > Pucciniomycetes > Pucciniales > Pucciniaceae > Puccinia > Puccinia horiana. The sequence continues at coordinate 1,085,902 of LWDY01000012.1, forward strand.
ACCTGCTACCAAATAATCACAGATCTTGGTCTTCTTCTTACGACGCGGCCATTCTTCGTCGGAACGCGCCCGGAGTCAATCGATAAGTTTGTCACACGTGCCGTTTTTGATTTCAATGGATGGTCGAAAAACTCCATGCACCAATGACTGACGCGGTATATAAATACGTAGCACACAAGCTATATCAACGAAGCACTTGGACGAGTCACGCAGCATTTTTCGAGACAGCCGCAACCGTAGTCTTATATTTTAAAAGATGAGACGAGCGTATTAATTATTTCGATCGCAAGTACCTCACCTGAATCTGGCACGAATAATACAAGGCAGTCGAAATGTCCACGTTCAACTCGACTACTCGGCTTCGTCAATCGTCCTCCAGCTCGACCTTCGAATCACTCGATCCTACCACTCTAGCAATCTCGCTTATCCCACTCTTGCCCCCTAATCTCTCTCGAGAATCTCCAGATCATCAAGTTTCCTCTGCTATTACGTTACCCGTCCTCGCCGCCAGTCTCTCAACTCTCCCCCATAACGTCATCAATGCTATCAACTTCTTGGCTCAGGAATTGAAAACCCTCAGAGAACAACAAGTGCTTGGAGGTTTGTCAATCCAAAACCAAAATTCCTTCGTTATTATTTGTCAATCTAAAGAATAGGATACGTGTGATTTTTGGATCATTAATGAATCTATTAGTCGGCAGCTCGAGCAAAACTTCAGCTTTGTGCAGTCCTGATGGAGAAAACCCAGAAAAAGAAAACCGGGAAAGATGGTTAGAAAATCAAAAAGTGATAGACACAGACAAAAACAAATTTCCAACATGAAACCCCGGAACAATGCTCACATAATTGTTAATGGTTTCGATTTAATTTAGGTAAATCATTTGAAGAAATCAATCTCATCGCTCAGCAACTTGCAGTCTACACTTCAATCGCGTCTACTCACCACAGTCGACACACTCTCAGACCTCCAGCAGACCCATCAGCGCGAAACCCAGCAACTCACCGATGAGCGTGATGGGGTCAGGGCGGTCAACCAAGTCCTGAAGCGGAAGATCTCAACGATGGAGAAACAGCTGCGGGAGAGTAAGGAAGTGATGGAATCTGTTCTTGAGCGAATCGAGGTCGTTAATAAAGGAGATTGGTCGATTGTGGAGCACGGTGCTATTCAAGTTTTTTCTCCCCTACCACCACCCTCGCGTACGTTTTTCAGAATTCTTCTAACTAGCCCGTCCGGTCTATCAACTAAACCTTTTCTTCTCACCTTGGGGAGTAAAGATTGCTCTGAGCAATCAGCCGGGCAGGATCATAGTCTTCTCAGTGAAGATCTCTGCACATTCCATCTCCAATGCCAGGCTAACAATCCCTCTCAGATACCACATTTATTGTCGTCAACGTCGAATAACGAAGGTCACCGATTATCACGAAGCACCGGATCAGAATCCCAGCGGACCAACCAACGCTCGATCACCTTGATCGCCGAACTAACCGAAGAGCTGGAGTCCTTGAGACGGGAGATTAAGGTTGAACTTAAACTCAAGCACGATGAGATCAACCGACTAAAGAGTTTGATCGACTACCGAGACGACGAAATTAAACAGCTGATGGGCCGCTTAGAGCACTTTATGGGTCTCGATGGTTTTTACGTCCGTACTCATTACCCAGAAGAAGACCACACAACGAGGACTGAACCCTCATCCCAGACGCTCAATAATCCCATCGCGGATTTAGTACGTCTTTTCTCTCTTCTACGCGTTGTTGATATTATGTACGGGGTGTTATTGACAGGATGTGCTTCTGTCACAAACACGATTTATTTGTACTAGGAAGCCACCCCACGACAAAAGATTGACCGGTATCAGAAGAGCAATCCCCACCGTGTCCAACTCTTGAACAAAATCGATGGGCCCCTCCCTGAGAGTCAGTCTAGTCAACAGCGTCAGATGGAGGAGGAGATCCGGCAACTGGAAATCCAGTTAAAAGAAAGCACTAATAACAGTCAGTTCGCATCCTCGATGGATGGCTGCTCCTCTCGTCCTACACGAGTCCTTGATGAGCTACATGGCCAATCGGCCGGAGCAAATGACAGATCTTCTGTGACCTCCGCGAACGCCTCGTGAGTCTCTATTTCTCGTCTGCCCTTCTCCACCTTAATCTGGATTGCGTATTTTTACCAATCCTTCCCCTCTGTATCTTTTCGGGCTACCAGCGATGATCAAGCACTCTCGCGAGTCCTAGGCGACCTTTCCAACCAAGTGGCAGACCTGAAGTCGGCATTGAAAGAAGTTAGCCGGGAAAGAGATGCGCTGAGACGATTGCGAGTGCGCAAGAAGAACCCGCGCTCTTCCGCCTCCACCTCCTCTTCTGAAACGGATCCCGTAAGTTGGCCTTTCACCTTCTTCGATTGGCAGAATGCCTGCTTACCCTGACTTGGATTGGTCTCCCCCTCTGCTTAGGCCGAGAGCTCTTGTGCCCCCGAGACGACTCGCTCGTTGGCAAGCTCTCTCCAACGCTCGAAGTTTGAATGTACCAGGTGAGGACCCTTCATCACGTCTTTTGTTGTTGTCGTTTCTGATGAGTATATTTATGCTTGCTTACTCTCGACCATGGGTATATCGAGAGAAAAGATTGACCAGGTTGTTAGCTCAATCAGAGTCTAGGATTCATGAACTAGAACGGCAAATCGCCGAACAGGAATCCGAATTCGAAAGGGTTGCTGAACGAGTACAAGAGAAGCTGAAAGATCAACGCTCGAAAGTGAGTTAAGATAAAATTCATACTACCAACTGACCTAATCACTGACAGGAATGTGTGTGCTTGAGAAGATGTTACAAGCACAAGGGCAGATCGAGCAGTTACAGGCGGAGTTAGACGAAGTACGTGAGGTAGAGCGGAGGACGAAGGATGAGCTAGGATCGGAGCGACGACAGATGAAGGAGCTCATGGGCGCGTCTGATCGTCGTCGGAAGAAGCCCTCGCATGACCGACATCATGGTCGTAGGGAAACCACGGGCCAAGAAAGCAGCGAGGCCGTCAGCTCTTCCTCCGCCTCTGCTGCTTCCGTCTCTTCTTCTAAGCGACTTGGTGCTCCTAAGGATCCCTTTAACGTTAAGCTCCTTTCTCTTCTTCCCCCTCGCTTCTGACTCTTATATTCATGGCCTCTACTTGGTTGTTCTTAGTGAACGATCGATTGGAGTATCTTATTCTTGAGAATACACAACACGGAAGACCGGGGTTTGTTTTTATTGCAAATAACTACTCGGGACTTAATTTTTCTTGTGGTTCTTATTTTCATCATCCATCTTGTTGATATGTTTTTACTGGTTTTTATTTTAGTTCCTCCCTATGTAAAATCTCGTTCAAATCAACTGATCACAAGGAACACATTCATTTCCCATTTTCTACACAGGGTGAACTATTGGTTGTATTTGTTCTTTCCTGTTTCTTTTGGACAGGAAAGCTTTGCGCATTTAAGCATTGAGTGAAAGCTGGGAGGCTGTGAAATGTGAGTTTCGCGGTGAGCCCGCCTGAGCAGGCCTGAGCCCGCCTGAGCCCGCGGTGACGTGTTGGCTGTCACGTGGACTGTCACGTGTCTGCCCAACCTGCAGAGGAAAACAGATAACTTTCGATTTCGATCGAATTTCAAAAAACCAAACGAAAACCAACAAACACTCTCAAACCAGTCATGACTGTTGAGACATATGTATGCTTATACATAATCTCATAGACAAGTCGACTACGGCGCAGAATATGCTTGTACATAGATAGTATATATAGTGTTTAAGTCTCTCTATACGGAATTAATCATCATCTTACAGTCATCTCACAACAGGTTATGATCCCTTACAAATTCTCGCTCAAAATATCATTTCTTCAAAAGTTATCACTCGAATAGAAGCGATGTTAAGGTTGCGAGGTACCGACAAGATTGAACCCTTGTCGCGAGCTGTGAAACATTCCATCATTTGGTCTTGTCTGATTAAGCTTTTCTTGGCCAGCTTAGGCATATCTCTCGTACAGCCCACCTGATGGTCTGGATCAATTAGCTTAGACTCAAAAATCATCTTGCTTCAGTTTCTGAGCACCGAGACTCGTGATATCCAACCATCCTTTCTTATATCATCAGTACTCCTTCAATCTATTCCACTCTTTTTTCTTTTCTTTCATCCGTACTCATCCAAACTATGTCATCCGAAAACCAAACCCCCACCAACCATCCTAATCCTCCTAGAAGTGAATCCCCCAGCGTCCATGCCCAAACCGGTATGACTACACCGGAATTGATTTGAGCTCAAGCTACTGGTCAACAGGATGCTTTGACAATCCCATTCCTTTCTTCTTCAAACCAACCCGCCGATCCCACCAAAAAAAATATCCACATCCCAAATGAAAATGTTCCAAAACCACCTCTACGACAACTGACTCCACCAATTCCACACTACCACTATACCCCTACATCCTACAACTCCAATCCCGTTCTGCCTACACCCACCCCTTCCACAAATTTTGTTCTGTCATTTCCACAACTTAATCCTCATCCCATCCCTACTGAAACAACTTTCTCAACAATCCCCACTGTCCAACAAACTCCAAACTTCTCTCCCATGCCCTATCCCAATCATGACAATCCGCCTCACCAAAATCCATATGTATCTGTTCCTTACAACCATCCAATGCTCAATAGATACTATCATCCCCATTCTACTCCCAAATATCCCGTTAATCCCTCACCATTGACTGTCTGACCACCACCCCCTGCATTTCCACAGCGTCAAGACCATCTTGACCAACTTGTTGAGGAATCCAAAGCTTGCCGAGCTGCGGATGAAGACAGGAAGAATACCGCAACTTCAATAAATGCGGCCATTAATCAAATCCGGGACAGAGATCGATTTTTGGTGGATGGGCTTGTCGCATCAGGGAACTCGCTCTTCAATTCATCTACAACACCGATTTCTTTCTCAAACCATCCACCAATATTCACCATGAAAAAATCGGTCGGGCTATCCTTCTCAACTCTGTCAATCCATTGATTGGGGATGAACTCTCCCTTTTCCCAACATGTTTCAAAATCTGTAAAAATCTTTCCACCCAATTTGCATCTGTGTGCAGGTTGGCGCAAATAGTGGTGTTCATGAAATTGGTTCGCATGGATCCCGACTCCTATCTCACTGTGGCTGCTTTTGCCGCCGATATCAAGGACACTGTGTCCAACTGGAAGTCTCTCAACCTTGTAATTGACAATGACAGCATTATGGGGTTGATACTCCAGATGAATCTTCGAGATGGACCCGTCAAGCAAGAGTTTGTACAGCTTGTAGAACAAATCATGTACAATGATGTTCTACACAAGACCCCTAAATTTGATGACCTTCTCAAGCTTTATTTCATAGTTAAGAAACAATTCTCCATCTCCCAACCCACATCTTCGCCTATCTCCTTGTCAAACGTCCCCAGCCTTCCCTTCTCTCACCAAGTCTCCACCACTATTCCACCTGACTCAACTCCTTCAGAATCCGCTGAACCAAAAATGGTTGTGGTCAACGCGGCTCGCAGCAACAACTGCCACATATACAAGCAGGCTGGTCACTGGTCAGCAGACTGTCCATATTGGAAGAAGACACCGCCCCAACAAAACAACAATCAGTTCCAGTACAAGGGCAGCTACCCTAACTCACAATCAGTTTTTCCCGGTTATCAACCTTACTGCCCAATTGTGGTATCCCCAAATTTCCTTCCTTATCCCACAACTAATCAATTCCAAAAACAAGCTCATAATGCCCCAAATACCCAAGCTCCACCCAATCAAGGGCATAGACCTGCCGAACTACCCACGAAAACAGTGTTCAGTCACAGTGTGTAACGTGGAAATAGGATCCATTGAGGATGAACTCTCTGAACTTCAAATGACTGGTGAAGCTACCATGGACTCCATTGATCCAGCCACCGAAGTGATCACTGACACCATTGCATCCAGCCACCTCACAGGGGATAGGTCCGCACTCTTTGACTTTAAAGAATTATCAACTCCCATTCCTCTGAGAGTTGCAATGACCACATTACAGGGATTGGAACACTGATTTTTCCTAGGAAGAATGGAATAACCGTTTCCATTAAGGGTGTGCTATACTGTGAAAAGGCACATTCTACATTTATGTCTCCGGCCGCCTTGCGCAGGGCAAAGCCAACCATTGATTATGTGTCGGCTACAGACACATTTCTTTTCTAGTACCCAAAAGGCGTCACCATTCTCGAAAGCCCACTTGATCTTAAGTCTCAATCATGGAAATTCCCTCGCCCTGTACGACCGGACATCATCCGACAAAATCCATCTGTTCCTGTTCCGTCTATTTATAAATCTTCCTCCACCTGTTCTCCTATTAACACGTCTGCTTTTGCTTCTAAGACTATACCACCTCTTCCTGTGTCTGAATCTCAGAAAGAGCATATTTTTTCTTTTCCAATTTCCAAATTTAATTTTGACTGGCATGCTTATGATTTGTCAAAGGATGAAATGAATCTACTGTTTTGGCATCGCTTATTTGGACATGCTGGTCTGCTCAGTCTGAGAAAAATGATCAAGCTGAAACTAGGAATTGGGCTGACGGCATCTATCCCTAAGGGGGAAATTAAGTGTCCGGTGTGTATGATAGCAAAGGGAACACGTACCAATACTCTACTACCTACCTATCGCCCCGTCGAACCACTTGACATACTGGCCTGTGACCTGATGGGTCCGTTTGAAATTCCCACCTTTGGCGAAAGAAAATATGTTCTGACTATCAGGGACATATTGAGCTCATATAGTGAAGTGAAAATCCTTAAGAAAAAGGGTGAAGCCACCCAACTGCTAATTGATCAGATCCTCTGTTTTGAAGTAGCTTTAGGAAAGAAACTCAAATGTCTTTGTTCAGACAATGGCGGAGAATTTGACTCCTATGCTCTCGCTAAGTTCCTAAGGGAGAAAGGTTGCTACCCTATCACCATTATCAAAACGGCGCCATTGAAAGATATAACAGGACTGTCTTGGATATGGGACACTCAGTGCTCACAGAAAGCAATCTGCCAAAGAGTTTTTGGGGATTCACATTTTTATGGGCGAACCATACTCTCAACAGACTTCCCAACAAGGTCAGAGGGAATAAGACAATGTTCGAGGTGTTCTTTGGTCACACCCCACTGTCGACCACCTCTGGATCTTTGGCAGTTGGGCGTACATCTTGGTCCCGCCAGAAAAGCGTGCAGTTGAAGCTCATGTGGTAGGCTACCTGGATGGAAGTAAAGGTTGGATGTTTTGGATACCATCCACCAATCGACTTGAATGCTTGGCATGGGCAAGATTTGCTGATGACCCAATTAAATTGAACACGGGCACTCCAAAGACTAACCCTTCTATAGATCCTTCTTTGAATATAGACAGTGCTTCTCACATCAATCCCAGCTTGTCGACCAGATCAGTGAGAACACTCCGTTTTGTCATGGAATTAGGCTCGTTTGAGGATGAAGTGATTGTCCGACAACAAGAACAACTTCAAGACACACTCGATGCCAAGACCAAATCGCCTGCACCGGTTCCCACAAAATATAAAGATATACTCAAACATCCAGACCGCGAAGCGTGGCTCAAAGCAATCCAAGAGGAGCTACAGAATCTATTCCGTCATCAAATCTGCACGATTGAATTGGTACCCGATGGAAAGAGGGTGATGGGCGCTTGTTGGGTCTTTGTTGAGAAACGGACTTCTGACGGCAAGTTGGTGAAATTGAAGGCACGGTATGTAGCTAAAGGTTACACACAAATCGATGGTGTTGAGTTTATGGACACCTTTGGACCGACGGCAACGTTTGTGTTGCTCAGACTCATGCTAACTGTTGCAGCCAAATGCTCTTGGCCAGTATATTCTTTTGATTTTGTTGCAGTGTATCTGCATTCACCTATAGATGAAGAAGTATGGGTCAGGCCGCCAGAAGGTCTGGACGTACCAAAGGGATACGCGTGCCGCCTTCAGAAAGCTCTGTATGGCACAAAACAAGCGGCAAGGTGTTGGTGGAAACACCTGCAGGGTAAATTGAAAGAACGGGGCTACTTACCCAGCCAGTTTGACAACTCACTCTACATTTTGCAGCATCCTAAACAGAGGGGCGCGATGGCGTGGTTACTGGCTCGGATGATGAAATCCTGCGGACACTTGAAAACAATCTGAAAGACTGTCTCGAAATCAAGTGGCAAAAAGGAGTTGAAGTCACCAGGAAGACAAAAGGTTTTACGCTCCGTCAGAAGAATCTCATCGATAAAATCCTGACTGATAACTGGGACGGCAAGACAATGGCACGATCCCCATTGCCGTCTGGTTTTTCAGGCGAAACTGACAAGTCTGGTGAAGTCAACCCGTCCACATCTACTAATTTTTTGTCGCTTGTAGGGAGTCTTAGCTACTTAGCTGTAGGTACCAGACCATACATAGCATACACAGTCAATCATATGGCGAGGTTCATCTCTAGCCCGACACATTTGCATTGGAAGGCACTGCGTCACATTGTGAACTACATAGCAAATACTAAGGATAAGTTTCTTTATCTCACCCCAAAGGAGACTGATCAACCTCTCAAGTGTTTTAGTGATGCTGGATGGGGTGGAGAATTCCAACGATCATCCGATGGGATCTATATCAGTCTCTACGGAGCTCCTATCCTGTGGATCGCAAGGAGACTGCATACCGTTGCAGCTTTGACATGCCATGCAGAATACATGGCGACGCGACAAATGCTATGGGTTCAACAGCTGATAGTTGACATTCTAGGACATCGTTTTAAAGGTAATCTGATTTGTGATAATGAAGCGGCTATAAAAGTAGGAAAAGATGACAGTTCCAACAAAAGGACACGCCATACTGACAGAGAATATTATATCACTAATCAAGCCCTTTTTGAAGGCAAGGCAAGCCTCAGTGGGATTTCTACAGACGATCAGCTAGCAGACATTCTCACTAAAGCTCTGACACCAGATAAACACGACAAGTTGGCAAGTAAGGTCCTAGGAGAAACACACGCCTAGTCGACAGGGGGGGTGTTGAGACATATGTATGCTTATACATAGTCTCATAGACAAGTCGACTACGGCGCAGAATATGCTTGTACATAGATAGTATATATAGTGTTTAAGTCTCTCTATACGGAATTAATCATCTCACAACAATGACTACCCTCGCTACCGGGCTACCGATTACCAGTCGACCTGCCGACACAAAGATCACTCCGGGTCTCAGATTGGCTGTCCAGAAAGCTACCTCCGTTTTTCAGAAGGACTTCTGCTACGACTTCCTACAAGCCCTCGTCGATGAACCTGAGATTGCCGACCCGATCGGCGTCAGACTGTTTCTGAACTTCTGTCTACGCAAACCCGATAACCTGGTCGACAGCTTCCTTGACTCACTCGACCAGAACTTGGGCCCGGCTGAGAGCTTCTCCGAGGCCGCTGACACGGTCCTTAACGAGATCGAAAACTTTATCGAGTTCGTCCACGGATTAATCGAGATGATCGACGGTGGTGAGATCTTCAAACTGGCATATCACGAGATCGACGCCTGGAAACTTTGCTATCAACTATTGGAACCAGTCCAACACCGTCTTTTTGACCTCGCCGTACAGGATCGTTCCCACCAAAACAACTTCAATCGCGACTCAAACAACTCAAAATCCTCCGAGCCATATGAACTCACCTTTGCCTCTGATTCAACATCCTCTGGCTTTTATCAGGCTTTCGTCACCATCGACAAGTTCCTCAAACACTCATTTGAATCCAGGATCTTATTAGAACCAGCCAAGTTAGTAGAAGATGCCGAACAACTCTCCGACCGACGCACCGAACTTCAAACTTTTAGGACACTCTTCCCATCCTCTCAAAACTCCACCCTGCTCATAAAAAAACACGGCCGGTTCGGTAGAGAAGAAGCCACGATCGACCAGTTCCTGGAAAGTGATAAATTCAAAGAACTCTCCAAGCTCAAGGCCACCATGTCGGGCGGTCAGTTTCTCATCTTCAAAAGCAGAGGGAGAACAAGTCTTGACACGGACTTTCCTTTTGCTCAATCGGTTCACTCCAGGTCAATTGACGAGACAGCCATCGACCCGGACGAAAAAAGTTACCTCCAAGCCAGAACAGGATGAGACAAGCGCGTCGGTCGGACTGAGCTCCAAGACCAAAAACTCTCACTCCAGAGGATCGCCCGCTCAGCCGCCCGATTCCACACACAAGAGCAAGCGGACCATCTCGAGAGGATCGCCGGCAGTTCAAAAGGAGGATCCCAAGTCAACTCACCATCTGGACCCATTCCTAAGAGAAGACCCTCTATTATCATCTCATGGAAAACCTGCATTCATTAGAACGTACGTCCTGCTATCTTCCATCCATTACCAAGACTCACATGTTTAGTTAATCAATTTCATATCCCATCCAGACAAATTGAAGAGTCAGATTCCGATGCAGATTCTGAAGACGCTTTGGACCGCAAGAAACAATCATCGTTGACAGCAGGTCAGTCACGTTACTGAGAAAAAGTTGGATATTCTACAGGAAGGCTCCTGAGATGATACCGAATGGGATTATGTGTGACAGGCAAACCTACCACGAAGGCTGACTCGCCGAGTTCATCACGAAGGCAAGGCTCGGCGCTTCCGTCGCACGGCTCGACGACGAGTAGCACTCATCCGAAACGGAAGCGACAGTCGCGGGCCGGAGGTGCAAGCCAGACCGAAGTATTAACCAAGGGACGCAAGAAACGCAAGTCCAAGTCGGCTAAAAGTGCCAATGGCGAAGATGATGACGGGAACGCTGCTGGGCAGGATGAGGAGCTCTTCGTTGTTGATAAAATCATCGCCGAGAGCGTTGATATCAATGGTGAAACTATCTACAAAGTTCTATGGGTTCGTCTTTCTCTCTGTGTGCCTCCTTCCAAGCATACTCTGAGGTTGTCCTAAACCGCTCACCAACGATTTTTGTGTCACTTGACGATATCCAGTCGGGATACCCGGAATCAGAAGCCACCTGGCAGTTCGCGAATACCCTGGATGACTGTGCGGCCCTGGACGTGTGGCAACAGAACAAGCTGGCGAAGAAAGCGGCCGCGGCGGCTGAAGAGTCAGAAAGACTGACAACCGATAACTGTCTTGGTGGGGGAAGTAATGCGCCCAATGAGACGCTCTCTAATGGTCGCTCCTTATTCCATCAATCTGGTTCCCAACTCTTTCATCTTGAAGATCAACCCCCTCTCAATCACAATTGAATTCATTCCTTGATCTTTTTTCTTGATTTTGGTTTTCTCAAACACAAAAGTAATCCTCTTCTACTTTTTCTTCCCCCCCCCCCCCCCCTTATCGGGGCTGTTTTTTTTTGTTACTTCTTTTGTCACTTCCATCTCCCCTCTATCTCTCTGTGATGACCCCCCCTCAAGCGTTATTTTTTTGTGTGTAAAAGACTGTCAAGAAAAAGAAAAAAAAAATGCAGAAAATCAACAATCACAAAAAAAATAAAATAAAAAATGATCAGAAATTGTGTGTGTGGGTTGAAAAAGAGAGTGGATGGCTTCGTCGGTGTTTCTCTCTCCCGTTTTTTTGGGTACAGCTGACGATAGCAGTCCTAAGAAATGTTGCAGATTTTCACAAAAAAAAAGTTTGCACATGAAAAAAAAATGGCCGTCAAAAAAATGCGGCACCACCCTAGCTTATCCAAGTCCCCCGGGCCCCGGATGGTCTTGCCAAGGGGACTTGCGCCTTAACGAGGATTCTCGACTGAGACTTTTGAAAAGTCTTGGTGGCAGAAATCTAATTTGGGACTTTGAAAAACGACTCCCAAAAATTCGACGAACAACTCCCATGGGAGTCGTTGGTCGAATTTTAATTTTTGTTTGGGAGTCGTCGCCAAAATTTCACAAAATTTGACCAAAAATTGAGCAAAAAGAAAAAAATTATAACTTTTGAATGGCCGGTCCAAATGGCCTAAAATTTTCAAATACACAAATATAGCCCCCCATGAAACATCTGAAAAAAATTGAACCCCATTGCATGCACGCAAACCATTTGTGTGGTGTCGCCTGATTTCCAATTTTCCTATTTTGATTAATACAAAGAAGATTATAACTTTAAAACAGAGGATCCAAAGGGTCCAAAAATTTTACATTAATCATTAATTAGACAATTGAATCTTGTGAAAAAATGAGGCTCAATATCATTTCCCAAAAGCCCTGGGGAGTTTAATTTTTTTGTCCATGTGAGTGGGAAAGAAAAGAAAAATTCCCAAAGGCTTTTGGGAAATGATATTGAGCCGCAATTTTTTGGAAAAGCTTTGATGATCCCATGAATGATTACTGTAAAATTTTTGGACCCTTTGGATCCTCCGTTTTAAAGTTATAATCTTCTTTGTATTAATCAAAGTAGGAAAATTGGAAATGAGGCGACACCACACAAATGGTTTGTGTGCGTGCAATGGGGTTCAATTTTTTTCAGACGACTCATGGGGGGCTCTATTTGTGTATTTGAAATTTTTAGGCCATTCAAAAGTTATAATTTTTTTTCTTTTTACTCAAATTTTGTGAAATTTTGGCAACGACTCCCAAAATCCATATGTTGGCCTTGGGTTTAGCACTGAGTGCTCTGCTAAGTCAGGGGGGTACCTGTACTCTTACCAGGTTCCCCTTAGTTCTCAGTGTGTGAGTGGCCCAGCCGCTTACTTGGCAAAGTAGGGGGCCCAAGCCGCTTGGGTATGGGTGTAGGACCCTAGCACACACCTTAGCGTTGCTGTCGGCCCAAAGCATAAATACCTCCCACCACAAGGGGAGGCGCCCCACCCATCCCTCAGTGGCTGAAAGAGCCTGAGCCATGCGCTGACCCTTATCTCTTGCTCTTGATCCTTAGGACTCATCATTCGGAATTCTTTCATTTCTTAGTTTAAAGGATGTTCTAACCGGGCGTCAAGACATGGTGGATTCCAGAATTTTGATGGAGGTGAGAATCTCTTCCCTTGAGAGTGGTTTCACATAACGTTTGTAGCAGTCGGTGGTCCACCAGCCTAGACTTTCGATTTTGGTTGTCTTCACACCTAGGGCTCTGCGTAAGGACACACCACCCACTCTGAAGGAGTGGCCAGACAGGCCCTGACAGTTGAGTTCTGTCCACTTCACGGATAATTTCTTGTTTACTCTTTGCTTCATCCATTTCTTGCAGCCTGTAGGTGTGTTGTATCTGAACAGGGAGTCTGAGGGGTCCGCCGCTGCTAGTAGTCTTCTTGTGATGGCTTTAACCAGGAATAGTTTGTGATTTAGTGGCAGAAGTTTAATGATATGGACTTCTCCGGGTTTCACAATTTTTGCTTCGTGGATATTGAGTGTTGTTGCATTAAGGAAAGCGGATATGTTGCCTCTTGTGATGCCATGTTTTTGGGAGATGGGTCCCACCTCTGAGGCGTAAGTTAGCTCTGCTATGCGCTCCATCCCCCAAAATGCCACCACTGCAAGGTCCCTCAGGGAAGCATCTTCTTGGGACCCGTTTGAAAAGGCATTGTATAGCGCTGACAAGTCCGCAATCTTCACTGGGGTCTTCTTGGCTTTCTTGGGGGACAAGGCGTCTTGTCATCTGGATGCCTTCAGCATCAGCTTCACAATTGTCTCCAAGTTCTTTGGGTAGGTTGTCCTGTGGAAGGTATACCATGCTTTCAAGGCATGGAGGTATTGGTTGATTGAGACGGCCGTAATCTTTTCTTTGCCATCATCTCCTTGTCCTCTACCTGCCCACATGACAAACAGGTATATGTCGTCTTCTGGTATTGGTAGGTCATAGCCGTTTTTGTTCCTTGAAGCTTTGAATTTGTTGAATTTCTTCACTGCCGTGTTGTATGTTGTCAGAGTCGACCACTTCCATCCTCCGAGTATCCGTGCATCTAGTTTACTGATACGGTTTTTGTGTGATCCTTGTCTCAGGAAGTCTGAGAGTTTTGTCAGGTCCATTGTGATTTGTTTGTTGTCTTCTCTCTATGCGGCCGTGTGCCTTAATCATCACTCATCTCCCGGGGTTGGGACCGCTCAATTTCTAAGATACAGTAGAGATGGGAACCTAGCACTCTATTTTTCTTTTTTTTCCATTGCTTTCTCAATTGTAAGTAGGGGTGAGATAGGGGACTATGTCATCTGGAAGTTGTACATGCAAGTAATTAATATATATTTGGTGCCCAATGTGACCTCTCAATAGGCCATCAGCCAAAATTTCCGCTGACTTCACAGTTTTCGGAGAAATATTGATTTTGTTTTGCAGTAAGATCTTTTGTATGTGCTTCCATTCTTCATTAACACTGTGATCCCTCAATTTCCTGCTCTTCATTGAGCTGAAAGTTGTAGAGTTGTCCGTCCAAACTAGGAAAGACTTCCCTCGTGAGGCTCCTAGCTGCAGAAGCATCAGTAGGCCTATTCTTACCACCACTGTCTCCAACCAGGCTATCCCAGGTGTAGCAATGCCTGTGAGAATTTTGAATTGGGACCACCTCCGGCCTATCAGGACACCAATGCCGTATGATGTGGGCGCGTCTCTCTCTTCACGTCTTCCAGTGTTGGTCTTCTCGCTTGTGGGTTGGCCCATTCGGCTTGCCAGTGGTACAAGCTCCTTAAGTAGCATCTGAGTTGAGGTAATACGTAGGTTACACGGTTTAGTCTACCTGTCAAGACTTGAGCTTCGTGAAATGTGAAAGTTCTATCTTTGTCCAGGAAGGTGAGGAGTTGGGAAATCCTCTCTTCTTTCTTCTTTCCCAGTGGAAGTTCTACCGTTTTCTTCACTCCATTCCATACAAATCCAATGAACTTCTGGGAGTCTCCAAACGGTGAGTATGTCTTGCTGTTCGTCTGTTCGCCTAGTTGCGTTACGAAACAATACCAGGCCGGTTTCCTGTATCGTATTGGCTGTGCAACACCCAGCCCCCGGCGTTATTGCTTATTGATAAAATTTGTCAATACACTGTGCTGCGAAAAAAAGGTGTTATTGTTAACGGGTTGAGTATTGTATTTTCAATACTTTACGGCCCATTTCAACATGTTACAGCCTGTAACAAGCCAAAAACCGAGGAAATCGGCCGAAAAACCTGTTATCAATGGGTTTTTTTGGCTGATTTTCTGTTATCAATGTTGTAACGGGTGCCACAAGGAGATACTTGTTGCGATGTCAATACAGGAAGGCTTGCGGCCCTCCTGGTTATCATTATCGAGGCGGGTTCTCACTTTCCATACCGATACAGTGTATCGGTATCGAAAAATCAAAACTTTACAATCCAATACCAATACATGTATTGGTATTGGCCCACCGTTGCTAGTTGTGTTGACCGGGCAATGATTCTTTCCATGTCCGTTGAGCACCCCTTGCGCCTCACGAAGAGGTTATCATCAACCCACCGGAACATGTGTATCAAATCAAACTCCCCCATCATAAGTTCCTTCCAGGCGTCGGCTGGCCTTCCAAATGATCCGCACCCTGCAACACCTCCAAACGTTATGTGTGTGTCTAACAGGATTCGTCCTTCGAAATCTTGGATCATCAGGTATGGCCACTGATTCATTTTGGTGGGGATCTGGTGGTATGCTTTCGCCCAGTCAAACAAGGCTAGTTCAAACGGTTCCCTTGTTTGGCGGAAAAACCCCAATACCTCTTTAAAATTGTCCCAGGTAGTTTTGAACCAACTTTTGTCTACAAATGAATTCACAGACAGTATCTCTCTATCTCCGCGGGGGTGTGAAAGATTGTTGATGGGTCGTACTGTGCCATCTGAGTTCACCGCCGTTCCTAGGGGGCTGGACCAGAAGAATGGGAAGTGTTTTGCTACCTCTTCGTGGTTGAAAGGGCCAAACATACGGCCCGCTTCCAGTTCTCTTCAATCTCTGTCTTCACTGCCATCGCTGAGGAGTGGTTAGGGGGTGTGTACCATTTCATCTGAGGTATTTGGTGCTGGGGAATGCCTTGATCGAATCCGTGTATGAATCCCTCCAGCACATCCGTGTATCGTGGTAAGAGGCCCGCTTGTGATAATGCCTTCTCCCACTCCCCCACATTCATCTCGCGTCTTACCTGAGTTGGCCAGGTGTTTGTCTTTCTGCCTCTTGTCACTTCTCCTAGTTTACTGGTTAGACTCGCGGATGCCAATGGTGTCTCATTCTTCATTGGGGCTCTCACTAGAACCTCTGGTTCTCTCATCTGGGGGCTCTCGTCGTACCCACTAAACCTCCAAAGGAAGGATAGGAGAAGTCCAAAGGACATGAGTAATTGCATGTGTTCATTACTTATCAAGTCTAATCAAACTAGGACCGGAGGGTCACTTGCTACCTACATGGGTCTACGCCGGTCAAATGGGGGGTCTCTCGTAGTACCTCTCCCTGGCAGAGATTTGAAGTTTCTTGCCCGATCTCTCACATTCTCTTCATGATAGCTCTCCCTCGTCCTCCCGTCTTTGTTGTACAGGACCCTGTTCCTGCTTGGACCTGCTTTGTCTCTGTATGCCCGTGGTCCGTCCCTTGCAAAGTCTCTCCTTCCTCCTTGGTTTCGACCTCTGTTCTCCGTCCTTTTCAGTGCGCTCCTGTTGTCCTTTTTGGCATAAGGGACACATCCCTCTTTCCTTCCACCATAAAAATAAGGGTTTTCCGTTCCACCCAGCTCGTCTTTCTCTCTCACTTCGTTGTAGGTGTCGTCTTCCCACTGCTTCCTGTACACCGATACATCCGGGAACACTACTTTCCCATCTCTCATCATTGTACTTTGGAAGGCACTTGCCCTAACTTTCAGGTTGTACCGTAGCCCTACACAGAAACCATTCTTGACCATAAGTCCGTCGGCCATGTCTCGGTGTTTTTGGAAGCACTTCGCTATGATTGGGTGGTTATAGATGTCCCTTAACGTAGTCACAAAACTTTGGTAGTTTCTGGCGCGGGATAACCAACATATCTTTTCTCATCTGTGCTTCCTCTCCACTGATTGAGTAGCTGCCCGTTGTTGCCATTTCGGATCTAAAATGGTTAAAGGTATTGCTCCTTTCAACTTCACGACGTTCTTGTCGTAGAAGGCTGGGAGACCTAGAAAGGCGTGGTCGGGAACTTCTCCTGGAGCCATCAATGACGGTATCCTTGGCAGTTTCGGGGTTGTCTTCTATGACGATCACCTCTAAACTCTCCTTCTTTTTCTTTGGAGAGTCGTTCCAACGCCTTAATTGTCGCCACATCACCGGTGGCTTTTGCATTCTGGGTGAGTCTAACCAAGATTGCCTCATCACTGTCTTCGTCGGTTTGTTTTCCAGTATCTCTCTCGCCAATGGTCCCGCCACTTGGGTTTGGTTGTGGTACCGCCGCTTGGGTTTGGTTGTGGTAGCGGAATCCTATTGTTTCTGTTGACTGTAACGTTTATTTTTGCCCAGTCAGTTTTGTCTCTCTTGAGTGGAACATCCTCTGGGGGTATAGGTAGCTGTTACTCACTGGGTACCTCTCCTAGGACCCTGAAAATCTCGCCGATTTGGTTCCCACCTATTTGGTTACTTCTGAGGTTTTGGGGTTCATCGGTCCCGGTTGGTGCGTTGTCAGTCCCGGTCGGTTCCGTTCCTCGACTCCCCGTGTTCCCTTGCGTCCCATGGCCAAGTCCTGTCCAGTCCACCCTTTGTTGGAGTAGAGCTTCCGCAACTTTGAGTTCTGTTCTTGTTGGGATCCCTGTCGGTTTGGTGTTGTTTGTTGTTTGGATCGTCATTCTTAGTGTTTGTTATTCTTTGTATAATAATTTGATGGGAAGCAAAAATTGGAATCTCTTATTGATTCCGGGCTGCGGGAGTGGGGTCAGGACGAGAAGTTTTTGGAGAGGTTTCTACCGGTTGTAGAAAGTCGGGACCTGAAACCTTTCTCGTCCACAGCTTAGGTCTGGCCGTGTCCCACTCATGCTCCTCTCCGCAGGCTAAGACCCCTACGGCTTCCAATAAAACCATCTCCACCGCAGGAGGTGTGGTTGGTTGCTAAATATCGGAGTTCGGCAACTGCACCACACCTTGAGCAGCCGAAACCGAGCGATGAATCCACCACAGGGTGCTAGTTTAGCAGCCCATGAGGTTCGGAGATGGCGGACTTGGGGGGAGTAATGTGAAAGGCGGTCGAGGTTCACAAAAATTTGTGATGACAGGTTTGACCGCGGGTGCTATAGCGATGCTACATCTGGCAACGCTATAGCTCCCGAGGGTGCTTTTTTCAAATTTGAGATCAATTTAGCGCTAAATCGAGGTTGGGGTGCTATTGGGATAGCACCCGGATTTAGCACCCCTGGTGGAGATGCTCTCACGGACTTTAGTTCCCTCTCCCCTTCGTCCCTCTGGGAACAAGGCAAAAAATCAAAATTCGACCAACGACTCCGATGGGAGTGGTTGGTCGCCAAAAACCCTGAAAATTCAATGGTCTTGTGGTCTGCATGTTGCCGCCATTCACTCCAAAATCTGGCCCTCCAAACTCCCTCCTTCGACCAGTTGTTTATCTTCAAAAAATCACAATTTTTTGAAACCACCCTCAGACCACCACACCTCCGAGCCCGTGCTTGATCTGACAACTCCATGCTTCTTTTTTCCTTTCTTTTCATGTGAACATTAAAAAAAAGAGCATTTTTTCACCTGACGCATACATTTCCGATTGATCTCAGCAATCCATCCGATCACTGTACTTACCAGTCGCATACACACACCATGAATACTCCAATCGGCGCCGCCGCTGCTGGCATGGGCAAGCCACTTGAGCGGGATCAAGAGGAAGACGCAACTGAGTTGATTGCCTTTCTCAACCAGAAGGACACAAAGATTGCCACCCGACGTCGCTTGTGGGCTTCAGAACGGGGCTGGCCTTCTACACTCGAGGTTCTCCACTCAGTCCGCCGCCTGGCTCTGTCTGCTCGTGATCGACAAGGCCAACAAAGATGGGAGGATTTTATCCTCAGGAATGTAAGCTAAAACAAAAAACATGACTTTGTAATCGCCATGCTTATTAATCTTGAACGGTTTGCAACAGGCTCAAGATTGCCTCGTTTCCGAGAGCTCAGGCTTGTATGTTAATGCAAGAAAAGTTACTCCAGAATTCCTGAAGGCAGAAGCTATAGAAGATCGCCTCGACAACCTGGTTACAAACGATATGCCCTTTCTGTACAAGCTTCTTAGATACCGGCTGGAGGGAAATTTTCAAACTCCGACTTCCGCTCAAAGTAATGCCGATGACGATGGTAGCTCTGAGGAATCCTCCCTAGACTCTGGATCCAATAGCGGCTTGGATGAAGATGACAACGACAGCTGCAACACCGCTCCGAGAAAATTGAAAAAAAGCACCGGGTGCATATGGTAAGTATTGTCTTGCTGAAACTAATCGGTTATTCTAATCAAATGACACATATTCTATCGGTTTTCTTACAGGTTGCGGCAGCGATATGCTCGATGGTCTGTTTTGTAGCCAATTGTAGACGTAACTCGCTCGCTTTGGCCAATTCTCTTTCCTTCCTCGCTAGTGGGGTCACCGAACGGGTCAATTACTATCTACATTTCCTGGGTCTGGCTTCGTCGCGAAAAACAGCTCATCTGGCAATGAAGACTCTCGGGAAGCATGCCCAAAAGACGATACAGCAGAAATTGAGTATATATCGTCGTAAAGTGCCTTGGGATCCATTCGCAACATGTTACTGTCGCGGAGTTTGGGCTGAGCGGTTCGTTTTTTTGACTTGTTGGATTTTTCCGCGTCGCAAGCTTGAAAAGGATTGTTCTGGGTACTGCGACAAAGTAAGCATTCGGTCTGCGTTGGAGGAAGTGTTTGTGAAACTTGCTTGGAAGCCTTGATCATACTTGGACGAAGCATCTTGGTGGACTGATTGAAGTAAGTCTGGCTTTTGAAAAGATAGTTAGTGATCGATCAGTCTGTCGGATCAAAGTGATCGTCATCCGCCGATGGCTTCCTTGGCGACTCTCTCTTTTTTAAACGACACAGCTGCTTTGGGCAGCGCAAAACCGTTTTTGGTGCTTGGAATCCTTTTAGGATTCGCTAGGGCAGTATGTACTCCGCACGGGCTGTTCTCATTTTCGGTCCAAAAAAAAGTTTGATTTTTGAATTTTTTGTTTGTTTTTTACTTATTTTTCAAAAATAACTTGTGAGGGTAGGAGTAAATTGGACTACACAGGCTGAAAGCTGATTACCACGCCTTTCTTTCCATGTGGTCCATTTTTTTAGGGGAGGTGTGGTGAGAGCAGGAAAAAAATAAATGTCAAAAAGTGACGAAAAACACGATACTCTCAGCCAAGAAAAGAGCGTTAAGGGGTAAGTCCCTCTGGACTAGAAAGACCCTCGGCAAAGTCCTCGCGGGACTGATAAGTTGGGGCACCACCAGGTTTGTGGTGCCCCGGAAGGTTTCGGGTTATGGGGGCTTTTTTCAAAAATTGTGTGGAAATCATTTAGCCAGCATCTCTGACGACCCCAGTCAAGTATCCAGAATGAATCCCACTTTAGAGACCACACTGAATGATGGCCAATTCTTCATGTCCGCTAATGGACCCTTTCACTGAACACACGACGGTGGCCCTCCTGCTGTCGAACTTAACGCATTACCTGACTGTGCGGGTCGGGGTGCTGTGGTATCCGGTCACCTATTGGATCCCTCTCCCCAACTGCTCTTCTACCCGCGGCAACTTGAAAAATCGCGCCCGCCGTGAGGCACTATCCTACAACTTTCTTCTTCTCCAGAATGAATATTTATCCTACCACAATCTCTGTTTTGTGTCAATGAGAAATATGAATATCTCCAAATACAAAACTTACCTTTTAGACCTATTGAGTTTGACATTAGTTTCACATTCCAGAGACGTATTCCACTCTTGATTTCCACCAACCCAAACACGGGGTACTCTGAGTTCACAACTGAAGTATCCTAGGAGTAAGGAGTGAAACCTCGAAAGTGTACAGAGTGGAAGTGATATGGACCAAAAATCAATTGTGCGGCCGTCATCTTCACCAAAGCGCTGAGTTCTGAAACTATTGGAGTCCCGAGAAAGCGGATCATGGGACATGTAGAAGCCCCCCCCTCTCCGCCTTTGTTTCTTTTCCTTTTCGCACGTCTTTTCATCTTTCATCTCTCTATTCCAGTTGTACATAGCGGTAGTACGTAGTCTACGGCCAGAAGAGGTTAATAATCTTCCGGTGAACAGTTCCGAAATCGTCTACCCTCGTCCACCTCTACCTCATACCTTGAACCCGGCGCCATTTCCTCAACATTCCGTATCCCGGTGTTTGAGTTGAAAGCAGTGATTGGGAAGGTGTCGCACCAAGCTGCAAGACGCTTTGTAATACTCAAGTATCTAACATTGAAGCTGGTTTCACAGGAACTCTCCTTTTATGTTGTGGATCAAGACAAGCCGAATAATTATAAGTACCAGTGTCCTTGCTGGCAATCTCTTTCCCCATAGTGCCAAACCCGGCAGAGCACTTTCCTAGACTTTCCTCCACCAGACCCACACACCACTATTCGGAGTGCCAACATACATAAATACTCGCAGTGAACAATCCAACAAACTTTTGAACAATTTGCTCATTTGCATTAAGAAGTATCATCATGAGTTGGTCCTGGGCAATTTGCTTTCATTTCATCTTACTAGTTGATTGTACCCTGGCAAATCCTCCACCTATGGGCCTAAAGGGGCTTCAGCCAAGAGTCCGTCAGACATTCAAACCGAGAAGACGTTTTAAGCCTGGAACATCTCGATTCAACCCAAATCATGAAGGACCTCTCTCACCTATTAGATATGAGCCATTAAAAGACTCGGAGGCGGCTTTAAAGAGCTTTCACCCACTTGGTCAGTCCTTAATGCTGCCCACCATCGGCCTATCATGTAGCATTTTTCCAGGCTGATTCATAGATGCTTTTTGTAGAGGCGTACTTTGGGCGGTGGGTGGCTGATGTGCTTGGTGACTCATCTCACCGCACAGAATCCGGAACTACTCCTGCTACTGGAGCACCACCACCCGAAAACCCAAGTAATGTCATCAGCAACTCCCGCGAAACCATTACGCAAGGTCAGACTAAAACAAGCCCAATCAGCTTGACAGTGAATGGACTGAGTGACTGACTTAAAAATCACACTTGTGCTTCGTTATTATCACCTCACCCAGAAGAACACAACGATCATTTCGCAAGAAAAACCCATGAGTCAAGCCCCATTCCCGCCAACACCGACCCCAATCAGTTCGCAAGCCCTATCAATGATGAGCCCTATTTGGACGAAAAGAATAGGCCCGAATACCTGGAGAACCATCTAAAGGAATGCGCCCAAATAAAAGCAAGGATCCAATTAAAAAATTGGACCCTCTAATAAAAGTGTTGTTTTGCATTATTAATACGCTGAGCCACATGAGATAATGAGAAAGGAAAACATGTGCATTTGGCATCAAAAAAACAGGTTTCATCATGGAAAACCGGGTGCATAAAACTAGCTCAGCTTTGCATAAAACCAGGTGTAAATGCTGAAAACTCAGATTTTTCTATCAATCCATCCCCATAAAAAATAAAAAATTAAAACCGTGAGCTGAAATGTATAAGGGGAAGAAAATAAAATGTTTTTATGAACTTAAGGGGCAATCCAAAAAAATTTAAGAACGTTTGCGCGTATGAGCCGAGCCGGGTCTGATCACCAATTTTGGTTGGAACAGATCCTTTGCCAACTTCATGCCTGAAAGCAAACATTGATAGAGAACTGGGCAAATATTGCCTACATATTTGTTTCCGACGTTGTGCGCTAATGGGAGAAAGTTTTGGTTTTGGTGTCAAAACCGAATCAAAAGGTTTCAAAACGGCCCTGGTGTACTGAAACTAGTCCGAGTAGTCAGCCAATCAAGGAAAAACACTCATCTGAGGTTGGACTGCGAGCACACTCAACCCATATTATCAGGTGAAAAAGCTGCCGAGGAGTTCATACTGGATTGCCTTTAATTTTTTTTTTGAAAAAACTTTATCCCTTTCATTCTTGAAGTTGTTTCTCTATTTGACTCATAGTACCTTTGGTACAACTGTCACTGACCTGACTGATAGCTGACTTGACACCCACCAAAAGATAATCAATGTGGCAAGAACTGCAATAGATGGCACACTGTTTTGCATTTGTTTTCTTTCTTTCTTCACGTATAGAGTTCCTTGTGATCGGCATTTCAAAATCCATATAGATACATTTCCTTAAAGTGAAACTATTTAGCATTCCTTTTTGATATTGAGTCTACGCAGAGCACTACAAGATTCAAAAAACGATGAAAAAATCATCAGAACATTTTAAGGTCGTTGCGAGCTTTATAAATACGTATCAATGAGGAAGTATACACCAAACTTGTTCATGTAGACTCCTGGATTGCTTCAGCAAACCTATCCTTGATTCGATATATTGAGAGAGTGGACAGAGGGTGGGACTTTCTTCAAACGTTGCATTCCGATGACTACTATTACAAGGCGGGATAGTCATTATCATGTCATTCTACACATTTTCAGTGCAACAAAGAATGCACGTGAATAAATTAACTTCCAATTTTTTTCTATAACGCAGGAAGGAGCTCACCAGTACGAACCTCACGAATTCATTCTGCTGGGGATCACAGACTATCTTTTCTATCGTCAGCCGACTGGAAAATGGCATCCATTTACTAACATCCCATATTTTAGGAGATGGCGGAGGTCCAGTTGCGGGAAGGTTTTGATGGGGCTGAATACCCAACGCAGCAAGAATGTTAATCATCCTTATTTCATGTAGACTCAATCAATCTCCTTGTTGGTAAAGATGGATTATTGCTCTTATCAAAACGTTCCAGATATGTTGAACAAATGACTTACTGGTTGTCGTGTGAGAAATCTATGTAACTGCTCCGGTTCAAAGGAAAAGTAGCCCATGAATGATCAAGGGTTTGGTTGACCTGAATGAGTTTTTCCCCCGGGTTTCATAAGCAAGTTTCTTTTATTGGTCATTTTGTCGTGCAAACCTTAGATTCATCCCGTTCTACCCATTTTTTATCCCCGGTTAGCCGAGCTACAAGCTCAGCCACGTAACCTAGTCTAAAATTAATTATCCCTTGAGCAAAGTCAAAAAAAAAAAAAAAAAAAAAATCAGACAGAAATAAAATTACCAACCCTTCAGCTTGGCCCAGTCGATTTCCCTGACCATGATTGTAGTATCTGTATATCAGACAATCACATTTCATGTCAGCTTATTTTGGCCAGGTTAATCGCCCGAAAGAGTCGCACAGACTCAACTTGTCTATATCGTAATAATAACCTGTTTGAAATCAACGTAAATCTTCAATTTCAACTCAGAATTCAATCTTTTCTCACAATTTCTGCCTACCATAATCCAGCCAATCCGAATCGTCGAAAATCTCACAAAATCTACTCAGTTTCCCATCCGCCAGTGATTCAAATATACAAAGCTGATAAAAACAGTTGATCGTTAAAAACAAAATAGGCGATCTAGAGGAGGACGAAGAAAACTCGCCTGCATGAGCGCCAGCGTGTCTTTATTTTTCAAGTGCGCATCGATCGCTAATGAGTTTAATCTCTTGGTGATTTTCGGGCCGAAAATTGATAGCCATCGGTCCTTTGCACTACTCGATTTACGATTCGGACACGAATTGTTATCTAAGGCTAATACCCAAATGAAATATATGTATCAGGCTTCTGTCTCGCGTAAGTTTAAGTGAGTTAACTAAATAAATAAAAATAGACAAGTACTTACTGTTATTGCTCTGTGAGAGAAGGTTGATATGAAGTGAAACAAAATGCGTTTTAAGTAAACCCTATGCCCAGCAAGAGAAATGATTTTTTTTTTCGAGCGGAGAGTTTATCACATGTGAATCTTCAGAAATGACGAGAGGTTTGATGGAGTTAGGTTCGACGCCACTCTGGGAAGCGAATCCGGCAGAGAAATTATTTGCACTGTCGACTACCCGCTGGGATGAACTAGCTCTCATGAACGGAAGATTTGGGGGATCGATCAAGTGGTGATAGCGCGAAGCAAATTGGCCACCAGCTTTGAAGCTTTCCGAGGCACCGAGAGGGAGCAGC
The DNA here is from genome assembly GCA_001624995.1 of Puccinia horiana. NCBI lineage: Eukaryota > Fungi > Basidiomycota > Pucciniomycetes > Pucciniales > Pucciniaceae > Puccinia > Puccinia horiana. Next base: position 1,111,003 of record LWDY01000012.1, read on the forward strand.
GAGTCTTTTCCCAAATGATACCTGACCGTAATCAAAGAACACAGGCTCCTGGTTAATGTTTGTTACCGAAGATTGGAATTTGATCGATCAAAGCTCAACTGATATTTGTTCAAGAAATCTATCGACTCGTGTAAGCGAGAAGCTCTTCGGAGCTTTCGAAGAGCACGGCGAATCCTTTTATTTACTTTCTTTGTCGGATAACGCGAACCATGTCGCTGAATTTGGTTCACTTGTACAATCTTGCAGGCTTTTGTTGGCGGTTCATAGGTCCCTATCTGATGGAAAGGTGCACTGAAAAGTACCAGCAGCTTGTTGGTTAGTTTCCCAACGTCACAATATGTGATCAGAAACTGTTTGAGACTCTCTTGGATTCGCTCACATTGGACCGGCATAGCGAACGATCCAATCGGGAAGGGCTGAATCACCAGCAGCGGGAGAAGGCAAGGTTAAATGTATCTGCTTTTGAGCAGTGACTTCGACTGAAAAGAAAGAATCGATTAAAACAAATGGAATTCACTCATGAATCTGGTGTGGTACTTGACAAACCCGTTCGCTCCTGGCCCAGCTTCCAGTGCGCCAATGAAGTCAACAGCAGCGCTAGTATAAAACCTGGCATCACGATCGGTACCCAGCCCATAGCCGGTCTTGATGGAACAATTCCAGCGTTTGATTAGGTAGTGCCAAAAGGCAAATGAATTCGACCGAATCACGGCTGAGCTGGGCTGGATTACAACCTCTTCTCGTCTGAGTGGGCAAAGGATGAGTACTGAGTAGAATCCAGGATGTCAGTGGACAGGAGTGGACTTTGGATGCCTCATTTACGGAGCACGCCACTCTGGCCAAATAGAAGGGTTCGCATTAAGGTTGTTCCACCCCGGATGATCCGGTGGAACTCGACCGGATCCAGGGTCGGATCACAGATGACCACCCAGAGATCCGACACAATCGGATAAATAAGTACCTTGATAATGGTTCAGTAGGTTCAGTAACCAAACGAGTACAAGAGGATGGCAAAACATTTCCAGACATTTCCGGAACCGATTTTGATGCAATTGGATGCCTAAACAAACCTTAGCCATTGAGTACCAACACTTCTCACAAAGCGTTTGGAGTCTCTGCTTGATTATGGGTGTTCAAAGCTACATAAACTAAAGAAATGCATAAATTCTTAACAACATAAAAAGCAAGATTTGGCAGGGACCTGTCAACATGCATAAAACTTTGTTTGACAGGTCCCAGCCAAATCATCATTTAAGACTTTATGTAGGATTGACCACCATAGATGTCATTGGCTTTTTGCCATCTAGGCAGATGTTTACACCAGAATTCAGCCATTTTACATTAGTTCAAAAGTATTTTGTGTCCTTTTGTAACAATTTTCATGCTAGGATGACTAGCACTCCTCTCAGCAATGAGATTGAAAAAATGCAAACCACAATGAACCTTCAAACTGAGTGGATTGGCTTCATTAGTTATTCTCTGAGCACAATTGACCATGTGACCAGAATTTTCAGTTAAGCCATCCAAGGACAAAGTGAGCTGTTTCTGTTCCTTTAATTTATCAAACATATCAGCTTTGTGTTGAGTGTGTAGCAGTGGAAGTGCTTTCTTGATTTTTTGAACTTGGTGAGGTAACTGATATGGCAACCAGGCTAATTCTGATTGGTACCCCTGAGAGTACAGATTCCTGTAGGTCAATGGTACGTTAGAGCTAATAAGTGATTTCAATAATAGTTTATGAAGTGCCATGAATTTTTTGATTTCAATATGTGTGATCAGTTGACGTGCAGGGAACTCCAGGTTAGTTTCAGGTGAAGTTCTGCACTGAAACCAGCATCACATTGTGTGTATCCATTCAGATGGATGACATTGGTTTTCAGCTGATTTCATCTTAACAGCATCCCAAAACACAAGTGCATTTGAGGCTGAGCTTATCAATTGGGCACCAACCTGCAAGCCCTCTTCAATGGACAGGTACAGTCTGCAACCAGCCATTGAAGAGGGTGAACTGGTGCAGACTGCACATGGGAATTGAGGAGGATTCTTGCCTGGAAACCTAATACACTTTACCTGGACATCTCATTAGGGGGAGGTCTCCTTGTTGTCCAGTTCCTAAGCAGGAATCCTTCTCAATGGCAAGTTTCTGACTATGCATGGCCATGGAGGAGGATCCTTCTCTGCAAAGGTCATATACAGACTGTGCCTGGTTATTGAGGAGTAATCCTTGTAAGAGTCTGCTTTTGACTCTTCACTGATTGTTCTGGATGGGCCTTTTGTGGAAGGAAAAATGTAATGGGATGAAGAATAAGGTCCTCACCACTGACACTGAGTGCTGTGCTGTGCCACATTCTTCATCAAAGATTGGTGTAGTTGTTTCCAAGATATCAATGAATACTTACTCCTCAGATCCATTCCAAAATTGATAAGGAAAGTAAGACAAAATAAAATCTGCTTTTAATCTTGGTAACTCAATCAATTAACAAGAAGCAAACAGAGAAATCACATGAAAATAAGACCAAAATAAAATAAAACAAAACAAAATGAATGCAATAAAAAATCACAAATAATTAATGTTTGAAAAGAAAACTTTAATACTTTTGAGGATCAATGAGTTTTCTTGGAGGTCTTAGAATGATCTATTGAAATTTAGCTCACCACATCAATCCAAAACCCCCAACAATACCAGAAATCTTCCGGCAACTTCCCACCATTGACATGTGATGACTTGAGTCATACTATTCATTTTCCAATATAGTACACTCAATTCAGGTATTTGCAATTCTCAAAATTCCCCTATATGCACTCACTGTGCACATTCATTAATACTAATTCAACTATGTTGTACCTCCATGACTTAGTCATAGAGGGCTGGGCCTTGACTTGGCCATGCAAGTAGCTTGGCAGCTTGCTACCTCTGTTACTTGGTCATGTAAGTAGCTTGCTACCTCTGTTACTTGGTCATGGAGGTAACTTGCTACCTCTGTTGCATGATCATGGAGGTAGCCTTAAGCTCTACCTCCATGACTCAGTGACAGAGGTAGCTTGCTACCCCCATCACTTGGCCATGGAGGTAGCTTGCTACCCACAAGACTCAGTCATAGAGGGTTTAAAAACCGTCAGGAGATGTACCCCTTATCAGAAGAAATCATTGTTGTGTAGCACTTTTGCTGCTTGTCTGACGTGGACACACTTTTATGAGCATGGCGCATGTAAGCAATTCTGACCATTTTATAAAAACAGTAAGATTTTGAATTGAATAAGCGGATATGAGGGTGATAAAACCTTGCTGATTTGTACCATACATGAGCTGCGCTATTCACAAAGCCCCGGTTAGCTAGGATAAGAGCATTCGCAATCGTTCAGGTTAAGTCGCCAGGTTAAGCTACTTAACCTGAATGGCAACCACATTGGGACGGGTTTAGACCCAGGTTAAGCTAACCGGAATGTCGATTTCAGGTTAAGAGCATTTTGAGGGCAAGTCAAGGGGGCTTGACCTATTTAACTAGCCAACCAATGCGATTGCGCAAGGAAAGGCCAACTAACCTGATCCTAACTAGAGGTTTGTTAACCTAAAAAACGAGGCAACCATTGCGGATGCTCTAAGCTTAGTTAAGTGGGGCTTTTCAAGCTACGGTGACGTAATGATTTCAATAAATTTCAGTCGAAAAAAACAATCATCAACAGCTCAACATATATCCTTGAAGAAAAAAAAAATAGAATTAAAATGATAAATATTACTTGATGGTGCGTTTGATTTACTATTTGCTCTAGGCGGGGATGCAAAGAAATGAAGGAAGAGTGGAGCTGAAAAGAAAGAGAAAAAAAGCGAGATTGGAATGAGGCTAAGATTTATACGACCCAGTCTTCATTAATTGTCCATCCGCACACGGACATCCCACTTGGACTAGACCTTCCTTGAGGGTCTACCAATCGAAGCTTTTTGACAAGAGACGAGGCGAGCGATAGATCATACACGAATTTTGTGATATTCGGCTCTTGATGGCTGATGGTTGTCGGAATCACTGGTGCGGAATTCTGAACCAACAGAATATACAATCGAAGAGTCAAATCAGATTCATCAATCAAATGAATCTTCTGCGCGGTCGGGAAATAGCGAGAAAAGTCGGAACACATACCCATTTTTTGTCATTGGCTGAGTACACTTCTAGTGTCCAGTGTTCAGCCTCGATCTTCCCGAAGAAGGCTACTTGGTTTAGTTGGACATTTTGTACAAAGTTCAGACCAACAAAACTCCCATGCTTGATACCTTAGATGAATGTGGTATTGCAATCGGAAAAGAAGACAATCCTCAATCGATCTCGAGTATGTTGAATTTATGGGATCGCAACGACTTACCCGATGAGTCCTTCCAACACGTAGAAATTTCTCCATCAACAGCAAACGGCCATTCAGGTGAAAAATCTAGATTGGTGATGAGCATGGATCGATCATCATGAGCCGATGCTAAACCGATCTCAGACTCTGGGTTGGAGTGATGCGAGGACAAAGCCCTAGGAAACAGGCTGGGTACCAGAAATGGGTCAGAGATCTGGATGGTTTTGTTTAGTCGTTCGTAGGCATGATTCTGCGCGACATCACAACAAGGAAAATGCAAGTCAATTTTTGCCGTTATGAATGCGAAGTACAATGTTAGGACAGGTAACTGGAAAACAATTGAAAGGATTCAGACTAACAATGAACTGGGGATCCAAGTGGTTGATTTTAGTCGCAAATGAACCAGTTGTGAGTGGCGATTGCACGGGCGTGACCAATTTCAGCGGACGCCGGTTGGTCCAGATCGAGAATTGTATATCACTCGAGACTGAGCGTGGGATGTTGAGCCACAGGTTGCTTCTTTCAGAATATTGAATTGCAGTGGTCAACTGTTGAAAGTATCTAGTCGACAGACGCTTAGCCGCCAAAGAGCCCCGCGACAATTGGCTCACTAGTCCGGTGTTTAGAGAGTGATCTTCAAAACCAAGAAGCTGTCAAATTAGGTTCTGAGCTTTCCAAACGATATTTGAGAACTTGGAGGGAAAAGACAAAGAAACTCTGAATCCAGGTTCAAAGTACCTGACTAACCAGGTTGCCAGACATTGTACGCCGACTCGGCCTCGTATTCTTCGGGTGATGCGTGGTCAACTATTGCTGCGTCGGACTCGCCATCGGATTCCAGATACTGTTCACATGAAGAAATTAGATCACGATTATTACGATTTGAAGCATTGAAAAGGGCACTTACTTTGGTGTACAACGTGTCCAAGTTAAGATTCAATACTTTTTCATCCTATAGTCAAATGCAATCCAGCAGAGAAAGTGAGGATAAACAGGACCTAATGCAGAAAACGAAGAATAGACGAGAGCCCAAACGGAACATTACAGTATGGTAACAGGTGTCAAATCTGGCTAAGGAACAGGCCATATGTCCGCTCATTTCGCCCATACCTCCCGGAGAGTTGATTACCCGGAGTATGGGCAAGGGAAGTCTACTATTGGTGGAATTGAGTCGTGACAATAAATCCTGGGAATTTCTCGAAAAAGGTCAGTCCTAATGATGCTTGTCAAATTAAACCAAAATCCCATTTCAAGCTAACCTCACCATTCAAGTTGAAGCCGCTGCCCATCGCGCCATCATTCCAAATAATGATCTCTTGGACAAAAGGATATTTGACCAAAAACCGTAAGAGCAGTTCGAGACCGGCTGTTCTTTCCCCCTGCTGTTTTTCCAATGTGATACAAATGATCGCAGTGACTCCAAGCACAGTGGATCCAGATTGATAGGTCGAGCGACGCTGCTCGATAGTTTCGATCAGATCCCCCGATGGAGGTTGCGACAAGGATGAAGCTTCCTGGTGAGTTAATGTAATCGGCGAGTCCCCACTGATTGATCTAATCAGAACCTCGAGGAAAGATGCAGTGACGAAGTAACCGCCCAAGACTAGAACGGTAACGAGTAGGATGCGTCTCTGGATGTAATACGTCCGGCGCTTCTCAAGGTCAGGAAAAATATCCTGTAAGGCATAAGGATCGTTCCGTAATTAGGCCATGAATGCTGGGATATTTGAAGTAAGGCTAAGTATGTACTCAACTTGACCAGACATTTTTCAAATTTTCTCTAGCTGTTTCACTTCGAATACGACGACCGACTTGGAAGGGGGCGCTGGAATGGAATCGGTGGCTGAGGTGGATCGAAGAGGTCACTGAACGTCCATCGTCGGAGGTTAAGAAGAGCGACTGAGAAGATAGTAGAGTGAAGGATGGTCTCATGACCAACAGTCAGCAAGACTCCATCTAGCCGGCCATTACAAACACTCCGGTAGCGTCCTCCGTCCTCAGCTGAGCTCAGCCGCGCACACAAAACTCCGATTCTGGAGCGTCCACAGCCCACACCTCTGCCAACTTCTCCTTCAATTGGGCTGACCTGTCGAAACTCTGACTTGAGTTTTGCTGGTTTCTCTATGTTCTGATTCTACGTGTCTTTAATACAGAAATTATTCCGCGGCCATCCCTGTTTGTTTGTGTATGAATTGTCATTCATTCGTATGAATGGCCAGAGATTCCTTCAGAAGTCTGCTGGTTCATACGTTAAAAGGGGTTTTGAAGGCAGCTATGGAAAAAAGTAAGAACCGCAGTTGACGTAGCAAGCTTGTTCCAACCTCTCATAATCACCTCAAAGTTCATGCCAATTCAAGATAAATGGAAAGGCAGGCCATTGATCAGATACTCCACCAGTTGTGAAGGTACTACTACTAGTGTAGATTGGTTTATTTACTCTTATGTAATGAAAACAAAAATTAAAGTAGAATAATTGTCACCATTTCTGACATTGGTAGAGATTCTTAGCAGAACATCTCAGCTTTGTATGACACCATGAAAAAAGAAAATTCCTCCTTGTTTTATAGTGATTAGAAGGCTTGGTACATCCAGTTTTTCTGACCACAAACTCAAGTTCTGCTTGGTCAATCCCAGATGGTAAATCACTGCTATCAAATATAATTGACTGAGAAAACAATGGATTTTCATTTTTTTTTTGTTTACCTATTATTTTAGCCCCTGTTTCCCAGTCATAAATGTTAGTGTAATATTGAACATTTAAATTTATAAAAACCAAACTGTCCATACAAATGTAACAATATCGGTATCACCATAAGCCTTGTTTGAAAATCTGATGAAAACCACTATGCTATAGAGTTCAACCTGCATTGTTTTTCTTTTGTGACCTGGTAGTGAGCTGGGTTATCCAGCTCACCCCAGCTCTACCTACCTCTGGTTCTATCTAAAGTTAATTTCACATTTTCTTCCATTTAGAATGATAGAATTTGGTGGACACTGGTGAAAAAAAAGATGAGGAAAAGAAAAAGACAAACCTTCCAATGCCACTGGAGACAAAACCCCTCCAGCTCAACCATTTCACCCAGTCTAAACATCTCAGAAATCCAGGATACCAGTACAACTTTTATGAGATCCATTGCATTTGGTGTTCTGGGGGAGTTTGGAACCTTCTAAGATTGTGTTTTGAGCCTTATTGAGTGCATGGTCAGTGATTCTTCCATGGCAATTGTGGAAAATATTGCCACTCATTCTGGGGGATTAGTTAAACACTTACATAGATGCATTTGGCTCATAATCATTGAAATGATTTTTGATTTTTCACAGACCCAGCTGAGCTAAGCTCAACCCATCTTGGGCTATTTTTGGCTTAAACCAAAGATAACCACTGATTTATCTTCTGTTTAGAACCAAACAATCAAATGGAAAAATCTCCTTTTTTTTGTGGTGAAAACTCTTCCAGATTGATTTTTCACTACCAAATAAGGCTTGCAATGTGATATTTCAGATTCTAATGCAGCAACAGGAAGTCCTGAAACATGGGGCTCATATAGTTTTGGGAATAAATAATCAAATCTGACTGGGACCTGTCAAGAAACATAGTGAGGGACTTCCCGTGGCCATCTGCAGGGGCTGTGAATCTAAATTTACATCACAAAAAGCTAAAATTCTAGCTTTATGACTGCAAGTAGACTCTAGCATCTAACTGGATCTGGCTCTACAGGGGGGCTATAGATTAAAGGGAAGTCATCCAGTTAAGTATAATCTTACTGACTGATCTGTAAGGATCACATTTCAATACTTCACTGTCTGTCGGATGGCACTAGCAAAGGAGGTCAATAGCTGCTGAGGAGAATTTTTAGTACCAAAGTGGGATGAATTTCAGTCTAGACAGGAAAGAAGGATCTCTCATTAGTATCTACAAATGAGTGAAGGTGAGAAAAGGAAATGAGAAGAGAAAGAAGGAAGACAGGGTACTTACCTAGACAGGAGAGAAAGATCTCTGCCGTCTAGGTGAAGGGGAAGGGTGAGACTAAATACAAAGCAGAACTAGGCTTATGTAATCTTGTGACGTGTTTGTGTAAGTCTGTGAGGAGCAGGGGTTACATGATCCCTTCTAAATGTTGATTACAAAATTTTATTTAATTGCTTGCAAAATCATAATTGGACACCACAAATGCAGAAATTCATGATGCACTGTAAAATTCAAAACCATAACAATTCCTGTCATTTGAATAGGCTTTAGTCCATGTTTGGGAACTGCATATTGCCCGTGTGATAATGAGGGCGCTTGTGACAACTGGCCCATTTTTGGTGGACTTGAGCAGATGTCACCAACAGTGGGCCCGCTACGCTAACCGTAGTGCAGCGTAATTCCGCTAACAGCCAGTGGGTTTTCTGTTGGCTGTTAACGGGGTTTGCGCTATTGCTACGCGCCCCGGCCTCAAAAAGGCTGTTGTTACGCTGCGTTACGGTTTTCAGCAGAAAACCCGGCTCATAACAGCTGTGACGCAGCGGCGCTAGAAAACCCGCTGACGCTCCGGCGTTTGCAGGCTGAAAATATGACCGCTATGCTGCACTTTTCTACAAAAAAGCGCAGCGTAGCGTAGCGGCCCAGTGCTGATGTCACACACAAAGCATCATATTATTATTATGCCGCTCGCCAAGGCGGCCTCAATAAGCATTGTATACAAAATACAAGACACTCTTTGTTTCAGATTTTGGACTATTTTCCAGTTTGCGTCTGCGCATGCCTTCATGTAATTTTAATGATTGTGGTCATTTGGGATCTTAGAAAGTGAGTCCATCTTTTTATCAAGATCAGGTTTTCCAACAAGGGTGGAATTTAGTACTAAATCATTTCAACTTGAAGGCCTGGGGTGAGTTTAACTGAAAAAGGGGGCAAGATCTGCGATTTTTCATCTAGGACGCTGTATTCGGCATTCGTTTCTTCTCGTTTGTGAAACGCATATCACAACCTACACATCTTCTGAATGCGGAGTTGTCCACGCCATTTTTTGACGCCGAGAGTATCAGCATGTGTTACTTATTCGTCATCTCGGCTAATCGATCGACTCCTGCAGTTTCCTTTAGCCTTCTCGTCATGACCGGAATAAAGATGTCGCGCCGAGTAGGACCCGGAGTTTTGCAAGCGTTCTGGACAAGATCCGTGACGAGGACAGCACGAGGGGAAGTGCCAGTCCGTCTTTGCAACCAGGCGGGGTAGATGGAGTACAAATACGAACTGCATTTTCAGCATCGTTGCATTGAGTGTTGCATTTAGGGTTGCTCAGCCAGACTCGAAACTCCGTAGGGACCACGCTTGGTCATGGGGCGGCAAACTGAATCACGTCTTCTTCGCCTTCTGGTTGAACTCTCGCGTCGAACGATGAATCAAAACGCCCTCCAGTGTTGCGGGAGACCATCCCATCAATGTAATTCGAGACGACTTGTTCTTCTTCCACGTTGAAACCATGCTGTAAACCCGTGAACGTCTTGAATTTGCCTCTTAAAAATCTATCCGAAGAAAGGGCACTAAACAATTTCATCCCGGCCCGCGCTTGATTGTAATTTAGAACCGCATCATCTGTCCCATGTAGCCAGTAAAACGAGGTTTTCTTGTATTCATCTGGGGAAGGTAATCGATCTCAAGTCAACTAAACGCAGCGGCAGTGGAAGATATCCTGACTGAATTTCCGAAACAATTAGATGTTTGCCAACCCTATCGATCTGATTAACCATCGGTCCCCACTAAGGATTCAAGGGTTGCGCCAGCGAACGTCAAATTGACTACGTAACTGGACGAGTTCGTCAGTTCCAAGCTTTAACGCACATCATTAATCGAGGAACGAAATCCAGCTTCCTGAGGGAAAAATTTCTTTAAGCCCGATATCACTTCTGAAGTTCAACTTCAAGTCTCATCTGGCTCTGACTTTGATATTATTATTCTTTAGAAACAGAACCCATCAATCATGAAGTATTGTAGAAACAGGACTTATCTAAGGCAATATGATAATAGACTTCATGAGGTATGTGGTTTTTTGGGTGTGCAGGTAAGGAGCTAGAGAGAAATAACCAGATTGCACAAGGAAAACCCTCCATCTGAATATTTGAATTTTAACAACACCACTTATTGAACAAGTGAAAAGGATGGTTGTGTGCTGTAAGAATCAAACCCACAACCTCAGCATTCATGAGTGATGCTATAATCCTCGAGCTATGTAATGCATTTCCCAATGTTGAATACATTTGGTGATGTATGGTTTTGAGATGATGGTGACAATGTGTTGCCTCAGCTGCTGATATGAAGTCTCACATGGATGTGTTAGAGCATCTCCAGCAGAATTGCTATCCAACTTTTAGCAACCCAACCCAAAAATAAGCCCCCACCAGGGGTGCCATTTTACCTTGGGGGCTAAAAAACACCATTGAGTTTAAGGCATCACCCCAAGCACCAGGGTTCAGGTCTTGTGCCATGGGATTGTGCTGAGGAAAACCCCAAAAACCTGGGGTTTTGAGGGAGCTGCTGAGACAAGCCCAGATTGGCTCAAAAAGGCCTTAATGGTGCACAAATATTCTTTTATTTCTTTTTAATTTGTAGTGCATGGTGGGGAAAGCCCTCATGTGTAAATATCAGCTCAAAACAATGCAAAAAAGTTGCCTGTTGAATCCATGGAACCAATCTTTCAAGCAGAGTAACTGCTCAATGGCTCTAGGCTTCAGTACGGATTGTTGCCATGAAACAAACCAACAACCTTTGGAAAAACTCATTCAGATGAAGCACTGGTGGCCGGATGCAAACTTACGTATTGAAATGACATTTGTGCAAGGTTGGGCAAAGTCTCCTGTCAAGCAGGCCAATAGAGGAGAACAGTGACACCTTTGGTTTCAATGTGCTCTTTCAAGTAGCAATTAATATGGGCTTGGATCCTTTGCTCTTGAGAGCCGCTTGACACAAGGCAGAAGCCAAAAAACGTTTTGCCTCAGGACTGGTCCTTGTTTTTTTCTCGTGCGCTTTGCAAGTTGTGTCGTAGAAAGATTGGGAGTTTTCTTGGAAGTTCTTGATGATGTTTTTGTACCTCATCAGCCAGAAGGCAATCCTTCCAATTGATGAGGTACAAAAACCCCATCAGCCAGAAGAAAATCCTTCTGGTCAATGAGGTACAACAACCTCATTAACCTGAAGGATTCCCTTCTGGCTGATGAGGTTGTTTTACCTCATCAACCAGAATGATTTCTTTCCAGCTTATGAGTTAAAAATGCTCACTGACTGGATGGTAATCTTTTCGGTCAGTGAGGATAACTCCCAAGTCGGCCAAGTTGACAGCGGATTTGGGAGTCACACTGCCGTTCTTTTTTCTAGGAGTACGACTGCCAATCCTTGTGGTGGAATTAGACAAACGACTCCCAGATTGGATGTCAACTTGGTTGTGGAATTCGTTTGTCCAATCTCCAGGAGTTGTTTTTCCTACTCCCTTAATTAAAGAAAATAAAATAAACTGCAATGGCAGGTGAATAAAGCCATGCTGGATGTGTTTCTCCCAGGTAAGTTGCATTACTCGTTGGGTGCTCTACTATCTGATTGACTCAAAGCTTCTTTTATCCATCTGTCCCATGTTGTCTTGTACAAGAGACGGGTGGGCACTATTTGAAGGAAGGAAAGGAAAAGAGATAGCTTCGAAGAGAGGACTGACTGTTCAAAGTTCTTCTTATTTTTGAAGAAGTGGGACTTAGAGTAGAACACTGAAAGGGTTTGCAATGAGAAGGCTCGAAGAAGGCGGAATTAAGTTATGCTAAAAACTATAATCTTATTTTGATGAGGAAAAGATGGAAAGCATAGAAGCAGACAGCTTATATAGGAAATACAAGTGAGGGTACGAAGGTATGACATAGGTTCGAACAAGATATGAGGGCATAGGGTCAAAGCAGAAGAAATGAGAGAGGGAGGTCATAGCTTCTGAGATCAAGCAACACCAAGGCGAGTCCATGACTGAAGGACCAAGCAAGGGTAGGTGTGATGGGTGTGAGGGAGATTGAACTGAAGGTCGAAGTTTGAGGACTGTGTGTCGAAGTTCAAAAGTTTGAAGAGGGAAATGCGCGAATCCAGAAAAGGGAGTTCAGTGCATGAAGGAGTAATGCCAAAACAAAGGACGACCGTTAAGAGGGTTATTGGTCTTGCTTTTGTTCCCATAACTGGAAAGCAACGTGCTATTGAATCTTCAAAGGTTTGGAAAGTAACTTCAAAGTGAGCACTGAAGATTGCTGAGGGTGCATAGGTGATGTCATATGCAACCCAATGATTAACCAAAAGCTTGAAAGTTGCTGAGGTCATAAGCATGGTAGAAAAGTATCCTTAGCAAATGCAAGGAAGATCCAACTGTGAGATCCTGAGTACTGAGTGTGATGCTGAGTCTGTTGTATGAAACCATCATCCTCAGCATCAATATCTCTTTTTTCATCCTATCCCATTCATCCTTGCACTCTCAATCATGGATCTCTTTCAACATTCAGGACTCTTTACCTCACTTAAGTGAAAATACTTGACCACATCTTGTCAGCATCAGTGATGTCATGGCCTTGAACTCCTAGCTACGCTAGCAAAAAATGTATTGAAAATAAGGGACAGTTTTAATTCCAAAGGAAATGGTGTAAGGAGGGGACTGGAATACAGGGGTGAGTGTCCCCCAAAGAGATACTCTGTGTCTGATGAAACAGAGGTGGTGTATAGGCCTTGTGTTTCTGGACTAAAAGTACGCAGAAGTAGGATAAAATATAGGGGAATGATTGACTCACTACTACTATAAAGAATCCTGTAGGTTGGGAGATGGTAAGGCATGGGTGGAGAGCACTTAGATGGAGGTGCGTGAGGTGAGGTAAGAGTGCTGGAGGTATTGAGGTAACTTATGAAGGAAACATTCTAACTAAACAAATATCTATATTTTATAACTAGTGCTATGGTGAAGTCTTGTAAATAATGTAATAATAATGAGTAAAGGTTCAGAATAATTCCTTATTTTTTGTGGAGAGAAGTGATTGTCTTTAGCACATGTAGTACCCAGGAGGGTAATTGAGTAGTGTATTTTTAATCCCTGGGATACGTGTGTGAGCTTTGTATTGAGTCTGTGCTTTGTAAAAAAAAGTTTAAATGTGCCGGAATAATTTGTGATTATCTATTCTGCCACTCTTACAATGTTTATTTCATCACTAGAGTTTATCATGTCAAAGTACATGTTGTTTCAAATGTATAATAGTACGAACTATACTTGTCTCAAACTAGCCACAAGTTGAAATCATTTGATAGGACAATTGTAAGTACTCTTATACCTCAAGGATAGTTTTTACAGTCAGTCAGACCCATATGAACTATGAATATTCATATCTGGTAAATATTCATGTGTAATATCGTCGTAATTCTTACTATAACAGGAGTGGTTGTTGAGAACTAAAAGTTTTTGAATATCTGAAAAATCTTAAATTGAGCACTCCCTAGAGATTTTGGAATTGCACTGTAAAACAAATCCAATTTGAAGCCATAGGGGAGTTTTTGCAAAAATGATTAATCTCGTTCGTTCCTGATTTGAAGGGCAATTCAGTCGTCCGGGATTGATTGCACACAATAACGTAATGAGATCGGCGACAGTATGTAGTCAAGCTCGCCATTCATCCTTATGCGTATGTAGTACACTCAATCAGACGCTTGGATCTAAAAAAAAACTCACCGGATACCATTGCTTTTGTACGTTTCTTATTCTGCTTCCATTGCTAAAATGTGCCTTCCATGTTCCAGTCAGCTGTCTATCTGTAGTTCAACTTCAACTTGCCAACGGATTGTTTTCCCTTGAATCCTCTCTCAGTGATGATGGAACGAGCTGGATTCACACCCCCCCCAATTGTTTCACAAAAGCTCTGGAAAGTTCACCAAGCTTGATCGCGAATCAAATGAAACTTCGTTCGTTGGTTGGATGTAACAATCATTACTACGACCCCTCCTCTCTGTGAGCTGCCGCCCTAACCTCTCCGTCAGTTCATGTAGGACTTTGACGTTCCCTTTCGAACTTGAAATCAGGTGGTCAGCCCTCTGTCAGTGCTGCCAGTCTCAGGTATCCACCTCACCTTAACGCTTCGAACCCCGAGGCGCAATTAATGGAGGAACTTTCAAGACCTTCGCCAGCTAATCAAGAATTGAGGCCCCGCCAAAGTACTGGTTGGTCATCAACTCACACGCCCATATTGAGATCTGCGGCCATTTTCGAGACCATCGGTGGCTTAGACAGCCCCATTCATAGAAGCAACTCAGGAAAACTTCAGCGTCCGTGAAATCCGTCACCTCTTCCAACAGGTCACCGTCCAAGTTTGTCCACTACCTCCACCCTCAATGCCACACCCAACAGTGTTAGTCAGGTCAACCGTTCCTCAGGTCTTTCGCTGTCCAACACAAGCAGCTCTGATTTCACCGCTGAATTGGTGGAACAACCTCTTGAACAACTCACTTCTTATGCATGGTCGCCATCGTTGATACCTATGCAGAGTATCAACGCTGACGAGCCAGCTCGAAAACCATCCTCCATCGTGTTTTCACCTGACCCAATTGACCATTCAACTGTAGCATACAATACACTTTTCCAGTCTTCCCCCCTAGCGGTGACTCGTGAGACAAATGAGGATGGTTTCTACACAGTTTCTAAATCGTCTGGCAAGAAGATACCCAAACGTGGCAACACGGCGAATTTCCAACTCGTATTGGATGGTATGAAGATTCAACCCTGTTGCTCCGGATTGTTCAAGGCTCGAAATGCAATCTTGGAGGCCGACTTGATCTTGACTGGGGGTGAAAACCAATGCGATATTTGGAAAGCTTTCTCCAAACGCGGTTTAGGGCCCAAGGGCACCATCAAGGAAAACACTCCTTGGGGTGGCGGCATTCACATCGATGATTTCTCTCTTCTCAATGGTGTTTTCCAGACGTGATTGGCTAAGCCCTCAGTCTTGGTCCATCAGTTTTTTTTTCTTATAGGTGTTCATTTTCTTCTTTTTGTTTTTCACAAGCGTTTGCGGAGGCTTGCACAGGACATTTGGATTGATTTTTTGAAGAACAACAACACCATTCCAAGCCTTCCTCCCTCCACCATCGTCCACATCAATCACAGAATGAATTCCATGGGGGCCCTGTCGACCAACCGGCTCCTCACCTGGATTGTTGAACCAACTTGCAAATAACCACAAAAACAGTGAGATTAATCCTGCTCTACAACAGCAGCAGGCCTCTACTCTCTTCTTCTTCCGTCATTCATTAACATCATCAGTTGATGCAACAGATGTTGGATCAACAACAACAACATTGGATGAACAAAGAAGTGTTTTTTTTTCTTTCTCTTTCTTTTTCTCTCAACAAAAAATGTGTCACCATTTGCTTTATGTTACTATTAGTATTTATTTCTCCAAAATCTGTTTAACCAATAGATGTTTGATTATACACATTAATTAGCCTCAAAAGTGAATTCTAGAAGCCAGGAAATTGAATGGACTTTATCAAGGAAAGATTAGGAGTTCAAGAGAAATCAGTGGTGTGAAAATTTGAGTGCAGAGTTAGTAAGGAAAAGTGATCTTACTGCCATCAATTGGAAGGTTGGATATCCAAAAGGGTGTTGTAAAAAGAGGGGATATAAGGACAGTAATTGTGGGGAAGACCTGGTTAAGTGGTAGTCAGCCAACAGTTAAACAATGAAACATGTCCCACAGCAATCATTCAGACTGAACCTGCAGGCTCAGGTGTTTGTGGAACCCTTTCTTAGTCAATTTGAAATTGTCAACAGCTATGAGTGATGTTTTTAATATCACAATCATTCTGGAAATCTAAGATGTGGGAAATGAGGATGTCCCTTGCATGAAGGCCTCAAGTCCCATGGGAAATTTGAACTCCTTGACAAGAGTTGATGAACAAGTTTTACCAAGAAGGTGAAGAAAGCTTTTAAAAATTACATCAATGCCTTGAGTCCCTTCAAAAATTGAAATTTTTGCCAAGTGTTGAAGGATCACTGGAGAATCAATCTGCAAGCTATCTTTATATTCTGACAATAAGATGAGTCCCTGTTGGCTGTTTCATGGTAAAATCAAGCCTTTCCTTGTCTTTTATTGGAGTCCAATAACTTAGT
This sequence comes from Puccinia horiana, assembly GCA_001624995.1. NCBI lineage: Eukaryota > Fungi > Basidiomycota > Pucciniomycetes > Pucciniales > Pucciniaceae > Puccinia > Puccinia horiana. The sequence continues at coordinate 1,127,484 of LWDY01000012.1, forward strand.
GTGAGTTGAGAATGGACAGTCCCTGCTTGCTGATTGAAAGTGGATTCAAGCCCACCCTTGTTTTGTATTGAAGCTACAACACTTAAAAGTGTGGGGCGGCATAGCCGCCTTATCCTCTAGTTGAATAAAATATCCAATATTGGGTTCCTAAATCATTACCATAATATCTACTCAGGACCTGACACATATTTTTTTTTGTTCTTTAAACAAGTCCCAATGATTGAGGCCCCATAATCAAACATTCCAGTGTAATAATGGAAACTTATTGAAAAAAAATCAAAAGGTTTGTAGCCAAATTTATTTACCGGATGGGTGGGGCATGATTGATTTCACAGTGCATGGAATAGCCCCTCCAGAGTCCCCAAATCAGGTTAAACTTTTGGGATCCAAAATTACAGTAATGATGATTATAATGCTTGGAAGGGCTCAGACTAGCAAGGATTCTTATTTCAAGAATTGATTATTATGGTAGATAACCTTCTGAAATGTGAACTTGGCTGAGTGTTTTGAAGTGTTGTATTTTACTTTCTACGAAATGTTGACTATTACACCCATGGTAATGATGGATCATAGCGCCTACCAACCCAAAAAACGAATGCAACATCGGAGATGATAAAGCAATCCTTTTCCTCATTTTACCGGTCACGATGAGTGATTTTATCCAACTTTTGCTCCCAATGGCCTCCGTCCCAAGCAGCCAGGTTGGCTTGATGAGATTCCTATCTAAAAAAATCCCACAAACTGTGACAGGCAGTCCTGTATTCTCTGTTTAACTTGCGGAACTGTGGATGATGTGCTTGGCTTTGGTGATATATACAGTGGGCGGCATTCGGGTTTCTTGGGCGAAGGGAGTGCTGCGGCCAGGAGGCAGTGAAGCGAAAGGACCGTAGCCCCTTCTAGACTTTGATAAGGTTCTCAAGAAAAGTATAATTGCCAAACTCAGAGAAACAGCAAACTCAGTTTCATTCGCATCAAACCAAACAAACCAAACCACAGCTCAACCTTATCATCATGGTCTACCAATTACTGACTCGCTCGAGCCTCCTCAGATCTTGCCCAACCATCCAACTCTCCAAGGCAGTCATTCGTCCCACTCGGATCGGCCCTCCACAGGCACGTTCGTACCACCAGAAGGTCATCGACCACTACGAGAACCCGTTCGTTTAAACATTTTTTTCAGCCATAGTTGATCTTATAAACTCAATATTTCTCGTTTTGGGGTTGTTCAGACGAAACGTCGGCTCGTTCCCAAAAACCGACCAAGATGTAGGCACCGGTCTAGTCGGTGCTCCAGCTTGTGGTGACGTGATGAAGCTTCAAATCAAGGTGGATGACAAGGGTATCATCTCGGATGTCAAGTGTGAGTCCCTCTCCTTCCCGATCTAATCAAATTTAGTCCTCTGTCTCTGACCCTCTCTTTCTCCCATAAAAACAACAGTCAAAACCTTCGGCTGTGGCTCGGCAATCGCCAGTTCTTCTTACATGACTGAAAGAGTCAAGGGAATGAGCTTGCAAGAGGCGGGTGCCATCCGGAACACGGAGATTGCCAAGGAACTCAGCTTGCCCCCAGTCAAGGTAAATCTCCCAACTCAAAAATGAATGGATACAGAAAGAAAGCATTCTAACCTTTCGATCCTTCTTGACCACAGTTGCACTGCTCTATGCTCGCCGAAGATGCCATCAAGGCTGCCATTCGTGACTACCAGAACAAGCTCAAGGCCTCTGGCGCTAAGAAAGCTAGCGGGTTCATCGACGTTAGCCAGAGTGCTTCTACCGGCGAAACTATCGCAACTTCCCACCCTAGCGCAACCAAGTAATCTCAAACTGATCCAATAAAAACCAAAATCAAAATCAAAAATCTAACTCAATCTCTACCGAGCCCTCTAACCTCAATAACGCTTCTCTTCAGTCCTCAATTCTATTGATACTACCTGCAAAGCAAATAGCATGCAAAAGTGCATGGCTCCCTTTTTGGTTTGTTTCCTTTCTGTGTGTTTTTGTGTCTGTTCTTAAACAAGCCATGATCAAGTGTATAGGTTTCTCTCTGTCCTTAACCCCCCTTCAAGTCTCCTCTCCTCATCTCTTCGGCTCCGCACAATACACACACACACACACATTGCATCTTGCTTTTTTCTGAACCTTCTGTAGAAAGATTCTCGCGTCTAATCGTTCTCCCTTTTGTTCTTTTTTTTTAGTAATCTTCATTTGTACTTGTTTGAGTAGACCTCTTAGAACTACGAGACAGGAAAAAAAATCCCAGTACCATAATTCTTTGTAGTTGCCTTTGTCACAATAACTTGGTTGTTATATTGGGCTACATATGAGCAAAAAAAAGGTGGTGGTGGCACAGGTGGGTTGTATACCAAGCTGGAGAAATGACTACAGTGGGGGACACCATATTAATGTAACAGTTTTTAGGTGTCCCAAATGTCAGGGGTCAGATTTTTTTTAAAAATACCCCAGGGGATAGGGAGAAATAGGGGGAAGTAGGAGGCAGACAGTGTGGTGTGACCAGCATGAAGCCAAATAAATGTTTAAAGAAAGCAGTCCAAAAATTCAACCCTTATTTGAGTTGGTCCAAAAATCCTGCCCACTATTCTAATCACTATAAGAAAACAATTCTGCAGAATTGAGCCTATCAACAAGGATATAATGGAGCTCAGTCACAAGTTTTGATGAAAAAATACACATCACATTGATGTATACCTAGAAATGCTGCAATGGGCATTGGCATACTCACCTCTTGAACTCTTTCATCTCACTTGATCTGTTGGATCCAACCCTCCAATCTCTACACTTCCTCCTCGTCATTCCAATCTCACTCAATCTCCATGATCACGCAGACTCAAACTTGAAATTTTCTTATCAATATCTACTTTTGTTTTCCCTTCTTATCATGTTGCTGCCCATTGAATGAATGTTATCAACCCATAACTTTTTCTAGATGATCATTTGCTTGGCTTGTCAAGAAACAAGGCTTCATGAGCACATGTAAAGGGACCAATGTGGACTGACTCCATCAAAGTCTTTTATTGGCAAGTATGTACATGTAAGATTATGGGCTTAAGTAACCCTATGTGTCCATATTTATGTACTTATGACATGTCTATGAACTTAAACACTGGCTTGAAGGCATGCATCCCAAATTGTAGACCCACCAAAAATAAAACTACTGGTCCAATTGCAAAACCGAATAGGATTTAGAAAGCACACCCTCCAAAGAGTGCAAAAATGACATTTTTTGAGGGATTGGACAAGTAATGTGGGATAACATTCGCCCTGCGTCTTCAACTCAACTTTTGCAGACAGGGTGTTACAGTAATATGGTGTCCTCCACTGCTGTTGGATTTTGGCTCAGAGAAGAATTGATGACGGAAGGGGGACAATTCAAGAGGGGCTTGGATTGGACCAAGGATAAGGTTGATGGCGCCACTTCAAAAAAGTGTGCACCAGTGGGCACCTATTTCACCAGCATTGAAGGTGCACATTTGGCTGGCCCAATGGAGGCGTGCCAAGGCGACATTCTTTTTATGCACCATTGATGTATAAAGGAACCGAGCAATTTTACAGCTATGTACAAATAATGAGGTGTAGAAAAACTAAAAAAAAGAGTCAATCAAGAGTCCCAATAGGGGTTTGTCTGCCGGATTCTTTTTGATTTCATCAAGTAAGATGATGTCTTTGAAGTTTGGCATTTTCAGAGTGCTGAGGAGTGGACTCCCACAATTCAAAATCAAAGATTGTGGCAACTGACGCCTTTGAGATCGATCCTTCTGTAAGCTTGACATTAAAAATTGGGGTCTTCAACATGCAACCCCCTGGTATTGAAGGTGTGACCCACCCTACATCCTCAGGACGGTCGGGGTGGGTCGCACCTTCAATCCCCCTGTTGAAATGGCGGGTCGCAGGTCGAATTATCAACCCTCCTCTGAGGAGGAGCCTCGGCAAAGGGTATAGGCCGTATCCACCTGCCGAGGAGGTTTCCTTCTCGTCACAAAGGTACTGTCAGTACCTCCTTGGCGGGTAGGTATGGGCTGTACCATCCGCTGGGGAGGATTTCTCCTTGGCCGACCGGTACAGTCTGTACCAGCCGACTGAGGAGGAATCCTCCTCAATGGATGGTACAGATAGTATGTTGCCACCAAGGAGGGTTGCTCCTCGGTGGGAAGGTACTGTCTGTACCTTCTTCCAGGGAGGATTTGTCCTTGGTCAGCTGGTACAGACTGTACTGGTTGGCCGAGGAGGAATCTTCCCCAACGGATGGTACAGCCCATGCCTGCCCTCCAAGTAGGTTTCCTCCTTGGTGGGAGGTACTGACAGTACCTGCCCACCAAGGAGGAGCCCTCCTTGGTGGGTAGGTACGGGATATACCATCCATCAGGAGGATTTCTCCTCAGTTGGCCGAGGAGAAATCCTCCCCGACGGATGGTACAGCCCGTACCTACCCGCCAAGGAGGTTTCCTTCTTGGTGGGAGGTACTGACAGGACCTTCCCGCCGAGGAGGAAACCTCCTTGGCGGGTAGGTATGGCCTGTACCCTTTACCAAGGCTCCTCCTCGGCGGAGGGTCAATAATTTGACCTGCAACCCCCCATTTTGACGGGGGGAGGGGTTGAAGGTGTGACCCACCCAGGCCGTCCTGAGGATGTAGGGTGGTTCGCACCTTCAATCCCAAGGGTTTGCGTGTCGAAGACCCTAAAAATCTGGCCCATCCTTGGCTTCAATCTGGCGATTCAAATTGGGAGCTTGGTCGAAGTCTGTCCGCTGGCATGGATCAGCTCTCCAATCACAACTCCCATATCGGGAGTTCCAAGCTCTGACGGTCACCCAAATCCAATTCACTGTTTCCTCAGACACATGTCAGTCATTCATCATGACTGCTGCCTCAATAAACTCTTTCAGGCTCTCCCAGCAAAAGTAGGGTGGGTGTGCCCATCCCCCCCTTTTTAATCATTAGGTGCGCGCCCTGGTGTGCCAGTGCGGGGCGGGTGCACATTGGCGCGCACCCAGGGGTGGCGCCATCAACCTTAACCAAGGAGCTCAATAGTGGTTCAGGTTGATAAATTCTCTGACTTGATGATTGATTTCAGCTGGAATGAAGACTAGCTCAATAGAAAACAACAAGTACAGCCAACATGTGGTAGAGCTGACAAACAGAATAAAAGCATATGCTATCAAAGATATTAGCATAAACAGTGACAGGATGATGAAACTAGCTAATAACTGGAGTGAAATAAAACTGTCTGATTGACAGAGTGACTAATGTAAAACTACCAGAAAAGTAGAGTGAACTAAAACAACTATTGTTGAGTGAAACTAATGATGAAACTACAGGAATTGTAGAGTGAAGAATAAAACAAGAAGATTACTTGAGTGATTTGAAGAACCAAGTTCCAGCTTCAAGAGGACCTACCAAGAAGGGACCTTTAAATCCCTCCTCTGCCTGAAAGAATTTCAAGGTTTAGTGGTAACAAGCTTTAAAAAAAAACAGCTCGCACAACCACATTCAGAAACTGGTTTATACAAATGCTACATAACACATGTTTTGTTGACCTTGATGTCCTTGAGTACACAGTATCTTTTTTAGTTTTGTTTTGTGGCAAACTACTGTTCACATTCCATATGTAACAAAATCAAAACCACAGAAGAAAAAACAAGCTCCACATACAAACAAAATAAGTACATACTCAAGCTCCACAAACCAAAAAATCTTTGTATGTACATAAATACATACATATACATGTTGAATCTCGCCCAAAACCTGTAAGAAATGTGCTCCCCACTCCTTGCACTCTGCGCCGCTTCATCAAAAGAGCGCAAAGCAAACCCTATCTCACCAGCTGAAACCTAATTCATCCGGCCTCAAAACCTTTGCGTCTCGACAATCGCTTCATACTCATCGACCTCAACTCTTCCCCAAAATCTCATTAAAACTCCTCTTCCTATCTATCCTCTGTTGGAGTCTGTCGATCCTCTCTACACACACTACCCAATCAAGATCAAGACCACCAATCCAGTCTTTATTCTTGATCTTGACAAGTTCCGGAGAAGCTTTGACTAGGACTGCCTTCCTAGCTTCCCACTTGGTGAGAAATGCAATCTCGCATTTCCGAACTCATACATGGATTTCATCCAATCTTCTTGACTCACCTCTCATTCTTTTTCCATCAGTTGTTGTTCTTGTTCCTAGTGCCTTTCTTATTCTCATAATTATACTTGCTTGTTAACCATCAAGGGTTTGTTTCATTTCATTTCCAATTTATTCTTTCATTTCCTGTCAACTAATCTTCGACTATCATCTCTCAGCTTCATTTCCAGTCAACTCTCCAAATTATCTTCAGTTTTTCTTCTACACATAGCCATCTGTCTCAGGGTTTGTTATTCTTTTGATTTTCTTCATTTTATCTTTTTTCTGATTTTGTTTCATCCTTTCTCATTTAAGTTTTCTAGTTTTTGGTCTTACTTTTTACAGAAATTCAGTCTTAGGTTGTTTACAATTAACAGTCAAAACGATACCGAGCCACTTTTATTTCTGACGGCAATACCTCAGCTCAAAAATCCTCGAGTAAAGCCGCCATCTCACAAGACCAAAAACCTGCGACCGTTTCAGCTATGGACGGGATTCACAATTCTCTCATCAAAACCGTCATCAAAGGAATTCCTCTTTTGACGATGGACAACTATACTCTTTGGAGACAACGTGTCACCAACTTCCTCCATGTGGTGAAACTTAAGGACAATTTAACGGCCAAACAACATGTCCTCAGTCCCAACAATAATGTCTATCTCAAGGCCATTCTTGTCACAAAAATATAATCGTCCGTCCAAGCTAACATGGTCAACTCGGTAAACAAGAACGACCTGAGACTAATATGGAGCTCGATTGTTAATCTCTTTGCCTCCAATTAAGCGTCTAATAAATCCCGAGTCTTCCAATCTTTCCTTCGTGCTCCCTACACTCACAACAATGTCGCTGGGTTCATTATGTCTATGAAGACCTTCCAAACTCAACTCATCGAAGTAGGATGGTCATTCACCGACGACGCTCTTGGCCACATGGTCCTCCACAAGTTTCCTACCGAAATGAATGATATAGTCAATCAGATCACTCATTCCGACAAGGAACCTTCCATTGACGTCGTGTTTGAACATCTTTGCATCCACAAACACAACTCAGAGATTCACGCTAGCATCAGTGGGACTAAATCAAATCTCATTACCTTATACACGGATGATGCTAAGAAATGCAAGAAAAACCAGTTCAGGAGTGTCCAAATTCAATAGGGGTATACTATGATCATGGGACATTGTAAGAAATTTAAACCATCTACATTGGTCAAGTATGCACCTAAAACATTTATGTAGATTTCTGTTTTGATTAAAAGTTTACAGATTTAAAATTGAAAGTTGTAGTAAAAAGAAAAAAAACACATACAATTTTGTTCATTTTGTGAAGAAAATTACCCATGTAAAAACAAAACCATTGTTTCCTGATTCCACAATAATCTAGAGAGATAGAACAAGAACGATTTTTGAAGACTTTAAATACAATCACCAGGGGAGACAAGGGGGCACTCTACAGGAAGTGCCTTCCCTGAAGTCAACCTTGGTTTTGGTCTGAACTCTGTCAGAAGTTAATCCCATATTGTTGATGAGGATAACTGGAGGACAACTAATGATAAAGTAAAAGCATCTCCACCCGGGGAGGTAGAAATGTGGGAGTTAACCCCGGAATTTACACATCATATTTTGGATATTCAAGGTAGAGCACCCATGGCAACCACAGCAGAGAGCTAGTTTGAGGATGTAAAGCTCAGTGAATGGTGGACACCAACATCCCTCCCCAGCAAACATATTATCACTTCAGCCAATTTTTCCATATCTCATCACGATGTAGCACCGTTTCCTCCTTGAAATCATTCTCAATTCACAATTGGCTGTACTTTCAAGCTCTAACATCACTCAAACAGTATTTACAGACACTGCAGCAATTATAGCAGAGGAAGGCAACAATAAAGAAAAAACACCCCCAAAACATGGTGGATCTCAAAAGGGACGGGTACCAAATCTTCCACACAACTTCGAAGGTGGCTATCAAAGACTGTATTGTGATTACTTTGCTGATTTGCCTGTCTATCCTAACTATTTACTTGTTCCGACGAAGATTCCAAATGCATTGATCACTTTTTTTAAAAAATTGTACAAGACGTAGAAGCTCACAATCGACAGCCATTTGAATCGACTACTTGTTCCGACAAAGATTCCAAATGCATCAATCACTTGTTTTAAAAAGGGTCAGCCTTTATGCACAACCAAACTTTGCCACATGCACACCAAAAAAGGTGTGCATGGCCATGCACACCAAGAATTTTGGTGTGCACAACCATGCACACCTTTCTTGGTGTGCATGGACTTGCACACCAAAATTCTTGGTGTGCACGACTGTGCACACCAAAGTTGATTTTTCTTTGGAGTGCTCAAGCCTGCACTCCAAAACTTTTGGTGTGCATGGCCATGTACAACAATTCATAATCTGAGCACTCCTTTTTTGGAGTGAAATATGATTCACTCCAAAGGTTTTGGAGTGAAATATGATTCACTCCAAATATTTTGGGAGTGAATCATATTTCACTTCAAAAAAATGAGTGCTCAGGTTATGACATGGTGTGCAGGGCTGTGCACACTAAAAGTTTTGGAGTGCAGGCTTGAGCACTCCAAAGAAAAATCAACTTTGGTGTGCGCGGTTGTGCACACCAAGAATTTTGGTGTGCATCTGGTAAAGTTTGGTTGTGCATAAAGGCTGACCATTTAAAAAATTGTACAAGGCGTAGAAGCTCACGATCAACATCCATTTGAATGCTAGCCTATGGAGGAGCTGCTGACACCAATGATATGTATTTTTGGCTGGGCTTCTTGGTTGGGGTTGCAAGGATTGGGCCAAGTGGAAGTGTATCGGATGATGGAGATGGCATTTTTGAGTTTGGTCAGAATGAAAAAAAAAAACGATAAAGATGTTGTCGGTGTGTGTGACATGTAGAAGAAATGTTGGGTGTTTTTGTGCGGAAAAAGTGATCTTGAGGTGGAGGTAGAGTGTATGTAGATCTACATTCCCAAAGAGGATTTTTACATTTTTGTCAATTCTAGTGTTCTGTTTATCTCCACGGGTGGGGTACTGTTTTAGGGTGCGGGGATGTAAACTTGGCTCACATCCCCGATGTACCTCCCCGGGTGGAGATGCTCTAATGTGTTCATAATTTCAATGTGGGAATGCAACATGATGTCCAGCTGAACTCAGTCTCTAAAACACCCTGGCTTGACTTCACTCACACTTTGGACTCATGGGGGTTCATTTTTGTTACACTAGAGTTCAAAGGCGGCTTCGCCACCGCCAGCGATCAGATCAAATAACAAAGTCTAAGAGTTAGATTTGTCCATGTTTCAATTAAATACACTTTGACACAACTAAATCTATCACAAGCATTAGTGCAGCACATTTTATTAAATTTAGCAATCCTCAGCCGTTGCATATCAATTTATTTCCTAGACAAATCGTCCAAGTTATGATGAATATACAACTCTGGTCTTTTTCGGTCCACTTGTGTCCTGATATCCATACGCCATCACCAAAGAAACCTGGACCCAAGTCAGCACAAACATCTCAGAAAGCTGATTGTGACATGCTTACTTCTAATTTAACACACCGTCCCATTTTTTCTACAAACGTCGCAGCAATCCAAATAGTTTTGCCAGCAACTACCGATTTCGTCCCAGAGCAAGAGGATGATAAAGTGAGCTCGAAATTGCACTGGTCAACCTGCAAAACAAACGTTAGCACTGAACTCTCCGCAAATCAAACTGAATGCTTTTGACTAACTTTGTTCTCCTCAGGATCTAATGCAATGATCTTGGGTTCCACCCGAACTATTTTTATATTCATTGGCTCTTTTAATAAAAAACTAATTAAGCTATTCCATCAGGTTAGACCAGTCTTCAATTCTTTCTATTTCTCATCTCATTCTATTTTTATTCTCAGTTATCAAGATTGTTTTCTTTTATATCAATTTGTGTTTCATGATTCAATTTGATTTCACTGTGCTTGTGGTGCGGCATATTTATTGGACTCTTTAATCAACTCCATCGGGTGCTTGACTTACACCTCACGTCGTATTGTATCGAAACTTTACAAAAGGGTGGGTACCCCCTTATCTTCCCACTGGGACCGGTCCGTCCCAGAGGGAGAGCGACCGGTCTTAGGGGGAAGGAAACGGAGCTTACTCCCTTATCCTCCCTCTGGGCCGACCGGTCCTAGGAGGAAGGAAAGGGAATGTACTCCCTTATCTTCCCTCTGGGACCCACTGGTCTTAGGAGGAAGGAAAGGGAGTTTACTCTCTCATCTTTCCTCTGGGACCGACCGGTCCTAGGAGGAAGGGAAGGGAGTATACTCCCTCATCTTCCCTCTGGTACCGACCGGTCCTAAGGGAAGGAAAGGGAGGTTAGTACCCTACCGTTTGGTCGTTGAAAGAGGATGACCGGCAACTACCAGTCATCATACAGGCTGCAGCCGAGCCCCATGACTGGTCGATACCAGTCATCGAGCAGGGATCGGCGCCGCCCGATGACTGGTATGTGCGAGTCACAACTCGAGGCCCCACAAGTAAGGCATGTCGCATGGGGATATCAAAATGATAACTTACATTGAATGGAAATGAGGACAGATTCCGGGACGAACTGGACCTTCCCGGTAAATATGAGCCAGGACTTCTCCCCTTCGCGCGAGGCCCTGGATAATGAGAAGGAGTGAGGAGAGGGTTATCACGGCAGATTGAGTTAGTCGGATGAAAGGGATTGGAGAGAATGGATTTTGAGCGAGCCTACTTCTCGGGAAGGATAGAGTACAAACAGACAAAAGCGGATCAAGTCAAAAGATCCAGCAGCGAGGACCATTGGTTGAGACGGATAAGGGCAAGGATCCATGTAAGGGGAGGAAGATGAAACATGTAGAGGTCGCAAGAGGACGCATAAAGTGTTCGACCAATGGTAAAATTGGCGTGGATTGAAGAAGAGAAAAGAAATGTGAGAGAACGGGGCAGGGGCATTTAGGCCGGGATTGGAAAAAACAAAGGTTATTGTTAGTTGTGTGAGGGGTGCTTGGACCAAAGGAAAGGCTATATAAGCCGTCCTAGTTTGCTTGAAAGCAACTTCCTCAGGACATGGATAAATGTGGCACATTGCCTGTTGTTCATGTTCCTCCGGGAGCGGGTCTGAATCCTAGATTCAAGGCCGGTTTTTGTATAGATAAAGGGGGGTTTCGGGGAAATTGTATTTCTCTTGGAGCAAGGTTACGAAACCTCCGGGGGTTGATGCTCAGGTGTTTGGAGGTTGATGTTCGGAGGTGTTCGGGTTGATGTTCGGGGATTTGTTTGATTAAAACTAACTGCTAATTTTGTGGTACAATTGTGGCAAATTTTTGACTTTGTTAGGGCAACTTGTTAGACTTATTTGGATGAAACAAGTAAACAATTCAAATATATAATAAAATTATAAAAACAATTGGTTTCAAACTAAATTTTGGCCATGATGATTCATTGACACATTATCATACTTTCTGAATACCCATTTTGTATACTATTCCAATTTCAATTAATATTGTGTATTTTGATTGTTAAAATTGTTTCAATTAAAGAACAGTTCAATTCAAGTTAAAAATATGTTGTGGATCTTATTCTATGCAGATCCAACCGAATTGAAGTGAAATTGAAGATGAGTTCAGGATGGCTTCATAAATGATTGATCAAGTTTCAAGTAAGATATAGGGGAGGTTTCCACCAGAGTTACAGAAAAAAGTTAAGGTATGGCACTCCCTGTAGAGTGCCACCACCTCTCCCCTGGTGAGTTTGGCACCAAATTATATATGGTAAGAAAACCAGAAAAAAGAAACAGGGTCTTGAAGAATGTACCTGGGCATCCAACAGATGATGTGATGTGATGTAAGTTGGTATGTACATATCCAGACACATACATAGATACTCCACCAATCCAACCTAAACACACCAAAACAATTTTCTAAACAAATCATCTTTATCTAAAACATATCCCTTAACACCAACATAAACCCTCCCTCCCCAAAAGTTTTTTCAAGACAATAAAATAACTATTATGGTATTCAAACCTAAATAAATAAAAGAATTACATGAATTCTTAAACAATTATTTGGCTGAGACCTGTCAAACAAGGTTTTATGCATGTTGACAGGTCCCTGCCAAATCATGCTTTTTATGTTGTTAAGAATTTATGTAATCCTTTAATTTATTTACTAACTTATCAAAGTCCCGCGAGGACTTTGCCGAGGGTCTTTCAAGTCCAGAGGGACTTACCCCTTAACACCATTTTCTTGGCTGAGAGTATCATGTTTTTCACCACTTTTCAGCCTTTATTTTTTCCTGCTTTCACCACACACCCTCTTCAAAAATGAACCACATGGCAAGAAAGGTGTGGTAATCAGCTTTTAGCCTGTGTGGTCCAATTTTATTTTACCCACCAGAGGTATTTTTGAAAAATAAATCAAAACAAAAAAAAATTGTAAGAATCATTTTTTCTTTCCTGCAATAAAATGAAAAATAGAACATGCACAGGCTTGGAGGCATGGTGGTCTGAGGGTGTTTTCAGAAAAATGGACCTTTTCAACAAGCAATAACCGCATGAAGTGAGTTTGGAGGGCCAGATTTTGGAGTGAATGGCGGCAAGATGCAGATCACAAGACCATTGAATTTTCAAGGTTTTTGGCCAATGACTCTGCAAGGTGTGGTTAAATTAGATTTCTGCCACCAAGACTTTTCAAAAGTCTCATACGAGAATTCTCCTTAAGGCACAAGTCCCCCTGGCAAGACCATCCGGGGCCCGGGGGACTTGGATAAGTTAGTTTTATGTAGGTTTGAGCACCATGTATCAAGAAAAAAAGGAAAAATTCTATTTAGTTGTTAAAGAAAAAGAAAAGTGAGGAGAGGAGAGGTGGAGGGATGTATGTATGTATGTATTTATGTACGTCAAAGAGCACTCCAATCCAACAAATGGAATCAGAGTGAAGAGAGAGAGAGAAAAAAAAGAGAGAGAAAAAAAGAGAGAAAAAAAAGGGAAGGTCCAAAAAGATGAAGAAGTGGAACAGGACAGAAAGAAGGAGATAAGAAAAAAGAGAGCAGGAGATGACAAGTGATTACTACATACAGTCAGACATCGATGAAGAGGATGAAAGAGAAGTGATCAAAATAGCCGGTCGTCGCAAGAGTGAATCTATTATAATTGTATCAAATTGAAGAGAGAGACGGACGATCAAGCCAAGGGAAAAATGAGCAGCAGATGGTTCTACACGACGCAGATGTACAAATCATGTTTATAGAAATGTGTTGAAATAAATGAAAAAACACACACAAGACAACGATGATTGGGTCTATGGACAATACAGAGCTTGTTATAAGACGAAAAGTCTTTACATCACCCAATGCCAAAACAAAAGGAAACTATTATTTTGTGTGTGTGTGTGTGAGAAATATCAGAGAAAAACAAAACAATGATTACTCAGGGGGAAAGGGTGGGTCTATTGTTCAAGACTGGCGTTTTTTTCTTCAACAGAGCCTTGCTGTTGATGAGAGGCGAGGGAAGCAGAATAAGAAGGGATGTTGGCGACGAGAACTTGAGGCGAGTTACTGGGGATGTTGAGGCCGAGGGCGTATTCGCCCACTTTGCGCAAACAGAGCTGGACATAGATCTTGAGATCGGGCACTAATTCGCTCCCTAAACAGTCCACCAATAAGGGATACAATGACGGCAAACAATCCATAAACTTTTTCCATAGAAAAGTCGGAAGAGTCACGTCAGGTTGGTTAGCTCTACTAGTTTCGAAAGTGATTGAAAAGGGGAGATTCCAACATATCACTGTCACTCACTGTTTCCTTGTCAAGACTATAGAAGCAATGCAACACTTCGACCATAACTGGGGTCCAAGCAGCAATATTCCTGGCCTGTGTTTCAGGATCGAGCTCGACATAACCGCTGATAATCTCAAGCGCCAGTCTAAAAAAAAGGAAAGGGTTGAGTTACAGGATTATTATAAGGGATGTGGGAGTGAGTACTCACGGCACGAGTGCTTTGATCGTTTCTCCTCGCTTAGCTTGGTGATCTGGTCGTTGATCGTTGTATAGCTTCAATAAGACTCGGATCAATGTCACCGCACTGCAGCTTTCCTGTTTCAAGAGGTTCGGTAACTGTTTCATAAACCCTACATGAATGTATCACTTCAGCTATAGCCATCCCCTGACAAGACGTAAAAGGGTGGAAAAGGTTCGAGGACACTGACCGACTTTCCAGAGGCCCATTCTTAGTTCTTTATCGGCATTGAATTTCTTAGCGAATCGATAGCTACTATCGACTTCGCTGAGCAGACGCAACATAGAAGCGGGGGGGATGCGTTGATAAACCTCAACGTTACAGAGTAGTTCATTAGCGGTCTCGACGAGTAAGAGTTGCAAGACGCATTTGACGATAATCTGTCGGAAAACTTTTTTCCTCTCGGCCGATGTCATCGGTACTTCGCTCGCTTGACTACGTTCTTCACTCTCCGCAATCAACGGCAACGGCGATGGGACAATGAACCGTTTGTTGTCTGCCATGGGCGACGGCGTCGGCTCCCCTCCCTCTCCTGACTCTAGACCGGGCTGTCGTAGATTCGAATCAAATAACTGATACGCTGTTGTCGTCCGGAATAGATTCACAAACGTCGTCACTACTCGGTCCCAGCGCTCATCATCCAACTTCTTGACATTATTTTCCAGCAGTCGCTGCAAGCAAGATGTACCAATCCTTGCCAAGGTGTCATTTTCTGTTTGCGAGAAGCAAGAAAACGAATGTTAGTAAAGTGTTAGTAAAGCGTATGTATAGAAGTCGAACAACAAATGTCCCTTACCTTGACAGATACATTCGCACAAGAGGTCTAGCAATCGATCCAATAGTCTACCCAAAGTATCGAAATAGAACGTATACAGATCAATCAAGTTCCTTAAAGCCTGGATCATGGTTGTCGACAACCACACACTCATATCCTCCTGTGTGCTAAATCTTGAGACGTCACTCCGAGATCGCAAGACGGCAAAGATCGGGAAGAGGACTTCCTTGCAAACCGAATCCCAAAACTCGTGACTGAAAGAACTGCCGTAGTTCTTCAAGGTCTCAAATAGATAATCTAGCGCTCGCTTTCGGACTTCTAAATCTTCTCCATTCATCGTCACATCATAGAATGCAAACAGAATCGGGAACCAAAACTGAGAGAAAGAGATGAGACCATCCCAAATCAATTATCTTAAAAACGGTGCGAACAGGACCCGATATTAAGAAATTTTCAGCCCAAAAAAATGAGCTTACTTTAAGCATCGCATCGTTAGTTGGTGCCGAATCAGGACCAGAGTCTTGACCTTGGGGCCGACTTAAGGGACATTCGGGACAGGCCAACATGGTAGTGATCAAGCTCTTTAAGATTGCGATCGCATGAAGAGAAACTTTTTGGAACTGGGAGATTTTGCAGAAATCGGTGATGCAGACCGTCAGATCTGCGAATGAGCCATATGCAACCACTTGGCTGAAATGGTCGTTGTTGAGTCGTTGGACGAGCTCGAAAGCTTGTGTCACCACACGCTCTGAAAATTCACCCCCAACATTTCACCCCAAGTCAAAAACCTGCAAATTCAGAACAGTTTCTGTGGATGATGCTCACCAGTAGTGGCTTTAGACGCGGCCGAGAATACACCAAACGTAGTTCTCCAGCCGGATCGGAGATTTTGGACCCTAACGGAGATCATTTGATTGAGACATTGGAGGACCATGTCTTTCGAATCCAGGTTGCTGCTATGGATCATGGTGTGTTCGAAGGGCTTTAAGAAATCTTTTTGGAATTTGAAGTTCGCTAGTTCATCCTTCTCGAGAAACCTCATTGCCAATTGACGTAACGAATCCAATGCGAAAAAACTGACATTCGCATTTGGGTGACAACATACCTATGTACACCAGGTCGTGTTCAGTCTTGATCCTCGAGTGTTTCTTTTTGTGCCCCGCCTCCGATGAAAGTTTACAAAGAAAAAAGAAAGACTGACTTGATTGAAATGTTCGCCAAGGATAGACCAAATTTGGAACCACTCTAAACGGATCCTACCCATGTTATAATACGAAATTTCGACCAGCTTTTGCAAGCAAAACGTTCGAGGATTGTCTGACAAGCCAGAAGCCTGAATTTCATCCCACGAGACCGAGCTCAAAGCTTTCACGAAATCGACAATGGCCGTCTAAGAAGATAATAAGAGATGGATGTGTTACAAGATCAGCTTTCGGGAGAAAGACGACGAGCGGTCAGGATAAAAATTTACTCCGGATAAACTTTTGCTGGATGAGAATACCATGTCGGCTGCATAGGTTATGTGGCTTGCACCAGCGGCGTCAGTCACTTCTTCTGACGGTTTCATCTGTCTTGATCTCGATGGTTTATGAGTAGAGCTGTTAGATATGAAGGAGTCCGAATCAATTCTCCTAGGAACATCGACAAAAGGGAAAGCGTTTGATATATATATTTAGAAATTAAAGGATCCTAACCCTCTGCGACCGGGGGTCAACTCATTGTTGGAGAGATCGAGATCAACTCCCTGAGAAATGAGCTGAAAACGCTCCAATTGGGAGACGCAGTTCAAGATCAAGTTCCAGGATGATTTGAGATAATTACCATCGACCAAGGCTATGTCCAACAAGGTCTTAATCGTCTCAATATTTTTCGACTTCATCTCCGACAGATTATTCAAGAAGGTGAACTTGGACAGGGTGGTCAGGAACGCGTTCCGCTCTAGCTCTAAGTCGAATAAACAGACTATCTTGATCGATTGTTTGAAGCCTTTCAAGCTCAACTTGATCATCTCTAATTCGGCTTGATTGTTTTGTAATGGCTCCGATAATCCGGCGAGAAATGGCATCCAGACTATTTCAAACATAGGCTTGACGTGTTCGAAATGGGACGCTTCGTAAAATTGATCGCTCAAACTGGAATTTCTGTGACGCTGTCCTCTCAATAAAGTCCTGAATAGGATCTGTTTCATTCCAAATTGGGTTTAAAAGAAATAGTAAGAAGATTATCAATCAATCAAGATAATGTTCCTTTTGAACTTACTTCGGTTTTATTGGCCATCCCAGCCGATTGCAGGACGTAAGCTTCCTTTTGTAAATCTCTTCCAACAGTAGCGATACTACCTGCCAAACCGGTGGGGACGTGCTGGACACCAACAACCGCGTCAACCTCGTCTTTCATTCGGATTTCGTTGGCCAGAATGTCATCATAGACGGCGGATAGATAGTCCTCTGGTAGATCGGCTCCCTGGTTGATCCCTCTGTTGTTTCTGATAAATTCTTTCTTGGTCATTCGGTTCTTCACTTGTGGACTGTGAGCATCTGTGTTCAATAGTATAATCGAAAAAGCTAGAACATATGCAGTCTCTGTGATGGTTGTCGGAGGGTAAAAATTCTTGATTAACATCATTACAATGTAAATTGAATCGGATTGAGGAATATCAACTGATTTCGCACCTGCGTTGGCCAATGTTTCAGGATTACCCTGGTAGTATCTTTCGGCGAACTTTAACATGAACCTGTCGATTTTTTGGGCCTCTCCAGGCAGTCTGAAAGCTTGTAAGAACACTCTCATAGCTTCAGTGAATTTCATGTTACTGAAATCCATCATGTCGATAAATGCATGCATAGTCTCTATATTTTCTAAATCTCTACGTAATCCATCAGAAGAAAGGGAATAATTTTTAGCCAAAAGAACAAGTTGAGTGTGATGGTTGCTGATCGTCAACTTACCCTTCACCTAAATATTCACCGATCATAGCCTTACTTAGTCCATCAGCTGTGAGCAAGAACCTAGCGACGTCTTTGGGTTTAGAGCTGCGAATAAAGCCCTGTGTGATCAAAAATTTGATGCCGCGTTTAGGTTTAAAGTTGAATTGTCTGATGCCTTCGATCAGGGTAGTTTTCTGATTCTTAGCAGTCTGAAACCGATCAGGATCGTCGATCGGTTCGCGTTCTACGATTATCGTAGCATGGGGTGAGTGGACAGTGGTGACTGAATCGGTTGCGGTCATTGCTGCGCCAGTTCCTGTTGATGGTTCCTGCGCTAGGCCACCAGATTCGGAGATTAAAGGGCTAGAATCGGAGGCCTGATGTGCATTCTGGCTAGGATAAGAGGTGTGAATGGCACTGGATGACCCGGGCGGGGCGGGCCCGTTCGTCGGGATGCTCCCTTTCCCAGCCCAAGCAACCAAAGATTGCAATGCGGCCACTAAACATTCCAGACTTTGTTGTTTGAGCTGAGCTTCAACGGATTGGTGTGAATACAATGTTGACTCGGTCATACCCTGAGACATGGACGTAGTACTTAGTGATGGTGGTATCGGCGTGGATGTCGTAAATCCTCCCGAGTTTCCACTGGATGCTAAGTTGGTGGGGGCGTTGGGTGAGCCTACCAGCTCAACCGATTGAGATGTAGTGGTTGATGTGGTGTATTGAGTGGTGGCTAATTTGGAGACGATGTTCATAAAGCGCTCGTAGATGTTTCCCAATGAGGTTCGATCACAGTCGTAGTTCAGATAGACTTCGACCAATGCTTGAGGGTCATGAAATAATCTGCCCAATGCAGCTAGTAGGATCGATTTCTGCTTGACGGTTGAATTGCGCATCTCCAAAATTGGCAAGAAAATTTCATTTAGAAGGACTTCAATCTCTTTCTGAAAAAATTGAATATCTTCAGCATTTTCGAAGCGCGTGTTGAAGAAATACTTTGTTTGACAAAAGAGGAAAAGCATATCACCTTGAGTTTTGTTCGCATGCCACTAACGACTTTCCAAAAGATTTCACAGCTGAGCTCAAACACACTAAGTACAGAGCTGATAGCGTTTCTACTCAAGCTAAGACAGAGATACTGTTTGATGGCTTGTATGAAGGGAGTTTGATCGCTGGTGGTAGATGAATAGATGATTACGTTTGGATCGGTGAACATAGCAAGGTTGGTATTGAGGATGCTTAGGATTAGGTGGAGAGATAGTAATTTGGACCGCATGGCGTGTGATTTCAAATCCTTTTCACTGGCAAACACATCAGTGCGTCAGTTTCGCAAACACGCGTTGCTAGTTTAGGGCTGGGTTGACTGGGTAGGGTAAACTAACCTCTCTGTTCCAAGCGGTTTCATCGAGAGTTTACAAAGCGCCCTGAAGACCAGGAAAGCATCCTTTACGTAGTAATCTTGCATGTTCATGATGGCTGGATTGCCAACTGCATCGCGATCGGAGACTCCGTCAAAAGAGTTACGTTTCTCGAATGATTCCCTAGTCGAGCCAAAATCAAAATCACTCAGACAGGTTCATTTGAGCCGGGAGGGGGTGGTAAAAGGAAGCAGACTTACAAAGTGACTTTAGCCTCTTCCTTGCCAACACCATCAGTATTTTTGGTTGGCGACTCCTGAAAAGTAACTTGGGCCGAAGGAGTGGAGGGACTTTCGTCTGGCGCGGGGGCCGGCAGGGGTGTGTCTACGGAAGACTGTGGCCTTGGCGTGACTGCAGAGTCTACGTTTTCGGCGGATAGATCCTTTGGATCATTTTCTTGAGGTTTGGATGAGGATAGTCGACGATGGGAGGAGTCATTCCGACGTAATTTGAGGTTTCTGAGCGCGGGCTCTTCTCCCTTCTCGACCCTTCCAAAAACGTGACTGACGATTTGAGTTAGTGTACCTTGGGCTATGGCCTGATTAGTCGGACTTTTACTGAGCAAAAAGATGTTATACACCGTTCGGACGGCGCGTAACAAACTACTCTGGTGTACTTGGAGATGACGAACGCCTAGGTGGGTCGGAGCAAGTACCAAGGCTAGGAGAGCTTTGATGATTTGTAACTGGACGGCGTCTGGACAAGCAGCATCAGCAAAGCAGTCACAAATGATCGCAGTGACCTCGTCGCCCATCTCGACATCAGCCAGGACTTGGGAGGTCGATTTGCCGAGGTGGGTTTCACCATTTTTTTCGAAATTCGGGACGTTCTCAGAGACCTTGAAGAAGCTATACGAGATCAGCTTGCCGATGCAATCTAAGGCGGTGACCATGAGGACCGAAGAGCCCGTTTGGCAAGCTAGTTTGAGAGGCTGTAGTACGATTTGAGCTTGCTGATTTGGGCCGGATGGAATTCCGGAATCATTCGTAATCTGTTCACCCTTGAGAATGGCCAGGGCAGCCTTGGTGGCTTCAGCCAACGGCGTCGATTTCTTGGCTTCCTTGGAGCTACCGATAGATTCTAGCGATGAGATGACCAGCACCGGGGAGACAGAAGTGGCTTGGGGAATTGAACTGCCAGCCAACGTTTTCGATTTCTTGTCTTGCGAGGACCTACTGACAGATTCTAGCGAGGAGATGACAAGGACCGGGGATACTGGGCTAGGTTTTGATTGGATAGGTTGCTGTTTTTGATTTGAAGAGGATGAAGAGGGTGAGGTGGGTGAGGTGGGTGTTGATTGGTCAGGGGGAGAGGCGAGTGTGACTTCATGGAATGCATTATCAGAGATGGTCTGTTGTTGTTGATCGGAGAGTCCAACTGAGCTTGCTAATTCTGAGAGTATGTTGACCGAGTCGAAAGTGACTGGTTGTTCTTGATGGATGTCGATTGGGAATATAGTTTCTGGTTCTAGATTCTTATCGTCCTCGTTCTTCCTTTCTTGTTCGTTTTCCATTGTTTTCTTAAGTTTTGGTTAAAAATGAAATAGAAAAACAAACATCTCCGAAGAATCCACAGAAGTGAAGCCAGAAAGTGATTAGATAAGCGCACACCACCCAGAAACCATCACCGCACTGCCAGAGTCAGACCACACAGGTCAACACCTACTTGCTTCACCACATCGAGTGCTGATCTAAATCTCATAATCAAGTCCCAGGTTACTGCCATCATCAAGGTACCATTTAGTTTCACTAACTTTATTACCGCTAAGCTTGAATGGAGGCTTTGCATATTTGTCACAGAGATTGTAGACTCAAATTGTTCACAAATGTGTTTGTCAAATTCTCCTCAAGCTTGTGAAATGCAGGATCGAGTCTACTCAAGCTCACCTTTTTAACCGAACTTGACGCAGGGGCTTTGTTAAGCTCGCTTTCTACTCTTTTTTAAACATCATCTCCTTTCAAGATCAAATATGTACCCAAAATATTTCATGATAAAGAATTCATTTTTTCAGAGAAAAAAAAGGAAATAGTTTCACATCTTGATCCCTGGTTTTGATAAATCAGAACCTGATAAATTCAAAATGAAATTCTCATGTGAGACTCTGTGATTTAGCTGACATTTTTCCATACATGTATTTATGTCACTTTAGCCCAAAAAAGAACAGGATATATTTTTGTTTGACTGGTTTTCCAACTTGGAGTACTTGTCTGGTCATTTGCTACACCCCTTCAAAACTTCAACTTTTCAACCCAATTAAATAAATACTATTACCAGTAGAAACATGTATCAAGGAAGAACAATCATCACCAAATTTTACCACCAAAAACCAATTTTCACTTGATGACAAGTGAAAATAGTCTTTCATGTCACTTGTCATCAACTCATCATAAAAGTTTTTTTGTGGTGTGTAAGTAAATCAATGCTTAAAACCATTTGTACTTAATGAAGAATCTGTTTCCATGAAGAAAGATATAGTACCTTTATATAAATATTGCATGCTGTTTTTTTTCAAGGTGGAAATTAACTTGTAAAAAATAATGAGGGTATATCATGTGATAAGAGCTCAGGATGTGTATGATCCAGGTATGGATGAGCTATGGGACAAAAATACACTTTTTGTTTTTACTCTACCACAATGGTCCCAAATTTATTTGGACTTTGGGGCAGAACTTGGTTGGCTGATTAATTATCAACTATGTACTTCCCTCAATAAGATATATTTCTTAGTATCTCTTTGAAGTTTCTGGTCCAGAAATCCTTTCCTTAGCTTCTGTGGAATTCTTCAGTAGATAATGATGGGAGAGGGAATGCTTGGTGGACTAGGAGGATCATTGGCAAACTTGCTGAGATACACTTCAATGGAGTACCTTTTTCTCTCATCTTCATCAAGGCCATGAAAATTGAATTAGATTCTGACTCTTTAATCTCTCGCTTGTTTTAAGAAATGATCCAAAGTATGTTGGGTTGAGATGATTTAAACATTTGAGAAAAATGCTCAAGGGTCTGGGAGAAGAAAGATAAGTCTATGAGGTTTTTTTTTGTGTCCTTCCGAACACCAAGCATGGTCTGATCCGGCTATCAAGAAAATTGTCATTGTGGTTGTCTCCTCTGCTACCATCACTAATGTGCACGCTAACATCATTCTGGTCTTATGAACTGGAAAGCAAAGAATTTGGTGGATAGAAATCAAGTGCGGTATTCGATGTCAAAAAATTGATTTGTAGATGGCTGACGTCATTATCGGGACTCAAAAAAAAAAAGACTGGATGAGCCACGTTTGGTTTTCTTCGACACAATCTCCACAACCATACAACTACAACATTCCATAAGCCAAAAAAAAACAAAAAACAATGGTAACGAATGAATCAAGGAGAATTGTATGTATGTACGTGAATAATGTACACCGAAGGAAATATCCTTCCTTAATCTTCAACCATTCACGGTTATCGTCACTCTAGGAAGACAGTGCGATCCCCCGATAAGGATGATATAATATGGTGGTATCCGACTAAACTGGAATCTCACATCGCCAACGCGATGTAGGATGATTCAAGTCCGGACTGCTCTGCTTTCCTACGGAGCCGTTCGTCTTTTGGCATGTGTCCATGCACCGATTCCTCTTCGTGTTGAGCATATTTCGTTAACCGATGCCACAGCTCCCATAACGCGACTGGCGTTGAACGCTACCATGGTATGAAACTTGCGTCGCCTGGCACGCATAATCACAACCAGAAAGATCAACATGACCGGAAAGGTGTCTCTGTCCAGATGGTCCTAGGATGAGAGGTGTTGGAAGCGACCGATTACATAGAACGATCCCAAATCGCTCATCGTCTTGATGCGTTGACTTTCCGAGGGCATGTGATTGATTTTTAAGCTTCTTACATATGGCTATTAGGGTATAAACACCAAGTGCCATGTCGCAATTCTTGAAAGACCTTGAGGCATGGACATTCTCCCGATCGATCGATCGATCAATGACTACGATTCGAAAACGGGCAACTTGCAGAATTTGATTGAAAGCTCCCCAGTGCCACTTTATAAAGGCATAATGTCGGCTATGGAGCATCTTGAGAGTGACGAGTTTGACCATCAAAATATCCTTATCTCGGCACCTTGTGAACTTTGATGATGAGTATGGATGATCAATCGGATAGACCCGAAAGCAATGGGGATATAAAAACTCTGGCCTATGTGGTTACAAGAAAAAGACGATCATCAGTCCCGTGGTCGAACTGGCACATATTAGTGTAACTACGTACTTCTAGGCCAAGCCTTTCAGTTCGTAAAGATACTTGTCCACTCTGTTTTTGGATGGCTCAACGAATATTGCTTTGCAGCCAACATGAAGAGATGCTTCAGGCAAATTGCTTGATGGTGATGCTACGAAGAAGAATATGTTAGCGTGTTATAAGTCAGGGCTTAGCTTCCTCAAAAGAGGAGCAAAAATATCTAGCTTACACTTTTATCGAGGATGTTGAACATCTTCTCATAGCAGAAGATTGGGTTAATGCTTTGCACTTCCCATTTTCAGCCAAGAGGAGCCAGTTTGTTAGACAAAAACCCTTGACCCAATATTGCCGAAGTAAATTGGCGACAGAACATCACGTTAAGAAAACGTTGGGCATTGCTTGATGTATGTCATATTCAAGTGGATTTGATTGGATGATATTTTTTTTTATAAAAAAGCCTGGGTATTGCTCGATGTATATCAAACTTAACGAGTTGGGTTCTTTCGGCAGCTTAGACTCTTTGATCCAAGGTTTAATCGGGATTAGTTGACTCGGGAAATTCAACCGCTGATCGATGATTGAAAAGTGAACACTGTTGGATCAAACCTCCTGAAGAGGCACCAATCAAATCAATGATTGTCCGTGGATTTCAACCACAAAAAAAGGTTTCAGAAGTCGTGAGCGAGTGAGAGATAGAGCGAAATATTGCCAAGTCGATTGTCAGCTTAGCCATAGGTGATGATTGGACCACCTTTTTCCACAAAATTGACTTGAAATTGAGTGATGAGAGGGAAGGAAGCCCTGGCAGATGATTAAAAAATAGGGATGGTTCAAAAGCAAAGCAAATCGCTTCAAACATCAGCCACATCAGGATAACGGCCTGAAGTCCATCGAGTTCCACTAAAGCTTCACAACTGATATAGCAGTATTCAAAGAAGCTACGGGCAATAGATCAAGACGTTCGAAAATAATTGAGAGTTCATCTGAAGTTTTCAAAGATTAATTGACGGATAAAAGCCCCTGATCCTTCCAGCAGGATCGATCTGGATCGATCCAGATGTGATGGAATCTTCATTCTTTCCACGGAAAGAATGCCACAGTGTGGCTATGCAGGAATGCTGGAGTGCGGGAGCTATAAAGTAAGCAAAATGGAAAAGAAATACGTCGATAGGTGACGAATGAATCGATGAAAATTGGTGGGATCTAGTTTTTCAAACTCAAGTCTGAGTCAATTACTCGGTCAATCGAGAGCTGAGCGGAGAGGCTGGCGGGCATGGAGGTCAAGAATAAGGAACAAGAAGTCAAGGAAACGTGCGTTATGGGCGTCTGGGAGGGGAAGAAGGTCCAGCGAAGTATTTAGGGTAGAGGAAGTTGAGTATTTAGGGTAGAGGAAGTTGAAGTTGATGGGGGGAAAGCTGATCAGAGTGGCTCTTTTTATAATCTAAATCCAGTGCCATTTTTTTTCTTTCACGTCGTCCGCTGAGGGCATCACTGAGCCGATCAAGCCTGACCAATCCTGACGCGCTGTTTAGCTGGAATCACGCAAGACAATGGTGAAGTGATTTTCTTGTCACATTCTACTTGAGCCTAAGGAACGTATGATCTGCTGCTGAGCCAATTGTCGCCTTGTTTTTCTTCCTTTTGGCACTAACTCGATTTCTTCGTAGGTTTAGTGGTGGGTGCGCAAATCAGGAGTCCCTACACTGTATACCACGAACCCTCCCAAGTGGATTACGGCTTTCTTTCCCTAGGCTAGCCATCCATGGTCTATATTTAAATGTAGGCAAGAAGGCTCGCCCTTCACCAATATCTCAAGGCTCAGTCAATTACACCTGAGGCCAATGGACTCCTTAAACTTCATGATTGGGAGTTGTTTGTTTAGTCATGGACTCCTTAAACGTCATGATTGGGAGTTGTTTGTTTAGTCAGTATCCCGTTTTCTGTTGGTTGGGAATGTCGAGGAAGACGGAACTAGTTCGTCGGTAGAAGCTTTCATCCAATTTGTATTTTTCAGGCCAGCGAACAAAGCTGATAGTGTCTACCCTCTACGGTTTTAGACACACGAGAACACGTCATAAGAATCGCCCAACCAAGATAGCACTTTAGCCCCAACCGTCTCTCAAATGTGCAAGAGTGCAAGCTCACGCCCTCCTGTTACCGGCGCAGGAAGTGGTTTATTTTTATGCTGACCGAGCATAAGTTGTACATTATTTTGGCCGTGTTTTGAGTTTAAAATTTCTTGGGATACTCCGCCTTGGAAATTTGATACACAGGCTGGTTGAACCTGCTCACTGGGGAAATATAAGTAATCAACTGGGGAAATATAAGTAATCAACTGGGGAAATATAAGTAATCAAATAAGCTGATTAGATTAATGTTTAAAACTGCAGAGCTTTTAGGTGTCTATAATTAAGCCCAAAGGAATCCAATGGGCTGCAGCCATTGCTCCAGGTGGTCTATTTATGGATTTCGGATCAAGTGAGTACAAAGGAAGCTTGAAGCATCATACCCCGGTGTTGAATCTTCTCCACAGAGCATTTGAAGAGTCTACACCATGAAAAATTTGAGGTGAATAGGTGTATGGTGACATTCAGTAAGATCTGTTGATACTCCAGTGGTACTCCAAAGTTAATCCCCTTCAATAATGATGGTCCCTTTGTCATCATCAGGGAGTTTCACAACTTTGTGATTAGTGTAGATTTTGAATAACTTCTGGAGTAAACTGCATGTCACCTGACACCTATTCCACACAATTCTTTCATGGTGCTATCTGCTTGAACTTCATAAAAAAAAGTTTGAACCTCCGAGTCCTGAATTTGATGTTCTACTGGTATTTCCTTTTTAGCTTCCTAATTAAATAAATTCCTCATAACTCTCTTTTTCCCCCTGATAATTATAACAATATTAGTATGGGTCCCAATATGTCCTCAAAAATATTTGTGATAAACCCAGGCAAATGTTTGAAAGTGTTGAATTCCCTATTCTGAATGTCCATTATTTGTAAATCTTACTGTTTGTTGGGGGATTATCTGCTGCAATTGTATGGAGCTGCACCAAGCAGGTTATGAAATGAATTGGTAAACTGTCTTTTTGTATGGTTGCGGTCAGTTTGAGGGGGCATTATAGCCTCCATAAAAAATCTTCTTGCATTCCAACACCAACACAAGATTTGTGGGGTTTTTTGGCAGAAATGAAGGCTTCCCAAGTGATCTTGATACAGGTTTTACCAAGAAGCTACCAAGGAAACCACATTGTCTTCTGGGTAGAACCTGTACACTGCATCCAATGAGGAGAAATTAGTGACCATCTAGTGAGCCAATGGGGTCTCAAAGGGGAATGGAATGCCCAAGATGTTGGGTGTGATACCCCACACTCCCAAGCCTTGGTTGTTCACCTGCCTAATTTCAGCCTTTTATTTAAAAATAAGTGTATATACAGTGGGAAGTTCTTAAAACACAATGTATGCCCTATCACACCCACATAATATGATTTGGTGTGAGGGTGAAAAAAAAAATTGCACCTGAGGATATAAAGCCCCAAATCATACTATTTGTTTGGGGATTTTCTTTCATAATTAAAAGTCATTGATAAATATATATCAAGTGGAATCATGTAACATGCCTCAGACCAGGTAAAATTGCCCCTGTGTGTGTTTCAGGGGACTGAAACTGTGGTGAACTGGATAGAAAAGGAGTAGCTTACTGAAATTTTATTGATTTCACTTTCCATCTATTAGCAAATTTCAATATTAGCATCTTGCAAGCTGAGATCAAGGGTGCAACAAATACGATACATGTATTGTATCTGATAACAGATACATCAGAAATACATTTATTTCAATACACTACAGTGTGTATTTGCACCAATACATCATGTATTGTATTGTATTGGGAACAAAAATACAAAATCTTGGGAAGATGTGTATTGCAGATACATCAAAAATACATGTATTTAGATACAATACAGGCAAATATGAAATACATGTATTGTATGTGTTGCAGCATTGCTGAGATTAGACAAACAAAGTTATATCAGCTGTTTTATCTGAAACCTATTTGATCTCTATTTGAGTGTGTCTTTCATTATCATGTCCCTTTTCTCATCAATCACCTATTGTTTCATTCAACCAATCACACTGAATCACACCTTTCCATTTGTCCCTAGGTCTGTTCCATTATCTTCCACTTCTTATTCATTTCCTCCATCTCTTTCTGATCTCATCTTATGTATATCTCAGGCTTGCTGTGCTTGTTTTGCTGCTGACTCTTCCTGCCTGCTTTCTTACACAACCACATCCATCATCAAAGGTGTGCTAATAATTATGAGATTTATCCATTTTCTATTGTTTCATTCAACCACTCACACCTCTCCATTTGCCCCTAGGCTCTTTGTGCTTGTGTTGCCACTGTCTCTTCTCTTTGGCTTGCTTACACAACCACATCCATCATCAAAGGTTTGCTCTGATTGTGTTGCTTCTATCTCATCTTTTCTGCTTGCTTACACCACCACATGAATCATCAAAGACTACAAAGTCTAATATCATCAAGTGATCCTTGAAGTTAATTTATCACGATTTGTGCCACTGTGTTGTGATAATAAAAATATTATTCTTGTTTTGGTTAAAAGTGAGAATTTGAGTAAATTGCTAGTAATCAGAGATAGTGAAACACAAGTAGAAATAGATATGTGATCAGAACCAAAAGGATCAGAGAGTAAACATAGAAACACTGTCACATAAATATGTGAAAAATTAATCTGATTACTGTGTCTTAGAATGGTTGTAAATTCCTTGATGGATGATGTAGCAAGGCAGCTAGGACAAGATAGCTCAAATATTAGAAGTCTACTCTTCCCTAAAACCATCTTTATTTCTCTTTCTATTCACCAGGAAAAATTAATTTTCACTTGATATCAGGTGGCATCAAGGAAATTTGGCTTCAGCTTTGGGGGTGCTCTGGTTGTACTACCAGCTAGGGGCCCTTCGTGCTTTGAAAGGAGCAGTGGTCCATGCTAACTGAACACATCAAGGGTAGATCCTTTAATCTACTGATCATTTATTTTTCCTGGTAATTGTACATATATAGGATCATCTCCATGGGCCATAGTAGCAAGAACTCCTAGCTCTACATACTTGTGACATTGTCTCCCTGTTAGTTATCAATTCTTCATTAAATCTACATAGTCCCATCTGTGCAGTCTCATTGTCTTTTGATTATTGATTTTTATTGAAATTCTCTACCACAACTTAAAACCCATGTACTTAGTCTGTTCAAGTGTGGCATAGTCATGGGAATATAATCATTGGTTCTCACCCTTTTTAAGCTGGGTAATGTGTCAATTACACCACGGCCACACCTTTGGCCTCCTCAAAGCGGAAAAAAATCAATTTTTTTCCGCTCGGCCCTTGGTGGGACCGATTTTTTTTCGCTTCGAAGGCAAAGTATCCATTTGGAGCTCCTGGCCAGGTGATATCTCATGTGAACAAGGATTGACCTGTTGTAACCCTCTCACTGGGTTACACAAGGGGCTCACCTCAAGCCCCTCTGAGAGTTGATGTATTTAGTTTGCGCAATATACCATGTAATGAAACTATGACTTCTGAGTCTCTTCCACTACTTTCCATCAGGACCGGTTTTTTTTGATTTTTTTCTGCTTGCCACACCGAGAGTGGAACTCTTCAGAGCAGGCAACATCATCCAAGACCAAGCTTGGCTGATGTTGCCGCTTGAGCCATCCCAGCGTACTCCATGGTATCTTTCACCATGTTTCCGAGCTCGCTGGGTAATTGAAGAGCGGTATAAAATTCATAGATTTGGTTACTCCATCACAATATCCGTGGTCCATACGCTAGTGCTTGGCTCAGCAAGGCAGCCAGTGGTTCAAACCTTTTTGCCTGCGACTCTTTTCGCTCAGCTCGATTCTGTGGAATCGAAAAAAAAATCGGCTGACACCGGTTTTGTCTCGATCTCAGATGCGGATCACAATCGGCTTTCAGAACTGTAGAGATAAATACCCGGCCCGGACACGCTGCCCTGGCTGAGTGTGGGACCGGTAAATTTCCGCTCGAGGAGTCAATGAAATATCGATCCCGAGTGGCCGTGGTGTATATGTACCAACTTAGGCCCCGTTTGGCATGGAATAATCAGCGATATATTTCACAGTTATATCAGTGACATATCGATGCCGTTTGGCAATTTTTTTTCGTATTGCCTGTAATTCAACTTATTACAAATTTCAATAACAAACAATGGACAACCAGGATTCACCCAACGGCGATGGCAACCAGCAACCGTCTCGCACACCCAACACTCATGGAGCATCAAGCCGCGGAAGAGGTCGAGGCCGTCCAAGAGGTTCACGGGCCGGCGGACCGATTCGCTTCACAGGAAATAGATTAGCTACCCAGAGGGCAATGGCACAACTGACTCAGTCACCTCGTGATCAGCAAGAGAGCAACAGAAATGAGGCTGAATCACTTACACAGACTGCCTCTCGACAGGGAACCCAAATGAAACTACGCTGGTCTGGACCAATGGAGGTCATGATGCTCGATTTATACGTTGAACAGGTGAAGAAGAGGAGACGATCAGACAATGGTTTTCAAAGTCAGTCTCATCAGCACGTCGCACAAGAGCTCAGGAAGAACTTCCCTGAGACCGAATCTCTACTCACGGCCAATAAAGTCAAATCAAAACTCAACCAAGGCTTCAAACGAGACTACGATACATTTGTGGCCTGTAAATAATCTAGTGGTTTCTGATGGGATAAGACTAATTGTGAGGTCACTGCATCCAATGCAGTTTGGGAGGCTTATGTAGCGGTAAGTTCTTGTTTGCTCAACCTTTTGGGAATAAAGATTCCAAAGAATAATCACTAATCAACATTGAATTTTGCTTCTCTTCCTGGCTTACTAGGTGCATGCGAATGCAAGGAAGTTTTGGGGACTTCCTTACCCTGAGTATCAAAAGCTCGACAAAATTTTTGGAACCTCGTTAGCTACTGGTGCTGGAGCTGGCTCCCTCTCGCAGCAATTACTAGGCCGATCACAGCCTGATGATCCCGATGCATCTGGTGAACCCAACACGACTTCCCCAGATGAGCAACCAAGTCAGCCAACACCTCAACCAACTCAACAACCCCCCCCCCCCCCCCCCCCCCATCAAACTACACATCTCACAGTCACTCAAAAAAGGATTCTGTAGCGACTGCAATCAATGGGTTGGTTGGATATCTCCAAACCCAGCGCGATCAATTCAACGAGCGACTGCAACAAAGCCCAAGACAATCAACCTCTAGCCAAAGCCACATTCAACAAGCAATGGCTTTGTATCAGGAAGAGCATGCCGATGAGGCAAGTCAACAAGAAGCAATGGATGTGTTTACTTTCTTTCGAGACAATACAAACGCCCAAATATTCACCAGTATCAAAAATAAGACCCTCCGATATGGATGGCTCATGCAACAGATTGACAAAATGAATGTCAATGTTTGATAGCTTTCTTCCTCCTTTTTCTACTCTCGCTTTCTCTTCAATATCTTTCTTTCTTTGTAATCTTTCTTTACTTGAGTCATCAGTGCATCGACTGCAAAGAAACAAATAAAGAAGTATACACAAAAAAAGTGAGAAGGAGCCGATGGCAGCAGTGGTCACCTCACTTGCCTCCTTTGCAAGGTTGCAAGGTACTGCTGCCACAAACCCTTGCTAATTTTCACTCTCTTCTCGTTCTCGATCGCTAGAGTACAAACCGATGGGTGGAGGATCAATTACTTCTTGATTATGGAAGTAACTGTTAATGAAATCTACGTTGGCCTGTTGGAATATCTCATCATTGTGTCCGTTCTGAAGGATGCACATGCACACAAATACTATGTTGTATTGCTGCTCCAGCTGGTACTCGCATGGCTGGACCATGATCTTGAATCAGCGTTTGAACACCCCAAAAGCTCGTTCGATAACATTCCTAAGACTGGAATGTCTTAGATTGAAAAGTTCTTCTTGGTTTGTCAGTCTATAATATGAAGCAAAAAAATCAGGTTTTAATCACAATGGTCATAGTCAGAGGTAAAGATATTGACCGTTGTCCTGCAGCTGCTTGTTCTCGTAAGTGGTAGCGAGTACCTCGGTTCGGAACAAGTATGTTCCTTTCAAGTGCGTAACCAGTGTCAGCCAGATAAAAGTGGCCTTCATCAATGGTGAAGTCTTTTAATCGTGCGTCTTGAAGGACTCGAGCATCATAAGCAGAGCCCTCCCATCCAACTAGCATGTAGGTGAACTTCATGCTGAAGTCACATACACCGAGCACATTCAGACATAGGAACCCCTTCCAATTTTGATGGGCTGCGGCTTTCGGAGCCGGGACACTGGCGGGGATATGAACGCCATCGAGTGCTCCAAGGCACTTGTTGAAAAAGGGAGAAAATTTGGGATTCGTCGCTATTTGATGATGTGTGTGATCAGGTGATGGTGGAACCAAAAATTTTGGGGCAACCTGCACTATCAAATCAAGAATATGTCCAAAGACCCTAAAAAAAATTGTCATTTTTTTGTAAAAAGCATAAAACCTAAGGAAGAGGCACAAAATTGGATATTGTCTGTCCGGAATGCTGAAATTGGTCTTGAGCCTGCCGATTCGAGTTGTTATGCCCGGTGATGTAGAGGAAAATTGCAAGTTGCTCTTCCAGAGGAAGAAGTTTCGAGACAGGTTCTTGTTGGACTGCCAAGATTTCGTCGCATAAGAAAATGAAGGTAGCTGTTGTTACTCGGAAGACATCGATCGTACGGCGAGGATTGCCGCAAAGAACTGCCAGTGTATATTTTGCACCTGTCAAGGGCCTTGGGGCGATTCCGGGGCAGTTAGAGTCAGTTAGAAGGAGAGCAACCAAAACTAGGATGGTTGCTTCTTCCTCGAGTTGAAAAATCCGGCTTTGAGATTGAGCTCGTCCATTGATGTTGCGTTTAACCGATTATTTGGGTAGGCTGATTTTTTGACGCTTTCCTTCCAATTGCCGCATGTGACAAACACTAGCGGATGTTTTATTGTTTTTTTATTTCATGCAATATAAATGATATCGCAGGCAATTATTTCACTGATTATTCCGCACCAAACGGGGCCTTAAGTTCCCCAACTGTCTCTGCAAATTGCAACAGAGTTTGCTCTACTTCTTTCCTCTCTCAATTCTCAACTAAATTACATTTAATTCTCAACATCAACAAACAAAAAACAAAATAAATATGTACACAATATTACACCTGTAGCAAAAAAGGTATCCTCAAAATAATTTACCTCAATTTTTATTTATTTTACATGAACTGGGAAAGATCATGCATCAAGTTATTTTCAAAATTATGTTCATTGTTTTTTATCTTCTTTCTACATAAATACATACGATGATCAGAATCAAGAAAATCAAGAACTAAGAAAAATAGAAGAACAATTTTAGGAATATATTATGTAAATGAACTGATTTAATATTTTGATAACTCTTTTCCATTTGAAATAAAACCATACAAATATACTTTTAGTGGCCTTTCTAAAGTCTTGTCTGATTGATGTTGTATGCTCATAAGAGAAGAATCAGCAGCAAGGAGGCCCAAAAAAAGCTATTCAGAAGTCCATAAGACCATCAGGCTTCCTCCCATTTCCTAGCACATTTACTGCATCCCTTTTGATGGTGGTTGGACTTACAAACAACTTTTGATTATCTGGGAGACAACAACTCTTCTGACTGACTAAGTTTGGTTCCACAAGCACTAACAAGATGGCTTGTTTGGGTTACAATCACTAGTCCAAGGATTGTGTACACTTGGGGATGGGACTTTGGCCATTTTTATGGCGCTGCTGGCTTGAGTTCAAATCAGATGGACACTGATTTAGCTAGTTAGTGCGGCCCAAGGAAGAAGGCAGATGGGTTGTGTGAGACTGGTGTGCTTGTGCTTATCTTCTTTAACTGTGATTGACATACACACACAGATATGTTTTGGAAGTACTTCAAACAGAGAGGTAGAGAGTATCGGGAGACAAGACCGATGGAAATAAGTCCAATCTACACCCGATGGAACACATGCCCAACACAGTTCATTTTCAACGTGGTTTCAAGAACTTGTCCGAGCGCGTTGTGGAGATAATTGAACAACACACACAGCAAGTCGCACTTCAGAACATTTTTTTGTCTTCAATTCAGATACAATTCTGTCGACCGATCGTTCGCGCGATCGGGAGGTTCTCAAATGACTTCTGATGATGTCTCTCGATGAGTCTTAGTAGACGTCGGAAAAAAAAAGTTGATGATGGTCAACAAGTTTGGAAGCTTGTTTATTTTTTTTTGTCAGAGATCCTCAGAGGTTGATGTGTAAAAAGAGAATCTAAACGTGAGAGAATCAACGGGATGGGAAGACAGAAAAGATCGTTTAACGGGTGAATAATTGGTCAAGTTTTGGTTCGTTTAAGTTCAAAGTCTTCGCCGGGTTGACTGGTTGAAGGATCGACTGGTGGGAGATGGTTTCGAGGGGGATCGCGACGTTTGGAAGGAACGGAGGAGGATGGGGGCGAGTCTCGGGAGATGATGAGAGGGTTAGAGATGACGCCTTTGTGAGTCTGACGAGTGGACACTGTGTATACATAGAGAGAAGAGGAATGGTTAGCGTTCCTTGGGCTATGTATTATGGTCAAAGGATGGGCTGACTGGCTCGACAGGCCAACGATTTCGGGTTCGTCGTCAGTGCGTTCCGTCCGTGTTCGTGAGACAGACCCAGGACGTTGAGTCTTTGTGATTAAGGTCAGATGATCAGATACTTGCGAGGACAAATTGGAAGATGAATGACAAGAAAACAGAAATAGAGAAGCCGACTCAACAAGTTAATCACGTCGCCGGCCGACCTGAGCTCGGCCCACGTTCTGGCGCCCGAGCTGACGACGAGACCTTTGGCACAATTTGTGACGCGGATGATCTCTTTGAGAACACTAACGAGGTTACGACGACAGGAGGCAGAGGAGGCCGGGACGGGGAATCCGATAGGCGAGTGGGAGGAGAAAGAGTTACGACTGGTCGAGGGACTGTAGATAGCCTCGAAGAGCACGCCATGTTTGAGCGCGTTCGAGACTGTCGATAGCGGCATATGAAACGGCACTGTCCATACGAAAACCCCAGCCCCTCTCTATTGTCAGCAGCTTCATTTGGATCTTCTCTACCCTCTTTCTTCACTCACATTTCGGAGACGGGCCAAGCTCGAAACTTATCAGATCAATCGCTGTCGGTGAAGGTGACGAGAGCGAAAGACATGCATGTGAAAAGCTGGCCGCGTCCAAGGGCATTGCCGACAGGAGTGAATATCGACCCAGGTAATTAGCTTGGGATTTAGACTATCGACCGAGCCCAATGGTGAGTATGGATGGCTTGAGATTTCAGTAAATTTGAGAAGAGGGGAAGGACTGACGAATCCGAAAACACCTTTTCCGCTACCTGCGACATTCTCGTCCATGACCATCGTCAATCGACTCAACTGGAGGACGGTGCTTGAGCTCTGATTAGGGTCGACAGTGCGAGGGTCGAGGTCGGGGAAGGGCGGAGCATCGCCCGAAAAGGGGAAGTGAGAGCTGAGAAGAAGAGGGTCGAGAGATTGAGGGATGATGAGATTGAAGGCGACGACGCTGTATCCGACTGGAAGAGGATGGGCTGGATGTCAGTTCTTCTCTTCCGGAGCTTTCCGAGGAGGAATGACACTCAACGTTGGATCGCGCATTCGACTATCTCCCTCATTCTCTTTCGTTCCTCGTCCGAGACGCCTCTCCAGATATCCAAGCTGGCCGCCGTGTTCCCGGGACCGGCTGGATTGTTACCGGCCGCTTTCTGCTTGCCCTTCCGCGTTGTCGCCGTTGTCTGGAGTAGGTAGGATAGATGACTGGTCGGCCATGGGATGTTCAGATCGACATACATCCCTTCGCTTTCCTTGACTGTTGCCGGGTTGTTGTTGGTGGTGAGATGGATTCTGTTGACCGTTCTTCGATTCTGAAACTCAAAAAGAAATTCCGCACTTCGTTGCTTTCCTTGCTCTGACCACAAGTGCTTCATCCCGTTTGATAACGAGCCTAACAAAGCCTCTCGTCCGTCTCACAGAGGCTTACGACTTATCGCGGATTTTTGGCGTGGATCCGGACCGGGTTAACAGGTCAGAATGCCGTTTCTGAGCTTATTGTTCATTCAGCTCCACGGGCCCGCTCCGTTTGTCTCGGCAAGGCTACCAAGTTGTAGGCCTGCATCTTGCGGTCATTCTGACCTCCTCGCTTTTTATCCAGCTCCCCACATGGCCCCTAGGATGCCTTTTAAAAAAGGCTTCATGGGCCGTTGGGCCTGGTTAGCGACGGGGTAAGTATAACCCTTACCCCGCACACACGTGTTGATTTCCATTCAATAGGAAGTGTATGTGGCTGATACAAGACCATGCAAGGTGAATACACGTTTCACAGTGGTACCAGTCAGTTAGCCAGCGGATCAAAAAATGAGAATGACACCTTACAAAACAGGGTATGGGGTGAAGATGGTAAGAGGTACAATGGTAATTTTTTATGAATTTGAAGAACAGATGAGCAGCTCTATTAATGTCCATGGGCGGGAAATTCTGGACATGGGGAGGGGGTTAAATAATGGGGCAAAGAATTTTACCACCAAAAAAGCGAAATTTGGATTTCAGGATCCAAGCCAAAATTCCTGTATAACTCCCAAGTCCCTCCCTGCGGTCGGCGCAATGCAACAGAGGCTTTGCCTCTCGATGCGCAGCAGGGTTGGGACTTGTGTTAAGTTCGGTTTGATAATCCATCCCAGAGAAATGGCTTCCTCCAATAATTATCTTCTGCAGGGCCCCAACAATTGCAATGACTTGCACTCTTCAGTGGAAACCAAGAAAAAGGTCATCAACAAAGCAACAACTACAAACCTGAGGCAGCAAACACAACGCCAGATGGAAAACTCAGATTGACCCTTGAAGGAAAATAAGGAGAGCTTCCTTCTATGGTTGTTGCCCCAGCTCGTAGAATACTCAAAGCAGAGAGAGGGAAAAAGGAAGCACATGACAATTCAATGAGAACAATAGAGCTCTTCAACAATTTCTGTTAAGACTTTCTAGAATGATCACTTGTTGTAATAATTATGGAAAACATTTACAACTCCCAAATCCTTTCTGTGAATCAGATTGATTTTTTCAGCAGCTGCATTGGTCTCATGAATCAGTACTGAGGAATTTTTTAGGCCATTTGAAAATTGAAACATCCAATTGAAAGTTATCTAATTTGTTTGGAAAGTAAGAAAATAGGAAAATGGGGTACAATTGATTGGGTATCTTATCATAACCCATTCAAAAGTAAAGCCTTGTTTGGCAGCAATATAAGCTGGATTGTGGTGACATCTGATCAAGTTTTGGCAGACCTGATCTGATGTCAGGCAAAAAACTTGAAATATTAGGGGGGTTCACAATAGACTTTCATCGGATTTTTTTTTATTGCTGATCAGAAATTTTTAGCTATGCTGTGCACTTAAAATTCAAGCCAAATTTTAAAATTTCAGGGAGAAATTTAAGCAAAATCTTACATTGGAAATCCCACTGTCAGAATGTTTTTAAGGGGGATCAGAAGCCGAAATCACTATTAGCCTGGTTCACATAGGTGCTCAACCCAAGTTTAAAAATAAAGACAAGCAATGGGCTTAAATTGATTTCCCATAAATTTGCGGGAAATCAATGTCAATTTATGTCAAAACATATTCTCAAGAGCATCACCAACTTTAGCAACATGCTTAAAATGCACCTGTGTCAATCAAATTTCTTTGGTTCCAAACCAAAGATAAACATGTCATTTTCTTCGGTTTGGAACCATATGGACTGCTAAGCTGGCTCTCAAAGCGGACGAGTCCTTCAAAAAATAAATGTGTCTCCATAGCTCAACAGTATGCAGCTAGCTCTAAATCTGACCACCCATTAGGTTGTGGGTTCAATCCCCTCTGCCCTCATCCCCAAATGGGGGTTAGGGGGCTAGGTTTAGGGGTTGGGTTTAGGGATTATGGATAGGGAATATGGATTATGGATTACGGGTTATGCAGCTCATCCAGCTCAGATGCCAGCTCATCCAGCTTAAATTCCAGCTCAGACAGCTCAAATTCCAGCTCATCCAGCTCAGTCAGCTCAAATTCCAGCTCATCCATCTCAAATGCCTGCTCATTCAGATCAAATTCCAGCTCCTCCAGCTCAGTCAGCTCAATGACTCAAATTCTAGCTCAATTTACTAAGGAGCTGTATGGCAGGAGGTGCAGCGTACTAGTCAGCCAAATGCCATACTGTGGGTCCCATGAAAACCAAATCATACAAGCCGGGGGGTAATGGGTTCCTTCAACGGTGTGCCGCTACGCTAATTACACTATTTGCCCACTAACTGTTAGGGTAGTGTTCCATTTTTTCTCATTAAATTCTGTAGCTTTAGAGAAAGCTAACATCATCTACGCTAAATGTTAGTGTAGGGATTATTTTTCCCTTCAAAATATTTGTAATTCTAGTGAAATTAACCAACACTACACTAACTTGTAGGGTAACTGTTTTTGCGCTAACATTTTTTTCTCTATTTGTTGTTGTAGCTCAATCTTGCTACACTACGCTACACCAAACTTTCAAATCTAACAAGACTCAAAAAAAAGGAAAAAAAAACATTTACAGGCGAAGTTTGCATCATATCACAGAACGATTTGTTCTATGATAGCTATGATAAATCTTTTCATGTCCCCAGAAAGATTTCCGTCTGAGATCATTCTTTTAATTATCATAGTTAAAATCTTAAGTGTAAGAATATTAAATGAATAAGGAAAACAAAAGAAAAAAATATGTGTGGTTGATCAGGTTGAACATTGATTTGAGATGTCAAGTCTGATGGTCAAATGTAAAGTGTTTTTATCTTGTACTATATATTTAAAGTGAAATTTTAAGTGTTCTGAGGTCAAATATGGTCCACTGTGATCAATTGCAAGAAAGCTTACATAATCTGAGTTAAAATATATAATGATGGTTTTGCCACTATGCTAACACTTAGTGTAACTAGAAAGACCACTACACTAATGGTTAGTGTAGCTTGTGTGAAAACTAATGGCACTAACCATCATCTAACAGGTGATTTGGTTAGTGTTAGCTAATTCATTTCATCTGTGCTAACACTACGCTAACTGCTATTTAATTTTCTCCAAAATATTCTGTAATGTTAGATAGGTAACAATTGATCTAACAGTTAGTTTTGGTTAGGTTAGCTGATAAATCTAACACTCCTGTTAGTGTAGCTGGCCCACCGTTGGTTCCTTCCAAGTTAGGGGTGGTGAGCTGGGTGATCTGGACGTGAGCTGAACTCATCCAGCTCGCAGTCCCTTTGGTTCCAAACCAAAGATGCTGCTGATTTCTCCTTTGGTTTGGAACCAATGAATTCAGTTGACAAATCTCTTAAAATGGCCCTCCGTGAACCCCCCTATTTCCCAGATTACAGCTAAGCCAAAAAAGTTTGCGATTTGAGGACCACAACTTTTTTGAGTTGACTTCAGCCACAGCCTGGTACAGCTCTAGTGTACAGGTTGCTGGATCCTCAGCCTGTTGGGCATTCAGGCCCCAATCCAGGGTAGGGCAGGGTGAGGGGAGCAGCAGCTGGCAATCACATGGTTGGTCCTCAGTTACTTTTGCACCACAATTTGTTTGGTGCTGGTCTCCAAACCAGCAGATGAAAACTGAAAAAGATAGAAATTTTGGGCTGTCAGTTTTCCTGTATGCTGATGGGCATACAGGACCTGTGGCTGAACTCAAAAAAGTTGTGGTCCTCAAACCATCAGCTTTTTTGGCTTAGATGTATATCACAAGGCCTTACAATTTTTTTTTGGTTGGCTAATTAATTTTGTGAAATTATCAGCTTGATTCAAAAATTGGAGGGCAACAACTCTGGGGTTGTTGGTCCAAGATTTTGGAGTCCCTTCAAACTGGTGGTGTCATTTGTATTGTATGAATACATTCATTCTAATAGGCTGATAGTGGGCTCTGAGGTTTCATGACTGACCAAGGGCACATACCATACAGCCTCCGAGGTCATTTTTTCCAAAGATTTTCAATCAAAATTGATTTCAAGCAAAAACCTGTACCACAGGCATTGGTTTTTGCCCAAATTTGAATTTTTTTTTTGCCGATTTTCCTGTGGTTTTCAAAAACAAGTCACTCCCTGTTTTCAAAAACAGTTTTTGTTTTCAAAAAAGTGCAAAAAAAAGGCAGAAACTGTTTTCGAAAACAGGTGCCTGCCCTAACTTAACAAAAGTCCCTTGATCGGAGGGCCTGGTAACCTGGGCTGGCGCAGGTTCCCCTCCAAAGGAGGGACTTGCAGGTAAGCCGCCAAATTTGGCCTGTGAGCCAGGCATGTTTTGGGGGGAGGTTTATTCCCGTTGCTTTTCACCCTTCTTCTTGAAAGAAAACTGTGAGCCCTTTTGGTTCATTGGAAAGAGATTTTTTTGCCTTTCTAACTGTGTAATTTAAACATCAATTTGTCTCAGATGGTTCCTGGAGGGACACAGGGGAGAGGGGGCCGCCGCAGGGTTGCCTGCAGAGTGCAGCGGGGAAATGCAAGCTGCTGGGGAGACTCAGACTTCCTGCACTGACTATCTCCCGATACCAGCTTGAAAATCTGCCCGCCAACTCAGCCTACTGCCACAGGACAAAATCTCTTTGTGATTTCTCAGAATTTTTTTTCGATCATTCAAACAAAACACAACCTCAATAACAACAATGGAAATTCCAGTCACTCCGTTAGTAGGCACGATGACCAACACAGGAACCCAAGGCCAAGGACCTACGAGGCAAGAGCTCAATGCCGCGGCAGCGTTACTGCTACAGGGATCACAAAGTATGATAGACCTGACGGGAGCTGATAACTCAAATAGATCAATGCATGGGGAGAGCGGCCCAAATAATGGATCGGCACCGAGTGGAGGGAGACAGACCACACTCAACGAGATATATCGAGCATTAGGAGATACACCAGGTAAGATCTCACCCTATTTGATGTATAACCCCATTGAGGATGCCCTCTAGTGGAGATACTTTAGAAGTTACTTCAAGCCAGGCACATTTCCTCTACCCCTTTGCAGATGCCCCCCAGAGGATTTTCCTTTTAAGGGTGATACTCATGATTATTGTGATTGTCCTGCACAGTTAATAGCAACGGTGGCCAAGCCCCGTGACAAGGGGGCACACTCAACATGCCAGGGACGACGGAGCAACAACAAGCACCACCCCCACATCCAGAGAACAATGAACTTGCCCAAATGATCCAAGCGGCAAAAGACTCCAGAGACAAAGGGAGGATCGACTCCTTGATAGCACTGCTCCAAGGACCAGGGAAACAAGCCCAAGAGGAAGCGACACCAAAGGGCACAACCTTCAGGCTAGGAAGGTACTACCTCGGCGAAACCCCGGCTGTTGATAGTGGAAGGTTCCATGACGCTCGCCCCAGGGGAAGTCCCAGAACACAATTTCTGCGGACTCCCGGCCTTCTACAACAAGAACGTGTCCCTACTGAAAGGCAACATACCGTTGACCATTTTTGATCCACACTGGCAACAAAAAGCAGCGACTCAGTCCTCAGAGAGGAGATCTGACAGGGGCGCTTCCGACAACCAGTGTTATGTAGGCTACCCAGCCCCCAATGAGTGGTCCCGAAACTATCAAAACTTCATCAAGACCCTGCGGGTAGTATACAATCACCCAATTATCGCGGGATGCTTCCAAGCCCACTGGGACATTGTGGACAATTTGATGGTCGAAGCTGGCTTCCGTTACGATTTGGCCGCAAGGTCCAATGCCTTCCGGTGTGTCATGCTTAGAGAAGGTAAACCGGCCTTTCCGGACGTCTTGGTCTTCCGAAAACCTTGGGCGGACACGGCTTACAACAAAGCAAGAGGGAAAGATGAATTAGGACTCACGGAGAATCCTTACCTCCCAAGGGGGAAGGACCCCTACGCCGACAAAGATGATCAAGACAGCAGGCAGAACTTCCAGCCTTACAGGCAGGATAACCGACGTGAAACGGTCGATTTCGAGAATAATTGGCGACAATTTGGTCCGAGGGACAGAAGATCACGGGAGAACATCTATGATGATAATTGGAGGGATTGAGTGAGAAATTGGAGGAATAATAAAGGCAGAGGGCCTCAGAAAGACCAATCAAGGGATAGACAGCACCAAAAGTAGGTATCTTATTGGATGCGACCTATGTGTCATGATTTGTAGCCCCCTCCAGTAATTACACAACTCCCACATTATTTGCTTACAGCAAACCAAACCATACCCTCATTGTCCCATGTTCCCCATTGCTCTTTGGTCCCACAGGTCACGGTGTGAGAAAGTGAGAGAGCCGGGCAACCACCCCCCAACTGAGATGAGCCAAACACACCAGTGGCCGAAGGGAGTTACCAGCGAGATGAACATCCCCGCATGGGAGGAAGCTCTAAAGGCTGCAGACCTCCTACCAAGGTATGACAATGTCATCAGAGGGTTTTGAGTCGGCTTTGACCAAGGAATATCCCCCCCACGTCTTACCTGGAAGAAGATGGCACACTCCTCAGCAGCAATAGCGAGGGAGGAGATTGAGCGAAACCTCACCAGAGATATTGAGGCGGGGAGGATGTTTGGCCCCTTTTCTCATGAACGGGTCGCGGAGCACTTCTCATTCTTCTGTACTAATCCACTAGGGACGGCAGTAAACTCTGACGGGTCGGTGAGACCAATTAATGACCTTTCCTTTCCTCATGGAGAAGCTGACACACCATCGGTTAACTCCTTTGTCATAAAACATCTCTTTGTGTGTCTTCGACACAACTTGGGACGACTTTAAAGCTGTGTCGAGGTTCTTTCGGAAACATACACGCCCATTTGAACTGGCGTTATTTTATTGGGAGAAGGTGTACCGTCAAATCCTGACACAAGAGAGCCAGTGGCCTTATTTAATGGTTCAGGATTTTGAAAATTGCTTGTTCCTCGACACTAGGATTACATTCGGCGGAGTGGCCGGTTGCAGATCCTTCGGCCGCCCGGCAGACACGTGGAAAGAGCTAATGATGCACGAATTCAAGCTAGTCCACATCTTCCAATGGGTGGACGACAATCTATTTGTCCGGGAAAAAGGGAGCATGGTTGGCATGGAATTGATTGTCAAGAGATCTACAGAGTTCAGTGTCAAAAACAATGAGAAAAAATTCTCTCCCTTTGCTGACCACCAGAAATTTATTGGTTTCGTTTGGGATGGAGTGACAAAACAGGTGTCCCTCTCCCCAGGTAAGAAAGAAGAGCGGCTAGGACAATTGGAACCATTCCTGGACCCAGCGGCCCATTTCACTTACCACGACACTCAAGACTAAGTCCTGGCGGGCCACCTGAATCACGTGACTTACGTCCTCCCCCAACTTTGCTGCTACCTAAGAAGCCTCTATGTGTGGCAATGTGAGTGGGTCAATCTCTCGGCAAGACGACCAGTCCCAGACAACGTACAGACAGACCTCACGGAATGGAAACACTCTCTTGAGCTATTCGAGCTGACAAAGATAATCCCAGACCCGTACCCAACAGATGTAGGGTAGGTAGGTGATGCGTCTACTTTGTTCAGGCTAGGAATCCTGATCGGGAGGAAATGGTCCCAGTTCAGGATAAAAGATGGCATCTCTTGGTTGGAGACTGCGGCAGTACGTGTAGGCCCACTGATGCTCATCCAACTGGATGTAACGGCCAGGAAAAATTTTACGGTGTGGACCG
This sequence comes from Puccinia horiana, assembly GCA_001624995.1. NCBI lineage: Eukaryota > Fungi > Basidiomycota > Pucciniomycetes > Pucciniales > Pucciniaceae > Puccinia > Puccinia horiana. Next base: position 1,170,795 of record LWDY01000012.1, read on the forward strand.
AAAAACTCTGTAACCTTCAGTGCCATCAAACGCCAGACATCCAGGGACGTGGCGATTAACGAGGGGTGGAAGCAGATACAGCTCCTCCTCCTGGAAAATGAAATCAACATCTTCCCGAAGACGGTGAAGTCAGCAGAGAAAAAAGCCAACCTCCTCTCGAGGGGTAAGGACTGGGATAGGGTTGCAATATCCCTACCGGATGATCTGGCAAAGTACTTCGTACAAGTTGACTAAGACCACCATTTGCAGCATTCATTGTTTATGATTGATTACATAAATAAATGAAAAGAGAAACTAGTTTCAAGCAAGCACAAGAAGATCTCAAGAATTTTGGAAGTGACGGGTTAAGGATTGTGCCTGAGGGCAGCTCCCCACTGTGCAGGTCTTACAAGCGGTATATATTAAACTGCCAACCCGAGAAGACTTAATCTAGTCCATTTATATCCTACAATCGCGATGTGCTCTGCACTCCAAAATGGAGCAGGAAGGACAACGTGAGGATATTTGGGCACCTGAGACGCTTTACTAGCTCCGGTTTGGCCAGGGAAAGAGACATGGGTCGGTGCAGGGCTCAGGCTCTTGCAGCTACTGAGCTTTGGGTGGGGTGCCTCCCCTTGTGGTGGGAGGTGATTGTACCTCCGGACCCTACACCATGCAAAGGCGCGGTCTAGGGTCCCTTACCCATACCGGGACAGCTAGGGACTTCCGGCGAAGCAGCCGGAGTCCGGGCTGTCCCCGAGAGATGACACAGGGATATTGATAAGGGGAATAATGAGAACTTAGCCCCCCCTCCTCAAACCCTGTCCCTCTCGTCAAGTACCCGGTTGCTTAACCCAAAGGCTAACGGATGGATTTATCATTAAAAGGTTTCATGATTTTCAGGAAATGCCCAATTTTATGGCTTGTTCTTAAAAACATAACTGACCCAATTTGATGGTGGTCATCCTGTATTTCTGTATTTGTTTTAGCCTCCTCTAACCGGCCAGGGCCATAGTTCTTTACAAACTGTATTTGATGCAGCCTGAGGATAGCTTGAGACATAATATTGGTCTCCAAAATTTTGGACTGTGACTTTGTCATGTCCTGGAGGATGCTTGATCCAACATTAAAATCGCTTGGAGCAATCAATAGCTGGACAGCCTTCCAGCCACCTTGGGACTCTTCAAGGCATCTCATTAGAGTAAGTAGTCTAGTGTATACATTTTATTTGGTAAAAAGGAGGTTTTTTTGCAACCTTTTTGCCTGAGTGCTCACGCAACCAAAACAACTTTACCTATAAGCCTCTCCTACAGAGATTGTCCCGTGGGGATGCTCCATTTGAGAGGCTTGTTAAGCTAGGTGCCTGCCATGGTATGCACCCTAATTTTTGTTGACCTGATTTCAAAGACTCATTTTTTGACATGTGCTCTACCACCCAAAATTAGAGTACCAAGAATCTTTTTGAGACAATATGTATTTGAATTTTTGACCAAGAGTCACCATGAGAGTGAACATAAATCATGGCCCATCAGCAGCTTTGTTTCACCAAAAAGAGTATTGAATTGATTTGGGCTGAGGCTAGTGCTTGCCCACAAACACAGCAGTCAGATGAATCCCTCAATTAATCAATTAATTTATTTTTTTAGCCTACTGAAGGAGGAATTAATATTGTGCATCAGAAACATCATACCTGATCATAATTCTTCCTCCAGGGGATTATAAGAAGTCTAGGCCCCATTTTGAAGTGGCATATGACAGCCTTAATATTATGTTTTGTGCATGACATCCCAGCGTGTATGTACAGTTGTAAACAGCAAAAACCTGCCTTTTTTTTTGGCCCTGTTTGAAAAAAAAGTAAATTTTGAGGGTAGAAACCGGCCCTTAAATCTGCTTGAACAATGAGTATGAGGTTTAATCAGAGCTCAAATATGACCCTCCAGAAAGTTGAGGAAGGCTTAGGGCACGTAAAACCATAAATTGTAACCCCATAAACACATGTTTATGGGGTTAGCTATGATTTTTCAAGAGACTTGTCCAAAATGCTGACTGTCAAAACTAAAAAAAAAACAATTGGCTAAATCCTTAGCCCTTTTATTTTTGAACTCTACACATCTGTGCAAGTTCAAAAATGTAAAAAAAATATGGACACATGATTATGCACCCAGGCTTATGCCCTGCATGATTTTTTTTTGCGGGCAAGGCAGTACAGAACTATGCCATTCACAACTGTAAACTTCCACATCCAAACGGGGCCTTAATAACTTTGTACCTCTCTTAGCTCACTTCTCCCCGCATCAAAAACAATTACAACCCAAAAGATTTTTCTTGAAACTACTTCCAAGAGATATAAGATCTAACACGGTCTCAGAGCATGACGTGTATTGATTTATTTGTCGAATAACATCCTTAATATGTAATGTTATTGCGAATGGTCGATTGTGGGCTCGTTTTGTTCGGGGCCCCGGTGGTCTACCTTAACCCAGATCCTTCTAAGTTCTGGGCGCGTGCTGTAAGTTATGTCTATGGCGGCGGCATAGGGCCCGGTCAGCCAGTAAACACCAGGCACCCGTCTACCAAGACTGGCTCGCAACCACTAAGAAAAATTTAGCATCGCCAGGAAGGCGTCCCCATCGTCAGCCAGCCCTCTCAATTGTTAGCAGGTCATTTGATCAAAACTCATCTCGATCACAAGGAGCTGCTTTGGTACCGTCAGCCAGCGGTCGCGATCACACGGAGGTTGTTCCTATTGCTGAAGTTGTGCCACTCCACTTATCAAGTAGGTTATCAAGCGAGCTTTGTTTGATGCAACGTTTCTATCTTGCAAACAACCAACCCAGCAGCATAACTCATTCGCAGCAGCCGTGAAAACGTCGCTTGGTCACAGGATGGGCAATAACAGACGGTGTGTAGCTCATCAGGATTACAGTTTGAATCGATTCTGACGTGTATCTTTTTTGCTTTACCGTGTCTTCTCTGCTATTTTTTTCGTCTTTGTTTGGACAATTGGATCGATCTCGGGTCAATTATTCACCCGGGAACGATCCATTCGTTAATAATAGCCATAAGAATGGCTGTTATAAGTTGTCTAAACAAAGGAATAAACTCAAGAGGGCAAGACAATCTCGAGAAGATCTTGTGAAGAACGACATTGATCCAAACAGTAACAACCCGCAGAGATCTATCCAATGGCGAATGGCCAAGTATATCGAACTCGATCTTTATCCAACTATCCCACTCAATGGCAACGAAACACCTACTCGCCCTCCAACTCCCGATGAAATCCAATTAGCATACCAGCAGCTTGATTCTTTCTATCTCTTTAAAACTGGGCGGAACATCGTTCGAGACCGAGAGAATAAAGAGTCTATCATTGCGGTCATAGACTTTACAAAATTCGAAGACTTATCCGATCAAGAGAAGGATGATTTGAACTTTGTATCGACCTTTCTGCATCAGTCCAAGAAGTTTATCAACCCGATTTCTTCTACTCCACGAAGCTGGGGTGGACTGATGTGGGCGCTTGGATGGCGGAAATCACTTGACGGAGACCAGATTATCGGAAGACACGCCAAGCTGTTTCATCATGAAGACATGGCAGAGTTCGATCAACTTTTCATCGAATCCAAGAGGGTAGAACAAATTATCGGAAACCACTTCAAACAAACGGCGGAGGCACCTTTTATCGAGAACCAAAATCTTATGCAACAACATAACCTGCCTTCTTTTGCAAGTTTAGTTTACGATGATAAACCTTCCGACCTGGCATGTGCCACCGATCTAAGGTTTACAACAGATTTTTTTTTTAGTTCCCCGCACACTGAGGATGAGGACCTCTCCGAACTTTCGTTTGCCATGTTTCTTCCCACCCTCTCGTCTGATGGTCGCTTAGCTTTAAATCCTTCTGAATTTGACATCTCATCTGGGCCGCTTGTCTTTCCAGATCACAAGTGTGGCATCAATTTTGATCACCAGTTCGGGGTTGTCAAGATGGTGTGGCAAGCCAACAAAGTCAGACATTGTCTTATGCCCTCCTCTCACAGCTCTCTTTACACTCGTTTAGATATCTTCCTCCAAATTAACTCAAGAGTAGCTGATGCCTCAGACAGATATCAGAAAGGTCTTTACAGCTCAGTCGCCAATTACTTTGGCGATCACTTCTTTTACTTGTTTCGTACTCTAGCTTATTTTCCTGCTTTACTGTCTTCTATGATACTCTTTCTATTCTTTCTCTTTTGAAATATCATCGTTTTGTTTGTTATTTTTGATCATCAAATTTCATTTTCAAAAACATATATGGTATTCAAAAAAATGAGAAAAAAAATGATTTGCTGTAACAATCTCAAGATGGCATCCTGCTTCTTCATTAAATTGACAATTTGTTTTGAAATTGCTTATGTATAAAAGGTACAAAAGTACAATATCAATTTTACTGTAATGAATGGCTCATTCAATATTTCATCCCAGAAGTCTTTTGATCACATTCAATCAATCAGGGTTTGGTAAATACATTCTCCAAAGTGTAGCAGAGTTCAAACTCATTGCTTATAATGCAAATGATATATAGCACATAACTGGAGGATATAGATTCTTTAATTACAGGGGAAAAGAACATCCCCCCCCCCCAATAGATTTGGGTTTAGTACAGGGTCTAAGTAGGAAAATGAAAGGTCTGAAGATCCTGTGGAAAGTCCTGAAGTTATGATTTTAGATACAACATATAAATGCTTCATATCAGTTCTTAACAATATTTTCTCATCAAAAATTAACTGGTTTGAGAGCAAAAAAATTGAGGTAGAATTATATGGGTTTAATATTCCTGAATTTTGACTTGTAGAGATCTAAAATATTCTAATTCAGTATGGTCAAAATTTTCAGATATGGTCTTAGGTGATTGGTATAGATTCTCCCTGCACTAATCTTTTATCTTGCTTCAAAGTTCTTTGTAACCAGAATTTAAGTTTTAATAATCAATCTACTTTCAGATACCAACCAAGGAGTTCTTTTCTGTTTCAGTTTTATTTCCTGATGTGAAATCTTCCAAGCAATTTGTGGTATTGTAGCTGAGAACTCCCTGCGGTTTTCTCACCAAAACATGTCTCATAAATAAGATTTTTCTCTCACTTCCATGGATATTTTTTCTGATCTCTTAAGTGTTGTATGCACTGCCAAGAAAACTCAGCTAACTTCTGGCAGTTGACATACACAAGTACAAAGCTAGAATTTATTAGGGTTTTTTGCTGAGCAAGTTTGGGGAAAAAACAGGTGTTCCTGCTGCTGCATTCCTTCTCTCTATCACTGCATAATTGATTTTGAACAAGGGAAATTTTGGGATCATCCCTGAAATATCCAAGTTTGATTATCTCCTTGAGGAAACTTAATGATGATGCAAAATAGTTTGAATGGTTCAAATCCTTCTCTCATTACTTGAGCTTGGATTTTCCAAAATTTAAATTTGCAACATGACTCTTGTCAACCAGAATATATTTTTGAGTTCAAAAAGTGCATTTTATTATTCAACTCCATAGTACCTTTCCACCTTGGTCGACACTCCCTAGGTATCGGAAACTCACCATTTTTTTTGAATCAAACAGGATTGCGAAGGAGTTGAATTCTAACCTTTGTGAAGTGGCAAAGACCATCTCTGGCCAATGGTGATCAGGGACTTTGTGCTTGTCTGACAATTCTGCAGAATTTTGTCTGTGTCGTACCTAACAGCTACCCTTCTTTTCAAGTTGTAAAACCTTTGTCTATTATATCAAACACAAACATCCGTGAGGGCTGAAGAATGTTGCTCAAGTCAAAATGCAATGGTTGGAATGAAAAAAAAAAAAAAGACTAGGGGGACTAATTGCAGCTGATGGATGAAATTTATGAAGAAAGAAAACGGAATATGAAGCAAAACCTCAAGGCCAACAATTTTGGTTGATACTTTATCAATGCCGACCGGGCATGACCGAAGAATTTTAAAAATAGATCCAGTGGAATAGATAAAATCTACTGTTCATCTATTATTTTACCTTTCGAGTCGTACATAGTACGCCTCAGGACTTGGCCTAGATAATTAATGTGACAGAAGAAATCAGCCTAGATTCGACCAGTTCAAATGTGAATGAGGAGCATGAAAGTACCATCAGGGTCAAGGTCATAGATAATTGGAGCAGCGTTATCCACTATGTACAGGGGGATTTCGTAAACACTGTTTCCCGATAATTCGGCCATTATTGACCTGCTCGTTTGTATGCCCGGGCAAAAATCTCCGAAATTGATCAGTAACTGCTGATGAGGAAGGAAGCTTGGTATCAAGTAGTCATGGGGAAAATTTGCGCACAAGATGGAGTTCCTATGACCAACCAATAAGATTTTTTTGCCATCCAGGAGTTTGGGCTTGATTTCATTCTTATAGTAGGACCTCGTGCGGGAGTCACAAAATCCCAATGTTTCACCTCCAGGTGGACATTTCTGGTTCTTGAAATTCTCGAGTCCCATACCCCACCACAATTCAGCTCGATCTATACCGTAATAGTTAGTGATCTGCTTCTTGAGTAGGCCACCCAGAATTCCAAAGCTTCACGCATTTAGAGCTTCGGACCGCGTGATTGGAATGTTTTGTTGACCCAAATGTCGAAGAGTTATGTAAAGAGTGTGTTCAGCACGGGTGTATTGAGATGTATATGCTTCATCAAACTTCAAGTGCTGTTTCTGCAGGAGTAGGGCGGCATCCTCGGCCTGCCAACATCCTTTGGGGGTCAACCGTGAAGTGGGCGAGGAAAACTCCGCGCTCACTAGGAATTTGGGAAATCATTGAGGTATGCATGAGCTTCCAATTCATAGGGCGGGTATAAAAAAACAAACTCTATGGCGTACAATTATTTTCGCTTTCTCCGTGTCTTATCATAACAAGCTGACCATGAGGGGCGTCTGTGTTGCCCCGTCAAGTTTTTTTTTTTTTTTGATAGCGGTTTTGTGCATTGAGAGAAATTGTTCATATCGTCAGAGAGGTTAGGCAAGCAGTCATGTCAGGACAATTCATTAGATCCTCAGGTCAATGACGAGAACAATGAAAGAAAACAAATCATACCACTCAGTCCATAAGCTGCATCGCTCTCGATGCAATTAACTGCCCGAAGGCAGAAAAAAGTCAGGAATAATAGGAAGTGAACCGACATAATTGATAAAAAAAAACTTCGATGATGATGCGGCTCTAGAAACTGCTTCCAATTCTCCCTTCCTTTTGGAAGGTTACGAATTTTCGAAGTTAACGCAAGCCCTGTAGCCGGGCTAGTGACACGGTCTGACACCCACTAGCCCTTGCGACAGGTTTCACGAACCAACCCCTGAACTCTGGCCGAAGGACTTGGAAATACAGATTCAAGCCGACTAAGACAGCTTCTTTTCTTCTTGTAACCACTATGGCAAAGTTTTAGGGATAAAGCACCCCTGCTCGCCTTCCAGAAACCAGCCGGAGTAACCCCTGCTTGGGCTGTATCTTCTCTTCTTGCTGTTTTACCACCTGTCGGAGCCATCCTTTCGGCCACGTAATTGATAGTTTAACCTTAAACAAACAACATCATAGATTTAACAAAAAAAAATTGATAATCAGTCGACCACATGACTAATACTAAAAACTCAAAAAATTCAACTCTTTAGGCGATTCCGCCGGAGCAAGAGAGAACTTGCAGGAAAATCCTTGCGTCGAGGCCTGTATTTGTAGGCATGATTCCATAAACAAAAGAAAATTATACGCTTTTTGTATATTAGCAACACCTCGACGGTTGATCTTGTCTAGTGACCAACACTCAATTCACAAACAAAAGGAAAACCTGCGCCTTTTGTTTATCATTAATCGCTCGATTGCTTTGTATATTACTCTATGGATTATAAAGGAAATCAAGTCATGATAGCAGCATTGCGACGCTTGACTACGATCATGTAAAAGGCATTCACTTTATCGCAACACGAGACTTGATCTTGTTGTGTCCATAACATCCCCTGGGACCTCAGCATCCGAATAAGTAAATGCTATCCTCGGCAAATAACGCTTGCCAAGGATGTCACTAGAATCTAAACTTCCTATTCCGATTGTCTACCAATGCTAAGGCCGACATTCCACAATTCCCATGTACGGCCTCCATTAATCTAATTTCTACCATCAACAATCCAAATTATTCGGAAACGTATCCCCTTTCCCTGCCGAATTATGAATCCCTACGTGTATCACGCAATTAGTTCCGGCAGGGTGGAGCATTTGACGTGACGAAAAACAGTAGATGGATGGGAACCCTGGGCTCCCGAACGGCAGGTGATCGTATTCTTTCCTAATCAAGTCTATTCTATCATGTCCCTTGCAGCTAAACAATGCATCCCTTGAGTATGAAATGCGAAGATCAGGCGAGACATATCAATAACGATGTCCAGGATGTGACCATTTGATTCGGCCTAGAACAAGGGGCAAGGATCTTATCATCCAGACATTTTAAGAATATTTAAGTGACCAGACGTCGTTGCTATTCCCCCTTGCCCACCATTTTCAATCATCATCGACTGACAAAATGACCGACCGCTCTTCTAAGCTTCCTAGCTTTGTACGTGCGGCGAATGTAGAGAGACTGGGTGTTGGTGCAATAATTTGGTTGTCTGGGGACTTGACCAAGGTCGAGGAATATGTTGTTCATATAACTGTAAGCAAGTGTCACTTTCTTATGTTCTTTGATTAGGCTCATTGGACTAATTTTACATAATTGGATTGGTTCAGTGTCAGAAAATTATTCCTCAAAACCAATCATAATTTTAGATATAATAATAATGTTTTCGTGTGTTTTAGGGTGTTGAAGACTAGCAATTTCGTCAAATTTTAGATAGTAATTCTATAGCAATATCTCAATCAATGGATGACCAGGAGTTGACAAGACCTACTGTGAACCTTGATGTAAACAAGGCGGGCGGCGCAGGCGGCCAAAGACCCTAGTGTACACTTAATAAAACAAATAAATAAATAAAATCAAGCTAGGAACGCGGTGTTGTGGCCCGAGTCCATGAGAGCGATAAATGTGAACTGTCCTAGGTTTTAGGACGACAGGAAGTCATGCCAATACACAACCACTATCTAAGAGTACTTATAAGAGCATCCGCATTGGCGCGGGTCAAAGCCGAACTTAACAAAGTCCCTAACCCTGTGCCTCGCCCGAGGGCCCCAGAGGGCTTGCCGACCGCAGGGAGGACAGAGACCAGGGCTGGCCCCCGGTCCCGCGGTCTGTCTCCGAGAGGCCTGGTTAAGCTCGGGTCAAAGCTAGGTCATTTAGCAACAGCTAGAGCATCTCCACCGCGCGGCTATACCAAGCTTAGCAGCGCCACCGGGGCTGCTAAATGGCCTTGGAATTTAGCAAATCGGCCCCGAGCTGCTACAGCATTACCACACGTAAAATGCTATAGCAGCTCATCAATTGAAGTTTCACAGGACTATCCTGTGAAACTACACACTTCTGATCCCCTGCTCACACACTAATCCCCCTTTCACACCTCGAGCTACCAAGCTGTGTATCTCGCGGTGCAAGCCGACCTCGACACCAACTACTAAACATGTTGTGCAGTCGCCAAGCGCAGAACCTTTAGTAGCTCGGATGACTACGCACAGTGGAGATTGTCTAGCTTTGCTAGCTTTGGCGCTGCAAGCCACCCGCACATCGGTCATCATTAACTGCATGCTAAAACTGGCATGACTGCACTAGCTACACATCAGTTTCCACCAAGCCACCATGTCGGCCCTGTTGGACTGTCCAAATGTTGTTTTCTTATTTTCTTTTCTTTTTCTGTGCTTCTTATCTGTTCACAGCCAGTCACTCACATCTCACAACTATTGTAGTATACCTGGGAGCAGCGGACGTGGAAGTTCTCTTTTCTCATCCTTCCACGCACCGTTACCACTGGCTCCCAGGTATGTAAATCTTCACTTCTCTTGTTTCTCTTTTTCTCTCTTCTTTCTCTCTTTCTATCATTCTCAGTTTTACTTCTCAAGCGTGCAATCTAATGATTGATCATTCCACGCACTGTTACCACTGGCTCCCAGTTGTACGCAACAGACCCAGTACAATTGACTCAGAAAAAATGCAGCTGGAATTGCTTCTTTTGACAAAGAAGCCCAAGAATTTGACGACCGATTGGTGGACAGCCTCTTTGAAGATTCCAATGAGGAAATGGAAAAAAATTAACTTCAACCCGTTGTAGATTGTATCCCTAATAAGAACCAAAATACTCTTGCCGGCCACAAGCAGTTGATAAATGGCCACCTGGCCAAAAATCAAGGAGGGAATCTCAACCTTTGTTACTGATCCAACTCCTCCCCCACCAGCTCAAAACTTCTGGATCATTCCAGCAAAACTGCAACACTGAACAACAACTTTCAAGACCACCCAAGAGTAGCCAATGCAATCCACTCAGAAAGAATCCATTGTGGCTTGACAGCAGCCTTCATCAAGTTCCAATGGGAACAAAAAGGCCTTTGTGAGGCGGCCAGAATGACCTAGATCAAACTTTTCAACTCATTTTCTTGTCTTTTTTTTCCTTTTCCTCATTGTCTTTTGTTTTCTTTTCCTTTTTTATTGTTTTTTTTCCATGCTCTTCTTCACAATAAAAAACCAAATGTTTGAAGATTTTTAGTTTTGATGATAAGATAATGAAACAAACTGAGTCAAAAAAATAAAAAAAGGGGCCGGCTAAAACCACACCCCGGATTTGCTAAAAGGACGCCTCCGGTGAGGCGTCCTTTGGCGTGCACACCACATTCCGGGCGTCCATCGACCATGGACACCCGGAATGGGACGTACCAGTCTTCCACGTCCCCGATGGGATGTGCAAGGCTGGGCACGCCCCATGGGTGGGGCGTGCATGGTTGTGCACGTCCCAGATTGAAGGGTTTGCCGAAGTTGGCACACCCTCGATCCATGGTGTGCACGCCACGGGTCGTCCACGTGGACGGGGGTAGCAGCCCAAACCGAGGGCGTGTGGGATGATGCACACCTGAAGGGGCGTGAGAGCAATCTCTCCTCATCCCTCCAGGACCAATCGGTCTTGGAGGGATGAGGAGAGAGTGTACTCTCTCCTCCCCACCTCCAGGACTGATCGGTCCTGGAGGGAAGGGAGAGAGAGTGTACTCTCTCGTCCCTTCCCTCCAAGATGATTGGTCTTGGAAGGAAGGAAGGAGAGAGTGCTCTCTCCCATTCCCTCCAAGACCAAAGGCGGACTTTTTTTTTTTTAAAAGTGTTATTGATTTCACATGTCACACTATAATCTAATGAGATCAACGTATTACAAGCCTTTTGATACAATCACCATCTCGAAAATAGTTATCTGATAGCAAGACGACAAAATGTTTAATAGTTGACCATTATCTGCAGTAAAGAGTAGAACCTGAGAAGTCATAGTGAGAGAGAGGGAAGGAAAAAAGAAAAAAAGAAAAATTGGCAATAAATCTAATAAATGAGATAAAACCAGTCGGTAAGTAAAAAGAATACAGTATCTTATTTAATCTTATTGAATTCAGTACTTTTTATAGGACATTGAATAATAAAAGGAGAATGTGTATACTTTGAGTTGGTCAAACTAGTGAATTTATTCTTAAGTTTGTCTGATTTGATGCATCTAAAGCAAGCACCACTCGGATTGTCGATCTGACATTCCTTTGAATTATGTTTACCTCCACATCTGGCGCAGAGCGGAGTTGTTTTACAAGCAAAAGCGGGGTGCCCCAACTCTAGACAGTTGAAGCATTGAGGTGGACCGGGATTGTATCTTGATGTCTTGAGCAGATTGCCATTGATTATTAAACTACCTCGTTTGATGTCTCGAGCAAGTTGTTTGTCTTTAACATTGATCAAAAGAGTCCCATGCAATTTTCCATACTTCAAAGGCTGTCCTAGCCACCGAGTTTTCTCTATCATGTCCAGTGGGATATTGTTTTGAGCGCACAGCATTTTCAAGTGATCATCATTTTTAGTGTCAAATTCAGTCGGAACGGAATGGATCATCACTGTAAAAGTGGCCATTGGTGTCTTGAAGTTTGGGTCTGCTAAATGAGTCCAAGAGTGTTTATATTTGAGTAGCCACATTGCCATTCCTCTATTCTTGGTAATGAACTTGACGTCGCCCGAAGGAAAATGGGTGACGGCTTGAACTTGGACTAGATTTTTATCGATTTTTGTGTTAATTGAGCTGAGGGCTTGGTTCACATTGGTAACAATCTGTGTAGGAGATAAATTCAGGAAAGGTTTTTCCGTCCTAACGCCTCCCTCGGCTTGGACTAGCCGAGGCGTCCTCGGAGGATGCATGCCTCAAATCAAGGCGTGCATCTACCAAGCAGGACCCAGTGGCCGGTCACTGAGCCCCTTGGTCGAAGGCGTGCATCCATGAGGACGCCATAATCAACGCTTGCGAGCCTCACACGCCTTTCGGGGTGTCCTTTTAGCAAAAGGGTGGCGTGCATTTAGCCGGCCCCTAAAAAAACTATGTTGCAAGACACAAAACAATAAAAAAAGACTAAGGAAAAGGATAATCAATCACAAAAAGTCAGGGTGAATAGTCGAGTCATCACAGGCATCTCCAACAGGCCCCTCCTCCACATCCCCCTTGGAATTTGCATCCTCTTTAGCGTCCTCCTGCGTTTCATTTGTCTCTGAGCTCAGAGCACCGTCACGATGTAAGGAGACCAGCTATTCATCAATATTTACATCCTTGTGGTCCAAGTTGGGCAAACCATATTGTTTTATTTATTTGTTCTTGGTGCTTGGAGGGAGGTACATGTTGGAGATATAGCTTCACGACTAGCAAGGAGGAGATGTGGAATGGGTTTTGAATATTCAAGATCAGGTAGTGTTGACCCCAAGTACTCCTAGGACCTTTAGCCCAACCGAAGTGGAAGGTTTTTTGCTAAAAGTAGTGTAGCACCTGGTTTAGTCGAACCAATGCGGATGCTACAAGACCCACTCAAACATAGTCACCTAACCTTAGCTCCAAGGTAGCAAATATAAGCTTGTTTTTAAGTTTTTTTTGGTTGTAATTGTGTTTGGTTTGAATCAGAATAAAAAAACCAAAGTAAAATATAAAAGAACCCTGATTGTAGTTTGCAGAAGATTCAATGATATTTCATTAGTTGAGAGAAACAGAGTATTTATGTACATGATCTTGTAAGCCACAAAAGGGTTCTAAGAGAGTCTTCTCACTGTGCCATAATGACCATTTAACCTCTGTTTTGACAGTGATGGACTTCCTATGCATGTGCATGCAAAGACTGTCTTTAACTGAACATCCAGGCAAAAACCATAAAATCTGGGATTCCAACATCCTGGGCCAGTCCCTTGCTGGCCCAAACACATTTTTGAAACCCGCTCCCACCAAATACTCCCCATACCTGGCAGCTAACTCAATAACCTCAAGTCATCCAACCCAGCCAGACTCAATTGCTGATTTGCCCAGCAATCAGAAATAAGTAATATTTACTGGTCCACCAACACTGGGTAGTTGCAATACCGGTAACGGTATCATAGCGCTTTTTTTTGTGTTATTGCTGTCGTTACTGGTAACCGCAGCCCGTTGCTGTTATATATATTTTTTCCTTCTTTTTTTTTGGTCTTGATACGATATATATTACTTTCATTTTTTTTAGTTACGATAATGAGCATGAGGCCCATCAATCATTACTAGTAGCGAAAATCAGAGAAGACATTTGGAAAGGGATTAATTACTTTTGGGTAGACACTAAACCGGCTAAAGCCTTTCCAGCCTCCTCAAAACCACCGGAGAGAGGCACCTGCTCTCGTGGCCACATCAAACTAATCACGCAGTGAGACATGGTTGATGGGCGTAAGCCACCCCGTCTGCTGCTGCAGACATCGGAAGCAGCAGAGAAGAGTCGTTCTACTGCGCATGAGCTTCCTGAGTACCCAAGATACGCGCGAGACATCCGTGGGAGCATTGGATAGGTCCCACAGTTTTGTTTCCACCAATTCAAAGGGGTGGCCTTGCTGGTGAAAACAAGGTGGGCTTTCAGAAAGGCTTTGATTTTGTTTTCTTGCGGAGTCGATTTCTGAGACATGTGAGTTGCAAGCCGGGCCATGAGGGAGTCCGGTTCAGCCTCAGGGGGATTTTCTAGAACCATGATGTCGGAATCAGGAGGCCTGTCGACTGGCTTCTGCTTGTATTCATCAAATCGGTAATTGAGTAGTTCGAGAGCCTCCTTGACCTTGGGACTATTTTCTCCAAATACGAGTTCGAAGATGTGCATTCGGTAGCAGGGATGAAGAACGGTGGCTAGGACAAGCGCCTCGCAACGCATTGCTTCAGCCAGGTACTTCTCGACCCGTTTGAGTATTGTGTAATACATCGGATACAGTGTGTCCCCCTCTTTTGATGCAGCTAGCTTTCTGGAAATCTGATCCTTGAGCTCGAGGTATTTAGGGATCACATGTGCGCCGGTGGACTGGTTCCCCTCCATATGAGAGGTGAGGGTGACAAAAACCTGATGTTCTGTAATGTCAGCAACAGTACATGTGGATGAAACAAGGAAAAACATTCCTCAAGCTCGCGATTCAAGTTGTTGATTTCTTTCCAATCGCGTGGCGAAAAAAAAAAAAAATCTTTGAAAACTCCAGCTTGGTTCCGTTCTTGATCTTCTTTGAGTAGTTGATCAATCACTTCTCGCGCCTCGATAGCCTTCCGATGGCTTTGGTACTTCACATTCCAGCGGATGCCGTATCCGGCAATCAATGGAGAAACCTTGAGATTCAAACGTTTGGCGATGCAATCAAAACTGGCTCGCTGGGCTGCTGATTGGGTGATTTGTTTAATTACAGTATCAAGCTTGGTTGTAAGTTCTTGAAGCCAAGTCGTCTTGGCGTTTTTGGCGGATTTTTTGATGCTCTGTTCTTCTTCTTCATCTGATTCAGGGCCCGATGTTTCACCAGTATCCGAGAGGTCGTCATCAGCGTAGCCATAACTGCTTTTGCATAAACAATCGGTATCAAGAGGTGTTCCTTTGTGAATGTCTGGGGTTGAAGAAGGCTCGGCTGTGTGTTGAACCTGGCTGTCCTGGTCTTCATCCTCCTCAACCAGCTTTCCAAGGACAGGAAAAAAACCAAGGACTGACTCCTTGGCTTTTGAAGGAGGTAGTGTTTTCAGCGATAGAGAGGCTAGACCGGCGTTGACGATTAAGGCCAGCTTGTGGCAGAAGCACCGGATGTGCATTGTCGTCGGATCCCAGGAGGTAGAATCGGGGAGCCCATTCGCATTAATCAGAGCATACATTTCCCTGGCCATAGTATTGTTGTTCGAGCTGGAGTCGGTAGTCTGAGCCAGCATTTTTTTGAAGAGGTTATTTTTATTGAGTAGACTTGCAATAGGTTGGGCAAGTAATGTTCCGTAGTGCTTCCACGGAACCATTTTGATTGTTAAGTGACGGACTGTGTACTGCCATTCTGAGTTAATGAAGGCCACTGCAGCCCCAATAAATGCGAACCGGTTCCCCTTGGTCGTCCAGACATCATGGATGAGGGTGAAATTGGTGTCAAGGTTCTTCAAAAAAAATGTCATTAATCCACACATCAACAAGAGCATAAAATTGCAGACTAGACTGCTTACATTTAAATCTTCAAAATCATTCATCTTGAGCATCGAGTACAGCTTTTTTGACTCATCAGCTGACCACCTTCGACCATAAAGAATGGCCTTCCTATTCGCATACTTAAACGCTTCACGAAGGATGGGATCTTCAATCCGGGTCCATGGAAGTGCCTGGCGAACCTGCCACATCATCAGCAGTTGGATGAGAATTTGCACGCCAAATTTTTACTTGATTGGCATGAAACCGGTGATAGTCGTTTGCTTAGGATCACATCCACCATTTGCTTGGGCGTGATTACGCTCGGCAACCGAAGGGGGTAGCTTTGCTTTTTCTCGATTTGGACAGCCGTGACTTTTCTTTTCAGACTGAGCCGACCCATCACGATGTGATTTCAAGTTTCTGTTAGATGTTGGGGGTGCTCGATAACTGTTAAGACACCATTTACACTTGAAGTTGACCTGAGTGTTTGGCCGGTCACCTTTCTTCCAAACAGGTGCTTCGAAGAACTCTAGTATGTTATCGTATTCACTTTCCTTTTTTTGTTTTCTCTAGGTTGGATTTGGAGGTTGCTATCCTGACTGTAGTTGTACTCTTCACCGCTTTGGTTTCCCTGATAATGGCCGCAGAAATCAAGTCAGTAACCTCTTGCTGGCCGATTAATGTCAGCAAGAAAAAAAAATTAACTAAGTACACACTTGAATCTCTGGAACTGATGATCCTTTTTTTCTCTTCTTCTTTTGTTTGACCCCACCTCTGGTGGTCACTTTGGCTGCAGAAGAAGACACATCACGCAACCTTTTCTTCCTAGGCCTCGGCTTCACTTGGGTGGCTGGGGTAGTCGACCGGCAAAATTCTGGGGATGGGGCTGCTGGCGGTGGTGGCTTAGGTGCTTTGGTCAACCTTACACGAGAGTCCGACAAAGGTGTGACCATGTTTGGTTCCACAACTGCTGATGAGGCTCTGGAAGAACGGCGGAGGCGAGTTTGAGACTGGTCAGTAGCATATCCGGCGGCATTGCCATTGGGGACATGCAATTCTTGGGTTGCCGGCGGCATTTGTAAATGATGTAAATTGCCAGGAGGTAGAGGGAGAAAAGTAAATCAGGTGATGATGGAACATAGAGCAACTGGTCTCTTAGCCCCTAGGTAGGAAAGGTCAGCCGCAAAAATACAGCATACAAACTAGAAACTCAGGGGTAAAACTCGTTACAACTAGCTTAAATTAGCTACGATATTTGAGGCTGGGGCTCAAATCAAATATTGGCCAGCTACGATACTAACTGGCCAGAAATATAACCGTTACTCTTAACGGTATCGATTTTGTAAAGTAACTTGGATAGTTAAGATACGATAATTGGTGTGCTATCGTATCATATCGTAACTACCCAGTGTTGGGTCCACATATGAAATAAAACCTATGCAAGTGAAGATCACCAAGTCCCTTACAGACCAGCTCAGGAATACCCTGATAACACCTCTGGATTAAACAAGCCTGGTCACTACTTTCCTCCTAATATTGACTCAAGATATCCTGACGTTAGATATGTAGATATGCTCCCATCCTGAACCAGTATCAAATCTACAACACATACAGCTCTCCATATGGCAATATAGCACATCACAATATCCCTTTCAGCACCAAACTTCCTTTCAGATCTTAATATTCAAAACTTAACCAACTCATTGGCAACACCTTGTGATTCCCTCCAACTCCAACTCATCCATTTAAGGAGGCCACACAATGGGCTCTGCAGGCTCTCACGGACAAGACAAATCTTTTGTTGCTCCAGGTACCTCAAAACCCACCTGAAAACAATCAAGACAATCACCCTATCCCTCCTCCAGATCCAACCTGTCACACGGCGTCTTGTACAAGAGACGGGTGGGCACTATTTGAAGGAAGGAAAGGAGATAGTTTCGAAGAGAGGACTGACTGTTCAAAGTTCTTCTGTGTTTCAAAGAAGAGTTACTCAGGTTCAGAGGGACTTCGAGTAGAACACTGAAAGGGTTCACAATAAGAAGGCTTGAAGAAGGCGGATTCAAGTTATGCTAAAAACTATAATCTTATTTTGATGAGGAAAGATGGAAAGCATAGAAGCAGACAGCTTATATAGGAAATACAAGTTGGGCTATAAAGGTATGACATAGGTTTGAACAAGATATGAGGTCATAGGGTCAAAGCAGAAGAAATGAGGGAGAGAGGTCATAGCTTCTGAGATCAAGCAACACCAAGGCGGGTACGTAACTGAAGGACCAAGGAAGGGTAAGTGTGATGGGTGCAAGGGAGATTGAACTGAAGGTCAAAGTTTGAGGACTGTGTGTTGAAGTTCAAAAAATCCAAGAGGGAAATGTGTGAATCCGGAAAAGGGAGTTAAGCACATGAAGAAGTAATGCTGAAACAAAGGAAGACCGGTAAGAGGGTTATTGGTCTTGCTTTTGTTTGCATAACTGAAAAGCAAATGTGCTATTTAATCTTCAAAGGTTTGGAAAGTAACTTCAAAGAGAGCACTGAAGTTTACTGAGGGTGCATAGGTGATATCATATACAACCCAAGGATTAACCAAAAGCTTGAAAGTTGCTGAGGTCGTAAAGCATGGTAGAAAAGCATCCTTAGCAAATGCAAGGAAGATCCAACTGCAAGATCTTGAGTGCTGAGTCTGTCGTATGACACAACCCCTGTTTCTGTCTCAGTCCCATCCTGCCACACAAGCCCAATACTTTCCACTATTACAAACTGCTAGATTATATGCTTATGTCAAGGTATGCTTCAACCAGATCATTAGACCAATCCTTGATATAGCTCCTGCATGGATTAGTCTAGTGTTTTCTTCTTCAGTGAATCAGAAACATATCTTTTCTTTCTCACTCCTAAGACCATCTCCAACGCGGGAGGTAGGGTCGGTTGCCAAATTTGGAAACTAGGCAACTGCGGCGCACCAATACCTCCCCGTGAAAAATGCCTGACACAGCGCAGGTTGTAAACATAGCAACCCACACTGTCCCGGGCATCCTCCCTCCCCACCCCATCAGAACAATACCACATCGATCATTCAACACTCCAAGACAAGATTCATTTTTATCTTGTACAACCACAGTTCCCAGCAAGGAACTGGCTCTTGGTAGATTGAGAGCTTCTTTGATTTCGCTTCTGTGCTATCGTTTGCAACAGGTTTGCTAGAAGGTGAAGGTGGATCTTCAAAAGAATTAAAAAAAAATCAACATAAAAAAGAATTTATGTAAAAAAAATCAACATCAAAGAGATTGAGAAGAGGAAGGTTAAAGAAAAAGGAAGAAATCACTCACCGCTGTCAGGCCGTTTGATCGATTCCATGCTGTTGAAGAGTCTTATCAATTTCTGTATGGTCTGGATATTCTTTGATGTCGTAGATATCAGGGGATATGTGAAAGGAGTTTGACCTGCCTATCACCAATTTTGTGTGTGATAGGCAGGCTCTTGGGAGCTATGTCATTGCCAGATTTGGCAATGGTGTAGCTCCCGCGAGCCTGATTTCTATTTTAGAACCGGGTTTAGCGCCCCCGTTGGACGCACGAGTTTGGGTTTGGGGAGCTAAATCCGGTTTAGCTCCCACGTTGGAGATGCTCGAAAGTGTCACAAGACTTTCCTTCTCTGAACTTCAGTCACTGTCTCAACAGGTTAAGATGACCATTGTCGCTCACGCTCCATCAACCCTATCAAACCGCCCCAAGATTTTTTTTCATCCCCAATGACAGTATGCAAGAATTTAAGAAAAAAGAACCTTCAAGCAAGCTCCATGACCTTTGGGGAATGCATATCATATACAAAAAGCTCAAATTAGCTATCAAGATTAAGCCCAAAATCTGTAATTTGATTACCAACAGAAGCAGAATTTGCTATTTTAAAACACCACTGACAATTTAAGGCCCTTATGTCAGGCTTTGTGATGCCAAGGAGTACTCCTTCTAGCTACAAAAACTGCAAAAAAACAAAAATATGAATGAAAATAATCAGATAAACAAGATACTGATTATTTTCAAGGTTTAAGTTTATTGTTTTGGGTTTGGTAAAGAAAGGGAATGATACTGTAATGTACCGTAGGGGCCTGCAGACAAGGCAGGGGTCTTTAAGGAGCCCTCTAATATCAGGACCTGTAATAACAGGGGTTATTGGGAGTAACCTTAAAAGCTGGGGTCCTGTTAAACAGGGATTTTTAGGGTACCCTGGAATACTGTGGTGGTGAAAGGCTATTAGAACAGGAATCCACTTACCATTATAAGCCTTTCTGAGGCCTAATCCTGGTTGTTGGTGATAAGAACACCTGTGTCACTCAAATCTCTTCAATTCCAAACAGAAGAAAAACATGTCATTTTCTTTGGTTTGGAAACATGTGGCCTGCTGAGCTGGCTCTCAAAGCAGACTAGTCCTTCAAAAAATAAATGGAGACAAAGTCTCCATAGTTGAACAGTATGCAGCTGGCTCCAAATCTGCCCACCCATCAGGTTGTGGGTTCAATCCCATCTGCCCTCATCCCCAAATGGGGGTTGGGGGGCAGGTTTAGGGAGTTAGGTCTGTTTCTCTTTTCATTCTGTGATACTTGTGTGTATATATCTCTTTTCATTTTGATTCCTTAAATCCTTTTGTTTCTTTAAGGACTTTTTTGGGGACTGGTCCTCTGGAGGACTGAGCGCCCTAGGTCTGACCCAAAGGGGGAAGTTTCTTCCACCCTCCCAAGTCAACTGAGTTTGGGTTGGGGGGGGGCATTTCTTCTCTCTGTCCGCCTAGTCACACACAGCATGGAGGGGACGGAGGGCAAGGGGGAGAGGAAGAACGTGTGCACCCTAAAGATACAAAGATAGATGACTCCAACCCTAGGTGGAGTGGGGAAGGGAAAAAGGAAAGGGTCGGAGTGTTTTTGGGTTTTGTTGGAGGTGTAGAGGGGAAAATACAAAGAGGTGGTATTAGTGGAAGCTTATCTTCAAGGTTCTGGGGAAAGTCTTGGCGGAGGCTTTGTTCTGAGGTTCCGCCTGGTGAACTAAGAAATTAGCTCTTCTCGGCGCAGGTCTGGGGTCTACCCCTCCCTTGGGGCCGCACCTCTAGTTTGGAAACTAAGTCTCCCATCATTCCGGCGCTTCACGGACTTACCCGCCTCCTGCCGCTCTCCGGCAACTCTCAATTTAGGGGTTATGGATGATGGATGATTCAGCCCAGCCAGCTCAAATTCCAGATTGGTGAGCTCAATTTACTAAGGAGGTGTGGCGTACTAGTCAGCCAAATGCCATACTGTGGGGCCCATGCAAACCAAGGCGTACAAGCCGGGGGGTCATGGGTTCCTTCCAATGTTAGGGGTGGTGAGCTGGGTGATCTGGACATGAGATGAGCTCATCCAGCTCGCAGTCCCATTGGTTCCAAGCCAAAGATGTTGCTGGTTTCTTCTTTAGTTTGGAACTGAAGAATTCAGTTGACAAAACTCAGTTTTTGGTATCTTTTTATATTTGTTATAGATTTTTATGCTATAGTCAGGTTAGCTCTGAATAGTATCAGGCTGACAAGTAGAAAGAGTGTCAGAATAAACAATAAAAATGACTCTGACAGTTCCTACACTTCATATTCATACAAACCACTGCATTAATCTAAACTTGACATGTATACAAGGATCATTCAATTTCAAACTATTGAAGTACCCTTCTGGTTCTGGGTGTTCTACTGGAAGAAATATAAAAAGACTCCCCTCTTTCCATGTAGAAGACCGCAGTAATCCACATCCCTAGCAATTATTATAACCTTATTTACCAGTCTTAAAACATTAGTACTAGTTGTAAATAACACTAGTTGTCTACGTAGAATATTTCCTTTAAAAATTACTCCAAGGACGCCATCACTCCTAGTAGCTACTCACCCCAACCAACATCCATCTAAGCGCTCTCAACCCAGTTATTCTCATCTCCCAGCCTGTAGGATTTGTTATATTTCTGCCTACTTTGAAGTCCAGAAATACAACTTACAAGGCCACTGCACCACCCCTGTTACTTCAAAACCAGAGTATATTTATGGAGGGCACGTAAACACCCCTGTATCACAGGCTCTTCCTCTTTTAATAAAATTTATGTTATTAAAAATGTTCCTTTGGAATTAAAGCACCTGTTCCTCTTATTTTTGACACATTTTTGCACAAACAATTCAGTTGCACCTAGTGTAGCTAGAAGGTTTAAGTCCTTGGTATCACTGAGGCTGACAAAGATATTTGTCTAACATAAAATAACTTAAAGTCTCCATATTCTCACACAAGTTACAATAAGCTGGTTATAACTTTTAATTGGAAGAGAAAGTCTAATTGCAAAAAAAGGTTACATAGTTCTACCTTAAAGCGAAGGGTGAGTCAAATGTATGGCATACTTTAGGATTTCTTCGGAAGTTCGCCACCACAGAATGGCGCCTTTGACTGCCGGGTTGGGCTTTTTGTCTTTGATCTCTGTGAATTTCAAAGCGATGTTGGAAAGTTCTGGAGGTGGGGGATTTGATGGGGTTGCCAATATGATTGTTTGCCAGAATATTTTCATGAAAAACAGGATTGCTTGGATCTCTTCAGGCGTTGCTTTTTCAGGTGGTATTCCGTTCTTCATAAGGATAAAGGAAGTGGAAATTTGGGTGACCTTTCGTATATAATTGAAATAGGTTGAGGTGTTTTTGGGCGGGGCGAGCGTGAAGACATCGAGGCCCTTTTGATCCTTAATGCCGAATCCGAAGCCATTGAATATATGTTTCCATTTCTCCTCTGCAAAGTTACAGATTATCTTTGCTGTTTGCTGACGCACAACGTCGAAACGAGGATATCCTGGTTTTCGTTTGAGCCGGCGGGGAGTTGCTAGCGCAGCCTGATGTGAAGATTTTCCGGGATACAAGGTCGCTAAAGAAGTACTCGGAATTTCATCTCTGGATTCAGCAGCGGGTATTTCCTTCCGGAGGAGGTCAATGAAAAGTTGATCGACGGGATGTGAGACGTCATCCGTAAGCGGTGGTAATGATTGATGGTGTATTAAACGCCCTTCATTGGTCACGTCAACACGTTGTCTGTTCTGCATGCAATACCTGAAGACTTGTTCAGAAGTTCTCCACCACATCTGGGCGCCGCGTTCCTTCTTGAGGGCTCTGCCTCCGCGCTGTTTCACAACTTCAGGGATCACGGCGAGTCGTTGAGCCTTAACATCTGATAACTGTAGTTTCTCCTTCGAACTGATCTCCCAAAATTTTTTCATGCTACCCAGGGCGTATGTGATCTCTTCCGTCGTTGCTTTCTCAGGCGGTCTATCAACACTTGAGAGAAGTTCTTTGATGATAAAATAAGTAGAAATTTGTGTGACGTGTCGTACATAACTGAAATAGAGTGATGAACGGCCGCTTTTGGACCCGAATATATCTGGCCCTTTTTCGCCATCCCTCATTTGGAAATTGGCATCAGAGAACAGGGGCATCCAACCATCTTCTACAAATTGGATGATTCTATTTGCTTCGTGCGTTATCATTTTTTCCGCACGCTTATAATGTTCTTTGTCTCGTGCCTCAAGCATTTTTTCCGAAAGCCTGTAGCGTTTATTGTCTCGTGCGGGTAGTTGATCTATGGCGAGTTTGTCGAAACGTAGTCCGGTATGAAAACAGCGCCACTCAGGAGGATCTAGCCCGGGAGAGGTCGCGTCGCTGTGATCGGTGGGCGCACCAGGAGGAGAATATGAGTGCGGCTGTATAACATGGGTAGACGGCGACTGGGGCAGAGAAGTGGAATCTTGATTAAGAGGGGATGACTCGGTCTGGAAAGTGGGTTCCATATCATTATGTTGCAATGCCTGGTACTGAGAATGGGGGGTTGAGGTTTCTTTCAAATCTTCGAAGATCAAATCCATGCCAGGCAACAATGGTAAATCAGCAAAAATGTCATCCCGATTCGGACGTAGGGGTGTATCCATCGTGGAAATGGTGATGTTCTGGAGAAGCATGAGCCATGGTAAAATAAAAGACCCTCTCATCTTCAACACGATTGCTATGAGCTAATGTGGATTATCGCAGATTTTTCTGCCGCGAAATTCCTGAACTCTTGAAGTAAATAGAGACTGTGCCGAGAAAAAGTTTACATATATGTATACGCTCAAAGCACATTTGAACACTAGAAGAAGTACCCGACTTTGGTACAAGTCTCAAGACGTGCCTGCCACCTGAAACCACCTGGACATCGATAGCGACTGAACCTGGAAGAATGAATGAAGGCTTGCTGGGGAGCAGTACATATGGCAAGATGAAGAACATTTATTCTTTCCAAACCTGCTTGAGCTTCATTCCAATTGTGTAAGTATTCTTCCCCGGCATAGTTGAGCGGAACCGGCTTATGTAAAATCCCAAACCTCCTGGAGGCCTGTGTATGGGTGCCGTCAGGTCCCGCCCGCCGGAGGAGCGGAGGCGCCAAGGGTAATTCGAGCCTAAGTCAGCTCCTTCGTGGGGTCCCTGCGGAACTTCAGTCCCTCCTCCGAGGACGAGGGACTTTATTTAGAGTCATACATATTTATTTACTCGCGAGCGATGCATGCAGTCTGAGATTCTGAGGCCGTGGACGAAAGTTTGAGGCATCTAGATTTCGAACCCTCAGATAGCCTCAGATTATCTGAAACCATTCCACATGTCAACTACCGGTTTTCGAAAGCTGCTTCAGAAAGCTTAACATCGAGGTTCGGTCGGCACGTTAAACAATGACTACCGAGAACTCAGGCTGATGGGGGTGTTGATGGTCGGCTTCGAACAGCCTGACCCAAGCAACCTCATCCAACACCTCGACTACGCAACATCAAGCGTGTCGATGCGTCATATGGTGGATTCTTCAAGTCCAGCTTGCTGGCAGTGGTTTTCGGTGGACTGGGTATGAAACAACGCTCGTTGTGATTAATGATAGGGGGGATAACTTTGCTTCAACGGAACCGTGAACTCCCCTCCCATCCATCTTGGTTCATAGGTTCGATCGTCAAGCAATGTTTTTCATCGACATTGCCTTAGAGATTGTGCCTTGAACCGCTTGTTACGCACTCAACCTTGACCAACGGCGCACGAGGAAACTTGCAATATAAGATAGAGCAGAGAGCCGGCCTGATTCCTTCATCACTTTCTTGCATTCTCATTTCTACTTTCCTTTTTCTTCTTTTTGGGAGAAAAGCTCACATTAGCAGACACTTCAACGATCATTCTTCAGCACTTAGCTTCAAACGCCATTGAACACTATCCAACTCACTTTTTACAATCCCATCAATACCACAGTCTTTTGTTACATTCTTACGATACTTCCATCACAGCGCTGCTCCCCTTTACTACCAGTCATCTACGGCACGTTTGATGATTCGAGAATGAAAGTAACTTGATAATAGCCGATCTCATCTTTTACCCTAGTTGAATTCGTTCTGGTTTGTAAGTATTTTTCGAAGCTTCGGTTATATTTCCCACTTTTCGAGTAAACAAGATACTGAGTAGCAGTCCAATAGTCGTCGAACAACTTCTTCAAGCTCGTTAGAATCATAATGAACTACGTTTACTTGTCAATTATTCTTTGTCCACTCCTTTTAATTGATAATGCCACAGCTGGCCCCAAAGATAGAAGACAACTTGAAACAACTTCGGGCGCGCCAAATGACGTCGATAATAGTTCAAACACCACGGGCTATGGCACTTCAAGTGGATTCGGTTCTGGGTCGGGCAGCGGAGTTGGCTATGGCTCGGGTGGCTCCGGCTCAGCTGCCTATGGCTCAGGAGGCTCTGGCTCGACTACTTATGGCTCGGGAGGCTCCAGCACGGCTGCCTACGGCTCGGGAGGCTCCGGCGCATCTGCACATGGCCCCGGTGACTCCGGATCGGCTGCCTACGGCGCGGGAGGCTCTGACACGTCTGCTTATGGATCCGGTGGATCAGGATCATCTGCATATGGCTCCGGCGACTCTGACGCGACTGCTTATGGCTCGGGAAGCTCCAGCGCGGCTGTGAATGGCACCAGTGGCTCTAGCTCCGGTGTTTATGGGTCAGGCGGCTCTAGTCCAAATGGTTATGGCTCGGGAGCCGGTTCAGATACTAGTTTAGGTGGCTCCGGCTCAGTCATGTCTGGTAGCATGGATGGATCTAATTGGCACTCGTTATTGGAGAGCATTTTGGCCACTCCATTGGCCTCTTTACCGGGCTTGGATTCGTTCTCAAATCAGATCCAAACAATCGTCCAGTCAAGCTCCTCTAGTTTTAGTCAGAACATAACAAGCGTGACCTCCACCCAGACGAACACAGCCCAAGGTTCGGGTAGTTGTGATGGTGAGTTCGTGTCGATATCCAAATTTCTTTGCAGAGAGCTGATGATGAAATCCTTGATGCGCAATCAATAGGCAAGGGATATGTGACGCTTTCAGCCACCTCCTTGAGTACTCTCTCGACTTATTACACTCGCCTCAACAAATTCCAACCACTCTGCCAACAGAATGGGATGCAAAACACCTTCAGCCTTGTCAAAGAGACTCAAACTAGTGTTTCTAAAATGATGTATTCAGTCGTTCAGTTGACTGCGACAAAGGAAGTCACCAGTTGTCAAATTGCGCCAGGACAATGTCCTCCGGCACAGGAAATCCAAACTTACTTAAAAACATTTTCAAAGAAGATGTCGATCATCGAGCAGACTTACACTACTGAAAGTAGCTCATACCAGAGCTGTGACTCTTCCAGCTCGGGTGGTTATGGCGGCATTCTGGACGGAAGTTTGGGTGAGTATGGTAGCTCCGCTGGAAACTCAACCGGATCTGGCATCAGCAATTCTGGAACTGCAAATGGTTATAGCGGCTCCCACATTAACCTCGATGATGCGAGCACAAACGGATATGCACCAGGTGCCAATGGCGGGTCGGGCTCACCATCCTCCACCTCGGGCGGAATCCTTCAGAAGCGTGATTACCATGCCAGCAATTTCAGCACTTCTGACGCGTCTCTCGATAAATCTACCCATGACTCTCAGGAAAAGACTGAACCATCACCGTACGGAAGTAAAGGCGATCTGGGATATGGGAATGATGCAATTCCATCTAAGAACCAAAGCTCATCTTCCACTTCACTCAAGAATCATACGAGCAAGCAATCAAACGTAACAGTTACCGGACAGTTGGGAGGCCAGGCCTGTCAAAACGGAAGCTCAAGAACCAGCACCACTACGACCGTCAAACAAGTCTTCCAAGAATGCAAAGTAAGTTGCTTTTCTTTCACCAACTCAACTTTTGAAAATTTTAGCGCCTTGCTCATCCATCTGTTCATCACGGCTCATTCTCCAACAGGAAAGTTTCTTGGTGGTCGAGCAGGTCTGCATTGGGCTCACGACTTCAAACCCATCCAAAGGAGCGAATGGCGTGCACATCGGACAGAGCAACAATACTACCATCAACATCAACATCAGTCAAAACATTGAGACTAAGAGCTCAGTCATCAACAACTTCCTTAAAACTGTGAATGGCGGAAGTGGGCACCAAGCCAATGGGGGTGGCTCGAGTAGTGGCTCTGGAAACTCCGGATACCCTTCATGCTCCAGTGGTACTTCCGGCTCTGGTTATCCATCCTCAGGCTATGATTCCTCATCCTCTGGCTCTGGGTATCCATCAAAAAGCACTCCTTCAGGTTCACCTTATCCATCCCCTACCAGTCCTTCAGGCTCTGATTACCCTTCATCGACCGATTCCACTGGCTCTGGATATCCATCAAAAACAACTACTTCAGGCTCCAATTATCCATCGTCAACCACTCCTTCAGGCTCCGATTATCCGTCCTCTACCACTTCTTCAGGCTCCGATTATCCATCATCAAATGCTACATCCGCTTCGGGTTATCAAGGGTCGAAGACTACTTCAGGTTCAGATTACTCATCCCCGGGATCTGGCTACCCAAGTTCGAATTCTAGCAGCCCTTCATCAGACACTGATTCGAGCTCTTCAGGCTACCCATCTAGTACAGGTGGTGGATCCGGGTACCCGTCCTCAACCTCGTCCTCCTCAGGATATGCACCATCTAACACTACTCCAGGATCAGATTACCCAGCAAACCCTGCGGTGGTCTCGCCATCCTCTTCACCTTACCCAAGCGGGGGCTCCTCCAGTGGTAACTGTGTCTGCCAACCTGATACCCAAAACCATCTGCGAATCAGAAGCCTTGATGCAAAACTTGATGCAGTCCATCGGGTAATGAATAAGAGGGGTCTAAGTGAGCTTTGAGTCCCCATCAATTAATGGCGCTTAAAAGCCTATCTTTCACATTCAGAGGCTTCAAAAACCAGAAGACAAGTCCACCTGATCTTTTCATTCTTTGTCGTTTTTCTCATCACTTGGACATCATGACATACAAATCAATTCTGAAAAACCAAAAAAAAAAAAAAAGCTAGCCTCTTGTAAGTATAACTGCATCTCAGGAAATTTCTACATTACTCATCCTGTAATGAGGATTATGTAGCTTTATGAGTAAGAAATCTGGAACAAGTCTGCAACGTCTGTGAAAATGAGAGTTTGCAGTAGAAAAAATGAAAGTATTCAATCTTTTTTTTTTTCTTTCACATAGTCAAAACACAGTTTTTACTCCAAAATGTTAACCTAAAAAAATCCAGGTAGCTAAAACATAGCATTGGACAAAACTTGATTTACTGAAAACTGTCCACATCACCTTTTCCTGATTTATCACAGAACTGCTGTTTTGAAAAGGAAACTTACCCAGGCAACACATACACACATACTTGCAATTAGATAAGACAGAGCAATGGACAAAGCTTAACCACCACAAATTATTAAGTGTTCTCTCTATTTCAGCCTCTGTGATGCCATAAGTAGGAGTGTGGATAAGATGATGATTCAAATTCAGGTACCTCTGATCCTCCCCCTGAGTGTGAATTCTGGGTCGGTGGTTTGAGTTGAAGGACTGATGATTTCTGGGCTATAGGCAAGCCACAACAATGAGCATGAGAGCTTATTGAGCTCAGTTGATGTTACACTTTACATCTGGCTGAGTAGGTAGTCATGAGGAAGTTTTCTTGGAGTCTCCTGGTCTTAATTGTCTGCTGAGTGTCCGAGTATGAGTGCGATGAAGTGTAATCAATGAGCTTTTATCTGAGTCAAGTGAGTGTGAGATTCAAGTTGCCAAGATCACCAAGATATGCACACCACAGTGGTGATTCTTGCGTGTCACCCTGGCGAAATATAGTTCCCAGATAAATCAGGATCGAGTGAGACGCTCGGCCGGTACTACAGGTTCCATGGCCATGCCGTCCAGAAAGGCGATTGGGTTGTCCAGCGCCGACCATCATTTCCAACGACGAATATAACCGTGTTTGCTCTCCGTCCCGAAGATACCCTTCAAGGATTTCACCACCATCTTCGCGCTCACAGTTTAGTATGTTGTTACAGTTTAGTCGCGGATCGAACAGTTGTCTGTTTTTAGTTTTCCATGTTGCATTGCTCGCAGCAGATCTTTGGGCGCTTGACTTGCCAGCTTCTCCGGTCAGCTCATCCGTGTCGCGATCCCCTCGGAGGGGACTCGGGTCAACAATGTGGAGCAGATCAAGAGGAAGACAACGGCATCATCCTTCTTCCAAAATCAATCAGCCTATCTTTC